>CM040626.1:101709562-101991125 GCA_022817965.1 Solanum lycopersicoides | reverse complement strand
GCCTGCAGTGATGATCCGAATAAGCGAAGGCTGCATGAAGTGCAGATGACCAAACGTGGATTCTCCTACTGAAGGACCTTAGATGTTGATTATATAATTCACCTACTCTGGACAATGCTATTATAGAGGTAAAGAGCATATGATTGGAGGATATCATTTTATTCCTGTTAGATAGTATGCTATCGAACTGCAAGCGGAGTTATATGTTTTTCATTTTGTATTCCTAAAATACTTAGAACAAACTTTTGAAGAGCTTGATAAGACACACCAAGTTAAGAACATTTTCATAACTAGAAAATTAAAACTATTCAGAGATACTAGAATCATAAATAGATTAGAAAATATACGAAACATTTTTCTTAAAAGAATTATTGTCAATCCGTATCTAAAGAATCTTAGTGATTCCAATAAACTTTGCAGAAACACGAATTACCAAGTTTAATGAACTAGTGAAGAACAGAAGAACAAAAATTAATTCATGAATTTAAAATCTCTAACACTACCAAAATCTCGAAAAACAGATAGAAGATCAAGTCCACTGAATGCACAGTGTCCCCTTAACGAAATACTCCCCTCTAGACTGAGGTTTGATTTGGAATATGTCCTCCAGGATAGAATGATCACAAGCGAGCGATTCCACCACCCGATTTCTGCTGAGAATAGTCATAGTTCCCTGGCTTGTCCTTCTTATTCTCCTTGGCCTGTTCCCTAAGATTATCATCCTCAACCTGCTGAGCATGAGTCATAAGCCTATAGATGTTCATATCCCCAGTAACATAGCATTTCTGCACTCAGTTTTCACCAAATCCGACACTACATGCAAGAACTTATTCATATGAGCCTTCGAGTCAGCAACCATCTGAGAAGCATGGCATCGCTGCCGGGGAAAGTGTCTTTTAGATTAACTTCAACCACATTACCGAATTTTAGTCAACAATTTCATGATTTTACTTTTTTTTTTGTTTTTGTCTCTCGCAAGTCTAGCTTTAGTGTATGCCAAGTACACGGAGTCGAGGAGAACCAATACTTTCACTTGATCCAGAACTAAACCGTACACTTCGCAGAATGAACATTCAAAACAATCATGCTAATATCGATGATGAGATCAACCCTCAACTTCCTCCGCCGGTTGATGCTCATAATCAAGTGATTGTTGATAACCCTGGAGAAGGTAATTCGAGGAGGCAACCTCCTACCCCACGCCCTTAAGAGTACTATAGGGGAAATGTTAACATCACTGACTCTGATGGGCCACTTCTCCTACCTCCTCTACCACATGGTCATACTTTCGTGGTAACTAGTAGCTTGATGCAGATGTTCACCGCTAGAGGTCTGTTTTTGGGGCTACCATCTGAGGATCCACATACTCACATTGCCAAACTGAGGTCGGTGTGCAAGAGTTGTGTAGGGAGGCCTGAATTGGACATGGACGTCGTTGGGTTAAGAGTGTTCCCTCTCTCACTGATGGGAGAGGCTGATATATGATTTACTGAGCTTCCCTATAATTTGATCTATACATGGAACCAATTGAGGGATGTGTTTTTACCACGTTACTATCTGATTTTAAAGAAGCTCAACCACAAAGATAGGGTGAAAAACTTTGTGGCATTACCACGGGAGTCAGTAAGCAGTTCTTGGGATACGTTTACCTCATTCTTGAGAAGTGTCCCAAACCACTGCATTGATGATGAGTCGCTGAAAGAGTACTTCTATCGGGGGAAAGATGATAACAATAAGGCGGTGCTTGATACTATTGCGGGTGGTTCCTATGGGGAGTGTACTTATGCAGAGATCGCTGAGAAGTTAGAGAAAATCTCCCGAAATAATAAAGCTTGGAGCATTAGAAAGTCGGATACTGGTAGAAACACGTTTGCGGTGCAATCTACACACAACCCAGCCACAGATGAGATTCGTGAAGAGATGGCTCAAATGAGAACTGAGCTTGGGTTAGTGTTGAAACATGTCACTGGGGTGCAGAGAAAGTGACTGTGGTGAATTATTTGACTAAGCCACCACCGCCGGTTGATGAATTTTACTATGAGGAAGATTCTTATGCAGTGAATGAGCTGATGGGGGGTTTCCGACCGAACGCCCAAGGCTCCAATCAGGAGAATTGGCGCCAAGGTCAAGGAAATCAAGGTTGGAACTATGGGAATTACAACCGAGAGGGTCACTATGTTCGTGAAGGAAACTACAACCGCGACAACATCTTCAACCGGGGTAACTATGGAAACAGAAACGATCAAAGTGGGCCCTATGTTCCACCTCAAAATTGGAAAGTTGCTCCTAGGGATGGTGGAGGTAATATGGCGCGAGTTGAAGACATGTTGCAAAAGATGATGAGGAGGTTTGACGCAAGTGATGAGCACACCAAGGAGTTAAGAGGTGATTTGGCTAACATTGGGCAAAAAGTGGATGCACATGCAGTCTCAATCAAGCATCTTGAGATGCAAATGGCCCAATTGTCGTCTACTGTGAACCCTCATCAACCGGGTACTCTTCCTAGCAATACCGTCCAAAATCTAAAAAATGATGGACATTGTATGGCAGTCACGACTCGAGGGGGTAAGCAAACCATTGATCTACCTATGCCATCTGGTGTTGAAGATGAGGTGAGAAGAGAAGATGCAGTAGTTGAAGCTAGTGGTGAGTTGGTAAATGAAGCGGTAAAATAATTAGATATGCCCCAAAAGGTGACCCCCGTTCCTAGACCACCACCACCATTTCCACAAAGATTGGTGAAGAAGACCGAGGATGGCAAATATCGGCATTTTATTACTATGTTGAAACAGCTTTCCATCAATGTACCTTTGATAGAAGCTCTTGAACAAATTCCCGGTTATGGCAAGTTTATGAAAGATATGGTCTCTAAGAAGAGGTCGATGAGTTTTGAGGATGATGATCGGATGCAACATTGTAGTGCTATTGCTACAAGGTCTCTTATGCAAAAGAAAGAAGATCCGGGTGCTTTCATTATTCCATGTACAATCGGGTTGTTACACATTGCTAAAATATTATGTGATCTTGGGGCAAGCATAAATCTCATGCCTCTATCTATCTACAAGAAGTTGGGTTTCGGTGATCCAAAGCCCACTGCGATGCGGCTACTGATGGACGATCGAACAGTGAAGAGGCCTATTGGGATACTCCACGATGTGTTAGTAAAGGTGGAGTTGTTCATATTTCCGGTCGATTTTGTGATTCTTGACTTTGAGGTAGATTTTGAGGTGCCTATTATTCTTGGTAGGCCATTCCTTGCTACCGGTCGCGCCTTGGTTGACATGGAGAAAGGGCAGATGAAGTTTCGGTTGAACAATGAAGAAGAGACTTTCAACATTTGTAGGTCTATGAGGCAGAGTGGTGAGCTCCAAACGGTATCTGTTATATCCTAGAGGGTTGAAAGTACGTCTAAGTTTCAAATCGAAGAGCTCCTTAGTGTTGAGGCACTAGCGGCAGTGATCATGAATTTTGAGAGTTATGGTATTGAAGAGTATGAGACATTGGTTGCGGCACTTAATCGAGGTGATTTTCGGTTCAAACCAAAAAAATTGGAGTTAGACATGAAACATCGCGAGTCTCCACCCGCGAAACCATCTGTTGAAGAGGCTCCGAAATTAGAGCTTAAGGCTCTACCATCTCATCTGAGGTATGTATTCTTGGGGAAAGATGACACTTTGACGGTAATTATTTCGTTAGATTTGAAGGTGCAACAAGTCGAGTGTTTGGTTGAAGTGTTGAAGAGGTTCAAGAGAGCTATTGGGGGACTATTGCGGATAATATTGGGATTCCTCTCGGTATTTGTTCACACAAAATCTAACTAATGCCCAATCATAATCCAAGTATTAAGCACCAGAGACGTTTAAATACACCTATGCAAGAGGTAGTGAAGAAGGAAATTATTAAGTGGTTGGCTGCCGGAGTCATATATCCGATCGCTGATAGTAGTTGGGTATGTCCTGTTCATTGTGTGCCCAAGAAAGGGGGAATGACTGTGGTCCCTAATGAGAAAAATGAGCTTGTTCCAATGAGGCTGGTGACCGGATGGAGAGTTTGTATGAATTACCGAAAATTGAATGCATGGACATTTTCCTATGGCCTTCATGGATCAGATGTTGGATATGCTTGCAGGAAAGGGGTGGTATTGTTTTCTTGATGGTTACTCAGTTTACAACCAAATCTCTATTGCACCAGAAGATCAAGAGAAAACTACTTTTACTTGTCCTTATGGAACTTTCGCGTTCAAGAGGATGTACTTCGGGTTGTGTAATGCACCGGCTACTTTTCAAAGATATATGATGTCCATATTCTCTGATATGGTGGAGGACACCATTGAGGTATTTATGGATGATTTTTCTATTGTTGCTGACTCGTTTGATCATTGTTTGACTCACTTGGTTAATTTCTCAAAAGATGTGAAGATTGCAACCTTGTGCTAAATTGGGAAAAAGGTCACTTTATGGTGAAAGAGGGTATTGTATTGGGCCATCGCATCTCAGAGAAGGGTATAGAGGTTGATCGAGCTAAAGTCGAGGTGATAGAGAGACTTCCTCCACCCATCTCTGTAAAAGGTGTGAGGAGTTTCCTTGGGCATGCGGGTTTCTACCGGAGGTTCATCAAGGATTTTTCAAAAATTGCACATCCTCTGTGCAAGTTACTTGAGAAAGAGTGTAAATTTTATTTTGATGAATCCTGTCTGAAGGCATTTGAAGAGTTGAAGGAGAAGTTGGTGTCTGCGCCCATTATTATTTCTCCGGATTGGAGCAAACCGTTTGAGGTTATGTGTGATGCTAGTAGGGTTGCTCTTGGTGTAGTATTGGGACAAAGAAGGGATAAAATCCTTCACCCCATTTGTTATGCCAGTAAGGCCCTTAATGAAGCTCAGAAGAATTATACTATGACTGAATAGGAGCTACTTGCGGTGGTATTTGCCTTCGAAAAATTTTGCTCCTATTTGCTTGGCACGAAAGTTATAGTGCATACTGATCATTCTGCCTTGAGATATTTGATGGCAAATAATGATGCGAAACCGAGGTTGATTAGATGGTATTACTGTTGCAAGAGTTTGAATTTGAAGTGAAAGATAGAAAAGGGACCAAAAATCAAGTTGCCGATCACTTTTCGAGATTAGAGGATAAAGCTATGCGAGAGTTGGGTGAAAAGGCTGAAATTGATGATAATTTTCCTGACGAGCATGTATTGGTCGCTTCTCATGACTTGATTCCATGGTTCGCAGATTTTGCAAATTACTTGGCTAGTGATATCGTCCCATCGGACTTGTCCTTTCATTAAAGGAAAAAGTTCATGCATGATGTGAAAAAGTTCTTTTGGGATGAGCCATATCTATATAGGAGTTGTTTCGATAGGCTTATTCGGCGTTGTGTGCCGGAAGTTGAGATGTTGAGTGTTTTGGAGGCATGCCACTCCTCGCCTGTGGGTGGGCATCATAGTGGTATCCGAACTGCCCATAAAATCTTGCAATGTGGCTACTATTGGCCAACCATCCACCAAGATGCTCATGAGTTCGCCAAGGCATGTGATAGGTGCCAAAGAGATGGAGGTGTTTCTAGACGGTAAGAGCTTCCTTTAAATCTCATTCTTGTAATTGAGTTGTTTGATGTGTGGGGCATTGAATTTATGGGCCCTTTTGTGAGTTCTCATGGGATGAAGTATATTCTTATGGCGGTTGATTATGTGTCAAAATGAGTGGAGGCCATAGCACTTGCAAATAATGAAGGAAAGAGTGTCACCGCGTTCTTGAAAAAGAACATATTTTCCAGATTTGGCACCCCAATGGTTGTTATTAGTGATGGGGGATCCCACTTTTGCAACAAGTTGTTCAAAGGGTTATTGGAGAAATATGGGGTTCGCCACAATGTGGCCACTCCTTACCATCCTCAGACTAGTGCGCAAGTTGAGGTGTCAAACAGAGAAATCAAGTAGATTCTGGCGAAAATGGTGAATTCGAGTAGAACGGATTGGTCAAGGAGGCTTGATGATGCTCTTTGGGCCTACCGAACAGCATACAAGACTCCCATAGGTATGTCTCCATACCAACTTGTATATGGGAAGGCTTGTCACTTGCCGGTTGAGTTAGAGCATAAGGCCATGTGGGCAATGAAGAAACTGAAGATAGATTGGAATGAAGCAGCGGAGCAGAGGTTGAATGGGTTAAATGAGCTTGATGAGTTTCGCTTGATGGCATATGAAAGTTCAGCCCTCTATAAAGAAAAGATGAAGAAGTACCATGACCAAAAGATTGAGAAGCGCGACTTTGTGGTTGGGGACTTGGTGCTTTTGTTCAACTCTAGGTTGCGCTTGTTTCCGGGAAAACTCAAGTCCAAATGGACTGGTCCATTCTTGATCACTCAAGTATTTCCTCATGGTGCGGTTGAGTTGGAGAACAAGGAGGGTGCAAGGTTCAAGGTGAACGGACAAAGAATCAAAATCTACCTTGGGCATGCGGAAAATGCGAATGAAGTGGTTGAGGCATACCATCTTGATGAAGTCTGAGTAATCGAAAGTCCTGCGTCGTGCCGCGACGTTAAATCAAGCGCTGATTGGGAGGCAACCCAAAATGTATCCTCTATCCAACAATAGGTTTTTCTTGATTTTCTAGGAGTAGTGCAGTATTTCGGTTTTTTCTTTAACTTTCCTTTAGAAGTGTTGGCTAGAGAGTAGACTAGGGTTCGTGTCTAAAAAGTATCCAGAAAACACAAAAAGATTATCTTATTGGGTGTTCAATGTGCAGGGACCAAATTACCAGAAATCTGTAGAAATTGGTCTGTGCACTGATCTACGGACCAATCGACGGGCCGTCGACCCATCGACGGACCATCAATGGCATCCGTGGATCCCAGGTATGATTTCTAATTTTTCCTAAGTTAGGGCACAGTCCACGGAACAGTCGACGAACCGTCGATGGACTTACGATCCGTCGACGGGGAATCGTTAGTTCCCCAGACCCTATTACCCGACCCGACCCGACCGGCTATATATTGATTTTAAACTGTTCAGTTACCCCCCACCTTTTCAAATCCCTTTTCCCAACCGTTTCCCTCCCCATTTCCTTCAACTCCCCCCACTCACTCACACACTTACTCCCCACTAATCAATTCCTGCTTTCTCATCTTCCCCGAAAATTCCACTCAATCCCAAAACTTCTCTCTCCCCACTTCCCAAATCTTTTTCTGTCTTCCTTCAAGTCGGTGTTCAAAGGCGTCCTCGGTGTGGTTTCATTCACAAATTCATCTCCCCATTCCCTCCACTACAGTACACAAGTATGTCATTCTCATATGCTCAATGAATTCTCGTTCATTTGCATGCGAAATTGATGAAATACGTATATGGGTCTTGACTTTGGGACAAAATTGCATGCTTGAACTATTGAAAATGGGTTCCTAGTCCCTTAGAATAATGGAAAGTGAATGGGTTAGGGGTGTTAATGTCTAAATATACTGTGTTTTGAGTGTTGTTGTTTCCAACTTAGGGTTTGATGGTCTTTTAGAACCTAGGATTGAAATTGCGATAATCCAAGCACTAGGAATGACGAAATGGTTTGTTAAATGCTAGATGAACTTGGTGTGTCTTATTTTGCTTGAAAATTGTTCCTTGGGTGTGCCAACAATAACTTACCAAAATCTTTTTGACTGAGAGTACGAGACCCCGTCTACGGACCGTCGATGAATCGACGGACCGTCGGTGAATCGACGGACCGTCGATGGGGTCCGTCGATAGACACTCTCCATACTTGTCCAACTCTGGAACGACGGATGTTGTCTAAGGTCCTGCACGTCCGTCGTCTGTAACAGAACCATGTTTGCTGAGGGTATCTTATATTTTTGTCTAAGTGTCTACCCACGGGGGTGGTCGACGGTCCGTCGATTGATCGACGGACCGTCCTGCAAGTCCGTCGTCTTTAACAGAAACTTTGCATGTCAAGCATTCCAATTTGTTTTCTAAGTGTCCAATGACGGACTAGGTCTACGGTCCGTTGGTTGATCGATGGATCGTCCTGCAAGTCTGTCGTCTTTAACAGAACCTTTATTTCTGAAGCCTTTAAAATATTTGCTAAGTGTTCACCGACGGACCCTACCGACAGACGGTCGTTCCATCGATGGACCGTCTGTAGTGCCCGTCGTTTAGTTCTGCAGTTCTAAACTTGACTGTGTTTTGTGTTTCAAATTTGGTCTTGCTTCTGTTGGGTGTGTCAGATGTTTACAATGAAACTAATAACTCTCTTTTGCAGGTACCAATGACTCCCAAGCAAGACCTAGTCTACTCTAGAGGACGTTCAAAATCTGTTGCCCCTTTACGTCGGCTGGTGATTGGCTCGGACGATGATTGTGATCCAGAATACGTGCCACTAGGCACCCGAACACCGACATATGCTGCTAGGAACACTCGGGGCACGCCCATGAAGGTGGCATCCGGCGTAGTCACTGCCTCCCAGTTAGCTTTGGTTTTAACTATTGCTATTCATTTATCACATTATGATTCAAGTTTGATATGTTGAGATATATAATTAAATATCGGATGTATCATATTTTTAGGATACTATATTTCGAGGGACGTATAACCTGTCGCGATGGTTACTATTATCGAGGGTCGTATCGCAACCGCCATGGATGCATGGACATATATGTCCCCCATGGGTCCCGACTGTGAGACAACGGGTGTGTATCACTAGGTCAGACAGGCATCATTATACTTGACATTGCATTCCATTGCATTACACATACTTATCATTATTGAATTTGATATTGTGTTTTGTTGATCTTGTGAATGCCTTTCTGTGGAATTTGTGATTGATGAATACTGAGCTTGTTGTTGAGAATATATAATTTGTCCAAGTGTTGTTGTTAAGCTATGTGTTATGTAAATTGCGAACTGTTAGGTTGGGCTGGTTTTATGCAGGCTGTAGTTATGAAGGTTCGGTTGGGGTGTAAGGAGTACCCGTATTATATCCCTTTAACTTGTGTTAGAGGTTTACGTGTTGAGTATCGTGTGATTTGGTACTCACCCCTTGCTTCTACAAATTTTTTTGTATGTTACTAGCCCGGACCTTTGTGATAAATTTTCTTCTCTTCCGAGGCTACTTGGAGATTTGTAAGATAGATGTTTGTCATCTCAGAAGACCTTCTTACTCTTGTTTATGATTTTCTTCTACTCTAGAAACAATGTAATATGAGACTTATATTTTCTTTTGATTCAATTGTAATACTTTAGAGGCTTGTATACGTGACACCAAGATTTTATGGGTATTTTTGAGCTTATTATAAAATTTCCGCATTTTAGTGTAATGGTTTTGAGTTTTAGATCAACTTGTCTTGGTGGGATAAGACGAGTGTCATCACATTCATTTTTAGATCGTGACATGTGTCACTTTGTTTGGATGGTTGTTACCCGTTGTATTGTGTTGCGAAGATCTATATTAATTTAAGTATATAGTTTACTTAAACTCGTTTCATATTGTTATAGTTATCATTATATAATATGAAGTGTCTCATTTTATATAAGGACTAATATGGTGTGATCTTCTTATTTTTCCCATCATGTTTTATTTATTATCTAATAATCATATTTTTTTCATTTATTATCATTCAAATTATTTATATCTAACATCATATGACGACATAAAATGATGCAATCTATTCGAACATTATATTTATCATAACAAAATAATACGATGCACAAGTTACAATAAATCTCGAAACAACCATCCAAACAAAAAAAAAAGGGCATCCAAAACCAACTTATAGAATAAAAAATCTAACTTGACTGCTATTGGATTATCTCAACTATTAAATTGAAAGGCAGAAAACAACCCATTAAAAAGGAGCTGAGGAAATACAAAAAAAGGGGTGCATTAAAAAAATATAAGGAAAAATATAATATGACTCTTTTCCATAAAATATATTAATCACAAATATATAATTTTATGAGTAAAATTATAAATGGATTCCATAAAAAGCAATGACTACTAGATTTTACTGGTAATTGTATATGTTTTCAACAATGTACCATACGTGATGATTATTTGAGACATGAGGAAAAAGGAAAAATAGTAAAAAATAAAAAAATCATAATATATTTAGAACATTTTACTTTTCTAAAATTAGTTGAATTATAAACTTCGAATCAAGAAAAATGTGGTGTGAATAAATCAACTAGTTAAACAACATTATAAAGATTAATTTTGCTATTATATATTGTATACTAATTAATTCGAACCCAATTGTCAAAAAATCATACTCGTTTTAGGTATACAAGCTTAAAAAAAATCATTTTTTTATATAAATATTGTAAATGTTGAACTCAATAATTTATTTTTTAACTCCGCATCTTTTGTTAACACATATACAATGTTCGAACTAAAGTTACTAGGTTCATCTAAACTTAGTAACTTTGATTCAGACTATGTATATGAGGCGAAACCAAGATTTGAAAATTTCGAGTGCACCAATATTAAGTTAAAAAAGAGGCTCCACCTGAGATAGAACCCTGGTCGTGTGGACAGATCTTTCATCTTGTACCTGTGGTCCAAAGCACCATTCCATGCTTTCTACAGGGGTATTGTTAATAATATTTAGTTTATGTCAGTTTATCAAGATATATATATCTATTAGTATTTACTAGAGCTTACTCCATCTCCATAATCAGAATTAGTTGTCTCAATCATGAAATCAGTATTAACCAACGCTTACTCCATCTCCATAATCCTCTTTATGGTGTTTTCCTCCAACATTTACATTTCCTGGTGAACTTTTTCAGCATCTTCTCTTTTTTGACTCAACATTTTAAGTTCAGCCTAGTTCTTGCAAAGCCTCCAAGCAGTCTGCATTACCTTCTCATTTGACCAATTAGAACACCTTTGGGCTCTTTCTACATTGTCTTCAAATGGAAAATTAACAAAAATATAGCTTCATCTCTCTTATTCTGAAGGACATATTTCCCCAGAGACTCATCCTAACAGTCTGGCACCATAGAAGAAATAGTTGTGTTGCTTGGGTCTTTATGCTAGACTTAAGCTCCATGGACGACGAGGATTGAACAGTAGAACTGTAGAAGAAGAGAGAGTGTGTGTTATTAACATAACTTATTTTCACTTTTGAGTTGACATGTATAAAATTGTTATAGGTAGCTAAAAAAATTTGTTGTCTAAATTTATTTTAGTAGAGACTAAAGACTTTACTCTCAGAGTCCTTCCCATGTTTACACAGACAATCCCAAACAAATTCAAATAAGTCATTAATGTTCTACTATTAAAAACAAAAGTACCCCTATTTTCACTATTACAGCTTAGAATATGAAGTATTTCTTGCCAAATTACCCTACATTATCAGGTTTGCAACTTAGTAATCATCGAGCACAAGTACAACTAGAAATTAGGCCTGCAGCAACAAATTTATTAGCAACGATTAAGAAACCGTTACTATAGAGTGTCTATTGCAACAATGTGAACCATGCCAAAAGATTTGGGTGTTTTGAATACAGCTAAGTAATAAATTTATTGCCACTGCGTGAAAATCGTTGGAATAGACTTACATATTGCAACATTTAGTAGAACCGTTGCCATAAAGTCATCTATGGAAACATTTAACACGAAATATTTTCTATTGGAACGGTTATTAAATCACTCCATAGTTTCCCTCTCATATTTTGGCTAAACCCTCCAAAAACTTTTCATTCTACTTTATTTTTAATTAATTTCCTAAATATAATTTATTTCTCTCTATCAGATATAGATACAAACAAGGCAAACATTTTCTTAATCCATTTCTCATCTCTTCAACAAGCAAAACAAAAAAGGTTATCACTCTTCTCCTCATTGACCTAATTTTTCATCCGTTGTTGGGAAGCTTGTGTAGTTTTGCAGTGGTATGTGTTTTATTCGAAAAAAGAAAAATATTTTATTTGTTTAGAGTCGTCACTTGGTTTTTAAGAAAAAATCAAGAAAACTTAGTTTTTTAACAGATTAAAACAGGAAATCGATTGAAAACTTAAAAAGGGTTTGGGAATTCTTATTTATATTTTAGGAAGGTGTTTAAGGCACCTAAAATATCCGTTAATACGGTTTTCCAACAACTAACTTGTTTGACTAGAATGTCTAAATTTATTTTGAAATAAATAATTATTTAGAGTTTGTTTGGAAATGAAGTATTAATTTTACTATCTAACTGAATTTGTAAAATTTATTTTTAAGTTAATTACTTGTTGGATTGTGTCATTAAAACCAAGTGGCGCCTTGCGGGGATTCGAGCTTTTAACCCTAAAACTAACGGCAGATATTTAGCAAATAGTTATAGATGCGGTAAAGTAAAAGAGAGAGAGGGAGAGAGAATTGGGTCCAAATCCGGTTTCTATCCGTCTGGACCGGTATTTGGACCCATTTTGTTCTAGGGCTTTAGACCCGTTTGATTTGTACTTGTCCTAAAATTCTAGCAAAATAATAAATGATATAAGAAAGACAAAGGCTTAGGCCCAAAGATAACAAAATACAAAAATGAGAAACCAAATAAACTTGGGCCTTTATTGTCCTATCTCTTTTAACTCTTCCAATTTGCTTCAAATGCTTCAACTTCGAAATCTGTACGTCGATTTTTAATGATAGGTTGACTAGACGAGGGGAATTTTGAACCTTTATGTCTCTCTCAAAATACCATAGGATAGTGATAGGAGTTCACGGAGAACCCGGGTAGATTTTACATGTAATAAAACAAGCATGAATTAGTACCCAAATAACAATATATCGAACTATAGCTAAATAAATACTTAAAACCCTCATGTAAGCTACGCTAATTAAGAGTCTAAGTGGCTTGATGAAATGAACCGAAACAGAGAAAAACTTAAATCCATTATACAACACATGCTCCTCTAAATGCAATTTTCCAAACAAACAAACGAAATATGCTAAAATCTAATCCAATAGTTCACTTAAATTAAGATACCAACGAGTTAGCATATTAAGAAATGGTCATCCAAGCACTGTAACTCTTTTTCTAAATAGAATGTAAGGACCAATCAGAAGAAAACAAAATAACAAAGAAAACTTATGTTGCTAGCTAAACTTACTACCAATAACTAATTTTGAATTACAAATGTGACAAAAAGGGAGCAAACATGACTAAAAAAATGGAGCAAAAACAAAGGAGATGCCAATTAATCAAACAGCAACCTCAGTGCTAATTTTAACTCCCTCTTTTGGAACAAAGTAGCCCTCCATCTCCATATTTTCTCAAGAAGTTACAAACAACAAGCTTGAAGATTTGACACGATAGCCAGGCAAAATTTCCGAAATATATAGAGAACCCAAGACTAATAATATCGAGGTATAAGATGCGGCATGAAATGAATAGCAACATGATATTAAGGAAATTTCGAGCTACTAATGCTATCGTAAACAACTTATACGATTAAAAAAACAAATGAAAAAAGAAAGAAAGAAATAAAATATGGAACAAACTTTATAGGAGAAAGATGCATTTCATTTTTTTTGTTAAGAGAATTTTCAGAAAAAGAAACTAAATCTAACAACAGAGCTATAACATTAAAGGTATTCATGAAATCAAAAGAGAAACAACCAAATGTCGACCTCCGAACACGCACACAAAAGAAGACCGAATATGCAGAACATTCAAAAATTCACCATATGAAGCAAATCTCGAACTAATTCCAAGTACAACAGAAAAATAATTACTCAGCATTTAGAAAGAGTAACGCTGGTATTTAGCCACATGACATAAAAGATACAGACATCCATCAATACGCATAAAATTTGACGGGAAAGAGACGAAACTAAATGAGGTAAAAGACGAGATTATCACCTTCTCCTGGGCAGCGAATGGAAAGAGTAACGAGCTGAACAAACACGATCTATCACCACCAAGATGTGATCCCTAGAACTCCGACGAGCAGCTAGGAACAATGAGAATAAGGACTAAACAGAAATCTTGATTCCCAGAAGCTATCCTAAATGCTTTATATGATAGTATATCTAGAAATTTCAGTGTATGTTTTGTCCTTCAAAGGTTAGTCGATTCCTATATTTCTTCCAACTTTTTCCCCCAAACTTTCTGTAAGTCTCAATATTTTCTCACAAATAAAAAAATCCTCCCACATTGAAGGAGAAAGAGAATATTTATAGCTGGAAATTAGGGCAAAAGCTTGGAGGAAAAATTGGGAATGGGTAAGAATTCAGGGGTAAAAACGAAAATCCCCTTTGATTTCAAAATTCGAAAAGCCTCTCTTAGGAACAGGGCAGCAGCTGGGTCTTTTACCAAGAAAATGTCCAAATCCCACAGGATCTGGACTTGGCAGCAGCATGGACGGCTCTGATTCTTCAGGCTTGTTGTCACGCCTCGAGCTACCCCCGAGACGCGGACACGGAACCTAGGACCACAGGTGATCCCAAGATAACCCTGCTGGCATTATCATGAGCATACTAAAGATAATAAACTTATGCGGAAGCTAAATCATAAATTATAATGAAAAGATGGGAAATACCCATATGCTGAAACTAATATAATATGAAGACTGATGAGTTTAATACAATGAAGTTACTAACTCAACACTAAGCTGAAACTAAATATGTCTGAAATAAGTCTCTAAACTGGACTAAAAATACTGTGACAAGCCCCAGCTAAATCTAGCAAAACTGAAACTAAATGACTGAAGACTGAAATTAAACTCATGATTGTTTTCCTCGGAGAATGAGGACTCACCACTGAATCTGCTGAACTGGAGATCGGAAATCGATCTATGCGTGATCTAGATGCTGAGAACCTGAACCTACATCACGAGAAGATGTAGCGCACGTATGCGTCAGTACTTGAAAGTACTGAGCATGTAGGATAGAGTAAAGCTAAAATAAACATAACTGAACAAGCACAAAAGCAAGTATAATAATCTGACATGATATACTAAATTCTAAGCTAACTGGATGCAATAACAAATTTATAACATACTGAAACTGAATACTCAATATACTGATAAATGGTCAATGCAAAGAGTGTTGGGTTATGGGCCTTTTTCCCTTCCTATGTGGATAAATAAAAGCCCAATTTGGACCAACCCATTTTTTCCCATAGGCCCATTCTTATGAGGCAAATATAAGCCTATTCAGGTCTTATATTCATATACACAGAGAGTTTTTTCAGCAGCCAAAAAGAGAGAAAAAGAGCAGTTTTCGCAGTCAAAATTCAGCCCAAACAGCCAACTTCAAATTGCGATTCCCGCTTCGTTTCTTGTCCGATTGAGCTGATTTTTGGACAGCATATTATCTTCATCTCAATCTTTGATTAAGAACTGACAGAGTTGGATTTGGTGACCTCCAGCTTCAGTTTTGCTGTCGTGAACAGTAGCTGCGAAATTGGTGATTTTGCTCCTTTAATTCTCTAGATTTGGTGCAATCTTATTTTGTTGTTGCTCGTTGTTTGGCATTTGTTTTGTGGCCAATTTTGGAGAACAATATTGTAACTCTTGGTGATTATAGTGGAGTTTTTGGTCCCGTGGTTTTTTACTCTTCACATCGAAGGGTTTTCCACGTAAATCTTGGTGTCTTGTGTGATTGGTTTATTATTGCCTTGTTATATTTGTTTGGTTGAATTACTTGCTGCCTTACTATCATATTGCTTGTGGTTGTTTGTCTTCTCTTGGTTCAAATCGAGAAGGGAAAGTATAGACTTGGGTATTCTTCCGCTGTTATCCTGTCAGGCATTCTTTGTTAGTGCCTTGTCTTTCCCAACAAAGTGGTATCAGAGCATTGGTTATTGTTGATTGTCGTTTTGAATGATGGAGGCAAATATGAGCAAAATGGTGTGTTTAAATGGTAGTAACTATCATATTTGGAAAGGCAAGATGAAAGATCTTCTATTTGTCAAGAAGATGCATTTACCTGTGTTTGCTTCTAATAAGCCTCAGTCTTTGAATGATGAAGAATGGGAATTTGAGCATCTGCAGGTTTGTGGCTATATTAGACAATGGGTTGAAGATAATGTTATAAATCATATTGTGAATGAGACACATGCCAAAAGTTTGTGGGACAAGCTCGAGACACTTTATGCTTCGAAGACTGGCAACAACAAGTTGTTCCTATTGAAACAATTAATGAATATCAGGTATAAAGAGGGCACTCCTATTTCTGATCATATTAATGATTTTCAGGGTGTTCTTGACCAGCTGTCCGGAATGGGTGTAAAGTTTGATGATGAGATACAGGGACTTTGGCTTCTTAATACTCTGCCAGACTCTTGGGAAACTCTTCGAGTTTCTTTGACTAATTCTGCTCCCAGTGGTGTTGTAACCATGGAATATACTAAGAGTGGTGTCTTGAATGAAGAAATGAGAAGAAGATCTCAAGCCTCATCTTCTTCAGCTTCACACTCCGATGTTTTGGTTACTGAAGATAGGGGGAGAAACAAGTCCAGAGGTCAGAATGATAGAGGTAAAAGTAGAAGCAAGTCAAAGTCTAAATACAAGAATATTACATGTGACTATTGCCACAAGAATGGGCATATCATGAAATATTGTTACAAGCACAAGAGAGATATGAGACAACAAAAGAGAGAAGGCGATAATGAAAATCGTGTTGCTGTTGTTGCTAATGATGATCTTCTTGTTTCTTGTGATGCAAATGCCATTAATCTTGTTCGTGATGAGTCTAGCTGGTTTGTGGATTCTGGTGCTACTTCTCATGTCACGCCAAAGAAGGAATTATTTTCTTCTTATACTCCAGGTAATTTTGGAACGTTGAAAATGGGCAATAATCATGAAGTTGAAGTTATTGGCATTGGGACAGTTTGTTTGGAAAGTAACAATGGTTCCAAACTAGTTCTCAATAATGTCAAGCATGCTCCAGATGTTCGCTTGAATTTGATTTCTGTGGGATATCTTGATGATGAGGGTTATGTTAATACACTTGGTGTTGGCCAGTGGAAGCTTACTAGAGGTTTGATGGTTGTGGCCCGTGGTGACAAGTTGTCTAACTTGTATGTATTTCAGGGCTCCATGTCCAGAGACTCAGTAA
The DNA here is from genome assembly GCA_022817965.1 of Solanum lycopersicoides. Lineage (NCBI taxonomy): Eukaryota > Viridiplantae > Streptophyta > Magnoliopsida > Solanales > Solanaceae > Solanum > Solanum lycopersicoides. The sequence goes on along the minus strand of CM040626.1, from coordinate 101,974,102 downwards.
ATTTGGTGGAGAATGATACTTCATCAGAGTTATGGCATAGAAGGCTGAGTCATATGAGCGAGAAGGGGATTGATAGTTTGGCTAAGAAAAATTTGCTTTCTGGAGTGAAACAAGCAAAGTTGAAGAAATGTGTTCATTGCTTAGCCGGTAAACAGAAAAGAGTTTCTTTTCAGAGTCATCCGCCTTCAAGAAAGCTTGATTTGCTGGAGTTGGTACATTCTGATTTGTGTGGTCCTTTTAAGGTAAGATCTCATGGTGGTGCACTTTACTTTGTGACTTTTATTGATGATCATTCTCGCAAACTCTGGGTATTTCCTTTGAAGTCCAAGGATCAAGTACTTGATGTGTTCAAGAGTTTTCAGGCCTTGGTTGAAAGACAAACAGGGAAGACATTGAAATGCATCCGCTCAGATAATGGTGGTGAGTATATTGGTCCTTTTGATAGATATTGCAGAGAGCAGGGTATTAGGCATCAGAAAACTCCTCCAAAGACTCCTCAGTTAAATGGTTTAGCAGAGAGGATGAACAGAACTCTAGTTGAGAGGGTTAGATGTATGCTTTCAGATGCTAAGCTGTCAGATTCCTTTTGGGCAGAAGCACTTAATACTGCTGCTTATGTTATCAATTTATCTCCTGCTGTTGCTTTAGATGGTGATGTCCCTGACAGAGTTTGGACTGGTAAGAATGTTTCTTATGATCATCTTAGAGTCTTTGGGTGTAAAGCCTTTGTACATGTTCCTAAGGATGAAAGGTCAAAGTTGGATGTTAAAACTAGGCAGTGTATCTTCATTGGTTATGGTCAAGATGAATTTGGCTATCGTTTCTATGATCCTGTTGAGAAGAAACTTGTTAGAAGCCGTGATGTTGTGTTCTTTGAAGACCAAACAATTGAAGATTTTGACAAAGCTGACAAGGCTGATTTTCAGAGTAGTGAGAGCTTAGTTGATGTTGATCCAGTTCCTTTGACTATTGCACCGGAAGAAAATCTTCATAATGATGAAAATCAAGTTGATAATGAAGATGGTGATCATGTTCAGAATGACCGGCATGATGTTGTTGATGCTCCAGTGCAAGATGATGTGGTTGTCCAACAACCAATTATAGATGCTCCAGAGAGTTCTCTCAGACGATCTAGTAGAGAGAGAATTCCTTCATCTCGTTATTCTCCCAATGAGTATGTACTCTTGACTGACGGGGGAGAACCTGAGAGTCTTAATGAGGCCATGGAAAGTGAAGAAAAAGAAAGGTGGTTTGATGCTATGGAAGATGAGATTAAATCCTTGCATGATAATCATACCTTTGATTTGGTTAAGTTACCTAAAGACAGAAAAGCTTTGAAAAACAGGTGGGTTTTTCGGGTGAAACATGAAGATGGTAATCCAGTTCCACGGTACAAAGCTAGATTAGTTGTCAAGGGATTTAATCAGAAAAGGGGAGTTGATTTTGATGAGATATTCTCTCCAGTTGTGAAGATGTCATCCATTCGTGTGGTTCTAGGCTTGGCTGCAAGTCTAGATTTAGAGGTTGAGCAAATGGATGTTAAAACTGCTTTCCTCCATGGTGACTTAGATGAAGAAATTTATATGGAGCAACCGGAAGGTTTTGAAGTCAAGGATAATGAGAATTATGTTTGCAAATTGAAGAAGAGCTTGTATGGTTTGAAACAAGCTCCCAGGCAGTGGTACAGGAAGTTTGGTTCTTTTATGAGTCAGCAGGGCTTCAAGAAGACTTCTTCAGACCATTGTGTTTTTGTACAAAAGTTCTCTGATGGTGACTTTATTATTGTGTTGCTTTATGTTGATGACATGCTTGTTGTTGGTCATAATACTTGCAGGATTCAGAAGTTGAAGAAAGAGTTGAGTAAGTCTTTTGCTATGAAAGACTTAGGACCAGCAAGGCAGATTCTTGGCATGCAGATTGTCCGTGATAGAAAGGCCAAGAAATTGGTATTATCACAAGAGAAGTACATTCAGAAAGTACTTCGCAGATTCAGCATGGACAAAGCTAAGGTTGTCAGTACACCTTTAGCTATGCACTTCAAATTGAGCACGAAACAGTGTCCTTCTAGTGATGATGAGAAGGAAGATATGAAGAAAGTTCCTTATGCTTCAGCTGTTGGTAGTTTGATGTATGCGATGGTTTGTACAAGACCGGATATTGCTCACGCTGTTGGAGTTGTTAGCCGTTTTCTTTCTAATCCGGGAAGAGAACATTGGAATGCTGTGAAGTGGGTTATGAGATATCTCTGTGGCACTTCTAGTCTGAGTTTGTGTTTTGGTACAGGGAAGCCTATTCTTTGTGGTTATACTGATTCAGACATGGCTGGTGATGTTGATACTCGCAAGTCTACTTCAGGGTACTTGGTTACTTTTGCAGGGGGAGCTGTGTCTTGGCAATCTAGGTTGCAAAAATGTGTTGCTCTATCTACTACAGAAGCTGAGCTTATTGCTGTCGTTGAAGCTTGTAAAGAATTGCTTTGGATGAAGAGATTCTTGGGGGAACTTGGTTGTGCTCAAGAGAGGTATGTGCTTTATTGTGACAGTCAAAGTTCTATACATCTTGGCAAGAATTCTACGTTCCATGGTCGGTCTAAACACATTGATGTGAGATACCATTGGATTCGAGATGTGTTGGATTCTAAGTTGCTTGAGCTTGAAAAGATTCATACAAATGACAATGGTTCCGATATGATGACTAAAGCTTTGACAAGAGGGAAGTTTGAAGATTGTTGCATGGTCGCCGGGATGGCGGTCTCCTCCACATAGTCGTGAGGGGGAGAATTGTTGGGTTATGGGCCTTTTTCCCTTCCTATGTGGATAAATAAAAGCCCAATTTGGACCAACCCATTTTTGCCCATAGGCCCATTCTTATGAGGCAAATATAAGCCTATTCAGGTCTTATATTCATATACACAGAGAGTTTTTTCAGCAGCCAAAAAGAGAGAAAGAGAGCAGTTTTCGCAGTCAAAATTCAGCCCTAACAGCCAACTTCATATTGCGATTCCCGCTTCGTTTATTGTCCGATTGAGCTGAATTTTGGACAGCATATTATATTCATCTCAATCTTTGATTAGGAACTGACAGAGTTGGATTTGGTGACCTGCAACTTCAGTTTTGCTGTCGTGAACAGTAGCTGCGAAATTGGTGATTTTGCTCCTTTAATTCTCTAGATTTGGTGCAATCTTATTTTGTTGTTGCTCGTTGTTTGGCATTTGTTTTGTGGCCAATTTTGGAGAACAATATTGTAACTCTTGGTGATTATAGTGGAGTTTTTGGTCCCGTGGTTTTTTACTCTTCACATCGAAGGGTTTTCCACGTAAATCTTGGTGTCTTGTGTGATTGGTTTATTATTGCCTTGTTATATTTGTTTGGTTGAATTACTTGCTGCCTTACTATCATATTGCTTGTGTTTGTTTGTCTTCTCTTGGTTCAAATCGAGAAGGGAAAGTATAGACTTGGATATTCTTCCGCTGTTATTTTGTCAGGCATTCTTTGTTAGTGCCTTGTCTTTCCCAACAAAGAGTCTGACTGAACTGTGAGAGCTACTAATAACCGACAATAAAACCACATGAGCTAAATGTGGAGTCTGATGTATACGCCCCATCGAGAGGACCCAATATACCCTGCCAAAAGTATAAAGACATGCTGGCGTGATCACTAAACTGATTGCACACAGAGGGAACTTACAACCTACTTGGCTAGTAGTTCTGGGACTATTGGGCACGCTTAACCCTAGTCCAACTCGGTATTATGCTACTCCCATTGATTTATGTAGTTAACTGATTATGTCTGAATTTTTTGTAAATACTGGATAGCTCAAAACTGAACATGCAAACTGAGAATGCAACATTTAATCTGATAATAATGCATTAAAAACTGAAGCATGTATAATTGCATAACTAAAACATCTGACCTAGCATGTGTAATTCAAGAACTAAAGAAATACAAAGCTAGGGTTCTGAAATTCATGCGATAATCTGAGTAATAACATGATAATCTGATTTGGAACATATACTTTAACTAAATCATGAAATTTTCCTGTAATTCTAGGAACCCTAGGTTTAATCATGATAAGAGAATCAAGAACTGACTGAAAACTAGGGACCCAATGGGTGAAAGCAACCCACTAGTGAAATCCCACATACCTGGTGATGAAATTTACGGAGAAACACTTAGATGTCATGGTTGGAACTGCTAGAAACTTGATGCATTCTTGAACTAGGGTTCTTGACCTTTTTCTCCTCTCTTGCTTCTAATTTTCTAACTTTTGATTTATGATTTTGACTTAGGTAAGTTCTTGTTATGTTTCTAGGCTTAAACTGACTAAACTCTGATGATTTGTGGTCAAAATGACGTATCTTAGGGTTTATACGAAATGGGAAATGACCAAAAGACCCCTGGGTAAGTTGCTGTCAGACCAAACGACGGCCTGGACAGACGGTCCGTCGTTTGATCGACTGTCCGTCGTTGGGTCCGTAAGTTGGGCCTGTTCGACATGCCTTTACTAAAACGAGCATAACTTTTTACTTGGAGGTTTGATTTTAGCAAAGTTGGTGGCTATGGAAACCTAATTCAATTATCTATATGCTGACATGTCATGGGACACCTAATTCATTTTATACTAAGAGTTATGATCATTTGAAGTTGACCCTACTGCATTTCCCTCCTAACTGGCTGCTAGTTCCCACCTACGGTCAGACCTACGGACCGTGGGTCCACTTATGGACCGTGCTGGTCACCCGTGATCCTTGTCAGAGAGTGACTGAAGGGGGTCTTGATCGAAGGTCACGGACTAGAGACCATCGTTTGACCTACGGACAATAGGTCCGTCCGTCAATCATGACTTAGCCATTTTTTCTCGACTGAGTTTTTGGGAGCCTCTGATCCCATCGACGGTTGTGCAGGACGGACCGTGGGTCAGGCTACGGTCCGTTGATGGTCACGTCGGCTGCACCTGCAGATTTTTTTGAAAAATCGATTTTTGGTCTGTTTTGGCTACGGGGTGTTACACTTGTCCTCGAGTTGTTGCGTGTCATCATCCCATGGCCATAAGGACAAACAGACGTAGCTGCAAGGACGATTCTTGCAGGTGAAAAGCTGCATATTGCTGCTGGTCGTTGAGAGTGGATCCATACGCGCTGCTCCATTAACATTTGAGAACATTGGAACCGTTTTGCACGCGTTAGACCGCTGAAATTTGTCATTGTCCGCCATTATCATCTCACTCGCACAATTGTTCAAGCTATTGGGTCTAAGGGGTAAGCGGTTGGGTCAGGTTAAGGGAATAAAAGAGTTGGGCTGGGATAAAAAATATGAGGAAATGATTTGGGGCCATATTGGTGGGCTGCTGCGAAAATGGGTCTGGGAGTAAAATGGCCCATTTGAATTGGAATGTTAGACTGCTGCCAAGTGGACCGGACTTCGGTTTCAAGATGGGTTTAAATGGAAGGGTTGGGTAAAAATTTTAACTAACCAAAAAGAAATTGATTAAAACATATACTCCCTCTGTCCGGTATTGTTTGTCATGGTTTCTATTGTTAGACTCAAACTATAAAAACTTTGACTAACATTTTAAGATGTATTTTTTAATCATATTAATATGCAAAAAATTGTAATTTATTGTACTTTTCATATAGTTTTAGAATATCCAATTTTTTGTTTAAAATATCAAATTAATGTGATCTAATTTACCTTTGAAAATTAGTCAAGTTGACTTTCGATAAGCGCAACATGACAAACAATTCCGAACGGAGGGAGTACTAGATGAATCAACATGAATTAATTAATGAGCCACTTAAAAGTCTACGAAATTTAAAATAATGAACTTAATTTTAAATTGGTTAGCTTAAAGATATAAATTATTATGTAACTAAACTAACCGGTCACTCTTCAATTAAGACGTACAAAATATTTTTTTTGAGGCGATTTTCGGATAATCATAAAATATATACAAAATTAAGTGAATCAATGCATTTTATCTAATAAAATGCAAAAGCGATAAAATTTATTTAAAATGACTCGCCAACACTTTCAACTTCATAAGATCTAACTATTTCAAATCGTTGAGAGTTAAAAAGGTCGTTAATTAATTTCTATCGGGGAGGATCAAAATCAGGTGTCAACAGTATGAATCTTATGGTAAATCCTTCATGTCAGTCATTTTAGGACAAAGTTCAACCCACTTTTTCTTCAAAGCTAAACACATTTCTATCTTCAAACCTCTTGCGAAATCTAAGGAAATGGAGGGCTGAAGGCTTTCTTGCGAAATCTGAAAAAAAACTGGATGTTTTCTTCTTCAACTACTGGAGGTTCTCTTCTTCAACCGAGCTTATAGCAGAAGAAACTTCAAGTTTGAGCTTTTGAGGTTTCCTTCTTGAATCTCTTCTTTTGTCTTCGATCTTTGAGTTTTTGTCGGTATTTGATATATTTTTTCAGATTGTGGGTTTTTCCCATTAAATTGTAGCTACTGTGGGTTTACAATTTTGTTGCTAGTTATGGTGAAATTGATTACTCTAGACCATATTTCTCTTAACATTGATGCTGGATTTTTTGTTCCATGAGTTTTTCAATCAGGTTTGAATTGCCTTGCATTGACAGTGTCTTCCTTTATTTCACCTCTCGCTTGAGTAGGATGTGAGTAATTCATTATTTTTGAACAATTACGCTAAAGCAACCGGAAACAAGAGATACAATAGCATGAAAATGAAAAAAACTAAAATTTGCTAATGGTTGGTGTTAGAACTTTTGACATAAAAATCTGAAACTTGGTATAATTCTAGATCAACTGACCATAACCAATTGAACTCATAATAATACTTTATTAGCTCAGCTCAAACATATGGAAGCATGATATCATTTGATCCAAAAAATAGCTTCCAAGGACATTATGTTAAAATGTTAAATAAATCACAGACCTAAGAGTTCCTTAATTTTTATGTTTGTTGTAGCATTAGTTAAAAGAAAAAACTTAAAGTTGTTCAAGGAAATCTACTTGAGAATCAATGTCAATGAGTGTTGTGGCGAGCCCTCAATTTCTTATTGTTGTATACGAGATGAATTCGCACTAGTAGGATCACACAACTACTTCCATGATTAAGTACATGATTCAATTAGAAATTTAGGTATTTATTTTAAGTGCAATTGGTGCTGCAAATTTCTTAAGCAACATATTGATGACAATTGTGGATCATGTAAAAGAAAAAGGTGTCAAAAGTTGGTTTGGAAAGAATCTAAATAGCAGCAGGTTGAATTATATCTACAGTGAACTTGTACATCTATAATTTCTTAATAATTTTGTTTGAAAATATCAATATCAATATGATTAATTAACTAATTGAATACTTGTGTATCAATATTATTTTCCTGAAATATATGTTTTATCACGTTTAAAGAGTAATCTCCCTTGATTTCTTATATTAAAAATTAAGGAATTCTTTTTGGAAATAAATTAAATCCTCAAGGGTCGTCTTGTTTTTTAGAATATGATATGAACTTCATGTGAATTTAGTGACTATTTTCAATTTCTTGAATGTCCATATGTCGTTAATAACATAAATTTGAAAGCATGATCAGATTTTTATGATTTTTCTACTTTTCCATTTAATAGTTAAAAGTATATTTGAGATTATTTTCTAATTGTAAATCTTGTAGTTCTTTAGGATAATATTGTTATTAACATGTATTTATAAGGTTAGCCAAAAATACAGAAACAGAAATAAGATGAAGCAGAAAGTATACAAAATAATCCGAGTCCACAGAAATTACTGTGTCTCCTTAAGAAATTTAATCCCCTCACTGTACCCGAGGTTATGGATTAATTTCTCCCAAGATAAAACGGATTAATCCTGTCAAAGAAATAGCGGTACCTCAAACTTCTTTAACATCAACGAACTTAAGAACAACAACAAGTCACACAGACTCAGTCGATCGACACTTTGATTTTGAGAGAAAAATATATGTAGAGAAGGAAAATTTCAGTGTTCGAAAAAACAAAAATTGACTTTCTTTTATAGCCATTTTCAGCAAGAACCGTGTTTGTTCAGAGAAATCTGTTCAAACCCATTTTATCCAGAAAGTTGTGTCTTTTGGAAAAAATAATAACTTTTCAGAAAAATGTATCTATTAGAAAAATAATGACTTTTCGGAAAATAACGAATTTTCGGAAAGAGTAATAACTTTTCAGAATATTACCGTTACCCGCGAATTAATTCTGTTAATTAACTAATAACTAACGTTCTGAATTAATTTATAAGAGATAATATTAACAGGATTTATTTGAGTAACAAAAACTGATTAAATAAATTTTGTCCAAAAAATTTATCAATCAATCACATCATTTGCCAAATCCAAATCCGAGGCCGAGGCCGAGCGAGCGACGACGACGGCGCAAGGGGGCATCTTCTTCTTAGCTCTTTAAGAAGTAAAGAAAGTGTTTCCTTATATAAGGACAACAATTTCCCTTTCTTTTGCCGATATGGGAGAAATGACTTTTCATTTGCACTTTGCAAATGACTTTTCATTTTTCCTTCAAAATAGTTCCCTCACTTTTCATATTCTCTCTTTTCTTTTTCCATTCACACTTGCTAAACCCAACAATCCCCCACATGAATGGGGATGGGCTATTGTTAAAACATATGCATGAAAAACTTGTGTGTCTTGTAAGTAAATGTTAATCGCATCTGGATAAGTAGGTTTCCCTTTAAACTTTCCGTAGTGAACATATATCGGATATACTCGGTCAATCGGTAGATTTGATAACTTTGAACCGTCGAACTTTGGTATATTATACCTAGACAACATAAGTCACACAATCAACCCTTGAACTGTTCTTAGTTCTCATTGTTTTGTTCGTTTCAGCCATGAACACATCTCGGATAGTAAGTGCTTAGAGAACTGGCCTTACCGATTCTCCTTGAAGCGACTTACACTTCACACTCACATAGGTGATTTCTAAATGTGTTATCCAATAGATACACCATTTGATATACCCTGTATCAAACTTAGAAACCATTAAAAAGTCCTTATGCCTTTATCCTAGTTATTGAACATTGTCTCATCATGAGAATGAACCATAAAATAATTTTTGACAATGTTGAACCGTCATCAATGACTTTTTTTTATCTCCTTGAACCTTGATCTTGGGATCTTCAGTCTTCTAGGTAGAGTTACCGCCACGATGACTTGTTCTCGGCCATAGTCCCATTTCCGTCGATGATTTCTCAACTCCCTCTCTAGTTAGGCCTTTTATAAGTGGATCCGACACATTATCCTTTGACTTCACATAGTCAATTGTGATAATTCCACTAGAGAGTAGTTGTCTCACAGAGTTATGTCTTCATCTTATGTGACGAGACTTGTCGTTATACATAACGCTTTCAGCCCTTCCTATTGCAGCTTAACTATCACAGTGTATGAATATAGGGGCCATTGGTTTGGGCCAAAATGGAATATCTTCTAAGAAATTCTGGAGCCATTCAGCTTCTTCACCTGCCTTGTCTAAAGCGATGAATTCAGACTCCATTGTAGATCGAGCTATACATGTTTGTTTGGATGATTTCCAAGATATTGTTCCTCCACCAATAGTAAAAACGTATCCACTTGTGGATTTTGTTTCAGTTTACCCAGTAATCCAATTTGCATCACTATATCCTTCAAGAACTGCTGGATATTTGTTGTAATGCAAAGCATAGTTTTGAGTGTCATCTAAGTATCTCAAAACTCTCTTCATTGCCGACCAATGATTTTGATTAGGATTACTTGTGTATCGACTCAGTTTACTGATAGCGCAAGCTATGTCTGGTCGTGTGCAATTCATGACATACATCAAGCTTCCCAACACTCTAGCATAGTCCAATTGAGACTGACTTTCACCTTTATTCTTTGCAAGATGAAGGTTCACATCAATTGGAGTCTTTGCCCTTTTGAAATTCAAAAATTTGAATTTTTCAAGTATCTTTTGAATATAATGAGTTTGAGACAATGCTAGACCGTTAGGAGTTTTAAGAATTTTAATTCCCAATATCACATCAGCAACTCCTAAATCTTTCATATCAAACTTACTAGCGAGCATACGCTTAGTAGCTTTTATATTAGCAATGTCTTTGCTCATTATAAGCATGTCATCCACATATATGCATACAATGACTTCCTGATTTGGAGTATCTTTAATGTAAACACATTTATCGCATTCATTGATTTTAAATCCATTTGACAACATGGTTTGATCAAACTTTGCATGTCATTGTTTTGGTGCTTGTTTTAGTCCATAAAGTGACTTAATAAGTTTGCACACTTTCTTTTCTTTACCAGGAACTACAAAACCCTCAGTTTGTTCTATGTAAATTTCTTCTTCCAGCTCTCTATTAAGAAGGCGGTTTTCACATCTATTTGATGAATTTCAAGACCGTATACTACAGCTAGGGCAATTAACATCCGAATCGATGTAATCCTAGTCACTGGCGAGTATGTGTCAAAATAATCAAGACCTTCTTTTTGTCTAAAGCCTTTAACAACAAGTCTTGCTTTATATTTGTCAATAGTTCCATCATCTTTCATCTTCCTTTTAAAGATCCATTTTGAACCCAAGGGTTTGTTCCCTGGAGGAACATCAACCAAATCCAAGTATGATTGCTTAGGATCGATTCAACTTCACTATTGACAGCCTCCTTCCAAGAGGTTGAGTCGCTAGACAACATTGCTTCCTTGAATGTTTGAGGCTCACTTTCAAGAAGAAATGTTACAAAATCATATCCAAATGAAGTAGATGTCCTTTGACGTTTACTGCGTCTTAGACTCTCTTCATTAGGTTCATTCTCTTTTGGTTCTTCTCTGGGTTGTTTAGACCCCCACTAGATGACTCAAGTCTAGTTTTATACGGATAGATATGTTCAAAAAATTCAGCACTATCTGATTCCATTACCGTATTATCATGAATATCCGGATGTTCAGACTTATGAACCAAAAATCGACATGCCTTACTGTTTATGGAATATCCAATGAATACACAATCCACAGTCTTAGGCCCTATTTTTACCCGCTTAGGTATAGGAACTTGGACTTTGGCTAGACACCCCACACTTTGAAATATTTCAAGTTGGGTTTTCTACCTTTCCATTTCTCATATGGAACTACATTTGTATTTGAGTGAGGCACTCTATTGAGTATTTGATTTGCTGTAAGGATAGCTTCCCCCCCCCCCCCACAAGTTCTGTGGTAAACCTGAACTTATAAGTAATGCATTCATCGTTTCTTTTAAAGTTCGATTTTTCTTTCTGCAATCTCATTAGACTGAGGAGTGTACGGAGCAGTAGTTTAATGGATTATTCCATTTTCTAAAAATATTTCTGCAAATGGAGATTCATATTCTCCGCCTCCATCACTTCTGATTATTTTAATCTTTTTATCTAACAGATTTTCAACTTCAGTTTTATATTGCCTAAATGCATCTATTGCTTCATCCTTACCATTTAGCAAACAGACATAACAATATCTAGTGCAATCGTCAATAAAATTTATGAAATACTTTTTCCCACCACGTGATGGTGTTGATTTCATGTCACAAATATCAGTGTGAATCAATTCTAAAGGATTTGAATTCCTTTAGACAGATTTATAAGGATGCTTAGCATACTTAGATTCAACGCAAATTTGACATTTTTATTTATTGCACTTAAATTTTGGCAAAATATTTAAGTTAATCAGTTTTCGCAAGGTTTTGTTATTAACGTGTCCCAAACGTTCATGCCATAAACATTTAGACTCAAGCAAGTAAGAAGAAGCAAAATCTTTATTCATATCAACTGCAATTACATTGAGTTTGAAAAGGTCATCACTGAAGTAGCCTTTTCCTACATACATATCATTCTTACTTACTACTACTTTATCAGAAACAAATACACATTTGAATCCATTCTTAGTCAGAACTGGAATTGAAACTAAATTCTTTCTCAATTCTGGAACATACGAGACCCTATTACAAGTCACCACCTTGCCTGATGTCATCTTTAATAGGACCTTGCCAGTTCCTTCCACCTTTGCAACATCAGAGTTTGCCATAAACAACTTCTCATCTGTAGGTGCTGGAGTATATGATGAAAATAATTCTTTGTTGGCACAAACATGGCATGAGGCAACAGAATCTATCCACCATTCTCTTGGATTTCCAACCAAGTTACATTCTGAAAGCATTGTACAGAGATCGTCCATTTCTCCTTTGGATTCAGCCAAGTTTGCTTGATCCTTCTTTTTCTTGTCCTTCTTAGGACCCCGCCATTCAGTAGCCCTATGACCATGTTTACCACAATTGAAGCAGTCTCCATTGAATTTCTTCTTAGGATGATTGCTTTTTGGACCAGATGTTTTCTTTCTTTTCTTTACTTTTGTGGGATCTTACTCAACAATATTTACTCCAGATATTGTTGAGTTACCACGTGACCTCTTTTCTGCAGCCTTATTATCCTCTTCGATTCAAAACCTTACTATGAGATCTTCAACAGTCATCTCCTTGCGTTTATGTTTCAAGTAGTTTTTGAAGTCCTTCCACAAAGGAGGTACCTTTTCAATAATTGCAGCCACTTGAAAGGCATCATTCACAATCAATCCTACATTAAAGATTATGTGAGTATTAAGGAAAAACTTAATATTTCTAACATACATTAAAATAATATAATAATATTTATACCTTCAGCAAGGAGATCATGGATTATGACCTGCAGTTCTTGAACTTGGGTGACGACGGTCTTACTGTCTATCATCTTATAGTCCAGAAATTTTGCCACAATGAACTTCTTCATTCCGGCATCCTCTGTTTTGTACTTCTTTTCTAAAGCATCTCAGAGTTCTTTTGAGGTTTTGACATTGTTGTACACATTGTACTGATCATCTTGCAGGCCACTCAAAATATAATTTTTACATAAAAAATCTGAGTGTGTCCATGCTTCTGTTACCAAGAATCGTTCTTCAGGCGGAGTTTCATCTGACATAACATGAACATTCTTATTAATGAACCTCTGCAGACTCAACGTAGTGAGATAGAAGAACATCTTCTGCTGCCATCTCTTAAAGTCGACTCCAAAAAACTTTGCAGGTTTCTCAACCGGCGCTAAGGCAGCATTTGAACGATTGTGTGCAACCGATGTTGTTGCAGCACTTACTGTTGCAGCACTCACTGTTCCAGCATTCACTTGACTTGAATTAGTCATTTTTTCTGTCAAAAATGACAGATAATTTAAGTATTTGAAATACTAACAGTAAAGAACAAATCTTTACACTAACGATAAAGTTTTTATGTTCTTTTAATCGTTAATCGAATGAATTTTAAAAATTCAAGCAGAGTAGAAAACCATAAAGGTTTTAATCTCCAGAAACCTCAAATACAGAAACTTATTAAATTTCTTAAGATTGTTATTAACCTGTATTTATAAGGTTATCCAAAAAGACAGAAACAAAAATAAGATGAAGCAGAAAGTATACAAAATAATCCAAGTCCACAGAAACTACTGTGTCTCCTTAAGAAATTTAATCCCCTCACTGTACCCGAGGTAATGGATTAATTTCTCCCAAGATAAAATGGATTAATCCTGTTAAAGAAATAGCGGTACCTCAAACTTCTTTAACTTCAACGAACTTAAGAACAACAACAAGTCACACAGACTCAGTCGATCGACACTTTGATTTTGAGAGAAAAATATATGTAGAGAAGGGAAATTTCAGTGTTTGAAAAAAACAAAAATTGACTTCCTTTTATAGCCATTTTCAGCAAGAAACGTCTCTGTTCAGACCCGTTTTATCCAGAAAGTTGTGTCTTTTGGAAAAAATAACAACTTTTCGAAAATGTGTCTGTTAGAAAATAACGGCTTTTCGGAAAGTAACGACTTTTCGAAAGAGTAACAACTTTTGAATGTTACCGTTACCGCGAAATTAATTCTGTTAATTAACTAATAACTAACGTTCTGAATTAATTTATAAGAGATAATATTAACATGATTTATTTGATTAACAAAAACTGATTAAACAAATTTTGTCCAAAAAAATCCAAATTCAAATCCGAAGCGAGCGACGACGACGGCGCGAGGGGGCATCTTCTTCTTAGCTCTTAAAGAAGTTAAGGAAGTGTTTCCTTATATAAGGACAACAATTTCCCTTTCTTTTGCCGATATGGGAGAAACAACTTTTCATTTGCACTTTGCAAATGACTTTTCATTTTCCCTCCAAAATAGTTCCCTCACTTTTCATATTCTCTCTTTTCTTTTCCCATTCACACTTGTTAAACCCAACAATAAAATAAATTGCTATTGAATATGAGTTAATTGGTATGGCATTTGATTTTCTAAATTTGTCTTGTGAACATATAGTTTGGTAAATAATATATCTTCTTGTAGGTAAAGAAGTGGTGATTATTTCTTCAACGGAATAAAATGTATAATCGTTCCATTGTGTACTAGGAGGAATAGAGCTGTTTGGTATTATTACCCAAGCAAATTATTGATTTTGAAACATCATTGAAGCATGTAGTAGAACTCCCAAAACAGAAAATTAAGATTACTTCCAAATACATGTATAGATAACCAGTCAAAATTGGCTCAATTTTCATTTTAATAGTACCACTAAGGCCTTCTAAGGTTAGAGCATTTAATAGTACTTGCCTTTATAGAAGTGTCAAAATGAAAAAGAAGCCAATTTTTTACTATAAAGGAAAACAGTGAAATGCTTGTTGTAAATGACGCTGTGATTGCTATGAGTTTTAAGCTACATATTTTCCATGTACTTTTTGAGATATGTTTGTTCATTTGTAAGATATTTTTTTCTTCTTTATTTCATAGTTTATCATAAATTTGATTCTTTTTATCTTTTAGTGCCACATAAATATCAATAAATAATTTAGATAGATGTTGGATGAGTCTCAAATGAAGTGAATGCAATGTAGTGAAGTATCCTGAAACATATCAGATCGTGTGGATGTGAAGAGATGAAAATTTAAGGGTACAACAATGCTTATAAGCTTATCCACTCAAAAACCACTCTCTCCATGCCAAATCAAATAATTAAGAAGTTTGACTAGATCCGGAACATGATGTGTCCCAAAAAAATTCAAAACCTTCATCTGGATCATGTATCATAAAAAAAAAAATTCCTTGCTCCCAATACCTTAACAAAATTGGCTTGGATATCAACCCTGGTTGTCAAATATGCGCGACGACCAAAGTGAGGACATAGACCATATCTTCTTCAGATGTACCAAAGCTATTGAATTATGGATACCATCATGGTGAGCAATACCTCGATGCATAAGACTGATAGAAGCATGCTCTTCCTGGAGAATTGACATAACACCTAGAACTGCATTGCCACCAAAAAGTACAACAACCTCATTCTTTGGGATGTTGTCCTCCCTCAATGCTTTTGGGCCATTTGTCTCCAAAGAAACAACCACCTTTTCAATTATAAAAAGGCAACATCTCTTCACCAACATGATCAACCTAGACACTGAGTTCCAAATCATTCAGGTTAACCACAAGGCTAATAAAGAGAAGTGCATTATCCAGGTTAAACAGGAACCTTCCTTAACATGTAGGTTTAAAGTTCAAACTCAACACTGATGGAGCTGTGAAAACTAATCCTCGACAAGGAGGCTTAGGAGGGGTTACCAAAACCTACTGAGGTGACTGGACAATTCAATTCATAAGTAAATAAGCATATATCAGTCCTATATTGGCCGAGATAAAAGCCCTAAGACGAGGACTTCTTGTGGTTGTGTTGGATATAAACTTCATCCCCTAGAGCTATCAACACATACTCCTCGAAAATGATCAATTTACTGGACATGATAATCACTCTTACACTAATTTAATCTTTGAATGCAGGTAATTGATGGAGAAGCTGGGAGCAGCGATGCCAACACACATCTTCATGGAGCACAACAAGGTGGTGAACATGCTTAGCAATGAAGGCCTTACATGCAAAAAATTTTAAAAAAAAACCTTTTTAATAGCTCCTCCACTGTTTGTAAATGGAGTAGTACGGGCAGACATTTCAGGAACTGTGTACTTAAGGAAATTTAATCTTTGTAACAATTATGTGAATGGCCTATCAATAGCCCTAAACTCCAACTCACCCGCTTTAAGCAGTATATCTTAGCACTAGGTAATTATAATATAACTTATCAACTTCTAGTGCTTTTAACCCAAAAATTTCCACAATTGTCTAGAGCGTGTAGTGAGGAAATTGCTTAAAGGGTTATTATCAACTAGATAATTGATGATGGCATCATATTCAATACAATCTCACCATGTGTACCACATATGACGTTGAAAAGACATTTGCCGTTTCATTCAAGAGTAACGATGATACTTATATATAATATTGCTCTTTTCCCACTACAAAGTTTCACTTAAAAGTGACAAAGTTATTTGCATTCAAATAAGAGCGAACAAGGAAGTTAATATTTATAAGAAAAGATTCATCATAGCTCATTTATTTATAATAAATGTTTCGGTACAGACTATTTGACCTTACACAAATCAATGTCATAATTTCTTTTGTAAAGATTAAGTTCAGCCGTATGATTATATTCAAAAATGGTGTAAAAATTATTAAAAAGAATATGTGAAAAATTAAAGTTGATTTTTTGGAGGTGCAAGTAAATATCTTTGATATTCATACTTAATAAAAATCTAGATGTTCTAGATAATTTGATATTTATAGTAAAGTATAGAATAATTTGTATTCTTGTTAGATATTTAGAAGATAGGGCCATCTAGATTTTTTTTTGTAGATCTATCTAGATAATTTCTAGAAGCATTACTACACTAGCATAAATAGGGTGACCATAGTCATTTGTAAGCAACCAAGAACAACCTAAATCAAATAGTTTTTTTCTATAACAAAGTTGTTTTATCCAAAATATTGTTTCTCCCTTCTAGCTTACTCTTACTTAGTTGAACCGTCTGATTTTACTTAGTTGAACCCTCTGACTTTAATGAAATGTTGCGACTTTATGAAATGATTGTGACTTTTATGAAGGGTTGTGAACTTTACGAAGGGGTGAGACTTTTCCAAATAGTTGTAACATTTCTGATAAGGTACAATAAACATTTGTTCGCACTACCCTTTTTGTCTATAAATAGAAGGATCTCCTCTCATTTTAAAACAACAAATTGCTGATCTTTTTCTTCTACTTCAACAAAATTAAATATTTTGTACTTTGCTCCTTTTGAGTGACTTACTAACACCACTGTTTTTTTATCAATAAGTTGGTGAATAAAATTGTTCTATCCTAAGAGGACGCAAGTCTTTAAACCTCTTGTATTGGAAGGGAATAGTTTTCCTAAGGGGACATTGTGTATTCAGTGGACATGATTTTTTCCGTTATATTTCATTCTATTTATACTTATCCTGGTATGTCTTTTACACTCATTAATTTATGTTTATGATATTAATTGTTGTTGTTGAGTACATTTTTAAACTTTGTTTTGTATGTTTTCTGCAAAATTATTTTCTCCGGTTATATTGAAAATATACACATATAGTACGTATTTTTATTGTATAGAAAATAATTATTGTAAAAGTACTATATATATATAAGCTTACATATAATCTTTTCGTACGTAAATATAAAATTTCTCACTTATCAATTGAAGATATTCATTATGCAAGTTCAAAAGTTATAATTGCTTTCATGTGTAAGCATAATTTCTTTTTTAAACATGTTAAAAAAATTTAAATCTTCTCCTTAGACATATATCACAATTGACGTCGATTCAAGGAGGGGTTGAACAACCATTCTTTGGAGGAATTTGAAAATTTGTTGTCGTCACAAGAATTAGTAGTCAAGCAGTTGGCTAGTGTGTTTGTCAAAGATGGAGAAGGAGATGTTCTTGTAGCCGACTAGAGAAACTTCAAAGAAAAAATAAGAGATATGACGTATTCTCGATCCTCGAGTGGTTCATGCTCGCCTAGAGAAAAGGAAGAGTCTCCTAACTATTAAAGTAAGAATCCTCTCAGATGCTATAAATGTGGTAAAATAGGACACGTAAAAAGATATTGTCGAGCTTCCTTGAGTAACATGTCTCAAATTGAGAAAGCTACGGAAGAAGAAGACTTAGGAAGGTGCTTTTTAGCTGAGGTTCGAGCAATAAATGTTATGGTTTCAATCAACCTTCAAAAGTAGATAGAAAATAAATTATTCATGTATAAAATTAATATAAGGTTTGGTTGACAATTTAGAAACACACATAATTAATGCACGTATAAGTTAAAAGGAAATATTAGTATTATTTTATGCAGCATAGAAGACGGAATATCTAATATATATATATAAATAATCCATGCATAAAACTTCGGTTTCACTTAAGTTTTTTCAATTAGACAACCTGCAACAATAGAGACCAAAGAAAAAGAAATAGCATAAACTTAGTGGACAAGTTTTGAATTTATTTACAAAAGAACAAAAGTTTATAAACTTTTTTAAAAAAAATAAAAATTAAACCAACTGTCTGTTAATTAAAAGATGATGTTGAATGAAAAACGTTTTATTATAAACTCTTTTTCCTCAACAACCAAATAAATATTTAGATTTATAAATAACTTCATTCAAAACCACTACTGCCTACTTCCATTTCACATTTATGGTGTATCACTTTGTTTGGATTGTTGTTACCTCTTGTATTCTGTTGCGACCATCAATGTTAATTTAAATATGTAACGAAAAAATACAATAAAATTTATTTAAATACTATATTCGTCAAAATAGTACATTATAATATATTGCGAAACATTAAATGAAGAGGAAGAGTCAAGTTGTTAACGGATTATAAGGACAATTATAATATGACTCTTTTCCATAAAATATATTGAGTACAAATATAGGATTTTTAAGAGTAGAGTTGTAAATGGATTCCGTAAAAGCTATGGCTACTAGATTCTGCTGTAAAATTGTACATGTTCTCAACAATATTCATATATATGATCATTCGAGATAATAGGAAAAGGAAAAATATATCATAAAATATACTCAGAATATAAATTATTGAATTCATATAAAGTCGTAATGGAATTAATCAGACCACATCCACAGAATGCAATACCATGTATGCAGCAATTTCAAAGCCAATGTGAACAGGAGAATAATAGTACTGAGTAGATCTAATAAGACAAAGGAAGAACATCCAATAAAATTTTAACTTATGTAGAAACAGAATCACTTACTTCCATATCAACAAAAATGAAACGATTCTAAGTGATATCATATCATCTTTGTCCATATATAACATCAAAAGATGTTCCACTTCTTGCTAGTAGACAATCAAGATCCAACTACCCTATAGCATATGGAGTTAATTTTGAAAAACAAGGTTAGGAAACCGGTGTAAGTTAATAGAATGCGTCAAAGAAATAATTTTGCTTGGTTTGTAAAGTGCTATAAGGGAAAATAGGAATAAGATATCTCGAGTTATAATCGTGTGAATGAAAATTTACCCCCTGAGCGTAGAAAATTAGTAGGATGTTACGTTTCAAACAAAGAATGGTTAAATTAAAAAAACAAAGTCTGTAGATTAAGTTCAAGTACATAGAACAACATTATGTATTAAACCATCAAACTTGAGAATTTACAACGACCATTAAGCACGTCTCACTCTTTCTAACTCTCTTCACATGTACTTTCTACATATCTCTATACCTTTTTTGCATTTTCCTCTCAAGTATTACAGTTACTGTAGGAAAGAAATGCCAGAAGAAAAGGAGAGACTTTTTCTGGGAAAAAAGACCAATGACAAGTTTCATTTTCCTGCTGCTATTATGAAGTTGCTTACTATTCGGAATCAGGAAAGTGGACACTAATCCGCTCCTTAATTGGTGTCCTACAAGAAGGGCATTCGTCCATTCCTTTCTTTTGGTGAAGCACATTGCAATCTTCACAAAGAACTTGATGTGCACAAGGGAGAAAAACCACTGATATATGTTCATGCATACACATAACACACTCCCTCTCCATCTTTACAACATTAGAGTCAGAACTTTCTGCATAGGTTGATAAACCCTTCGGCAATTGAGGAATGCCTCGTTTTAGTGCCTCTATTTTTGATCTTTCAGATTGTAATCTCAACTGAGAGATTTCACTCTCACACTTTTGGATTTCTTCTTTATACTTTTGCTTGTTTCTCTCTACCTTCTCTCTAAAATTATGCCGCTGCACTTTTCCCTTAACAAGGAGTTGTTCTCTTTCAGCTTTCAGAGAATCAGCTTGTTTTAGAAACCTATTTTTCACCGATTCCTCATGCTTAAATAGATCCTGCAATTCATAAATATTTACAAATTTATTTTCATAATAGATGGAATATCAAATAGCAAATGCATTATCAGTAGGGCTGCATAAGTGAAAGCTTGAACCACAATTATCAGAGGCAATAAGCAAAAAAAAAAGAAGAAGTTATTAACAGCGTAAATACTCTAAAAACACGAACTATATTTGTAAAAAAAACGGTTTACCTTGATCAACTAGCAAAAGAAGTTTAATTAGTAAATAGATATACCTTATACTGGTGCACGACCTTGTTGGCTTTCTCTCGCTGCTGTTGTAAAAAGTTTTTTCCTGCTTGATAGCAGATAAATCCTCCTCAAATGAGCGCTTCTCCATGTCCGCTGCTTGACACTTCTTTAGTACTTCCTGCTCTTTTGCTAAAGCATTATTGACGTTCATAACATGCTCGCCGGTAGAGAGCATTACGTCCTCCAAATCCTTCTTTAGTCCAACATTATCCATCTCCAAGGTGTTAAGAAGAGAATTAATTGTCTCACCCATGGAATTAGTATTTACCAACGCTTGCTCCATCTCCATAATCCTCCTCATGGTGGTTTCCTCCAGCATTTGCTTTTCCTGGTGAACATTTTCAGCATCTTCTTTTTCTTGCCTCATCCTTTTAAGCTCAGCCTGGTCCTTGCCAAGCCTCCGGGTAGCCTGCATTACCTTCTCATTTGTCCAATCAGACCACCCTTGGAGCTCTTCCTGCAGTGTCTTCAAATGAGAAGTTAGCAACAATATAGTTTCATCTCTCTCATTTTGAGGGACATATTTACCCAAAGACTCATCATATGGGATACCAACATAATAATCTTGCACCGCAGAAGAAATAGTTGTGTTGTCGGGGACTTTTTTGCTGGACTTAGGCTCCATGGATAACGAATCCAGATCCTTTTCATTTATATTATCTTTAATAGGTGGCACTTTGGAAGTGTCACTTGCAGGTGCTATGGGTGAGGAAAGGCATGGACTATCAAAACTTTCTTTAGCTAGAGGTTGATTGCATTTAACCAAAATTTTCATTTTAGAGTGCAAACTCTTCTTTGTTGCACCAGAAGAAGACGAGTCCAGTTTCTTGTCCAAAATAAAACTACCACAGGCAGTCATGTCCTCCCAATCTATATTTGGTGCAGTTTCCACTTCTTGTTCAGCATCAGACTGAGGACACCCGCTCGTCAATGGGTCAATCTCAAAAAGAGTAACTCCTTTCGTTGGTTTCTCTAATAATTCATATCTTCGAAACTCCGTAAGAGACGATCCATGTGAATCAGAAGAAGTTCCTAGAGGAATCTTAGATTCAAACTTCCTGTTGTTCCTGCTTCCTTTTTCCTTATCTGAAATCACCAACTACTTTTCATCGGCATCATCACTGATGTTATCATCAACCATGTTGATTATGTTTTCTATGAGTGTTTATTACTGCTGTAATTTGAAAAGTTAATATAAGTGACTAGCCACAGTTTCGGTCCTGCAACAAAATTCATTCAAGTGATAATATGGACGTGAAAGGATTATAAGTTAAAGATAAACACATAACAACAGAGAATTAGAGTTGCTAAACAAAAGGAAAGAACCACATAATAATTCTTTGATAGGATAATTAATAAAAAACAAAAATGACAGGCTAATAGCAACAAGAACAACTCCAGTGAGAATGATAAAGCAGAAACATTAATCGTATATGTGGAACTCCCAAAGACAGGCTAACAACAATAAGAACAACTCCAGTTTAGCTCAATAAACCAGCAATATTATCATACAGGTGAAGCTGCAAAAGAATTAATATTCTTTGAGGACTACAAATTCTACTATATTTCAGTTACTCAAATCTCTATTCTTCAATGTAACAGCAATCAGTGGCAATCTGGCCATTAAAATTGATAAGAAACATAGCAGCAGAGAATTAAAAATTGCCAAAACAAAAGGAAAATTAGTATCCATTATTCAAACAGAAATGTCAACAACAAAAAACAGCTTTAGTAAGCATAATAAAAGCAGCAATATTATCAAAGTAAAAGGATATACAAGAAAAATAAAAGATTCCTCTGAGTCGCAAGATTTTTTCACCCAAAATCACTTGAATATAAATCAAAAATCATTTTCTACCAAAAAAAAGAATAAAAAAACTTAGTTTTCTGATAAAAAAAATTCACTCATTAGAAATGGCAAAAAAGAAACAATTCAATCTCTATCCAACTAAACAAGCCAAATCACAGACGAACACAGAAAACTTCAAAGCTCAAACTCTAGCAACAAACCAATTAAAAAACAATCTTTTGAAACTCAAATAAACTCATCCCATAAATAAAATCAAGACACCTGAAAAAGGGGTCGTACCAAAAGTGAAAAAAATGGATTCTTTATATCAAGAAAGAAACTCGATTTAACAAAATTTAAATCCAAAATCAAAAGGGTCACTCACTAAAGGGTTTGAAAAGGCAAAAAGAAAGGGTAAACTCCATTGAGGAGAAGCAATGAGTTGTCTTTTGTTTGTGGTGCTAAACACTAAAATTTGGATTCATTATATAGAGTCACTAACTTGATGGAAATTATGGTTAGTACACTGTATTTAATGTCCAACTCATCCATAAATTAAATGTAATTTAAAACTTTTTTCCATTTTAAAGGAGTTTGTTGAAGTATTTATTGTATAATACATAATACTCTTTTACAGAAAAATAATAACACAAAGGATACATATAGTCAATGTGAAAATCCTCAAATATTTGGCATGGTTGGATGTAAGTCAAAGAAGTAAAATATATATCCAATTCATAGGATCTAATGAGTCTTTCTAGGATATTTTAAATCAAAGTAATTATAGTAAGATGACTTTGACAAAATAAACATAATTTATCAATGTTGTTGTAGCACATTAGTTTTTTAAATAGTTGGTACAAATATCTCATATTGATTTATTTCGATTTTACTTAATTTTACGGAAAATGTATGAAATAATTAAACTAAATGATACAATCAGTATTACCTCCATTCAATAAGCAAAGGTTATCATTAGAAAGCGTGAACGGAGTTGATATTATTAAGCAAAGGTCATAAATAATTACCATGATAACCGACATGAGATCATTCTCAACATGATCTCTCCATGTGTCCCAGAGATGAAACTGAAAAGCCATTTCCCATTTCAGAGTAACTTTTAAAAATAAAACACAAAAAATTTTCCCGCCTAACAATTTCCACTTACGAAGAACTTTTGAAAATTGTACGGAAAATGAGAAAGCTATATCTGTCGGTAATAAATATATCAGAAAGAAAAGCGACCGAATGGAGTTAGTGAAAATAAACGGTTGTTGTTACCTCAGGAAACAATCATGAAATCATCCTCAACACTAGACATGATTTGTCGTTTTAGATTACTCTGAACGCGAACTCCACATGCCCTAGACGTAAGTTGAAAAGCAATTGTCGCTTTAGATCTCACCAAGACTCTATATCCTCAATAGTAATGGTAAGTTTACCACCAACAGTGCCTATAAGCTTATCCACTAAAAAACCACTCACTCCATGCCAAATCAAGGAATTAAGAAGTTTGACTGGATCCGGAACATGACGTGTCCCAACACAATCATAACCTTCATCTAGCTCATGTATCACAAAAAAAAATCCTTTGCTCCCAATACCTTAACAAAATTGGCTTGGATATCAACCATGGTTGTCAAATATGTGCGGCGACCAA
Organism: Solanum lycopersicoides; assembly: GCA_022817965.1. Taxonomy (NCBI): domain Eukaryota; kingdom Viridiplantae; phylum Streptophyta; class Magnoliopsida; order Solanales; family Solanaceae; genus Solanum; species Solanum lycopersicoides. The sequence continues at coordinate 101,950,110 of CM040626.1, read as the reverse complement.
AATGAGGACATAGACCAGATCTTCTTCATATGTACCAAAGTTATTGAATTATGGGATACCATCATGGTGAGCAATAGCTCGATGCATAAGCTTGATAGAAGCATGCTCTTCCTGGAGAATTGACATAACACCTAGAACTCAATTGCCACCAAAGAGTACAACAGTATCATTCTTTGGGATGTTGTCCTCACTGAATGCTTCTGGGCCATTTGCCTCCAAAGAAATAACCACCTTTTCAATTAAAAAAGGCAACATCTCCTTCAACAACATGATCAACCTAGCCACTGAGTACAAAATCATTCAGGTTAACCACAAGGCTAATAAAGNCAGCAATTTCAAAGCCAATGTGAACAGGAGAATAATAGTACTGAGTAGATATAATAAGACAAAGGAAGAATATCCAATAAAATTTTAACTTATGTAGAAACAGAATCACTTACTTCCAGATCAACAAAAATGAAACGATTCTAAGTGATATCATATCATCTTTGTCCATATCTAACATCAAAAGATGTTACACTTCTTGCTAGTAGACAATCAAGATCCAACTACTCTATAGCATATGGAGTTAATTTTGAAAAACAAGGTTAGGAAACCGGTGTAAGTTAATAGAATGCGTCAAAGAAATAATTTTGTTTGGTTTGTAAAGTGCTATAAGGGAAATTAGGAATAAGATATCTCGAGTTTGAATCGTGTGAATGAAAATTTACCCCTGGGTGTTGAAAATTAGTAGGATGTTACGTTTCAAACAACGAATGGTTAAATTAAAAAAAAAGTCTGTAGATTAAGTTTAAGCACATAGAACAACATTATGTATTAAACCATCAAACTTGAGAATTTACAACGACCATTAAGCACGTCTCCCTCTTTCTAACTCTCTTCACATGTACTTTCTACATATCTCTATACCTTTTTTGCATTTTCCTCTCAACTATTACAGTTACAGTAGGAAAGAAAGGCCAGAAGAAAATGAGAGACTTTTTCTGGGAAAAAAGACCAATTACAAGCTTCATTTTCCTGCTGCTATTATGAAGTTGCTTACTATTCGGAATCAGGAAAGTGGAAACTAATCCGCTCCTTAATTGCTGTCCTACAAGAAGGGCATTCGTCCATTCCTTTCTTTTGGTGAAGCACATTGCAATCTTCACAAAGGACTTGATGTGCACAAGGGAGAAAAACCACTGATATATGTTCATGCATACACATAACACACTCCCTCTCCATCTTTAAAACATTAGAGTCAGAACTTTCTGCATAGGTTGATAAACCCTTCGCATTGAGAATGCCTCGTTTTAGTGCCTCTATTTTTGATCTTTCAGATTGTAATCTCAACTGAGAGATTTCATCTCACACTTTTGGATTTCTTCTTTATACTTTTGCTTGTTTCTCTCTACCTTCTCTAAAATTATGCCTTGCACTTTTTCCCTTAACAAGGAGTTGTTCTCTTTCAGCTTTCAGAGAATCAGCTTGTTTTAGAAACCTATTTTCACGCGATTCCTCATGCTTAAATAGATCCTGCAATTCATAAATATTTACAAATTTATTTTCATAATAGATGGAATATCAAATAGCAAATGCATTATCAGTAGGCGCTGCATAAGTGAAAGAGCTTGAACCACAATTATCGGAGCAATAGTAAAAAAAAAGTTATTAACAGCGTAAATACTCTAAAAACCCCAACTATATTTGTAAAAAAAAATGGTTTTACCTTGATCAACTAGCAAAAAAGTTTAATTAGTAGAATAATATACCTTTATACTGGTGCACGACTTGTTGGCTTTCTCTCGCTGCTGTTGTAAAGAAGTTTTTTCCTGCTTGATAGCAGATAAATCCTCCTCAAATGAGCGCTTCTCCATGTCCGCTGCTTGACACTTCTTTAGTACTTCCTGCTCTTTTGCTAAAGCATTATTGCATTCATAACATGCTCGCCGGTAGAGAAGACATTACGTCCTCCAAATCCTTCTTTAGTCCAACATTATCCATCTCCAAGGTGTTAAGAAGAGAATTAATTGTCTCACCCATGGAATTAGTATTTAACCAACACTTGCTCCATCTCCATAATCCTCCTCAATGGTGGTTTCCTCCAGCATTTGGTTTTCCTGGTGAACATTTCAGCATCTTCTTTTTCTTGCCTCATCCTTTTAAGCTCAGCCTGGCCTTGCCAAGCCTCGGGTAGCCTGCATTACCTTCTCATTTGTCCAATCAGACCACCCTTGGAGCTCTTCCTGCAGTGTCTTCAAATGAGAAGTTAGCAACAATATAGTTTCATCTCTCTCATTTTGAGGGACATATTTACCCAAAGACTCATCATATGGGATACCAACATAATAATCTTGCACCGCAGAAGAAATAGTTGTGTTGTCGGGGACTTTTTTGCTGGACTTAGGCTCCATGGATAACGAATCCAGATCCTTTTCATTTATATTATCTTTAATAGGTGGCACTTTGGAAGTGTCACTTGCAGGTGCTATGGGTGAGGAAAGGCATGGACTATCAAAACTTTCTTTAGCTAGAGGTTGATTGCATTTAACCAAAATTTTCATTTTAGAGTGCAAACTCTTCTTTGTTGCACCAGAAGAAGACGAGTCCAGTTTCTTGTCCAAAATAAAACTACCACAGGCAGTCATGTCCTCCCAATCTATATTTGGTGCAGTTTCCACTTCTTGTTCAGCATCAGACTGAGGACACTTGCTCGTCAATGGGTCAATCTCAAAAAGAGTAACTCCTTTCGTTGGTTTCTCTAATAATTCATATCTTCGAAACTCCGTAAGAGACGATCCATGTGAATCAGAAGAAGTTCCTAGAGGAATCTTAGATTCAAACTTCCTGTTGTTCCTGCTACCTTTTTCCTTATATGAAATCACCAACGACTTTTCATCGGCATCATCACTGATGTTATCATCAACCATGTTGATTATGTTTTCTATGAGTGTTTATTACTGCTGTAATTTGAAAAGTTAATATAAGTGACTAGCCACAGTTTCGGTCCTGCAACAAAATTCATTCAAGTGATAATATGGACGTGAAGGAATTATAAGTTAAAGATAAACACATAACAACAGAGAATTAGAGTTGCTAAAACAAAAGGAAAGAACCACATAATAATTCTTTGATAGGATAATTAATAAAGCAAAAATGACAGGCTAATAGCAACAAGAACAACTCCAGTGAGAATGATAAAGCAGAAACATTAGTTAATATGTGGAACTCCAAAGACAGGCTAACAACAATAAGAAACAACTCCAGTTTCTCAATAAACCAGCAATATTATCATACAGGTGAAGCTGCAAAAAAATTAATATTCTTTAGGACTACAAATTCTACTATATTTCAGTTACTCAAATCTCTATTCTCAATGTAACAGCAATTCAGTGGCAATCTGCCATAAAATTGATAAGACATAGCAGCAGAGAATTAAAAATTGCCAAACCAAAGGAAAATTAGTATCCCATTATTCAAACAGAAATGTGAACAACAAAAAACAGCTTTAGTAAGCATAATAAAAAAGCAGCAATTATCAAAGTAAAAGGATATACAAGAAAAATAAAAGATTCCTCTGAGTCGCAAGATTTTTTCCCCCAAAATCATTGAATATATATAAAAATCATTTTCTGCCAAAAAAAATAAAAAAAAAAAAAATAAAAACTTAGTTTTCTATGAAAAAATTCAGTCATTAGAAATGGCAAAAAAGAAACAATTCAATCTCTATCCAACTAAACAAGACAAATCACAGACGAACACAGAAAACTTCAAAGCTCAAACTCTAGCAACAAACCAATTAAAAAACAATCTTTTGAAACTCAAATAAATTCATCACATAAATAAAATCAAGACACCTGAAAAAGGGGTCGTACCAAAAGTGAAAAAAAAATGGATTCTTTATATCAAGAAAGAAACTCGATTTAACAAAATTTAAATCCAAAATCAAAAGGGTCACTCACTAAAGGGTTTGAAAAGGCAAAAAGAAAGGGTAAACTCCATTGAGGAGAAGCAATGAGTTGTCTTTTGTTTGTGGTGCTAAACACTAAAATTTGGATTCATTATATAGAGTCACTACTTGATGGAAATTATGGTTAGTACACTGTATTTAATGTCCAACTCATCCATAAATTAAATGTAATTTAAAACTTTTTTCCATTTTAAAGGAGTTTGTTGAAGTATTTATTGTATAATACATAATACTCTTTTACAGAAAAAATATAACACAAAGGATACATATAGTCAATGTGAAAATCCTCAAATATTTGGCATGGTTGGATGTAAGTCAAAGAAGTAAAATATATATCCAATTCATAGGATCTAATGAGTCTTTCTAGGATATTTAAATCAAGTAATTATAGTAAGATGACTTTGACAAAATAAACATAATTTATCAATGTTGTTGTAGCACATTAGTTTTTTAAATTGTTGGTACAAATATCTCATATTGATTTATTTCGATTTTACTTAATTTTACGGAAAATGTATGAAATAATTAAACTAAATGATACAATCAGTATTACCCTCCATTCCAATAAGCAAAGGTTATCATTAGAAAGCGTGAACGGAGTTGATATTATTAAGCAAAGGTCATAAATAATTACCATGATAACCGACATGAGATCATTCTCAACATGATCTCTCCATGTGTCCCAGAGATGAAACTGAAAAGACATTCCCCATTTCAGAGTAACTTTTAAAAATTGTACGGAAAATTTTCCCGCCTAACAATTTCCACTTACGAACAACTTTTGAAAATTGTACGGAAAATGAGAAAACTATATCTGTCGGTAATAAATGTATCAGAAAGAAAAGCGACCGAATGGAGTTAGTGAAAAAAAAAACGGTTGTTGTTACCTCAGGAAACAATCATGAAATCATCCTCAACACTAGACATGATTTGTCGTTTAGATTACTCTGAACGCGAACTCCACATGCCCTAGACGTAAGTTGAAAAGCAATTGTCGCTTTAGATCTCGCCAAGACTCTATATCCTCAATAGTAATGGTAAGTTTACCACCAACAGTGCCTATAAGCTTATCCACTAAAAAACCACTCACTCCATGCCAAATCAAGGAATTAAGAAGTTTGACTGGATCGGAACATGACGTGTCCCAACAAAATCATAACCTTCATCTAGCTCATGTATCACAAAAAAAAATCCTTTGCTCCCAATACCTTAACAAAATTGGCTTGGGTATCAACCATGGTTGTCAAATATGTGCGGCGACCAAAATGAGGACATAGACCAGATCTTCTTCATATGTACCAAAGTTATTGAATTATGGGATACCATCATGGTGAGCAATAGCTCGATGCATAAGCTTGATAAAAGCATGCTCTTCCTGGAGAATTGACATAACACTTAGAACTCAATTGCCACCAAAGAGTACAACAGTATCATTCTTTGGGATGTTGTCCTCACTGAATGCTTCTGGGCCATTTGCCTCCAAAGAAATAACCACCTTTTCAATTAAAAAAGGCAACATCTCCTTCAACAACATGATCAACCTAGCCACTGAGTCCAAAATCATTCAGGTTAACCACAAGGCTAATAAAGAGAAGTGCATTATCCAGGTTAAACAAGAACTCCCTTAACATGTAGGTTTAAAGTTCAAACTCAACACTGATGGAGCTGTGAAAACTAATCCTCGACAATGAGGCTTAGGAGGGGTTATCAAAACTACAGAGGTGACTGGACGATTCGATTCATAAGTAAATAAGCACAGTCCTATATTGGCCGAGCTGAGAGCCAAGATGAGGACATCTTGTGGTTGTGTGGAAAATAAACTTCATCCCCTAGATATCAACACAACTCCTCGAAAATGATCAATTTACTGGAACATGATAATCACTCTTACACTAATTTAATCTTTGAATGCAGGTAATTGATGGAGAAGCTGGGATCAGCGATGCCAACACACATCTTCATGGAGCAGAACAAGGTGGTGGACATGTTTAGCAATGAAGGCCTTAAATGCAAAACTTTTGACTCCACTGTTTGTAACAGGATTAGTACGGGCAGACATTTCAGGAACTATGTACTTAAGGTAATTTAATCTTTGTAACAATTATTTGAATGGCCTACCAATGGACCTAAACTCCAACTTACCGGCTTTAAGCAGTATATCGTAGCACTAGCTAATTATAATATAACTTATCAACTTCTACTGCTTTTAACCAAAAATTTTCCACAATTGTCCAGAGCGCATAGTGAGGAAATTGCTTAAAGGGTTATTATCAACTGATAATTGATGATGCCATCATATTCAATACAATCTAACCATGTGTACCACATATGAAGTTGAAAAGACATTCGCCGTTTCATTCAAGAGTAAGGATTATACTTATATATAATATTGCTCTTTTCCCACTAAAAGGTTTCACTTAAAAGTGACAAAGTTATTTGCATTCAAATAAGAGCGAACAAGGAAGTGAATATTTATAAGAAAAGATTCATCATAGCTCGTTTATTGATAATAAATGTTTCCGATGCAGACTCTTTGACCTTACACAAATCAATGCCATAATTTCTTTTGTAAAGATTAAGTTAACCCGTATGATTATATTCAAAAATGGTGTAAAATTATCATAAAGAATCTTTGAAAAATTAAAGTTGATTTTATGGAGGTGCAAGTAAATATCTTTGATATTTATACTTAATAAAAATCTAGATGTTCTAGATAATTCGATACTTATAGTAAAGTATATAATAATCTAGATTCTTGTTAGATATTTAGAAGATAAGGTCATCTAGATTTTTTTGTAGATCTATCTAGGATAATTTCTAGAAGCATTACTACACTAGCATAAATAGGGTGGCCATAGTCATTTGTAAGCAACCAAGAACAACCTAATTAAATCAAATAGTCTTTTTCTATAACAAAGTTGGTTTATCCAAAATATTGTTTCTCCCTTCTTGCTTCCTCGTCCTTAGTTGAACCGTCTGATTTTACTTAACGGTCTTCGGATAGTAGAAGGTCTCCCCGATTATACTTCTCTTCTGCTATTCTCTACATGGTATAATATCCATAGTCGTAGATTGACTTACTGGTGTTATTTCAAGATCAGGTTGGTAACGATTCAACTAGTTTGTGTAGATGGATTTTAGCGGTCGTGTTAATGGACTGGGGATGGAGTTATTGAATTAGTCCAATTACAAGGTGTGGAAGACATGTATGAAATCATACCTTGTGGGAGATGATTTGTGGGATGTTGTTAATGGAATTACATAAGTCCTCTTGCTGAGGGACCAGAAAACAGCAGTACATGCAAGAAGTGGAAGTAGGTTAATGCAAATGCGGAGTTCATTCTGAAGAGGACAATCTCCTTCCGCTTATTTGATCATATTATAAGTTTCAAATCAGCTTAAGAAATATGGAGGACCCTCGATCGCTTATTCAATAAGAAGAATGAAGCTCGGCTACAGATATTGGAGAATGGATTGGCTAACACCACTCAAGGTAACCTTTCTATCACATAGTATTTTTTTGAAGATTAAGAACTTATGTTCTCAGACATCTTTGTTGAATTAGGAAGAGGTTATTTTTGAAGCACGAGTGAGAAGAATAGTCATTCGTGTTGAAATCTAAATATATTCCATTTGTGACGTCGATTCAAGGATGGGCTGAACAACCATTCTTTGGAGGAATTTGAAAATTTGTTGTCGTCACAAGAATTACTAGTCAAGCAGTTGGCTAGTGTGTTTGTCAAATATGGAGAAGGAGATGCTCTTGTAGCCGACAAGAGAAACTTCTAAGAAAAAGTAAGAGATATGACGTACTCTCGATCCTCGAGTGGTTCAAGTTCGCCCGGAGAAAAGGAAGAGTCTCCTAACTATTACGATAAGAATCCTCTCAGATGTTATAAATGTGGTAAAATAGGACACGTAAAAAGATATTATTGATCCAAGGAGAGTAACATGTCTCAAATTGAGAAAGCTACGGAAGAAGAAGACTAGGAAGGTGCTTTTTAGCTGAGGCTCGAGCAATAAATATTATTGTTTCAATCAAACTTGATAAGTATATAGAAAATTAATTATTCATGTATAAAATTAATATGAGGTTTGGTTGACAATTTAGAAACACACATAATTAATAATCATATCATATCATATATTTATATAAAAGAGAACTCTAGGTCCGCCTACGTGGCTCCACCACAAGCAAGAATTTCCTTTTAAATTTATTTATTTTTAAAAATAGCCTTCATCTTTAATGAAAAGATGTGACTTTTATGAAAAGTTGCGACTTTAATGAAGAGTTGCGACTTTTATGAGAGATTTGACTTTTATGAAGAGTTGCAACTTTTATCAAAAGTTGTGACTTTAATGAAATGTTGCGACTTTATGAAATGATTGTGACTTTTATGAAGGGTTGTGAACTTTCCGAAGGGTTGCGACTTTTCCAAATAGTTGTAACATTTCTGATAAGGTACAATAAACATTTGTTCGCACTACCCTTTTTGTCTATAAATAGAAGGATCTCCTCTCATTAAAACAAAAAATTGCTGATCTTTTTCTTCTACTTCAACAAAATTAAATATTTTTTGTACTTTGCTCCTTTTGAGTGACTTAATAACACCACTTTTTTTATCAATAAGTTGGTGAATAAAATTGTTCTATCCTAAGAGGATGTAATTCTTTAAACCTCTTGTATTGGAAGGGAATAGTTTTCTTAAGGGGACATTGTGTATTCAGTGGACATGATTTTTTCATTTATATTTCATTCTATTTATACTTATCCTGGTATGTCTTTTACACTCATTAATTTATGTTTATGATATTAATTGTTGTTGTTGAGTACATTTTTAAACTTTGTTTTTTATTATTTTGCAAAATTATTTTCTCCGGTTATATTGAAAATATACACATATAGTACGTATGTTTATTGTATAGAAAATAATTATTGTAAAAGTACTATATATATATAAGCTTACATATAATCTTTTCTTACGTAAATATAAAATTTCTCACTTATCAATTGAAGATATTCATTATGCAAGTTCAAAAGTTATAATTGCTTTCATGTGTAAGCATAATTTCTTTTTTAAACATGTTTAAAATTTTTAAATCTTCTCCTTAGACATATATCACAATTGTATAATTTGTCCAAGTTAAATGTTTCCTTTTATTATGAAATGCCTTTGTATGTACATTCATATTTTCTTCTTTATTTTCCTTTCAATGTTGATTAAAGAACCAATGATTTATTATATCGTGAATAATTAATTCATTAGAGGTTATTGACTTATGTGATGATGACAAATAATCAAATTCATGTTGGAATATTGCTAATACTCTTTTTCGAACCTACTTTCTATTACTTTTAATGTATGGATATTAGTAAAAATTATTTGCAAGTTCAATGCAATTAATATTTATGACCGTGCAAAGCGCGAAAAATTTACCTAGTACACGTATAAGTTAAAAGGAAATATTTATATTATTTTATGCAGCATAGAAGACGGAATATATAACTAATCCCTGCATAAAACTTTGGGTTCACTTGAGTTTTTTAGATTAGACCAACCTGCAACAATAGCTACCAAAGAAAAAGAAATAGCATAAACTTAGTGGTCAAGTTTTGAATTTGTTTACAAAAGAACAAAAGTTTATAGAGTTTGTAAAAAAAATAAAATTAAACCAATTGACTGTTAATTAAAAGATGACGTTGAATGAAAAACGTTTTATTATTATCTCTTTTTCCTCAACAACCAAATAAATATTTAGATTTCATAAATAACTTCATTCAAAACCACTACTGCCTACTGCCATTTCACATTTATGGTGTATCACCTTGTTTGGATTGTTGTTACCTCTTGTATTCTGTTGCGACCATCAATGTTAATTTAAATATGTAACGAAAAAATATAATACAATTTATTCAAATATTATATTCGTCAAAATAATACAATACAATATATTGCGAAACATTAAATGAAGAGGAAGAGTCAAGTTGTTAACGGATTATAAGGACAATTATAATATGACTCTTTTCCATAAAATATATTGAGTACAAATATAGGATTTTTAAGAGTAAAGTTGTAAATGGATTCCGTAAAAGCTATGGCTACTAGATTCTGCTGTAAAATTGTACATGTTCTCAACAATATTCATATATATGATCATTCGAGATAATAGGAAAAGGAAAAATATATCATAAAATATACTCAGAATTAAAATTATTGAATTCAGATAAAGTCGTAATGAAAATAATCAGACCACATCCAGAGAATGCAATACCATGTATGCAGCAATTTCAAAGCCAATGTGAACAGGAGAATAATACTACTGAGTAGATATAACAAGACAAAGGAAGAATATCCAATAAAATTTTAACTTATGTAGAAACAGAATCACTTACTTCCAGATCAACAAAAATGAAACGATTCTAAGTGATATCATATCATCTTTGTCCATATCTAACATCAAAAGATGTTACACTTCTTGCTAGTAGACAATCAAGATCCAACTACTCTATAGCATATGGAGTTAATTTTGAAAAACAAGGTTAGGAAACCGGTGTAAGTTAATAGAATGCGTCAAAGAAATAATTTTGTTTGGTTTGTAAAGTGCTATAAGGGAAATTAGGAATAAGATATCTCGAGTTTGAATCGTGTGAATGAAAATTTACCCCCTGGGTGTTGAAAATTAGTAGGATGTTACGTTTCAAACAACGAATGGTTAAATTAAAAATAAAAAGTCTGTAGATTAAGTTTAAGCACATAGAACAACATTATGTATTAAACCATCAAACTTGAGAATTTACAACGACCATTAAGCACGTCTCCCTCTTTCTAACTCTTTTCACATGTACTTTCTATATATCTCTATACCTTTTTTGCATTTTCCTCTCAACTATTACAGTTACAGTAGGAAAGAAAGGCCAGAAGAAAAGGAGAGACTTTTTCTGGGAAAAAAGACCAATGACAAGCTTCATTTTCCTGCTGCTATTCTGAAGTTGCTTACTATTCGGAATCAGGAAAGTGGACACTAATCCGCTCCTTAATTGGTGTCCTACAAGAAGGGCATTCGTCCATTCCTTTCTTTTGGTGAAGCACATTGCAATCTTCACAAAGGACTTGATGTGCACAAGGGAGAAAAACCACTGATATATGTTCATGCATACACATAACACACTCCCTCTCCATCTTTACAACATTAGAGTCAGAACTTTCTGCATAGGTTGATAAACCCTTCGTCAATTGAGGAATGCCTCGTTTTAGTGCCTCTATTTTTGATCTTTCAGATTGTAATCTCAACTGAGAGATTTCATTCTCACACTTTTGGATTTCTTCTTTATACTTTTGCTTGTTTCTCTCTACCTTCTCTCTAAAATTATGCCGCTGCACTTTTCCCTTAACATGGAGTTGTTCTCTTTCAGCTTTCAGAGAATCAGCTTGTTTTAGAAACCTATGTTTCACCGATTCCTCATGCTTAAATAGATCCTGAAATTCATAAATATTTACAAATTTATTTTCATAATAGATGGAATATCAAATAGCAAATGCATTATCAGTAGGGCTGCATAAGTGAAAGATTGAACCACAATTACCGGAGGCAATAAGTAAAAAAAACAAGTTATTAACAGCGTAAAGACTCTAAAAACCCGAACTATATTTGTAAAAAAAAACGTTTTACCTTGATCAACTAGCAAAAGAATTTTAATTAGTAGAATAAATATACCTTATACTGGTGCACGACCTTGTTGGCTTTCTCTCGCTGCTGTTGTAAAGAAGTTTTTTCCTGCTTGATAGCAGATAAATCCTCCTCAAATGAGCGCTTCTCCATGTCCGCTGCTTGACACTTCTTTAGTACTTCCTGCTCTTTTGCTAAAGCATTATTGACATTCATAACATGCTCGCCGGTAGAGAGCATTACGGCCTCCAAATCCTTCTTTAGTCCAACATTATCCATCTCCAAGGTGTTAAGAAGAGAATTAATTGTCTCACCCATGGAATTAGTATTTACCAAGGCTTGCTCCATCTCCATAATGCTCCTCATGGTGGTTTCCTCCAGCATTTGGTTTTCCTGGTGAACATTTTCAGCATCTTCTTTTTCTTGCCTCATCCTTTTAAGCTCAGCCTGGTCCTTGCCAAGCCTCCGGGTAGCCTGCATTACCTTCTCATTTGTCCAATCAGACCACCCTTGGAGCTCTTCCTGCAGTGTCTTCAAATGGAAAGTTAGCAACAATATAGTTTCATCTCTCTCATTTTGAGGGACATATTTACCCAAAGACTCATCATATGGGATACCAACATAATAATCTTGCACTGCAGAAGAAATAGTTGTGTTGTCAGTGACTTTTTTGCTGGACTTAGGCTCCATGGATAGCGAATCCACATCCTTTTCATTTATATTATCTTTAATAGGTGGCACTTTGGAAGAGTCACTTGCAGGTGCTATGGGTGAGGAAAGGCATGGACTATCAAAACTTTCTTTAGCTAGAGGTTGATTGCATTTAACCAAAATTTTCATTTTAGAGTGCAAACTCTTCTTTGTTGCACCAGAAGAAGACGAGTCCAGTTTCTTGTCCAAAATAAAACTACCACAGGCAGTCATGTCCTCCCAATCTATATTTGGTGCAGTTTCCACTTCTTGTTCAGCATCAGACTGAGGACACCCGCTCGTCAATGGGTCAATCTCAAAAAGAGTGACTCCTTTCGTTGGTTTCTCTAATAAATCATATCTTCGAAACTCCGTAAGAGACGACCCATGTGAATCAGAAGAAGTTCCTAGAGGAATCTTAGATTCAAACTTCGTGTTGTTCCTGCTTCCTTTTTCCTTATCTGAAATCGCCAACGACTTTTCATCGGCATCATCACTGATGTTATCATCAACCATGTTGATTATGTTTTCTATGAGTGTTTATTACTGCTGTAATTTGAAAAGTTAATATAAGTGACTAGACACAGTTTCGGTCCTGCAACAAAATTCATTCAAGTGATAATATGGACGTGAGAGGATTATAAGTTAAAGATAAGCACATAACAACAGAGAATTAGAGTTGCTAAACAAAAGGAAAGAACCACATAATAATTCTTTGATAGGATAATTAATAAGAAACAAAAATGACAGGCTAATAGCAACAAGAACAACTCCAGTGAGAATGATAAAGCAGAAACATTAGTTGTATATGTGGAACTCCCAAAGACAGGCTAACAACAATAAGAACAACTCCAGTTTAGCTCAATAAACCAGCAATATTATCATACAGGTGAAGCTGCAAAAGAATTAATATTCTTTGAGGACTACAAATTCTACTATATTTCAGTTACTCAAATCTCTATTCTTCAATGTAACAGCAATCAGTGGCAATCTGGCCATTAAAATTGATAAGAAACATAGCAGCAGAGAATTAAAAATTGCCAAAACAAAAGGAAAATTAGTATCCATTATTCAAACAGAAATGTCAACAACAAAAAACAGCTTTAGTAAGCATAATAAAAGCAGCAATATTATCAAAGTAAAAGGATATACAAGAAAAATAAAAGATTCCTCTGAGTCGCAAGATTTTTCCCCCCAAAATCACTTGAATATAAATCAAAAATCATTTTCTACCAAAAAAAAAAAAAAAAAAGAATAAAAAAACTTAGTTTTCTGATGAAAAAAAATTCACTCATTAGAAATGGCAAAAAAGAAACAATTCAATCTCTATCCAACTAAACAAGCCAAATCACAGACGAACACAGAGCAACAAACCAATTAAAAAACAATCTTTTGAAACTCAAATAAACTCATCCCATAAATAAAATCAAGACACCTGAAAAAGGGGTCGTACCAAAAGTGAAAAAAAATGGATTCTTTATATCAAGAAAGAAACTCGATTTAACAAAATTTAAATCCAAAATCAAAAGGGTCACTCACTAAAGGGTTTGAAAAGGCAAAAAGAAAGGGTAAACTCCATTGAGGAGAAGCAATGAGTTGTCTTTTGTTTGTGGTGCTAAACACTAAAATTTGGATTCATTATATAGAGTCACTAACTTGATGGAAATTATGGTTAGTACACTGTATTTAATGTCCAACTCATCCATAAATTAAATGTAATTTAAAACTTTTTTCCATTTTAAAGGAGTTTGTTGAAGTATTTATTGTATAATACATAATACTCTTTTACAGAAAAATAATAACACAAAGGATACATATAGTCAATGTGAAAATCCTCAAATATTTGGCATGGTTGGATGTAAGTCAAAGAAGTAAAATATATATCCAATTCATAGGATCTAATGAGTCTTTCTAGGATATTTCAAATCAAAGTAATTATAGTAAGATGACTTTGACAAAATAAACATAATTTATCAATGTTGTTGTAGCACATTAGTTTTTTAAATTGTTGGTATAAATATCTCATATTGATTTATTTCGATTTTACTTAATTTTACGGAAAATGTATGAAATAATTAAACTAAATGATACAATCAGTATTACCCTCCATTCCAATAAGCAAAGGTTATCATTAGAAAGGGTGAACGGAGTTGATATTATTAAGCAAAGGTCATAAATAATTACCATGATAACCGATGATGAGATCATTCTCAACATGATCTCTCCATGTGTCCCAGAGATGAAACTGAAATGACATTCCCCATTTCAGAGTAACTTTTAAAAATTGTACGGAAAATTTTCCCGCCTAACAATTTCCACTTACGAACAACTTTTGAAAATTGTACGGAAAATGAGAAAACTATATATGTCGGTAATAAATGTATCAAAAAGAAAAGCGACCAAAGGGAGTTAGTGAAAATAAACGGTTGTTGTTACCTCAGGAAACAATCATGACATCATCCTCAACACTAGACATGATTTGTCTTTTTAGATTACTCTGAACGCGAACTCCACATGCCCTAGACGTAAGTTGAAAAGCAATTGTCTCTTTAGATCTCGCCAAGACTCTATATCCTCAATAGTAATGGTAAGTTTACTACCAACAGTGCCTATAAGCTTATCCACTAAAAAACCACTCACTCCATGCCAAATCAAGGAATTAAGAAGTTTGACTGGATCCGGAACATGACGTGTCCCAACAAAATCATAACCTTCATCTAGCTCATGTATCACAAAAAAAAATCCTTGCTCCCAATACCTTAACAAAATTGGCTTGGATATCAACCCTGGTTGTCAAATATGTGCGGCGACCAAAATGAGGACATAGACCAGATCTTCTTCATATGTACCAAAGTTATTGAATTATGGGATACCATCATGGTGAGCAATAGCTCGATGCATAAGCTTGATAGAAGCATGCTCTTCCTGGAGAATTGACATAACACTTAGAACTCAATTGCCACCAAAGAGTACAACAGTATCATTCTTTGGGATGTTGTCCTCCCTGAATGCTTCTGGGCCATTTGCCTCCAAAGAGATAACCACCTTTCAATTAAAAAAGGCAACATCTCCTTCAACAACATGATCAACCTAGCCACTGAGTCCAAAATCATTCAGGTTAACCACAAGGCTAATAAAGAGAAATGCATTATCCAGGTTAAACAAGAACTCCCTTAACATGTAGGTTTAAAGTTCAAACTCAACACTGATGGAGCTGTGAAAACTAATCCTCGACAATGAGGCTTAGGAGGGGTTATCAAAAACTACAGAGGTGACTGGACAATTCGATTCATAAGTAAATAAGCACATGTAAGTCCTATATTGGCCGAGCTGAGAGCCAAAGATGCATGAGGACATCTTGTGGTTGTGTGGAAAATAAACTTCATCCCCTAGATATCAACACACACTCCTCGAAAATGATCAATTTACTGGAACATGATAATCACTCTTACACTAATTTAATCTTTGAATGCAGGTAATTGATGGAGAAGCTGGGAGCAGCGATGCCAACACACATCTTCATGGAGCAGAACAAGGTGGTGGACATGCTTAGCAATGAAGGCCTTAAATGCAAAACTTTTGACTCCACTGTTTGTAACAGGATTAGTACGGGCAGACATTTCAGGAACTATGTACTTAAGGTAATTTAATCTTTGTAACAATTATTTGAATGGCCTACCAATGGACCTAAACTCCAACTTACCGGCTTTAAGCAGTATATCGTAGCACTAGCTAATTATAATATAACTTATCAACTTCTACTGCTTTTAACCCAAAAATTTTCCACAATTGTCCAGAGCGCATAGTGAGGAAATTGCTTAAAGGGTTATTATCAACTTGATAATTGATGATGCCATCATATTCAATACAATCTAACCATGTGTACCACATATGAAGTTGAAAAGACATTCGCCGTTTCATTCAAGAGTAAGGATTATACTTATATATAATATTGCTCTTTTCCCACTAAAAGGTTTCACTTAAAAGTGACAAAGTTATTTGCATTCAAATAAGAGCGAACAAGGAAGTGAATATTTATAAGAAAAGATTCATCATAGCTCGTTTATTGATAATAAATGTTTCCGATGCAGACTCTTTGACCTTACACAAATCAATGCCATAATGTTTTTTGTAAAGATTAAGTTAACCCGTATGATTATATTCAAAAATGGTGTAGAAATTATCAGAAAGAATCTTTGAAAAATTAAAGTTGATTTTTTGGAAGTGCAAGTAAATATCTTTGATATTTATACTTAATAAAAATCTAGATGTTCTAGATAATTCGATACTTATAGTAAAGTATATAATAATCTAGATTCTTGTTAGATATTTAAAAGATAAGGCCATCTAGATTTTTTTTGTAGATCTATCTAGGGTAATTTCTAGAAGCATTAATACTACACTAGTATAAATAGGGTGGCCATAGTCATTTGTAAGCAACCAAGAACAACCTAATTAGATCAAATAGTCTTTTTCTATAACAAAGTTGTTTTATCCAAAATATTGTTTCTCCCTTCTAGCTTCCTCTTCCTTAGTTGACCCGTCTGATTTTACTTAACGGTCTTGGGATAGTAGAAGGTCTCCCCGATTATACTTCTCTTCTGCTATTCTCTACATGGTATAATAGCCATAGTCGTAGATTGACTTACTGGTGTTATTTCAAGATCAGGTTGGTAACGATTCAACTAGTTTGTGTAGATGGATTTTAGCGGTCGTGTTAATGGACTGGGGATGGAGTTATTGAATTAGTCCAATTACAAGGTGTGGAAGACATGTATGAAATCATACCTTGTGGGAGATGATTTGTGGGATATTGTTAATGGAGATTACACAAGTCCTCTTGCTGACGGACCAGAAAACAGCAGTACATGCAAGAAGTGGAAGTAGGTTAATGCAAATGCGGAGTTCATTCTGAAGAGGACAATCTCCTACGGTTTGTTTGATCATATTATAAGGTGCAAATTAGCTTAAGAAAAATGGAGGACCCTCGATCACTTATTCAATAAGAAGAATGAAGCTCGGCTACAGATATTGGAGAATGGATTGGCTAACACCACTCAAGGTAACCTTTCTATTACATAGTATTTTTTTGAAGATTAAGAACTTATGTTCTCAAACATCTTTGTTGAATTAGGAAGAGGTTATTTTTGAAGCACGAGTGAGAAGAATAGTCATTCGTGTTGAAATCTAAATATATTCCATTTGTGACGTCGATTCTAGGATGGGCTGAACAACCATTCTTTGGAGGAATTTAAAAATTTGTTGTCGTCACAAGAATTACTAGTCAAGCAGTTGGCTAGTGTGTTTGTCAAATATGGAGAAGGAGATGCTCTTGTAGCCGACAAGAGAAACTTCTAAGAAAAAGTAAGAGATATGACGTACTCTCGATCCTCGAGTGGTTCAAGTTCGCCCGGAGAAAAGGAAGAGTCTCCTAACTATTACGATAAGAATCCTCTCAGATGTTATAAATGTGGTAAAATAGGACACGTAAAAAGATATTATTGATCCAAGGAGAGTAACATGTCTCAAATTGAGAAAGCTACGGAAGAAGAAGACTAGGAAAGGTGCTTTTTAGCTGAGGCTCGAGCAATAAATATTATTGTTTCAATCAAACTTGATAAGTATATAGAAAATTAATTATTCATGTATAAAATTAATATGAGGTTTGGTTGACAATTTAGAAACACACATAATTAATAATCATATCATATCATATATTTATATAAAAGAGAACTCTAGGTCCGCCTACGTGGCTCCACCACAAGCAAGAATTTCCTTTTAAATTTATTTATTTTTAAAAATAGCCTTCATCTTTAATGAAAAGATGTGACTTTTATGAAAAGTTGCGACTTTAATGAAGAGTTGCGACTTTTATGAGAGATTTGACTTTTATGAAGAGTTGCAACTTTTATCAAAAGTTGTGACTTTAATGAAATGTTGCGACTTTATGAAATGATTGTGACTTTTATGAAGGGTTGTGAACTTTCCGAAGGGTTGCGACTTTTCCAAATAGTTGTAACATTTCTGATAAGGTACAATAAACATTTGTTCGCACTACCCTTTTTGTCTATAAATAGAAGGATCTCCTCTCATTAAAACAAAAAATTGCTGATCTTTTTCTTCTACTTCAACAAAATTAAATATTTTTTGTACTTTGCTCCTTTTGAGTGACTTAATAACACCACTTTTTTTATCAATAAGTTGGTGAATAAAATTGTTCTATCCTAAGAGGATGTAATTCTTTAAACCTCTTGTATTGGAAGGGAATAGTTTTCTTAAGGGGACATTGTGTATTCAGTGGACATGATTTTTTCCTTTATATTTCATTCTATTTATACTTATCCTGGTATGTCTTTTACACTCATTAATTTATGTTTATGATATTAATTGTTGTTGTTGAGTACATTTTTAAACTTTGTTTTTTATGTTTTTTGCAAAATTATTTTCTCCGGTTATATTGAAAATATACACATATAGTACGTATATTTATTGTATAGAAAATAATTATTGTAAAAGTACTATATATATATAAGCTTACATATAATCTTTTCTTACGTAAATATAAAATTTCTCACTTATCAATTGAAGATATTCATTATGCAAGTTCAAAAGTTATAATTGCTTTCATGTGTAAGCATAATTTCTTTTTTAAACATGTTTAAAAAATTTAAATCTTCTCCTTAGACATATATCACAATTGTATAATTTGTCCAAGTTAAATGTTTCCTTTTATTATGAAATGCCTTTGTATGTACATTCATATTTTCTTCTTTATTTTCCTTTCAATGTTGATTAAAGAACCAATGATTTATTATATCGTGAATAATTAATTCATTAGAGGTTATTGACTTATGTGATGATGACAAATAATCAAATTCATGTTGGAATATTGCTAATACTCTTTTTCGAACCTACTTTCTATTACTTTTAATGTATGGATATTAGTAAAAATTATTTGCAAGTTCAATGCAATTAATATTTATGACCGTGCAAAGCGCGAAAAATTTACCTAGTACACGTATAAGTTAAAAGGAAATATTTATATTATTTTATGCAGCATAGAAGACGGAATATATAACTAATCCCTGCATAAAACTTTGGGTTCACTTGAGTTTTTTAGATTAGACCAACCTGCAACAATAGCTACCAAAGAAAAAGAAATAGCATAAACTTAGTGGTCAAGTTTTGAATTTGTTTACAAAAGAACAAAAGTTTATAGAGTTTTTAAAATTAAAAATTGACTGTTAATTAAAATGAATATTAATCTCTTTTTCCTCAACAACCAAATAAATATTTAGATTTCATAAATAACTTCATTCAAAACCACTACTGCCTACTGCCATTTCACATTTATGGTGTATCACCTTGTTTGGATTGTTGTTACCTCTTGTATTCTGTTGCGACCATCAATGTTAATTTAAATATGTAACGAAAAAATACAATACAATTTATTCAAATATTATATTCGTCAAAATAATACAATACAATATATTGCGAAACATTAAATGAAGAGGAAGAGTCAAGTTGTTAACGGATTATAAGGACAATTATAATATGACTCTTTTCCATAAAATATATTGAGTACAAATATAGGATTTTTAAGAGTAAAGTTGTAAATGGATTCCGTAAAAGCTATGGCTACTAGATTCTGCTGTAAAATTGTACATGTTCTCAACAATATTCATATATACGATCATTCGAGGTAATAGGAAAAGGAAAAATATATCATAAAATATACTCAGAATTAAAATTATTGAATTCAGATAAAGTCGTAATGAAAATAATCAGACCACATCCAGAGAATGCAATACCATGTATGCAGCAATTTCAAAGCCAATGTGAACAGGAGAATAATACTACTGAGTAGATATAACAAGACAAAGGAAGAATATCCAATAAAATTTTAACTTATGTAGAAACAGAATCACTTACTTCCAGATCAACAAAAATGAAACGATTCTAAGTGATATCATATCATCTTTGTCCATATCTAACATCAAAAGATGTTACACTTCTTGCTAGTAGACAATCAAGATCCAACTACTCTATAGCATATGGAGTTAATTTTGAAAAACAAGGTTAGGAAACCGGTGTAAGTTAATAGAATGCGTCAAAGAAATAATTTTGTTTGGTTTGTAAAGTGCTATAAGGGAAAATAGGAATAAGATATCTCGAGTTTGAATCGTGTGAATGAAAATTTACCCCCTGGGTGTAGAAAATTAGTAGGATGTTACGTTTCAAACAACGAATGGTTAAATTAAAAAAAAGTCTGTAGATTAAGTTTAAGCACATAGAACAACATTATGTATTAAACCATCAAACTTGAGAATTTACAACGACCATTAAGCACGTCTCCCTCTTTCTAACTCTCTTCACATGTACTTTCTACATATCTCTATACCTTTTTTGCATTTTCCTCTCAACTATTACAGTTACAGTAGGAAAGAAAGGCCAGAAGAAAAGGAGAGACTTTTTCTGGGAAAAAAGACCAATGACAAGCTTCATTTTCCTGCTGCTATTCTGAAGTTGCTTACTATTCGGAATCAGGAAAGTGGACACTAATCCGCTCCTTAATTGGTGTCCTACAAGAAGGGCATTCGTCCATTCCTTTCTTTTGGTGAAGCACATTGCAATCTTCACAAAGGACTTGATGTGCATGTTGGGCTATTGCCCATTTTCCAGCCAAAGGCCCATGGCCTAATCCTACTTGAAAAAATATTGGAATTATTCTCTTTATGTGGTTTCCAATTCTATTAGGAAAAGGATTGGAATTGTAATTCTATTTGTAGTTGGTTTTGGCTTTGTAAGGAAAAAGCACAACTCTATAAATAGAGGATGGTCTTGAGAGAATAATTCAATTGCTCATTGGTATTGTCTTTGAAAGACAATAGAACATAAGAGAAATTTTTTTTTAGAGAGCTTTCAACAAGAGAAAAGAGAGAAGAAAAAGGGTTCTTTTGTTGCAATCTTTTTCTCCGACCAGCAACGTTCAGATCGTGTTTTACAATTAACTAACCGTTGGATCGGGATGAAATTTGGACTGAGTGTTTCTGACATCTTGGTGGTTAATTTTAACGGTGGAGATCGGATTCGGAGGTCAGCAAGATCCTGTTTTAGTTCCCGAACAGAAGTTGGGTTTGGGTGGTGTTTCTTTCTATTTATCTTTTGTTGGTGTAGCTATTGTTTATTTTCTTTTGGCACTTGTTGTGTAGCCATTAGAAGAATATAACCCTCTTATTGGTATAGTGAAGCAATTCGGATCTTGTCGATCCCGTGGTGGTTACCTTCGGTTTGAAGGGTTTTTCCACGTTAAACTTGGTGTTCTTTATTGTTAGATTTTCGTTTTCATCTTTTCGTCATAAAAACTGGTATCAGAGCTAAGGTTATCTATATGGAGGGAAATATGAGCAAGATGGTATGTCTAAACGGAAGAAACTACAACATATGGAAAAGCAAGATGAAAGATCTATTGTTCGTGAAGAAAGATGCATCTTCCAGTTTTTTCTGCTCATAAAACCCGAAATGTGACCGATGAAAATTGGGAATTTGAGCACCAAAAGTATGTGATATTAAGACAATGGGTTGAAGATAATGTTTGCAACCATATTGTGAATGAGACACATGCTAGAACATTGTGGGAGAAGTTGGAGACGCTTTACGCTTCAAAAACTGGCAATAACAAGTTGTTTCTTGTTAAAAATTGATGACCTTTAAATACAAAGAGGGCAGTCTTATTCTTGATCATATAAATGATTTTCAGGTACTGATCAGCTATCAGGAATGGTGTTAATTTTGATGATGAAATACAAGGACTTTGGCTTCTTAATACTCTACCGAATTCTTGGGAAACTCTTCGTGTTTCTTTAACAAATTCTGCCACTGGTGGAAAGGTGACTATGGAATATGCAAAGAGTGGTGTGTTGAATGAAGAGGTTAGAAGAAAATCTCAAAACACATCTTCACATTCAGATGTTCTATATACAGAAGATCGAGGGAGACATAAGACAAGAGATCCGAGGAGTAGAGGTGAAAGCAGAAGCAAGTCAAAATTCAAGAATCCAAATATTAAATGTTATCATTGTGGAAAGAAAGGACATATTAAAAGATTTTGCAAACAATTGAAGCAAGATCTTAAAGAAAGGAAGAAGGAAGAAAACAATGAAAATAATGTTGTTGCTGTTGTCCAAGATGACCTTCTTCGCTTGTGATAAAGACGTCATAAATTTTGTATCTCAAGATACAAGTTGGATAGTAGATTCTGGAGCCACATCACATGTCACACCAGAAAAGACTTCTTTTCATCTTATACTTCTGTTAACTCTGAGGTGTTAAAGATGGGTAATGCTGGTGAAGCTTAAGGTGTTTGGTGTTGGCACTGTTTGTTTGAAAACCAATACTGGTTCAACGTTGTCCTTCAGAATGTCAAGCATGCTCCAGACATTCCGATAAATTTGATCTCTGTAGGACAACTAGATGATGATGGCTATCATAATGACTTGTGCAATGGCCAATGGAAGCTCACCAAAGGCTCATTGATTTTAGCTCGAGGAAGAAAGCATTCAAATTTATACGTGACACAAGGATCGATTCTTGTTGACTCTATAAATTTGTGGAGAGCGAGGCTTTATCAGAATTGTGGCACAAGAGGCTTAGTCATATGAGCGAGAGGGGGATCACCTATTTGGCTAAGAAGAATTTGCTTGCTGGTATGAAACAAGCAAAGGTGAAAAGATGTGTTCATTGCTTAAGGGAAACAGAAAAGAGTTTTCTTACAGTCATCCTCCTTCAAGAAAGTCTGAGCTATTGGAGCTAGTACACTCAGATTTGTGTGGTCCTTTAAAAGTGAAGTCAAAAGGTAGTGCACTTTACTTTGCTACTTTCATTGATGATCGTTCTCGCAGATTTGGGTATATCCTTTAAAATCCAAAGATCAAGTGCTTGATGTGTTTAAACAGTTTCAAGCCTTATCTGAGAGACAAACGGGAAAAGAAATTAAAATGTATTCGCACTGATAATGGTGGTGAGTATATTGGTCCCCTTTGATAACTACTGCAAATCGCAAGGAATTCGTCATCAGAAGACTCCTCCGAAAGACTCCTCAATTAAATGGTTGGCAGAGAGGATGAACAGAACTTTAGTTGAGAGAGTAGATGTGTGCTTCAGAGGCTAAACTTCCAAATTCTTTTTGGGCTGAAGCACTTAACACTGTTGCTTATGTATCATTTGTCTCCTGTTGTTGCTTTGGATGGTGATGTTCCAAACAGAGTTTGGTTTGACAAGGATGTTTCTTATGATCACTTGAAAGTGTTTGGGTGTAAAGCTTGTGTGCATGTTCCAAAAGATGAGAGGTCGAAATTGGATGTTAAAACTAAGCAGTGCATCTTCATTGGTTATGGTCAAGATGAGTTTGGATATCGCTTTTATGATCCAATTGATAAGAAGCTCATTAGAAGTCGTAATGTTGCGTTCTTGAAGATCAAACTATTGAAGATATTGACAAGATGAGAAACCAGATTCTCAGACTAATGAGAGCTTAGTTAATGTTGATCCAATTTCTATTATTGATACATCTTCTGCACATGAAGTAACCCAAGATAATGATCAGAGTGTAGAAACATATAGATGTTCCTACTTATGATGTTGTGGTTGATAATCAACCAACTCATGTGGGATGACCGCTTCGGATGCTCTAGAAACCTCTTGTAGAAGATCTACTAGAGAGAAGCGAAGCTCAACACGTTATTCTCATGATGAGTATATTCTATTGACTAACATGGGAGAACCTAAAGGTTATGATGAAGTCATGTTAGATACTCATAGAGATAAGTGAAAGAACTCATCGTAGACAAGCATGAGCTTTGTAGAAGTATGGCAGGCATGAAGCCTGTCAAGAGTTCCTCCACTTGAAGTCATTTGGCCCCTTGGCTGGAGGGGGAGTTTGTTGGCTATTGCCCATGTTCCAGCCAAAGGCCATGGCCTAATCCTACTTGAAAAAATATTGGAATTATTCTCTTATGTGGTTTCCAATTCTATTAGGAAAAGGATTGGAATTGTAATCCTATTTGTAGTTGGTTTTGGCTTTGTAAGAAAAAAGCACAACTCTATAAATAGAGGATGGTCTTGAAAGAAAATTCAATTGCTCATTGGTATTGTCTTTGAAAGACAATAGAACATAAGAGAGGTTTTTTTTAGAGAGCTTTCAACAAGAGAAAAGAGAGAAGAAAAAGGGTTCTTTTGTTGCAGTCTTTTCTCCGACCAGCAACGTTCAGATCGTGTTTTCGATTAACTAACCGTTGGATCGGATGAAATTTGGACTGAGTTTCCTGACATCTTGGTGGTTGATTTGAACGGTGGAGATCGGATTCGGTCAGAAAGATCCTGTTTAGGTCCGAACAGAAGCTGGGTTTGGGTGGTGTTTCTTTCTATTTATCTTTTGTTGGTGTAGCTATTGTTTATTTTCTTTGGCACTTGGTGTTAGCCATTAGAAGAATATTTGTAACCTCTTATTGGTATAGTGAATCAATTTGGATCTTGTCGATCCGTGTGGTTACCTTCGGTTTGAAGGTTTTTCCACGTTAAACTTGGTGTTCTTTATTTAGATTTTCGTTTTCATCTTTTCGTCACAACAACTGGTATCAGAGCAATTTGTTGGGTTTTATTTGCCCTGATTTCTTACCATGAATAGGTTTTCCTTTTAGGAAAAGGTTTTGGATTGGCTAGTCCTATTTGTGGTAGGAAATGATTTAGGACTCTATAAATAGAGGCATGTTCCTTCTAACTTAATCAGCATTCATAGTATGGTCTTAAGGGCCTAGAGAGTTTTGGTTAGGGGGAGAATTTATGGGTCACAAGTTTGATACGTTATCACTTGTGTGAACCTCCCATGTATTCTGAGTGAATTGGTTGAGGTTGTTTCTCTCTGTATTTTGTACTCTCATATTTATAGTGGATTGCTCATCTCCTTTGTGGACGTAGGTCGATGACCGAACCACGTTAAATCTTTGTGTCTTTTGGTATATTTCTCGTTGTCTTCTTACTCGTGGTCTTTCGAGGTTTGCTTTGCTAGCTTCCGTTTACACCTGCTTATATTCGATCCTAACAAGTGGTATCAGAGCCAGATTCAATGATGAAGTCAGGTTTAGTGGTTCGATAATCGATGATTGAACCAGGTTAGAGAGGGTATCATCTTGGCGGGTGTAGTTCTAGCAGCAACCTTTTTGACAGTATGAAGATTTATGTTGGAGAAATTGTTTCAGAGAGGTTCTCTGTGTTGAGACATAATTTTGCAAAGGAGATTATGGAGAGGAGAAGCAAGTTGTTGAAGATAAAGTGAAGAAGGTGGACAAATTTATTTTGTCAGAAATTCAGGCCAAGGGGAGATTTGTTGGGTTTTATTTCCCTGATTTCTTACCATAATAGGTTTTCCTTTTAGGAAAGGTTTTGGATTGGCTAGTCCTTTTTGCGTAGGAAAAGGTTTAGACTCTATAAATAGAGGCATGTTCCTTCTAACTTAATCAGCATTCACAATGTAGTCTTAAGGGCTTTGAGAGTTTTGGTTAGGGGGAAATTTATGGGTCACAAGCTTGATACGTTATCACTGTGTGAACCTCCCATTATTCTGAGTGAATTGTTGAGGTTGTTTCTCTCTGTATTTTGTACTCTCATATTTATAGTGGATTGCTCATCTCATTTGTGGACGTAGGTCGATTGACCGAACCACAGAAAGAAGACTAGGAAAGGTGCTTTTTAGCTGAGCTCGAGCAATAAATATTATTGTTTCATCAAACTGATAAGTATATAGAAAATTAATTATTCATGCTATAAAATTAAGATATGAGGTTTGTGTTGACAATTTAGAACACACATAATAATAATCATACATATCATATATTTATATAAAATAGAAACTCTAGGTCCGCCTACGTGGCTCCACCACAAGCAAGAATTATCCTTTTCAAATTTATTTATTTTTAAAAATAGACTTCTCTTTTATGAAAAGATGTGACTTTATGAAAAGTTGCGACTTTAATGAAGGAGAGTTGCCTAACTTTTATTGAGAAAGAAATTTGACTTTTATGAAGATTGCAACTTTTATCAAAAGTTGTGACTTTAATGAAATGTTGCGACTTTATGAAATGATTGTGACTTTTATGGAAGGGTGTGAACTTTCCGGAAGGCGTGCGGACTTCCAAATAGTTGTAACATTTCTGATAAAGGTACATAAAACCATTTGTTCGCACTACCCTTTTGTCATAATAAATAGAAGGATATCCTCTCATGAAAACAAAAAATTGCTGATCTTTTTCTTCTACTTTCAACAAAATAAAATATTTTTTGTACTTGCTCCTTTTGAGGACTTAATAACACCACTTTTTATTTCAATAAGTGGTGAAAAAAATGTTCTATCCTAAGAGGATGAATTCTTTAAACCTCTTGTATTGGAGGGAATAGTTTCTTAAGGGACATTGTGTTTCAGTGGACATGATTTTTTCCTTTATATTTCATTCTATTTATACTTATTCCTGTATGTCTTTTTACACTCATTAATTTATGTTTAGATATTTAATGTTGTTGTGAGTACATTTTAAAACTTTGTTTTTATGTTTTTTTGCAAAATAATTTTCTCCGGTTATATTGAAATTACTCAACAACAACAATAATATCATAAACATAAATTATGCAGTGTAAAAAAAATAATTATTATAGACGTATATTATTGTATAGAAAATAATTATTGTAAAAGTACATATATTATATATATATAATATATAAGCTTACAATAAGCTTTCTTACGTAAATATAAAAGTTCTCACTTATCAATTGAAGATATTCATTATGCAAGTTTCAAAAGTATATAATTGCTTTCATGTGTAAGCATAATTTCTTATTTTTTAAACATGTTAAAAAAAAATTTAAATCTTTCTCCTTAGACATATATCACAATTGCATAATTTGTGCAAGTTAAATGTTTCCTTTTATTACGAAACGCCTTTGTTTGTACATTCATATTTCTTCTTTAAATTCCTTTCAATGTTGAATTAAAGAACCAATGATTTATTATAATCATGAATAATTAAATCATTAGAGGTATTTGACTATGTGATAATGACAAATAATCAAATTCATGTGGAATATTTGCTAACAACTAATTTTCAAACCTACTTTTCTATTACTTTTAATGATATGAGATTAGTAAAAATTATTGCAAGTTCAAGCAATTAATATTTATGGATTGTGCGAAACGCGAAAAAATACCTAATACCACGTATAAGTTAAAAAGAATATTATATATTTTATGCACATAGAACGAATATATAAACTAATCCCTGCATAAAACGTTTGGGTTCACTTGGTTTTTTAGAATAGAACCCAACCTGCAACAATAGCTACCAAAGAAAAAGAAATAGCATAAACTTAGTGGTCAAGTGAGTTTTGGAATTATTACAAAAAAAGAACAAAGATAGAGTTTTTTTAAAAATAATAAAATTAAAATCCTTTTTCCTCAACAACCAAATTAAATGATTAGATTTCATTAAATACTTCATTCAAAAAAACCACTCTGCCTACGCCATTCAACATTATGGTGACCTGTTTGGATTGTGTTACCTCGTGTTATTTGTTGCGACCATCAATGTTAATTTAAATATGTTACGAAAAAATACAATTACAATTAATTCAAAAATTATATTCGTCAAAATGATAAAATACAATATATTGCGAAACATTAAATGAAAGGAAGAGTCAAAGTTGTTAAACGGACTTATAAGTACAATTAATAATATGACTCTTTTCCATTAAAATATATGAATACAAATATAGGATTTCAAAGTAAAAGTTGTAAATGGCATCACGTAAAAGCTAATGGGCTACTAGATTCTGCTGTTTAAAAAATTGTACATGTTCTCAACAATATTCATATATGATGATCATTCGAGATAATAAGGAAAAAGGAAGAAAAATATATCATAAAATATACTCAGAATTAATATTATGAATTCAGATAAAGTCGTAATTGAAAAAATCAGACCACATCCAGAGAACAATACATGTATGCAGCAATTTCAAAGCCAATGTGAACAGGAGAAGAATAGTATTGAGTAGATATAACAAGGAAACCAAAGGAAAAATATCAATTAGTTTTAGATTTTAACTTATGTAGAAACAGAATCACTTACTTCCAGATCAACAAAAATGAAACGATTCTAAGTGTTATCATATGAATCTTTGTCCATATCTAACATCAAAATGTTACATTCTTGCTAGTAGACAATCAAATCCAACTACTCTATAGCATATGGGAGTAATTGTGAAAAATAAGCGTAGGAAAACCGGTGTAAGTTAATAGAATTGCGTCAAAGAAATAATTTTGCTTTGGTTTGTAAAGTGCTATATAAGGAAAATAGGAAATAAGATATCTCGAGTTAAATCGGTGAATGAAAATTTACCCCTGAGCTGTAGAAAATTAGTTAGGATGTACGTTCAAACAATGAATGGTTAAATTTAAAAAAAAAAGGGTCTGTTTAGATAAGTGTAAGCACATAGAACAACATTATGTATTAAACCATCAAAACTTGAGAATTACAACGACCCCATAAAAAGCACGTCTCCCTCTTTCTAACTCTCTTCAACATGTAACTTTCTACATATCTCTATACCTTTTTCGCATTTCCTCTCAACTATTACAGTTACAGTAGCGAAAGAAAGGCTAGAAGAAGAAAAAGGAGAGACTTTTTCTGGGAAAAGAAAGACCAATGAACAAGCTTCATTTCCTGCATGCTATTCTGGACAGTTGCTTACTATTCGGAATCAGAAAGTGGACACTAATCCGCTCCATAATTTGGTGTCCTACAATGAAGGGCATTCGTCCATTCCTTCTTTTGGTGAAGCACATGCCAATCTTCACAAAAGGACTTGATGTGCATGTTGGGATATGCCCATGTTCCAAGCCAAAAGGCCCCATGGCCTAATCCTACTTGAAAAAATATTGAAATTATTCTCTTTATTGGTTTCCATTCTTATTAGGAAAAGGATTGAGAATTGTAATTCTATTTGTAGTTGTTTTGCTTTGTAAGGAAAAAGCACACTCTATAATAGAGGAGCGTCTTAAAGAATAATTCAATTGCTCCATTGTATTCGTCTTTGAAAAGAACAATAGAAACATAAGAGAGGATTTTTTTTTATGAGAGCATTTTCAACAAGAAAAAAGAGAGAAGAAAAAAGGGTTCTTTTGTTACAGTCTTTTCTCCGACCAGCAACGTTCAATCTTGTTTCTCGATTAACTAACCGTTGGCATCGGGATGAAATTTGGATAGGTGCCTGACATCTTGGTGGTTGCATTTGAACGGTTGAGATCGGATTCAAAGGTCAGTAAGATCCTTGTTTTACGTTCCTGAACAGAAAGCTGCGGTTGGTGGTGTTCTTTCTGATTTATCTTTTGTTGGGTAGCTATTGTTATTTTCTTTTGGCACTTGTTGTGTAGCCATTAGAAGAAGATTGTAACCCTCTTATTGTATTAGTGAAAGCAATTCGGATTCTTGATCGACCCGTTGGTGCGTTACCTTCGGTTTGAAGGGTTTTTCCACGTTAAACTTGGTGTTCTTTATTGTTAGATTTTTGTTTTATCTTTTCGTCATAACAACTGGTATCAGAGCTAAGGTTATCTATATGATGGGAAATATGAGCAAGATGGTAGTCTAAACGGAAGAAAACTACAACATATGAAAAAGCAAGATGAAAGATTTATTGTTCGGGAAGAGATGCATTTCCAGTTTTTTCTGCTCACAAACCCAAATGTGACCGATGAAAATTGAATTTGAGCACCAACAAGTTATGTGGATAATAAGACAATGGGTGAAGAAATGTTTGGCAAACCATATTGTGAATGAGACCACATTGCTGACATTGTGGGAAGAAGTTGGAGATGCTTTACGCTTCAAAAACTGGCAATAACAAGTTGTGTTCTGTTAAAAACAATTGATGACCTTTAAATACAAATAGAGGCAGCTCTATTCTTGATCATATAAATGATTTTCAGGGTATTCTGCATCAGCTATCAGGAATGGGTGTTAATTTTGATGATGAAATACAAGGACTTTGGCTTCTTAAACTTACCGAATTCTTGAACTCTTCGTGTTCTTTAACAAATTCTGCCTGGTGGAAAGTGACTATGGGAATATTGCAAAAGAGTGCGTGTCGGAATGAAGAGGTTAGCAAAGAAAATCTCAAAACACATCTTCACATTCAGATATTCCTATTATACAGACAGATCGAGGGAACATAAGACAAGAGATCCGAGGAGTTAGAGGTAAAGCAGAAGCAAGCAAAATTCAAGGCAATCCAAATGTAAATGTTTATCGTTGTGGAAAGAAAGGACATATTAAAAGATTTTAAACAATTGAAGCAAGATCTTAAAAGAAAGGAAGAAGAAAGGAAGAAAAACAATGAAAATATGTTGTTGCTGTTGCCAAGATGACTTTCTTTCGCTTTTGATAAAACTCATAAATTTGTATCTCAAGATAACAAGTTGGATAGTTAGATTCTGGAGCCACATCACATGTCACACCAGAAAAGACTTCTTTTCATCTTATACCGTTAACTCTGAGGTGTTAAAGAGGGTAATGCTGGTGAAGCTAGGTGTTTGGTGTTGGCACTGTTTTTTGTTTGAAAAACCAATACTGGTGCACGTGGTCCTTCAAAATGTCAAGCATGCTCCAGACATTCGATAAAATTTTGATCTCTGTTTTGACAACTAAATGATGATGGCTATCATAATACTTGGTAAGGCCAATGGAAGCTCACCAAAGGCTCATTGATTAGCTCGAGGAAAGAAAAGCATTCAAATTGATACGTACACAAGGATCGATTCTTGTGACTTCTTATAAATTAGTGGAGAGCGAGGCTTTATCAGGAATGTGGCACAAGGGAGGCTTAGTCATATGACGAGAGGGGCATCACCTATTGGCTAAGAAGAATTTGCTTGCTGGTATGAAACAAGCAAACTGAAAAGATGTGTTCATTGCTTAAAAGGGAACAGAAAAGAGTTTCTCTTACAGTCATCTCCTTCAAGAAAGTCTGAGCTATTGGAGCTAGTACACTCAGATTTGTGTGCGTTCTTTTAAAGTGAAGTCAAAATAGTGCACTTTACTTTGCTACTTTCATTGATGATATTTTTCGCATGATTTGGGTATACTCTTTAAATCCAAAGATCAAGTGCTTGATGTATTTAAACAGTTTTAAGCCTTATCTGACAGACAAACGCGAAACGAAAAGAAATTTAAAAAATGTATTCGCACTGATAATGGTGTGAGTATATTGCCCCTTGATAACTACTGCAAATCGCAAGAATTCGTCATCAGAAGACTCCTCCGAAGACTCCTAAATAAATGTTTCGGCAGAGAGGACTGAAACATAACTTTAGTGAGAGAGTTTAAGTGGTGCTTTCAGAGGCTAAACTTCCAAATTCTTTTTGGGCTGAAGCACTTAACACTGTTTGCTTAATTATCCAATATTAAAAAAGGCAACATCTCCTTCAACAACATGATCAACCTAGCCACTGAGTCCAAAATCATTCAGGTTAACCACAAGGCTAATTAAAGAGAAATGCATTATCCAGGTTAAACAAGAACTCCCTTAACATGTAGGTTTAAAGTTCAAACTCAACACTGATGGAGTTGTGAAAACTAATCCTCGACAATGAGGCTTAGGAGGGGTTATCAAAAACTACAGAGGTGACTGGACAATTCGATTCATAAGTAAATAAGCACATGTAAGTCCTATATTGGCCGAGCTGAGAGCCAAAGATGCATGAGGACATCTTGTGGTTGTGTGGAAAATAAACTTCATCCCCTAGATATCAACACACACTCCTCGAAAATGATCAATTTACTGGAACATGATAATCACTCTTACACTAATTTAATCTTTGAATGCAGGTAATTGATGGAGAAGCTGGGATCAGCGATGCCAACACACATCTTCATGGAGCAGAACAAGGTGGTGGACATGTTTAGCAATGAAGGCCTTAAATGCAAAACTTTTGACTCCACTGTTTGTAACAGGATTAGTACGGGCAGACATTTCAGGAAATATGTACTTAAGGTAATTTAATCTTTGTAACAATTATTTGAATGGCCTACCAATGGACCTAAACTCCAACTTACCGGCTTTAAGCAGTATATCGTAGCACTAGCTAATTATAATATAACTTATCAACTTCTACTGCTTTTAACCCAAAAATTTTCCACAATTGTCCAGAGCGCATAGTGAGGAAATTGCTTAAAGGGTTATTATCAACTTGATAATTGATGATGCCATCATATTCAATACAATCTAACCATGTGTACCACATATGAAGTTGAAAAGACATTCGCCGTTTCATTCAAGAGTAAGGATTATACTTATATATAATATTGCTCTTTTCCCACTAAAAGGTTTCACTTAAAAGTGACAACGTTATTTGCATTCAAATAAGAGCGAACAAGGAAGTGAATATTTATAAAAAGATTCATCATAGCTCGTTTATTGATAATAAATGTTTCCGATGCAGACTCTTTGACCTTACACAAATCAATGCCATAATGTTTTTTGTAAAGATTAAGTTAACCCGTATGGTTATATTCAAAAATGGTGTTAAAATTATTATAAAGAATCTGTGAAAAATTAAAGTTGATTTTTTGGAAGTGCAAGTAAATATCTTTGATATTTATACTTAATAAAAATCTAGATGTTCTAGATAATTCGATACTTATAGTAAAGTACAAAATAATCTAGATTCTTGTTAGATATTTAAAAGATAAGGCCATCTAGATTTTTTTTGTAGATCTATCTAGGGTAATTTCTAGAAGCATTAATACTACACTAGTATAAATAGGGTGGCCATAGTCATTTGTAAGCAACCAAGAACAACCTAATTAGATCAAATAGTCTTTTTCTATAACAAAGTTGTTTTATCCAAAATATTGTTTCTCCCTTCTAGCTTCCTCTTCCTTAGTTGACCCGTCTGATTTTACTTAACGGTCTTGGGATAGTAGAAGGTCTCCCCGATTATACTTCTCTTCTGCTATTCTCTACATGGTATAATATCCATAGTCGTAGATTGACTTACTGGTGTTATTTCAAGATCAGGTTGGTAACGATTCAACTAGTTTGTGTAGATGGATTTTAGCGGTCGTGTTAATGGACTGGGGATGGAGTTATTGAATTAGTCCAGTTACAAGGTGTGGAAGACATGTATGAAATCATACCTGTGGGAGATGATTTGTGGGATATTGTTAATGGAATTACACAAGTCCTCTTGCTGACGGACCAGAAAACAGCAGTACATGCAAGAAGTGGAAGTAGGTTAATGCAAATGCGGAGTTCATTCTGAAGAGGACAATCTCCTACGGTTTGTTTGATCATATTATAAGGTGCAAATAGCTTAAGAAAAATGGAGGACCCTCGATCACTTATTCAATAAGAAGAATGAAGCTCGGCTACAGATATTGGAGAATGGATTGGCTAACACCACTCAAGGTAACCTTTCTATTACATAGTATTTTTTTGAAGATTAAGAACTTATGTTCTCAGACATCTTTGTTGAATTAGGAAGAGGTTATTTTTGAAGCACGAGTGAGAAGAATAGTCATTCGTGTTGAAATCTAAATATATTCCATTTGTGACGTCGATTCTAGGATGGGCTGAACAACCATTCTTTGGAGGAATTTGAAAATTTGTTGTCGTCACAAGAATTACTAGTCAAGCAGTTGGCTAGTGTGTTTGTCAAATATGGAGAAGGAGATGCTCTTGTAGCCGACAAGAGAAACTTCTAAGAAAAAGTAAGAGATATGACGTACTCTCGATCCTCGAGTGGTTCAAGTTCGCCCGGAGAAAAGGAAGAGTCTCCTAACTATTACGATAAGAATCCTCTCAGATGTTATAAATGTGGTAAAATAGGACACGTAAAAAGATTATTGATCCAAGGAGAGTACATGTCTCAAATTGAGAAAGCTACGGAAGAAGAAGACTAGGAAGGTGCTTTTTAGCTGAGGCTCGAGCAATAAATATTATTGTTTCAATCAAACTTGATAAGTATATAGAAAATTAATTATTCATGTATAAAATTAATATGAGGTTTGGTTGACAATTTAGAAACACACATAATTAATAATCATCATATCATATATTTATATAAAAGAGAACTCTAGGTCCGCCTACGTGGCTCCACCACAAGCAAGAATTTCCTTTTAAATTTATTTATTTTTAAAAATAGCCTTCATCTTTAATGAAAAGATGTGACTTTTATGAAAAGTTGCGACTTTAATGAAGAGAGTTGCGACTTTTATGAGAGATTTGACTTTTATGAAGAGTTGCAACTTTTATCAAAAGTTGTGACTTTAATGAAATGTTGCGACTTTATGAAATGATTGTGACTTTTATGAAGGGTTGTGAACTTTCCGAAGGGTTGCGACTTTTCCAAATAGTTGTAACATTTCTGATAAGGTACAATAAACATTTGTTCGCACTACCCTTTTTGTCTATAAATAGAAGGATCTCCTCTCATTAAAACAAAAAATTGCTGATCTTTTTCTTCTACTTCAACAAAATTAAATATTTTTTGTACTTTGCTCCTTTTGAGTGACTTAATAACACCACTTTTTTTATCAATAAGTTGGTGAATAAAATTGTTCTATCCTAAGAGGATGTAATTCTTTAAACCTCTTGTATTGGAAGGGAATAGTTTTCTTAAGGGGACATTGTGTATTCAGTGGACATGATTTTTTCTTTATATTTCATTCTATTTATACTTATCCTGGTATGTCTTTTACACTCATTAATTTATGTTTATGATATTAATTGTTGTTGTTGAGTACATTTTTAAACTTTGTTTTTTATGTTTTTTGCAAAATTATTTTCTCCGGTTATATTGTAAAATATACACATATAGTATACGTATATTTATTGTATAGAAAATAATTATTGTAAAAGTACTATATATATATATATATAAGCTTACATATAATCTTTTCTTACGTAAATATAAAATTTCTCACTTATCAATTGAAGATATTCATTATGCAAGTTCAAAAGTTATAATTGCTTTCATGTGTAAGCATAATTTCTTTTTTAAACATGTTAAAAAAATTTAAATCTTCTCCTTAGACATATATCACAATTGCATAATTTGTGCAAGTTAAATGTTTCCTTTTATTACGAAACGCCTTTGTTGTACATTCATATTTTCTTCTTTATTTTCCTTTCAATGTTGATTAAAGAACCAATGATTTATTATATCATGAATAATTAAATCATTAGAGGTTATTGACTTATGTGATAATGACAAATAATCAAATTCATGTTGGAATATTGCTAACACTATTTTCGAACCTACTTTTCTATTACTTTTAATGTATGGATATTAGTAAAAATTATTTGCAAGTTCAATGCAATTAATATTTATGATTGTGCGAAACGCGAAAAAATTACCTAATACACGTATAAGTTAAAAGGAAATATTTATATTATTTTATGCAGCATAGAAGACGGAATATATAACTAATCCCTGCATAAAACTTTGGGTTCACTTGAGTTTTTTAGATTAGACCAACCTGCAACAATAGCTACCAAAGAAAAAGAAATAGCATAAACTTAGTGGTCAAGTTTTGAATTTATTTACAAAAGAACAAAAGTTTATAGAGTTTTTTTAAAATAATAAAATTAAAATCTCTTTTTCCTCAACAACCAAATAAATATTTAGATTTCATAAATAACTTCATTCAAAACCACTGCTGCCTACTGCCATTTCACATTTATGGTGACCTTGTTTGGATTGTTGTTACCTCTTGTATTTTGTTGCGACCATCAATGTTAATTTAAATATGTACGAAAAAATACAATACAATTAATTCAAATATTATATTCGTCAAAATAATAAAATACAATATATTGCGAAACATTAAATGAAGAGGAAGAGTCAAGTTGTTAACGGATTATAAGGACAATTATAATATGACTCTTTTCCATAAAATATATTGAATACAAATATAGGATTTTCAAGAGTAAAGTTGTAAATGGATTCCGTAAAAGCTATGGCTACTAGATTCTGCTGTAAAATTGTACATGTTCTCAACAATATTCATATATATGATCATTCGAGATAATAGGAAAAGGAAAAATATATCATAAAATATACTCAGAAATAATATTATTGAATTCAGATAAAGTCGGAATGAAAATAATCATACCACATCCAGAGAATGCAATACCATGTATGCAGCAATTTCAAAGCCAATGTGAACAGGAGAATAATAGTACTGAGTAGATATAACAAGACAAAGGAAAAATATCCAATAAGATTTTAACTTATGTAGAAACAGAATCACTTACTTCCAGATCAACAAAAATGAAACGATTCTAAGTGTATCATATTATCTTTGTCCATATCTAACATCAAAAGATGTTACACTTCTTGCTAGTAGACAATCAAGATCCAACTACTCTATAGCATATGGAGTTAATTTTGAAAAATAAGGTTAGGAAACCGGTGTAAGTTAATAGAATGCGTCAAAGAAATAATTTTGTTTGGTTTGTAAAGTGCTATAAGGGAAAATAGGAATAAGCTATCTCGAGTTTAATCGTGTGAATGAAAATTTACCCCCGGTGTAGAAAATTAGTAGGATGTTACGTTTCAAACAACGAATGGTTAAATTAAAAAAAAAAGGTCTGTAGATTAAGTTTAAGCACATAGAACAACATTATGTATTAAACCATCAAACTTGAGAATTTACAACGACCATTAAGCACGTCTCCCTCTTTCTAACTCTCTTCACATGTACTTTCTACATATCTCTATACCTTTTTCGCATTTTCCTCTCAACTATTACAGTTACAGTAGGAAAGAAAGGCTAGAAGAAAAGGAGAGACTTTTTCTGGGAAAAAAGACCAATGACAAGCTTCATTTTCCTGCTGCTATTCTGAAGTTGCTTACTATTCGGAATCAGGAAAGTGGACACTAATCCGCTCCATAATTGGTGTCCTACAAGAAGGGCATTCGTCCATTCCTTTCTTTTGGTGAAGCACATTGCAATCTTCACAAAGGACTTGATGTGCATGTTGGGATATTGCCCATGTTCCAGCCAAAGGCCCATGGCCTAATCCTACTTGAAAAAATATTGAAATTATTCTCTTTATTTGGTTTCCAATTCTATTAGGAAAAGGATTGGAATTGTAATTCTATTTGTAGTTTGTTTTGGCTTTGTAAGGAAAAAGCACAACTCTATAAATAGAGGATGGTCTTGAAAGAATAATTCAATTGCTCATTGGTATTGTCTTTGAAAGACAATAGAACATAAGAGAGGTTTTTTTTTAGAGAGCTTTCAACAAGAAAAAAGAGAGAAGAAAAAGGGTTCTTTTGTTACAGTCTTTTTCTCCGACCAGCAACGTTCAGATCGTGTTTCTCGATTAACTAACCGTTGGATCGGGATGAAATTTGGACTGAGTGTTCCTGACATCTTGGTGGTTGATTTGAACGGTGGAGATCGGATTCAAAGGTCAGTAAGATCCTGTTTTAGTTCCTGAACAGAAGCTGGGTTTGGGTGGTGTTTCTTTCTATTTATCTTTTGTTGGTGTAGCTATTGTTTATTTTCTTTTGGCACTTGTTGTGTAGCCATTAGAAGAATATTTGTAACCCTCTTATTGGTATAGTAAAGCAATTCGGATCTTGTCGATCCCGTGGTGGTTACCTTCGGTTTGAAGGGTTTTTCCACGTTAAACTTGGTGTTCTTTATTGTTAGATTTTTGTTTTCATCTTTTCGTCATAACAACTGGTATCAGAGCTAAGGTTATCTATATGGAGGGAAATATGAGCAAGATGGTATGTCTAAACGGAAGAAACTACAACATATGGAAAAGCAAGATGAAAGATCTATTGTTCGTGAAGAAGATGCATCTTCCAGTTTTTTCTGCTCACAAACCCGAAAATGTGACCGATGAAAATTGGGAATTTGAGCACCAACAAGTATGTGGATATATAAGACAATGGGTTGAAGATAATGTTTGCAACCATATTGTGAATGAGACACATGCTAGAACATTGTGGGAGAAGTTGGAGACGCTTTACGCTTCAAAAACTGGCAATAACAAGTTGTTCTTGTTAAAACAATTGATGACCTTTAAATACAAAGAGGGCAGTCTTATTCTTGATCATATAAATGATTTTCAGGGTATTCTTGATCAGCTATCAGGAATGGGTGTTAATTTTGATGATGAAATACAAGGACTTTGGCTTCTTAATACTCTACCGAATTCTTGGGAAACTCTTCGTGTTTCTTTAACAAATTCTGCCACTGGTGGAAAGGTGACTATGGAATATGCAAAGAGTGGTGTGTTGAATGAAGAGGTTAGAAGAAAATCTCAAAACACATCTTCACATTCAGATATTCTATATACAGAAGATCGAGGGAGACATAAGACAAGAGATCCGAGGAGTAGAGGTGAAAGCAGAAGCAAGTCAAAATTCAAGAATCCAAATGTTAAATGTTATCGTTGTGGAAAGAAAGGACATATTAAAAGATTTTGCAAACAATTGAAGCAAGATCTTAAAGAAAGGAAGAAGGAAGAAAACAATGAAAATAATGTTGTTGCTGTTGTCCAAGATGACCTTCTTTTCGCTTGTGATAAAGACGTCATAAATTTTGTATCTCAAGATACAAGTTGGATAGTAGATTCTGGAGCCACATCACATGTCACACCAAGAAAAGACTTCTTTTCATCTTATACTTCTGTTAACTCTGAGGTGTTAAAGATGGGTAATGCTGGTGAAGCTAAGGTGTTTGGTGTTGGCACTGTTTGTTTGAAAACCAATACTGGTTCAACGTTGGTCCTTCAGAATGTCAAGCATGCTCCAGACATTCCGATAAATTTGATCTCTGTAGGACAACTAGATGATGATGGCTATCATAATGACTTGTGCAATGGCCAATGGAAGCTCACCAAAGGCTCATTGATTTTAGCTCGAGGAAGAAAGCATTCAAATTTATACGTGACACAAGGATCGATTCTTGTTGACTCTATAAATTTAGTGGAGAGCGAGGCTTTATCAGAATTGTGGCACAAGAGGCTTAGTCATATGAGCGAGAGGGGGATCACCTATTTGGCTAAGAAGAATTTGCTTGCTGGTATGAAACAAGCAAAGGTGAAAAGATGTGTTCATTGCTTAAAAGGGAAACAGAAAAGAGTTTCTTCTTACAGTCATCCTCCTTCAAGAAAGTCTGAGCTATTGGAGCTAGTACACTCAGATTTGTGTGGTCCTTTTAAAGTGAAGTCAAAAGGTAGTGCACTTTACTTTGCTACTTTCATTGATGATAGTTCTCGCAAGATTTGGGTATATCCTTTAAAATCCAAAGATCAAGTGCTTGATGTATTTAAACAGTTTCAAGCCTTATCTGAGAGACAAACGGAAAAGAAATTAAAATGTATTCGCACTGATAATGGTGGTGAGTATATTGGCCCCTTTGATAACTACTGCAAATCGCAAGGAATTCGTCATCAGAAGACTCCTCCGAAGACTCCTCAATTAAATGGTTTGGCAGAGAGGATGAACAGAACTTTAGTTGAGAGAGTTAGATGTGTGCTTTCAGAGGCTAAACTTCCAAATTCTTTTTGGGCTGAAGCACTTAACACTGTTGCTTATGTTATCAATTTGTCTCCTGCTGTTGCTTTGGATGGTGATGTTCCAAACAGAGTTTGGTTTGACAAGGATGTTTCTTATGATCACTTGAAAGTGTTTGGGTGTAAAGCTTGTGTGCATGTTCCAAAAGATGAGAGGTCGAAATTGGATGTTAAAACTAAGCAGTGCATCTTCATTGGTTATGGTCAAGATGAGTTTGGATATCGCTTTTATGATCCAATTGATAAGAAGCTCATTAGAAGTCGTAATGTTGCGTTCTTTGAAGATCAAACTATTGAAGATATTGACAAGACTGAGAAACCAGATTCTCAGACTAATGAGAGCTTAGTTAATGTTGATCCAATTTCTATTATTGATACATCTTCTGCACATGAAGTAACCCAAGATAATGATCAGAGTGTAGAACATATAGATGTTCCTACTTATGATGTTGTGGTTGATAATCAACCAACTCATGTTGGGATGACCGCTTCGGATGCTCTAGAAACCTCTTGTAGAAGATCTACTAGAGAGAAGCGAAGCTCAACACGTTATTCTCATGATGAGTATATTCTATTGACTAACATGGGAGAACCTAAAGGTTATGATGAAGTCATGTTAGATACTCATAGAGATAAGTGGAAAGAACTCATCGTAGACAAGCATGAGCTTTGTAGAAGTATGGCAGGCATGAAGCCTGTCAAGAGTTCCTCCACTTGAAGTCCATTTGGCCCCTTGGCTGGAGGGGGAGTTTGTTGGGCTATTGCCCATGTTCCAGCCAAAGGCCTATGGCCTAATCCTACTTGAAAAAATATTGGAATTATTCTCTTTATGTGGTTTCCAATTCTATTAGGAAAAGGATTGGAATTGTAATCCTATTTGTAGTTGGTTTTGGCTTTGTAAGAAAAAAGCACAACTCTATAAATAGAGGATGGTCTTGAAAGAATAATTCAATTGCTCATTGGTATTGTCTTTGAAAGACAATAGAACATAAGAGAGGTTTTTTTTAGAGAGCTTTCAACAAGAGAAAAGAGAGAAGAAAAAGGGTTCTTTTGTTGCAGTCTTTTTCTCCGACCAGCAACGTTCAGATCGTGTTTCTCGATTAACTAACCGTTGGATCGGGATGAAATTTGGACTGAGTGTTCTGACATCTTGGTGGTTGATTTGAACGGTGGAGATCGGATTCGGAGGGCATAAAGATCCTGTTTAGGTCCCGAACAGAAGCTGGGTTTGGGTGGTGTTTCTTTCTATTTATCTTTTGTTGGTGTAGCTATTGTTTATTTTCTTTTGGCACTTGGTGTGTAGCCATTAGAAGAATATTTGTAACCCTCTTATTGGTATAGTGAAGCAATTTGGATCTTGTCGATCCCGTGGTGGTTACCTTCGGTTTGAAGGGTTTTTCCACGTTAAACTTGGTGTTCTTTATTGTTAGATTTTCGTTTTCATCTTTTCGTCACAACAACTGGTATCAGAGCAATTTGTTGGGTTTTATTTGCCCTGATTTCTTACCATGAATAGGTTTTCCTTTTAGGAAAAGGTTTTGGATTGGCTAGTCCTTTTTGTGGTAGGAAATGGTTTAGGACTCTATAAATAGAGGCATGTTCCTTCTAACTTAATCAGCATTCATAGTATAGTCTTAAGGGCTTTGAGAGTTTTGGTTAGGGGGAGAATTTATGGGTCACAAGTTTGATACGTTATCACTTGTGTGAACCTCCCATGTATTCTGAGTGAATTGGTTGAGGTTGTTTCTCTCTGTATTTTGTACTCTCATATTTATAGTGGATTGCTCATCTCCTTTGTGGACGTAGGTCGATTGACCGAACCACGTTAAATCTTTGTGTCTTTTGGTATATTTCTCGTTGTCTTCTTACTCGTGGTCTTTCGAGGTTTGCTTTGCTAGCTTCCGCGTTTACACCTGCTTATATTTCGATCCTAACAAGTGGTATCAGAGCCAGATTCAATGACGAAGTCAGGTTTAGTGGTTCGATAATCGATGATTGAACCAAGTTAGATTGAGGTATTCATCTTGGCGGGTGTAGTTCTAGCAGCAACCTTTTTGACAGTATGAAGATTATGTTGGAGAAATTGTTTCAGAGAGGTTCTCTGTGTTGAGACATAAATTTTGCAAAGGAGATTATGGAGAGGAGAAGCAAGTTGTTGAAGATAAAGTGAAGAAGGTGGACAAATTTATTTTGTCAGAAATTCAGGCCAAGGGGGAGATTTGTTGGGTTTTATTTCCCTGATTTCTTACCATGAATAGGTTTTCCTTTTAGGAAAAGGTTTTGGATTGGCTAGTCCTTTTTGTGGTAGGAAAAGGTTTAGGACTCTATAAATAGAGGCATGTTCCTTCTAACTTAATCAACATTCACAATGTAGTCTTAAGGGCTTTGAGAGTTTTGGTTAGGGGGAGAATTTATGGGTCACAAGCTTGATACGTTATCACTTGTGTGAACCTCCCATGTATTCTGAGTGAATTGGTTGAGGTTGTTTCTCTCTGTATTTTGTACTCTCATATTTATAGTGGATTGCTCATTTCCTTTGTGGACGTAGGTCGATTGACCGAACCACGTTAAATCTTTGTGTCTTTTGGTGTATTTCTCGTTGTCTTCTTACTCGTGGTCTTTTGAGGTTTGCTTTGCTAGCTTCCGCGTTTACACCTGCTTATATTTCGGTCCTAACAGTGCACAAGGGAGAAAAAACACTGATATATGTTCATGCATACACATAACACACTCCCTCTCCATCTTTACAACATTAGAGTCAGAACTTTCTGCATAGGTTGATAAACCCTTCGTCAATTGAGGAATGCCTCGTTTTAGTGCCTCTATTTTTTATTTTTCAGATTGTAATCTCAACTTAGAGATTTCACTCTCACACTTTTGGATTTCTTCATTATACTTTTGCTTGTTTCCCTCTACCTTCTCTCTATAATTATGCCGCTGCACTTTTCCCTTAACATGGAGTTGTTCTCTTTCAGCTTTCAGAGAATCAGCTTGTTTTAGAAACCTATGTTTCACCGATTCCTCATGCGTAAATAAATCCTGAAATTCATAAATATTTACAAATTTATTTTCATAATAGATGGAATATCAAATAGCAAATGCATTATCAGTAGGGCTGCATAAGTGAAAGCTTGAACCACAATTACCGGAGGCAATAAGTAAAAAAAACAAGTTATTAACAACGTAAAGACTCTAAAAACACGAACTATATTTGTAAAATAAAAAAAAGTTTTACCTTGATCAACTAGCAAAAGAATTTTAATTAGTAGAATAAATATACCTTATACTGGTGCACGACCTTGATGGCTTTCTCTCGCTGCTGTTGTAAAGAAGTTTTTTCTTGCTTGATAGCAAATAAATCCTCCTCAAATGAGCGCTTGTCCATGTCCGCTGCTTGACACTTCTTTAGTACTTCCTGCTCTTTTGCTAAAGCATTATTGACATTCATAACATGCTCCCCGGTAGAGAGCATTACGGCCTCCAAATCCTTCTTTAGT
The DNA here is from genome assembly GCA_022817965.1 of Solanum lycopersicoides. Taxonomy (NCBI): domain Eukaryota; kingdom Viridiplantae; phylum Streptophyta; class Magnoliopsida; order Solanales; family Solanaceae; genus Solanum; species Solanum lycopersicoides. The sequence continues at coordinate 101,906,661 of CM040626.1, read as the reverse complement.
CCAACATTATCCATCTCCAAGGTGTTAAGAAGAGAATTAATTGTCTCACCCATGGAATTAGTATTTACCAACGCTTGCTCCATCTCCATAATGCTCCTCATGGTGGTTTCCTCCAGCATTTGGTTTTCCTGGTGAACATTTTCAGCATCTTCTTTTTCTTGCCTCATCCTTTTAAGCTCAGCCTGGTCCTTGCCAAGCCTCCGGGTAGCCTGCATTACCTTCTCATTTGTCCAATCAGACCACCTTTGGAGCTCTTCCTGCAGTGTCTTCAAATGGAAAGTTAGCAACAATATAGTTTCATCTCTCTCATTTTGAGGGACATATTTACCCAAAGACTCATCATATGGGATACCAACATAATAATCTTGCACTGCAGAAGAAATTGTTGTGTTGTCAGTGACTTTTTTGCTGGACTTAGGCTCCATGGATAGCGAATCCACATCCTTTTCATTTATGTTATCTTTAATAGGTGGCACTTTGGAAGAATCACTTGCAGGTGCTATGGGTGAGGAAAGGCATGGACTATCAAAACTTTCTTTAGCTAGAGGTTGATTGCATTTAACCAAAAATTTCATTTTAGAGTGCAAACTCTTCTTTGTTGCACCAGAAGAAGACGAGTCCAGTTTCTTGTCCAAAATAAAACTACCACAGGCAGTCATGTCCTCCCAATCTATATTTGGTGCAGTTTCCACTTCTTGTTCAGCATCAGACTGAGGACACCCGCTCGTCAATGTGTCAATCTCAAAAAGAGTGACTCCTTTCGTTGGTTTCTCTAATAATTCATATCTTTTCGAAACTCCGTAAGAGACGATCCATGTGAATCAGAAGAAGTTCCTAGAGGAATCTTAGATTCAAACTTCGTGTTGTTCCTGCTTCCTTTTTCCTTATCTGAAATCGCCAACGACTTTTCATCGGCATCATCACTGATGTTATCATCAACCATGTTGATTATGTTTTCTATGAGTGTTTATTACTGCTGTAATTTGAAAAGTTAATATAAGTGACTAGACACAGTTTCGGTCCTGCAACAAAATTCATTCAAGTGATAATATGGACGTGAGAGGATTATAAGTTAAAGATAAGCACATAACAACAATAATTAATAAGAAGCAAAAATGACAGGCTAATAGCAACAAGAACAACTCCAGTGAGAATGATAAAGCAGAAACATTAATTGTATATGTGGAACTCCCAAAGACAGGCTAACAACAATAAGAACAACTCCAGTTTAGCTCAATAAACCAGCAATATTATCACACAGGTGAAGCTGCAAAAGAATTAATATTCTTTGAGGACTACAAATTCTACTATATTTCAGTTACTCAAATCTCTATTCTTCAATGTAGCAGCATTCAGTGGCAATCTGGCGATTAAAATTGATAAGAAACATAGCAGCAGAGAATTAAAAATTGCCATAACAAAAGAAAAATTAGTATCCATTATTCAAACAGAAATGTGAACAACAAAAAATAGCTTTAGTAAGCATAATAAAAGCAGCAATATTATCAAAGTAAAAGGATATACAAGAAAAATAAATGATTCCTCTGAGTCGCAAGATTCTTTTCCCCCAAAATCACTTGAGTATATTTAAAACATCATTTTCTACAATAAAAAAAAAAAAAAACTCAAATGAATAAAAAAACCTAGTTTTCTGATGAAAAAAAAATCACTCATTAGAAATGGCAAAAAAGAAACAATTCAATCTCTATCCAACTAAACAAGCCAAATCACAGACGAACACAGAGCAACAAACCAATTTAAAAACAATCTTTTGAAACTCAAATAAACTCATCCCATAAATAAAATCAAGACACCTGAAAAAGGGGTCGTACCAAAAGTGAAAAAAAATGGATTCTTTATATCAAGAAAGAAACTCGATTTAACAAAATTTAAATCCAAAATCAAAAGGGTCACTCACTAAAGGGTTTGAAAAGGCAAAAAGAAAGGGTAAACTCCATTGAGGAGAAGCAATGAGTTGTCTTTTGTTTGTGGTGCTAAACACTAAAATTTGGATTCATTATATAGAGTCACTAACTTGATGGAAATTATGGTTAGTACACTGTATTTAATGTCCAACTCATCCATAAATTAAATGTAATTTAAAACTTTTTTCCATTTTAAAGGAGTTTGTTGAAGTATTTATTGTATAATACATAATACTCTTTTACAGAAAAATAATAACACAAAGGATACATATAGTCAATGTGAAAATCCTCAAATATTTGGCATGGTTGGATGTAAGTCAAAGAAGTAAAATATATATCCAATTCATAGGATCTAATGAGTCTTTCTAGGATATTTCAAATCAAAGTAATTATAGTAAGATGACTTTGACAAAATAAACATAATTTATCAATGTTGTTGTAGCACATTAGTTTTTTAAATTGTTGGTATAAATATCTCATATTGATTTATTTCGATTTTACTTAATTTTACGGAAAATGTATGAAATAATTAAACTAAATGATACAATCAGTATTACCTCCATTCCAATAAGCAAAGGTTATCATTAGAAAGGGTGAACGGAGTTGATATTATTAAGCAAAGGTCATAAATAATTACCATGATAACCGATGATGAGATCATTCTCAACATGATCTCTCCATGTGTCCCATAGATGAAACTGAAAAGACATTCCCCATTTCAGAGTAACTTTTAAAAATTGTACGGAAAATTTTCCCGCCTAACAATTTCCACTTACGAACAACTTTTGAAAATTGTACGGAAAATGAGAAAACTATATCTGTCGGTAATAAATGTATCAGAAAGAAAAGCGACCGAAGGGAGTTAGTGAAAATAAACGGTTGTTGTTACCTCAGGAAACAATCATGACATCATCCTCAACACTAGACATGATTTGTCTTTTTAGATTACTCTGAACGCGAACTCCACATGCCCTAGACGTAAGTTGAAAAGCAATTGTCGCTTTAGATCTCGCCAAGACTCTATATCCTCAATAGTAATGGTAAGTTTACTACCAACAGTGCCTATAAGCTTATCCACTAACAAACCACTCACTCCATGCCAAATCAATAAATTAAGAATTTTGACTTGATCCGGAACATGACGTGTCCCAACAAAATCATAACCTTCATCTAACTCATGTATCACAAAAAAAAAATCCCTTGCTCCCTATACCTTAATAAAATTGGCTTGGATATCAACCCTGGTTGTAAAATATGTGCGGCGACCAAAATGAGGACATAGACCAGATCTTCTTCATATGTACCAAAGTTATTGAATTATTGGATACCATCATGGTGAGCAATAACTCGACCTAGAACTCAATTGCCACCAAAGAGTACAACAGAATCATTCTTTGGGATGTTGTCCTCCCTGAATGCTTCTGGGCCATTTGCCTCCAAAGAAATAACCACCTTTTCAATTAAAAAAGGCAACATCTCCTTCAACAACATGATCAACCTAGCCACTGAGTCCAAAATCATTCAGGTTAACCACAAGGCTAATAAAGAGAAGTGCATTATCCAGGTTAAACAAGAACTCCCTTAACATGTAGGTTTAAAGTTCAAACTCAACACTGATGGAGCTGTGAAAACTAATCCTCGACAATGAGGCTTAGGAGGGGTTATCAACAACTACAGAGGTGACTGGACGATTCGATTCATAAGTAAATAAGCACATGTCAGTCCTATATTGGCCGAGCTGAGAGCCCTAAGATGAGGACATCTTGTGGTTGTGTGGAAAATAAACTTCATCCCCTAGATATCAACACAAACTCCTCGAAAATGATCAATTTACTGGAACATGATAATCACTCTTACACTAATTTAATCATTGAATGCAGGTAATTGATGGAGAAGCTGGGAGCAGCGATGCCAACACACATCTTCATGGAGCAGAACAAGGTGGTGGACATGCTTAGCAATGAAGGCCTTAAATGCAAAACTTTTGACTCCTCCACGGTTTGTAACAGGATTAGTACGGGCAGACATTTCCGGAACTATGTACTTAAGGTAATTTAATCTTTGTAACAATTATGTGAATGGCCTACCAATGGCCCTAAAGTCCAACTTACCGGCTTTAAGCAGTATATCTTAGCACTAGCTAATTATAATATAACTTATCAACTTCTACTGCTTTTAACCAAAAATTTTCCACAATTGTCCAGAGCGCATAGTGAGGAAATTGCTTAAAGGGTTATTATCAACTGGATAATTGATGATGCCATCATATTCAATACAATCTAACCATGTGTACCACATATGACGTTGAAAAGACATTCGCCGTTTCATTCAAGAGTAAGGATTATACTTATATATAATATTGCTCTTTTCCCACTAAAAGGTTTCACTTAAAATTGACAAAGTTATTTGCATTCAAATAAGAGCGAACAAGGAAGTTAATATTTATAAGAAAAGATTCATCATAGCTCGTTTATTGATAATAAATGTTTCCGATGCAGACTCTTTGACCTTACACAAATCAATGCCATAATTTCTTTTGTAAAGATTAAGTTAACCCGTATGATTATATTCAAAAATGGTGTAAAATTATCATAAAGAATCTTTGAAAAATTAAAGTTGATTTTATGGAGGTGCAAGTAAATATCTTTGATATTTATACTTAATAAAAATCTAGATGTTCTAGATAATTCGATACTTATAGTAAAGTATATAATAATCTAGATTCTTGTTAGATATTTAAAAGATAAGGCCATCTAGATTTTTTTTGTAGATCTATCTAGGGTAATTTCTAGAAGCATTACTACACTAGTATAAATAGGGTGGCCATAGTCATTTGTAAGCAACCAAGAACAACCTAATTAAATCAAATAGTCTTTTTCTATAACAAAGTTGTTTTATCCAAAATATTGTTTCTCCCTTCTAGCTTCCTCTTCCTTAGTTGAACCTTCTGATTTTACTTAACGGTCTTGGGATAGTAGAAGGTCTCCCCGATTATACTTCTCTTTCGCTATTCTCTACATGGTATAATAGCCATAGTCGTAGATTGACTTACTGGTGTTATTTCAAGATCAGGTTGGTAACGATTCAACTAGTTTGTGTAGATGGATTTTAGCGGTCGTGTTAATGGACTAGGGATCGAGTTATTGAATTAGTCCAATTACAAGGTGTGGAAGACATGTATGAAATCATACCTTGTGGGAGATGATTTGTGGGATGTTGTTAATGGAAATTACACAAGTCCTCTTGCTGACGGACCAGAAAACAGCAGTACATGCAAGAAGTGGAAGTAGGTTAATGCAAATGCGGAGTTCATTCTGAAGAGGACAATCTCCTACGGTTTATTTGATCATATTATAAGTGCAAATAGCTTAAGAAATAAGGAGGACCTCGATCACTTATTCAATAAGAAGAATGAAGCTCGGCTACAGATATTGGAGAATGGATTGGCTAACACCACTCAAGGTAACTTTCTATCACATAGTATTTTTTGAAGATTAAGAACTTATGTTCTCAGACATCTTTGTTGAATTAGGAAGAGGTTATTTTTGAAGCACGAGTGAGAAGAATAGTCATTCGTGTTGAAATCTAAATATATTCCATTTGTGACGTCGATTCAAGGATGGGCTGAACAACCATTCTTTGGAGGAATTTGAAAATTTGTTGTCGTCACAAGAATTACTAGTCAAGCAGTTGGCTAGTGTGTTTGTCAAATATGGAGAAGGAGATGCTCTTGTAGCCGACAAGAGAAACTTCTAAGAAAAAGTAAGAGATATGACGTACTCTCGATCCTCGAGTGGTTCAAGTTCGCCTGGAGAAAAGGAAGAGTCTCCTAACTATTACGATAAGAATCCTCTCAGATGTTATAAATGTGGTAAAATAGGACACGTAAAAAGATATTATTGATCCAAGGAGAGTAACATGTCTCAAATTGAGAAAGCTACGGAAGAAGAAGACTAGGGAAGGTGCTTTTTAGCTGAGGCTCGAGCAATAAATATTATGGTTTCAATCAAACTTGATAAGTATATAGAAAATTAATTATTCATGTATAAAATTAATATGAGGTTTGGTTGACAATTTAGAAACACACATAATTAATAATCATATCATATCATATATTTATATAAAAGAGAACTCTAGGTCCGCCTACGTGGCTCCACCACAAGCAAGAATTTCCTTTTAAATTTATTTATTTTTAAAAATAGACTTCATCTTTAATGAAAAGATGTGACTTTTATGAAAAGTTGCGACTTTAATGAAGAGTTGCGACTTTTATGAGAGATTTGACTTTTATGAAGAGTTGCAACTTTTATCAAAAGTTGTGACTTTAATGAAATGTTGCGACTTTATGAAATGATTGTGACTTTTATGAAGGGTTGTGAACTTTCCGAAGGGTTGCGACTTTTCCAAATAGTTGTAACATTTCTGATAAGGTACAATAAACATTTGTTCGCACTACCCTTTTTGTCTATAAATAGAAGGATCTCCTCTCATTAAAACAAAAAATTGCTGATCTTTTTCTTCTACTTCAACAAAATTAAATATTTTTTGTACTTTGCTCCTTTTGAGTGACTTAATAACACCACTTTTTTTATCAATAAGTTGGTGAATAAAATTGTTCTATCCTAAGAGGATGTAATTCTTTAAACCTCTTGTATTGGAAGGGAATAGTTTTCTTAAGGGGACATTGTGTATTCAGTGGACATGATTTTTTCATTTATATTTCATTCTATTTATACTTATCCTGGTATGTCTTTTACACTCATTAATTTATGTTTATGATATTAATTGTTGTTGTTGAGTACATTTTTAAACTTTGTTTTTTATGTTTTTTGCAAAATTATTTTCTCCGGTTATATTGAAAATATACACATATAGTACGTATATTTATTGTATAGAAAATAATTATTGTAAAAGTACTATATATATATAAGCTTACATATAATCTTTTCTTACGTAAATATAAAATTTCTCACTTATCAATTGAAGATATTCATTATGCAAGTTCAAAAGTTATAATTGCTTTCATGTGTAAGCATAATTTCTTTTTTAAACATGTTAAAAAAATTTAAATCTTCTCCTTAGACATATATCACAATTGTATAATTTGTGCAAGTTAAATGTTTCCTTTTATTACGAAACGCCTTTGTATGTACATTCATATTTTCTTCTTTATTTTCCTTTCAATGTTGATTAAAAAACCAATGATTTATTATATCATGAATAATTAATTCATTAAAGATTATTGACTTATGTGATAATGACAAATAATCAAATTCATGTTGGAATATTGCTAATACTATTTTTCGAACCTACTTTTCTATTACTTTTAATGTATGGATATTAGTAAAAATTATTTGCAAGTTCAATGCAATTAATATTTATGACCGTGCGAAACGCGAAAAATTACCTAATACACGTATAAGTTAAAAGGAAATATTTATATTATTTTATGCAGCATAGAAGACGGAATATATAACTAATCCCTGCATAAAACTTTGGGTTCACTTGAGTTTTTTAGATTAGACCAACCTGCAACAATAGCTACCAAAGAAAAAGAAATAGCATAAACTTAGTGGTCAAGTTTTGAATTTATTTACAAAAGAACAAAAGTTTATAGAGATTTTTTTAAAAAATAAAATTAAAATCTCTTTTTCCTCAACAACCAAATAAATATTTAGATTTCATAAATAACTTCATTCAAAACCACTACTGCCTACTGCCATTTCACATTTATGGTGTATCACCTTGTTTGGATTGTTGTTACCTCTTGTATTCTGTTGCGACCATCAATGTTAATTTAAATATGTAACGAAAAAATACAACACAATTAATTCAAATATTATATTCCTCAAAATAATACAATACAATATATTGCGAAACATTAAATGAAGAGGAAGAGTCAAGTTGTTAACGGATTATAAGGACAATTATAATGACTCCTTTCCATAAATATATTGAGTACAAATATAGGATTTTTAAGAGTAAAGTTGTAAATGGATTCCGTAAAAGCTATGGCTACTAGATTCTACTGTAAAATTGTACATGTTCTCAACAATATTCATATATATGGTCATTCGAGATAATAGGAAAAGGAAAAATATATCATAAAATATACTCAGAATTAAAATTATTGAATTCAGATAAAGTCGTAATAAAAATAAACAGACCACATCCAGAGAATGCAATACCATGTATGCAGCAATTTCAAAGCCAATGTGAACAGGAGAATAATAGTACTGAGTAGATATAACAAGACAAAGGAAGAATATCCAATAAAATTTTAACTTATGTAGAAACAGAATCACTTACTTCCAGATCAACAAAAATGAAACGATTCTAAGTGATATCATATCATCTTTGTCCATATCTAACATCAAAAGATGTTACACTTCTTGCTAGTAGACAATCAAGATCCAACTACTCTATAGCATATGGAGTTAATTTTGAAAAACAAGGTTAGGAAACCGGTGTAAGTTAATAGAATGCGTCAAAGAAATAATTTTGTTTGGTTTGTAAAGTGCTATAAGGAAAAATAGGAATAAGTTTGAATCGTGTGAATGAAAATTTATCCCCTGGGTATAGAAAATTAGTAGGATGTTACGTTTCAAACAACGAATGGTTAAATTAAAAAAAAAAAAGTCTGTAGATTAAGTTTAAGCACATAGAACAACATTATGTATTAAAGCATCAAACTTGAGAATTTACAACGACCATTAAGCACGTCTCCCTCTTTCTAACTCTTTTCACATGTACTTTCTACATATCTCTATACCTTTTTTGCATTTTCCTCTCAACTATTATAGTTACAGTAGGAAAGAAAGGCCAGAAGAAAAGGAGACTTTTTCTGGGAAAAAAGACCAATGACAAGCTTCATTTTCCTGCTGCTATTCTGAAGTTGCTTACTATTCGGAATCAGGAAAGTGGACACTAATCCGCTCCTTAATTGGTGTCCTACAAGAAGGGCATTCGTCCATTCCTTTCTTTTGGTGAAGCACATTGCAATTTTCACAAAGGACTTGATGTGCACAAGGGAGAAAAACCACTGATATATGTTCATGCATACACATAACACACTCCCTCTCCATCTTTACAACATTAGAGTCAGAACTTTCTGCATAGGTTGATAAACCCTTCGTCAATTGAGGAATGCCTCGTTTTAGTGCCTCTATTTTTGATCTTTCAGATTGTAATCTCAACTGAGAGATTTCACTCTCACACTTTTGGATTTCTTCTTTATAAATTTGCTTGTTTCTCTCTACCTTCTTTCTAAAATTATGCCGCTGCACTTTTCCCTTAACATGGAGTTGTTCTCTTTCAGCTTTCAGAGAATCAGCTTGTTTTAGAAACCTATGTTTCACCGATTCCTCATGCTTAAATAGATCCTGAAATTCATAAATGTTTACAAATTTATTTTCATAATAGATGGAATATCAAATAGCAAATGCATTATCAGTAGGGCTGCATACGTGAAAGATTGAACCACAATTACCGGAGGCAATAAGTAAAAAAAAACAAGTTATTAACAACGTAAATACTCTAAAAACACGAACTATATTTGTAAAATAAAAAAAAGTTTTACCTTGATCAACTAGCAAAAGAATTTTAATTAGTAGAATAAATATACCTTATACTGGTGCACGGCCTTGTTGGCTTTCTCTAACTGCTGTTGTAAAGAACTTTTTTCCTGCTTGATAGCAGATAAATCCTCCTCAAATGAGCGCTTCTCCATGTCCGCTACTTGACACTTCTTTAGTACTTCCTGCTCTTTTGCTAAAGCATTATTGACATTTATAACATGCTCGTCGGTAGAGAGCATTACGGCCTCCAAATCCTTCTTTAGTCCAACATTATCCATCTCCAAGGTGTTAAGAAGAGAATTAATTGTCTCACCCATGGAATTAGTATTTACCAACGCTTGCTCCATCTCCATAATCCTCCTCATGGTGGTTTCCTCCAGCATTTGGTTTTCCTGGTGAACATTTTCAGCATCTTCTTTTTCTTGCCTCATCCTTTTAAGCTCAGCCTGGTCCTTGCCAAGCCTCCGGATAGCCTGCATTACCTTCTCATTTGTCCAATCAGACCACCCTTGGAGCTCTTCCTGCAGTGTCTTCAAATGGGAAGTTAGCAACAATATAGTTTCATCTCTCTCATTTTGAGGGACATATTTACCCAAAGACTCATCATATGGGATACCAACATAATAATCTTGCACCGCAGAAGAAATAGTTGTGTTGTCAGGGACTTTTTTGCTGGACTTAGGCTCCATGGATATCGAATCAAGATCCTTTACATTTATATTATCTTTAATAGGTGGCACTTTGGAAGAGTCACTTGCAGGTGCTATGGGTGAGGAAAGGCATGGATTATCAAAACTTTCTTTAGCTAGAGGTTGATTGCATTTAACCAAAAATTTCATTTTAGAGTGCAAACTCTTCTTTGTTGCACCAGAAGAAGACGAGTCCAGTTTCTTGTCCAAAATAAAACTAACACAGGCAGTCATGTCCTCCCAATCTATATTTGGTGCAGTTTCCACTTCTTGTTCAGCATCAGACTGCCCGCTCGTCAATGGGTCAATCTCAAAAAGAGTGACTCCTTTCGTTGGTTTCTCTAATAAATCATATCTTCGAAACTCCGTAAGAGACGACCCCTGTGAATCAGAAGAAGTTCCTAGAGGAATCTTAGATTCAAACTTCCTGTTGTTCCTGCTTCGTTTTTCCTTATCTGAAATCGCCAACGACTTTTCATCGGCATCATCACTGATGTTATCATCAACCATGTTGATTATGTTTTCTATGAGTGTTTATTACTGTTGTAATTTGAAAAGTTAATATAAGTGACTAGCCACAGTGACGGTCCTGCAACAAAATTCATTCAAGTGATAATATGGACGTGAGAGGATTATAAGTTAAAGATAAGCACATAACAACAGAGAATTAGAGTTGCTAAACAAAAGGAAAGAACATAATAATTCTTTGATAGGATAATTAAGAAAAAACAAAAATGACAGGCTAATAGCAACAAGAATAACTCCAGTGAGAATGATAAAGCAGAAACATTAATCGTATATGTGGAACTCCCAAAGACAGGCTAACAACAATAAGAACAACTCCAGTTTAGCTCAATAAACCAGCAATATTATCATACAGGTGAAGCTGCAAAAGAATTAATATTCTTTGAGGACTACAAATTCTACTATATTTCAGTTACTCAAATCTCTATTCTTCAATGTAACAGCATTCAGTGGCAATCCGGCCAGTAAAATTGATAAGAAACATAGCAGCAGAGAATTAAAAATTGCCAAAACAAAAGGGAAAAATAGTATCCATTATTCAAACAGAAATGTGAACAACAAAAAACAGCTTTAGTAAGCATAATAAAAGCAGCAATATTATCAAAGTAAAAGGATATACAAGAAAAATAAATGATTCCTCTGAGTCGCAAGATTCTTTTCCCCAAAATCAATTGAATATATATAAAAAACATCATTTTCTGCAAAATAAAAATAAAAATAAAAATGCACTCAAATGAATAAAAAAACTTAGTTTTCTGATGAAAAATATTCACTCATTAGAAATGGCAAAAAAGAAACAATTCAATCTCTATCCAACTAAACAAGCCAAATCACAGACGAACACAGAAAACTTCAAAGCTCAAACTCTAGCAACAAACCAATTAAAAAACAATCTTTTGAAACTCAAATAAACTCATCCCATAAATAAAATCAAGACACCTGAAAAAGGGGTCGTACCAAAAGTGAAAAAAATGGATTCTTTATATCAAGAAAGAAACTCGATTTAACAAAATTTAAATCAAAATCAAAAGGGTCACTCACTAAAGGGTTTGAAAAGGCAAAAGAAAGGGTAAACTCCATTGAGGAGAAGCAATGAGTTGTCTTTTGTTTGTGGTGCTAAACACTAAAATTTGGATTCATTATATAGAGACACTGACTTGATGGAAATTATGGTTAGTACACTGTATTTAATGTCCAACTCATCCATAAATTAAATGTAATTTAAAACTTTTTTTCCATTTTAAAGGAGTTTGTTGAAGTATTTATTGTATAATACATAATACTCTTTTACAGAAAAATAATAACACAAAGGATACATATAGTTAATGTGAAAATCCTCAAATATTTGGCATGGTTGGATGTAAGTCAAAGAAGTAAAATATATATCCAATTCATAGGATCTAGTGAGTCTTTCTAGGATATTTCAAAACAAAGTAATTATAGTAAGATGACTTTGACAAAATAAACATAATTTATCAATGTTGTTGTAGCACATTAGTTTTTTAAATTGTTGGTACAAATATCTCATATTGATTTATTTCGATTTTACTTAATTTTATGGAAAATGTATGAAATAATTAAACTAAATGATACAATCAGTATTATCCTCCATTCCAATAAGCAAAGGTTATCATTAGAAAGGGTGAACGGAGTTGATATTATTAAGCAAAGGTCATAAATAATTACCATGATAACCGATGATGAGATCATTCTCAACATGATCTCTCCATGTGTCCCATAGATGAAACTGAAAAGACACTCCCCATTTCAGAGTAACTTTTAAAAATTGTACGGAAAATTTTCTCGCCTAACAATTTCCACTTACGAACAACTTTTGAAAATTGTACGGAAAATGAGAAAACTATATCTGTCGGTAATAAATGTATCAGAAAGAAAAGCGACCGAAGGGAGTTAGTGAAAATAAACGGTTGTTGTTACCTCAGGAAACAATCATGACATCATCCTCAACACTAGACATGATTTGTCTTTTTAGATTACTCTGAACGCGAACTCCACATGCCCTAGACGTAAGTTGAAAAGCAATTGTCTCTTTAGATCTCGCCAAGACTCTATATCCTCAATAGTAATGGTAAGTTTACCACCAATAGTGCCTATAAGTTTATCCACTCAAAAACCACTCACTCCATGCCAAATCAAGGAATTAAGAAGTTTGACTTGATCCGAAACATGACGTGTCCCAACAAGATCATAACCTTCATCTAGCTCATGTATCACAAAAAAAAATCCCTTTCTCCCAATACCTTAACAAAGTTGGCTTGGATATCAACCCTGGTTGTCAAATATGTGCGGCGACCAAAATGAGGACATAGACCAGATCTTCTTCATATGTACCAAAGTTATTGAATTATGGGATACCATCATGGTGAGCAATAGCTCGATGCATAAGCTTGATAGAAGCATGCTCTTCCTGGAGAATTGACATAACACCTACAACTCAATTGCCACCAAAGAGTACAACAGTATCATTCTTTGGGATGTTGTCCTCCCTGAATGCTTCTGGGCCATTTGCCTCCAAAGAAATAACCACCTTTTCAATTAAAAAAGGCAACATCTCCTTCAACAACATGATCAACCTAGCCACTGAGTCCAAAATCATTCAGGTTAACCACAAGGCTAATAAAGAGAAGTGCATTATCCAGGTTAAACAATAACTCCCTTAACATGTAGGTTTAAAGTTCAAACTCAACACTGATGGAGCTGTGAAAACCAATCCTCGAAAAGGAGTCTTAGGAGGGGTTATCAAAAACTACAGAGGTGACTGGACAATTCGATTCATAAGTAAATAAGCACATGTAAGTCCTACATTGGCCGAGCTGAGAGCCCTAAGATGAGGACTTCTTCTGGTTGTGTGGAAAATAAACTTCATCCCCTAGATATCAACACATACTCCTCGAAAATGATCAATTTACAGGAACATGATAATCACTCTTACACTAATTTAATCTTTGAATGCATGTAATTGATGGAGAATGTCACGCCCCGAGCAACCCCCGAGATGCGGACACGGGACCTAGTACCACAAGTAATCCTAAGCTAACCCCACTGGCATGATCATGATCATACTTAATATAATAAACTGATGCGGAAGCTAAATCATAATAAAGATGAAAAGATGGGGAATACCCATATGCTAAAAGTTAGATATATGAAAATTGATGAGTTTAATACAAAAAAGTTATTAACTCAATACTAAGCTGAAACTAATATATCTGAAAATAGCCTCTAACTGACTAGAAATGATGGGACAAGCCCCAGCTAAGTCTAGCAAAAACTTAAACTAAATGACTAAAATACTGAAATGAACTCATGACTCTTGTCCTCGGAGAATGAGGACTGACCACTGATTCTGCTGAACTGGAGATTGGGAATCGATCTAGTGTGATCTGGATGCTGAGAACTTGAACCTACATCATGAGAAGATGTAGCGCACGTATGCGTCAGTACTTGAAAGGTACTGATCATGTAGGATAGAGTAAAGCTGAAATAAAACATAACTGAACAAACACAAAAACAAGTATAGTATTTTGAACATGATATATTGAATTCTGAGCTAATTGGATGCAATGATCAAATTTATAACATGATGAGACTGAATACTAACTAAACTGTAAATATGGTCGATGCAATAGGGTCTGACTGAATTGTGGGTGCTACTAATAACCGATAATAAAATCACATGAGCTAAATGTGGAGTACGATGTATACGCCCCATCGAGAGGACCCAATATACCCTGCCAGAGGTATAAATGCATGCTGGCGTGATCACTAAACTGATGCCACATAGAGGACTTACACCTTACTTGGCTAGTAGTTCTGAGACTATTTGGGTACGGTAAACTCTAATCCAACTCGGTATTATGCTACTCCCAATTAAATAAGTGATTAACATATCATGATTGATTTTTTGTAAATACTAGATAGCTCAAAACTAAACATGCAAACTGAGAATGCAACAATTAATCTGATAATGATGCATTAATAATTGAGGCATGTATATCTGAAGTAACTAAAATATCTAACCTAGCATGTGTAATTCAAGAACTAAAGAAATACGTAGCCAGGGTTCTGAAATTCATGTGATAAAATGATTAATAACATGGTAATGTGATTCGGAACATATAACTAACTAATTCATGGTAATCTAATGAAGTTCTAGAAGCCCTAAATCTAATCATTATAAGGGAATCAAGAAACTGACTGAAAACTAGGGATCTTATGGGTGAAAGAAACCCACTAGTGAAATCTCACATACCTGGTGATGAAATCCACGGAGAAATATTTAGATTTCAGGGTTGGAACTGATGAAACCTTGTTGCGTTCTTGAACTAGGGTTCTTGACCATTTTCTCCCCTCTTGCTTCTAATTTTCTAAGTTTTGATTTATGATTTTGACTTAGGTAAGTTCTTATTATGTTTCTAGGCTTAAACTGACTAAAATTTCATTATTTAGGGTCAAAATGGCGTATCTTAGGAGTCCAACGAAGTAGGAAAAGACCAAAAGACCCCTAAGTTAATTGTTGTCGGAGCAATCGACGATCTGGACTGACGGGCCGTCGTCCGTCGTTTGGATCTGCTCGATAGCCTTCATTGAAACGAGCATAAATTTTTACTCAGAGGTTTGATTTTAGCAAACTCGATGGCTATGGAAATATAATTCAATTATCTACATTTCATAGGTCATGGGACACCTTTTGTGCTAAAAGTTATGATTGTTTGAAGTTGACCCAACATCATTTCCCCCTAACTTACTGCTAACTTTCACCTACGGTCACACCTATGGTCCGTAGGTCCAACTACGGACCGTACTGGTCATCTGTAGTTCATGTCAGAGGTTGGGTAACTTGATTCTCAATCCACGGACACAGACCACGGATCGTAGTCTGACTTACGTACCGTAGGTCTATCCGTAGTTCAACACTTCGTCGATTTTCTGGGCTGAGTTTTCGGAGAGCATCAGTAGCAAACCACAGATGCAAAGTACGGGACGTAGATCTGACTACGATCCATCGCCAGTGACTGTCAATTGCACCTGCAGATTTCTGAAAAGCTGATTATTGGTCTATTTTGAATACAAAATGTTACAGAGAAGTTGGGAGCAGCAATGCTAACACACATCTTCATGGAGCAGAACAAGGTGGTGGACATGCTTAGCAATGAAGGCCTTAAATGCAAAACTTTTGGAAAACCAACCTTTTCATAGCTCCTCCACTGTTTGTAAATGGAGTAGTACGGGCAACATTTCAGGAACTATGTACTTATGGAAATTTAATCTTTGTAACAATTATGTGAATGGCCTACCAATGGCCCTAAACTCCAAATCACCGGCTTTAAGCAGTATATATTAGCACTAGCTGATTATAATATAGCTTATCAACTTCTACTGCTTTTAACCCAAAAATTTTACACAATTATCTAGAGCGTATGGTGAGGAAATTGCTTAAAGGCTTATAATTAACTCGATAATTGATGATGATATCATATTCAATACAACCTCACCATGTGTACCACATATGACGCTGAAAAGACATTCGTTGTTTCATTCAAGAGTAATGATGATACTTATATATAATATTGCTCTTTCCTACTAAAAATTTTCACTTAAAAGTGACAAAGTTATTTGCATTCAAATAAGAGCGAACAAGGAAGTTAATATTCATAAGAAAAGATTCATCATAGCTCGTTTATTGATAATAAATGTTTCGGATGCAGACAATTTGACCTTAGACTAATCAATGTCATAATTTCTTTTGTAAAGATTAAGTAAAGCCGAATGATTATATTCAAAAATGGTGTAAAATTTATTATAAAGAATCTATGTAAAATTAAAGTTACTTTTTTGGAGGTGCAAAAAATATCATAGACATTTAGTAGAACTTTCTAGAACTTGGTAGAGTAAATATTTTTGATATTTATTCTTAATAAAAATTTAGATGTTCTAGATAATTCTATACTTATAGTAAAGTATAGAATAATCTAGATTCTTGTTAGATATTTAGAAGATAGGGTCATCTAGATTTTTCTTGTAGATTTATCGAGGATAATTTCTAGAATTATTACTACACTAGTATAAATAGGGTGGTCATAGTCATTTGTAAGCAACAAAGAACAACCTTAATCAAATAGTCTTTTTCTATAACAAAGTTGTTTTAGCTAAAATAATGTTTCTCCCTTCTAGCTTCATTTTCCTTAGTTGAATCTTCTGAACTTAGTTAACGGTTTTGGGATAGCAGAAGGTCTCCCATATTATACTTCTCTTCTGCTATTCTCTATATGGTATCCGACCCATAGTCGTATCTTGACTTACGGGTTTTATTTCAAGTTCAGGTTGGTGATAGATCCAACTAGTTTGTGTAGATGCATTATAGCGGTCGTGTTAATGGACTGGGGATGGAGTTGTTGAATCAGTCCAATTACAAGGTATGGAAGACATTTATGAAATCATACCTTGAGGGAGAGGATTGTGGGATGTTGTTAATGGGAATCACCTAAGTTTTCATGTGATGAACCAGAAAATAGCAGTGCATACAAGAAGTGTAAGCAGGTTAATGTGAAGGTGGATTTTATTCCGAAGAGGACAATCTCCTCCGATTTATTTGATCATATTATTAGGTGCAAATCAACCCACAAAATATGGAGGACCCTCGATCGCTTGTTCAACAGTTCGACTGTAGATATTGGAGAATGAATTGGCTAACACCACTCAAGGTAACCTTTCTATCGCTGAGTATTTTTTTAAGATTAAGAACTTATGCTCTGAGATATCTTTGTTTAATCCGGAAGAGGCTATTTCTGAAGCACGAATGAAAAGAATAATCATTCGTAAGTTGAAACCCAAATATATTCCCTTTGTGACATCGATTCAAGGATGGGATCGACCGCCATCCTTGGAGGAATTTGAAAATTTGTTGTCGTCACAATAATTACTAGTCAAGTAGTTGGCTAGTGTATTTGTCAAAGATGGAGAAGGAGATGCTCTTGTAGCCGACAAGAGAAACTTCAAAGGAAAAGTAAGAGATATGATGTACTCTGGATCCTCGGGTAGTTCAAGCTTGCTTGGAGAAAATTAAGAGTCTTTTAATTATTACGATAAAAAGTCTCTCAGATTCTATAGATGTGATAAAATAGGACACGTAAAAAGATATTGTCGATCCCAGGAGGAGTAATATAACTCAAATTTAGAAAGCTACAGAAGAAGAAGACTGGGAAAGTTGCTTCTTAGCTGAGGCTCGAGCAATAAATGTTGTGGTTCTAATCAACCTTGAAAAAGGTTGAATTGAGGATTCAGAATATAATGTAGTCAATCACGTGGAGAGGCAAAACATTGATGTCATCGGTATGAAGCCAGAAACTATTAAAGATGTTCATACTGGTAATATGGTAGCTTCTATCGAAGAAATCAAGGACATAGATTATGAACAAGCAGTGCCTAAGCTATATATGCCGATGGTGACCTTTATGGAGAAAGTATTGAGGAAAATGTATGGGAAGTTGAAGTCCCTGATTAATCGAGGTCAGTCATTGGCTTAGATAAAATATTGGAAGCAAATGAAGAAAATACTAATCAAATAGATAGAGAACCTGACCTTGAAGGCCAAATTTCAATCTAAGCGATAAACGATATAACTTTCGAAATCTCTAAAGCCGATAAATGTATTATTGAAGAGCTTGAAAGGAAATCTGATGGTGTATCTTACAATGGTGCTGAGGCTTCACAAGAAATAGACGAAAATATCATCACCGAACCAGATGAAGAGACTAATACTAATGAAGTCTCTCAATATTATGGAGTTGCATCGGAAGAAGCGTGTTCTAAAATTTAGAGCATCAGAGTTTCAAACTTGTTCATCATAGATGTATCTCCAGATAATACAACTGCAGGGAAGTTAAGAGAAAGAGGGAGTCTAGGAACTCAGCGACGAGATAATTCACATGGCTCATTCGATAATGGAAAACCTTTATCATTTTATGAAACAACAGGAGCTCGGAAGAAATTGTTGAGATCTTCACCAAGATGTGGCTCAAAGCTTCATTTGAGTTCTTTCACAATAAGTGTGGGATAGTTTCCAAAAAGTCACTTTAAATGGGAGTGTGAAAAATTAAAGTTGATTTTTTGGAGGTACAAAAAATTATCTTAGATATTTAGTAGAACTTTTCTAGAATTTGGTAAAGTAAATATCTTTGATATTTATACTTAATAAAAATCTAGATATTATAAATAATTAAATAATTATAGTGAAGTAGTATAGAATAATCTAGATTTTTGTTAAATATTGAGAAGATAGGGTCATCTAGATTCTTTTTTGTAGATCTATCTAGAATAATTTCTAGAAGCATCACTACACTAGTATAAATATGGATGACCATAGTCATTCGTAAGCAACCAAGAAAACCCCAAATCAAATAGTCTTCTTCTATAACAAAGTTTTTTTATCCAAAATATTGTTTCTCCCTTCTAGCTTCCTTTTCCTTAGTTGAATTTTCTGATCTTAGTTAATGGTCTTGAGCTAGCAGAAGGTCCCCCTGATTATACTTTTCTTCTGCTATTCTCTACAGAAGCAACGTCTAAAAGTCAAGACATATGTAAGAAATGTAAAGTCAATTTGTTTTGAAGCAAGTAAGAAAAATAAAAAATAAATTGTAGCTAAATAATAAAAAATTTACCAACATTCTCTCTCTCTCTCTCTCTCTATATATATATATATATATATATATATATATATATATATATATATATATATATGCAATCTAATCCATGTTGCATAAAATGGTGTGGAATTGGAAAAAAACATTTCTCTTGTTCATGTTTGGTATCACTTGTTAGATCCTTGTCAATTATACCAATATTTTCACAAGAAGATTATTGTGATTTTATAATTATTGATGTATTAATTTCTAGACTTGATAATTAAAAGAACTTCATTAGCATTAAAAATCAATATGGAGATCAAATCTTGGTTGTATGGAAATGTGATGATTGAAAAAAGGTATTTATCCATATACGTCGTTTTAAACGTTTTTTTAACAGAAATGTGTTACCCTTTTTTACCTATAAAAAAAGGAGCAACTTTCATATATAGCAAACACAAAAATCACTTTGCTATGTTATTTTCGCTATAGACATATATAAAAGGCAGTGGATATTTCGCTATATATATATACAATAGAAACAATTGTATAATTCGCTGGCTCCTCTTCAGATTTGTACAACTTCGATGGCAGACCATTTGTATAAATTGTTGTCAGTCTCTCGTTTTTATAAATCGATGGCATCCTCTCAATTCAATTTTATGTATTTTTATATCTGTATAAAATTTAAACTTGTATACAATTGAATCAAAATAAAATATTTGTATATCAAATATCGTTCCCTCTCTCGCTTTATACAAACATAAATTATACATTGTATTTTTGTATAATTTGTGCTTGTATAAAGCGAGAAACAGAGAAAGATAAATAAAATGGGTAGGAAAATATTTGTATTGTATAATTATAAGTGTATAGGACGAAGATATATGTATTTACATGTGTGTATATATATATATATAATTTTCTCTCTCTTTATACAAACAAAAACACAATTTATACATATATATTTGTATAAAGTGAGAGAAGCGAGGGGGACAGTGGCGAGCGAGAGAGGGAGAGTGACGAGCGAGAGTATAAAGGAGAGAGCGAGAGTTTTTGTATATATAAGTACAAAAATCCTCCTCTTTGTTATCAATCTATATCTATATTACCGTAATACCTTAAAATCATGAACTCCTAACTTGCATGTTCAATTACTATAAGATCCCTAACTTAGGTTTTGTCTTTTTCGATGAGTTGTGACTTTTCCGATAAGTTGTGACTTTTTTTCAAAGGGTTGTGCTTTTTTAATTAGTTGTGACTTTTTTCAATAAGTTGTAACTTTTCCAAAGGGTTGTGACTTCTCTGTAAGGTCATGACTTTTCAGATAATACACTAAAAACACATGTTCAAACTACGCTTAGTTTACTATAAATAGAGGGGCTTCCTCTCATTTTTCTTTCATCCTTTCCTCTCACTTGGTTATCTTCCTCGTCAATCATCCTTATTCACATATTTTCTACATTTGAATTGTCACATTGAAGTGTCTTCATGTGTTTCTATAGAGTTTTCTTTTCTTTTCCATTTTGCATGACTTCGAATTTAAAGTTTCACGATTTGACAAAAATTTCCAGCTAATTAGCATATCATTTCTCAATTTTAGGTTTGGATATACTTTCTTGATGAACTTTTCTTTAAATTTATGTTTTTAATATGCATGTGTCTTCCAAAAGAATTGGAAGCTTTGTATTTCTCTCTTCAACATATGTCTTCCAAAAGAATTGGAAGCATTGTATTTCTCTCTTCAACATATGTCTTCAAATAGAATGGGGAAGCATTGTATTTCTCTCTACAATTTCTCTTTTTCTTTTTAAATTTAAAAGTTTATTCATCGTGATGTGCAAAAAAAAAAAATTTGAGCATGCCATCCCAAATATTGTACAGATCATAGACATGAAACTAATACTATTCCTACGCAAAATAAGTGATAATTGGTATTTCCCCTTATGTATTTGCATTTTCAGAATTTTTGTTGCATGGGTGTTTTGCATGTAATGAATATTTTAGATGAACGATGAGTGAATATAATTTTCAAGTTGATATAAGTGAAGATATGGTACTTCTTACTTTAGTCCAATTTTATTTAATTTAATTTTTCATTCTTAGTCCATATTAGTTCTCATAATTTACATTGCTCCTTTCTTCTCCTTCAATTTTTCAGTTTGCTCCTTAATTCTATTAAAATTTATACTTTTGAATACTTACAGGTAAGCATTTTTTATTTTGTAAAACTATTTCTTGTCAAATTTTTTATATGTGCAGATTCATGTTAGGTTGAATGTCGTGTATGAAATTTAGGATATTTGATGAACAAAATTATTATTATTATTAGTAATAAAACTTGAAAAAAAACCTCTTTAATTATGAAATTGCATCGAATTATCTGATTTTTCGTGATGTTCTAGCCAATTTAATTTTTGCATGTTTCTGATATTGGTTGAGTATAAACAATAACTTATCTTTTTTGATTAATAAAGAAAATGAACATTTTCTAATGACACTTCATGTTATGATTTTGAATGGGTTGTGATAAAAATATATAAACATTACCAAAATGTAATGTTAATTTACCAAAGTATCTTAATTTAAATTTTTTTGTAGCCCTTTATTTCAATGAATAGGGAGTCACAAGCTAATTGGTAGAAAAATCATCTTTGATGATATCGAAGATGAATAGAGGAGGTCTCAAGGACTAATCTCTTTTCACCAAGAGGTTGGTTAGCTAAATCCCAAACTTCAGCTAATTAAATTTTATAACAATGGGTGGCAATTAGGATGACATTAGATATATGATAGGAATTGATTTATTATTTTGGAAATACTATTTGCTTGATTGTTCATATCGTTATCGTATTGAATCATACAATAAGAATTTGTAATCCTTTCCTAAGAGTTTTTTCTATAGAGATTCATGGTGATTACTCAAAAGATGTTGATGGAAGGAGATATGTCAATAGAGGATGTTGTACTTGAGGAAAGTAAGGTAACTGAACCGTAAATATATTTGGATATACAAAATTTCTTTCAGTGAAAATTTAGCTTACAAATTAGAAAAAAGAAAGTGGTTAAAGGAAGAAGAAAAAGAAACTGAATAGCAAAATCTGAACTTCAAAATTCACCTAACTTTCTTAGTTAACTTAATTTATATATTATATTATTCAACTTTAGAAGAACCATACTTCACGTGGGAATTACACTGAGTAAATATTATTGTTGTTGTTTTGATTTGATAAGAATCTTTGCTAAAATAAAATATTTTATTGCATTGGCATTTATCGTTTGAAGCGAGGTTTTTTTTTATAATACTCCCTCCGTCCACAATTGTTTGGCAGGTATACTAAAAATAGAGGTCCAAGATTAATTGTCAATTTAAATAATCAAGAAACAATTAGTCACTTTTTCCAAATTTGCCCTTAATGATAATGTAGTTCAATTTGAAAGTTAGGTAGACTTTTGATATTCTTGATAGGGTTATATTAGTCAAATTACACATTAAAATTAAATTTTCCTTGAGGGGTGTGCATGACCTTAACATGACAAATAATTATGGACGGAGGGAGTATTTGTTAGCGGAAACGTGAAATTAAAGAACAAGGAAGAACAACAATATTTAACGTGGTTCGGATGAAAATGATCCTACGTCCACCAAAGAACAACTGCACCAATACTTATTTCATTCTACAAAGAATACAAGTGAAATACTACAAGAGAGAGAACACAAATGTCTTAGAAGGTGAGAAGGCAAGTGAGAGAATGATTTGAAAATGAATTAAGAGCTACCTATTTATAGAAATAAATTCATCCTATTGATGTCATCCATGACATCACTATATGTCAAAAATGTCAAGGTTAAGAATATGAAACCATTTTATGGTTTGCCTAAACTTCACATACCAAGATACTATCTTGACTTTTATTTTGTACTAATTATCTTCCTACCAAATATTCATGCTAATTCATATTCCATTTAGTTTGATTCCACAAGAACCAAACCAACTCTTTCAATCTCCACCTTGATTTGTGTTTCGATCATGCGTACAAACAACTCCGACCAAAACTTCTAAGCTTACAAGGCAATCCCGCTGTAAGAAACAAGAAGAATCAAACCTTTGTTGAATATACTAGCTCCACCTAGCATTTGTTCCCCCAGAGTTGCATCATTTGATACATACTCCCGCCAAGTTCTTGCAGTGTGCAAACTTGGCAAGTGGAGCTATCTTGGTCAGCATGTTTGTGGCGTTATCGTATGTGATAACCTTCTCAACCTTGATAGCTCCCTCTTCTACGAGATCTCGAATAAAATGGAATCTGACATTAATGTGTTTGGTGCGCTCATGAAATTTTTAATTTTTAATCAAATAAATAGCACTTTGACTATCACATCTTAGAATTGATTCCAGCTGAACGGAAATCAATTCTGCCACCAAACCTTTCAACCAGATAACTTCTTTCACTGCCTCCGTTGCTGCCATATATTCTGCCTCTGTTGTAGACAAAGCGACAATCGACTGTAAAGTCGATTTCCAACTAACGACACTGTCAATGAGAGTAAAGATGTATCCAGTTGTGAACCTCCTTCGATCAAGATCCCCTGATTAGTCAGAATCTATATAATCGGGAATTGAAATACCTTCACTTTCGGAAGGTTAGGCCAACATCAGGAGCTCCTTTTAGATATCTCAATATCCATTTGACATTTTCCCAGTGCCTTTTTTCTGTCTTTGCTATGTACCTGCTTACCACAATTACAGATTGGGCAATATATGGATGTGTGCACACCATAGCATACATTATGCTACCAACTACGCTCGCATAAGGAACCTTTGAAATATGCTCCACCTCATCCATAGACTGAGGCTTTTGTAACTCTGAAGCTTGAAATGAGAATCTAACGGTGTACTTAGAGGATTGCTCATATACATATTGAATCTTTCAAAACTTTTTCGATGTACCTCTTCTGAGAAATATGTACAACACCATTTTCTCTTGCAATCTCCATTCAAAGAATCTTCTTTGCAACTTCAAATCTTTCATGTCAAATTTTCTTGCTCAACAGTTTCTTTAAAATATTTATCTCTATGATGTTGTTAGCAGCAATAAGCATATCATCAACATACAACAATAGATAAATCATAGAATTACCAGACATCTTTTTGTGATACACACAACTATCAAATGCACTCCTCAAAAATCATATGAAGTCATGAATGCATCAAACCTTTTATAT
The DNA here is from genome assembly GCA_022817965.1 of Solanum lycopersicoides. Lineage (NCBI taxonomy): Eukaryota > Viridiplantae > Streptophyta > Magnoliopsida > Solanales > Solanaceae > Solanum > Solanum lycopersicoides. The sequence goes on along the minus strand of CM040626.1, from coordinate 101,882,073 downwards.
CACTGTCTAGGGGATTGCTTCAAGTCATACAAAGTCTTCTTCAGTTGGCATACATGGTCTTTTTTTCCTTCAGAAAACCTTCAGGCTGATCCGTCTCTTCTAGATCACCATGTAAGAAAGCAGCTTTGACATCAAGCTGTTGAAGCTCTAAATCAAATTGTGCAACCAATGCTAGTAGCACGCAAATTGAGCTATGTTTCACGACTGGAGAGAAGATCTCATTGTAGTCAATTCCCTCCTTCTGATTGGAACCCTTTGCAACCAATCTCGCCTTGAACCTAGCATCTTCCACTTTTGGAATATCTTCTTTCTGTAAACCATTTGCATTCAACTGTTCTCATCACCTTTGGCCTTTTAACTAAGACCCATGTCTCATTTTTGTGAAGGGACTTCATCTCTTCCATCATTGCTAACTATCATTGTGCAGCATCTTTGCAAGAAGTTGCTTCAGCATAAGAAGAGGGTTCGAGATCCTTAATCTCTTCTTCTGCAGCTACGACGCATGTACAATAAGATTTTCTTGCTCTATAAGACGTTTCGGTTTCTGTATTTGCCTTTTGTCCCTTCCCTTCGCAATTGTGTATGGTTCATTGGAAGCAAGTTCTTCAAGATCTGCATCTTTTGACTCATCAATTTGAGTCTCTTGATTCGTTCCTTGGTAATCTCCACCGGTAGCTCCACCTGCTCGTTGTTCTCGTTTCTTGATAAATCCACAGAAACTTTACAAGGATCAATAAAGAGATTCATCAAAGGTAACATCTCTACTAACTACAAATTTGAGTAAAGACAAACACCAAAGTTTGTACCCTTTTACTCCATCTACATACCCTACGAATATGACCTTTTTAGCCCTTGATTCAAGCTTTTCTTCATTAACACGATAATAAGCTGGACACCCAAATATTCACAAGTATGAATAGTTAGAGGGTTCACCTGACCAGACCTCATTCGGAGTCTTGAAGTCAATCGTTGATGCTGGAGATCCATTGACAATATGAGAAGAAGTATGAACTGTTTCATCCCAAAATACTTTGGACATCTTAATTTGTAAGAGCATACAACGAGCCTTCTCAAGAAGAGTTTTGTTCATTCTCTCGGCAACTTCATTCTGTTGTGGTGTGTGTCTGACCGTCTTATGTCTTGTGATCCTATGAACCTTGCATAAATCATTAAACTCTTCACTGCAAAACTCCAAGCCATTGTTTGTGCGAAGATACTTGATTTTCTCTGCATTTGATTTTCAACCAAAATCTTCCACTCTTTAAATACTTCAAAAGCATCGCCTTTTGTCTTCAGTAAACACACCCAAACCTTTCGTAAAAAATCATCAATGAATGTGAGAAGATACATCTTTCCTCCCTTCGATGGAAGCTTAGAGAGACCCCATAAATCTGAATGGATGTAGTCTAGCACCCGTCCCGTCTTATGCTTGCCAGTGCTGAAGCTGACCTTTTTCTGCTTCCCTAAGACGCAGTGCTCACAAAATTCAAGTGTGATGATCTTAAAGGTTGCGGTTGCTCAACATCTCCAGTCCTCGTGCGCTCATATGGCCTAGTCTCATGTGCCATAATTTTTCCTTGTCATTATTAGATAATTTCACTGTAGATGCATTTAGAGAGCCAATAATGGTGCTTCCCGCAAGAGTGTAAAGGTCATCCTCCAGCTTGGCCTTCAACATGACTAAAGATCCTTTAGTCACTTCATAGTTCCTCCTTCACTCATGTACTTATAGTCTTATTTATCCAAAGTACCCAGGGAGATCAAATTATTCTTCAGATTAGGAACATGACGGACTTTTGTAATAGTCCTCACGATTCCATCATTGCAGCGAACACTAACTGAACCAATGCAAACTATTTTACAAGTTGCATTATTTCCCATTAATACTGTTTCTGCTTGTTTCATAACTGTTGAACCAATCTTTTTGGAATGTCATATACAGAGTACAACCAGAGTCTAAGACCCATTTGTTGTCATAGACTCCACTATTGCATGATGTTGTTAGTACATATTCATCATTATCATGTACTTGCTCAACAACGGATGCAGTTGTCTTTTGTTTGGACTTCGACATAGGGATATCTCGTTCAAAGTGCACCTTTTTTGACAGCCCCAACACTCCGCATTCTTTTTGTTCACACGAGACTTTGATCTGTACTTCAATTTTCTCCTCCCTTGTTGGCTAGTACGACCTCTTACAAAGAATCCACTAGTTTCGTCACTTTTGTCTCATTCAAAATGCATCAGTACATCACAAGAGTTAAGTGCTTGCCGCACTTGCTCAAGTTTGATAGGTTGTTTGCTATACATCATTAAATTCTCAATATCACGATATTTTGAAGTCAATAAAAATAACAAAGAACATGCAATTGTATCCTCGTTAATTCTAGCAGTTTGTAAGTCCATCACAAGTTTATTGAATGCATCTAGATGGTCTTGCAACACAGTACCTGAATCCATCTTAAATGTATGAAGACGTCTTTGTAACAACATTCTTTTACTCCAGTTTTTCCCATAACTCCTTGGTCGTCTCTTCGGTACTTGTACTCACTTCACAAAGTATGTTAGGTGCAAGGGACAGTTGGATTACACTCAATGCATCTCATTCAATCTTCTCCTTGTCAAAATCCGATATCTTATCGGGTAATTTTCGTCAATAGCATGAATTGAACCTTCCCTCCGCAGTAACGCCATCATCTGGATTTTCCAGATATTGAAGTTGTTGCGCCCACTAAATCTATCGATTTCAAACTTCATGGAACTTATTTCTTACTTGTTCTTCCTTTTCTACTACAATGTATTTGGAACTACAAAAAACCAAAGTAATTCGTTTCTGATGTGGAAGTTCAGACCGTGTTGCAACCACAGAGCATATTCAGACAGAACATTGGCTCTGATACCAATTGTTAGTGAAACGTGAAATTAAAGAACAAGAAAGAACAACAATATTTAACGTGGTTAGGATGAAAATGATCCTACATCCACCAAAGAACAACTGCACCAATATTTATTTCACTCTACAAAAAATACAAGTGAAATACTACAAGAGAGAGAACACAAATGCCTTAGAAGGTGAAAAGCAAGTGAGACGATGATTTGAAAATGAATTAAGAGCTACCTATTTATAGAAATGAATTCATCCTACTAATGTCATTCATACATCACTATATGTCAAAAATATCAAGGTTAAGAATGTGAAATCATTTTATGGTTTGCCTAAACTTTACCTACCAAGATACTATCTTGACTTTTATTTTGTACTAATTATCTTCCTACCAAATATTCATGTTAATTCATCTTTCATTTAGTTTGATTCCACAAGAACCAAACCAACTCTTTCAATATTGTTTAGTACTGTTTCGGATGAGAAGAAGACAAGTAACCACTATTTTCATGCATAGTAGTTATATTTGAATCATTAAAAGTTGTTAGTCATGACACTTTAGTTTGAATGTAGGTTGAATTCTACTAATGTGTTGAGGTCTTGATTTTTCTTTATTATTTTTGTTTATTTTCATTTACTTTTGATCTTTATGTTATGATTTTGAATTGGCTTGATCAAAATATATAAACTTTTCAGTATATGAAATATAAACACTTTAGTGTTGTTCCTACACTAAATTAAAATCTAACTATTAAAAACGGGAACATTAATTAAAAGTCCTATTTGTTTATATAGGTATAAAATTTATTAGAAATTTCAGATATTGCACATTAATTCTTTAGTTATAACATTTTAAATTCTTTTAGTTGTTACTAGTCATTGCAAACGTTATTCACACTCTTTTACATTCTTTAGTTTAATATTATGAATGCTCCTAATTATTACAATAATTATATTTATCTTTCATCCTTCCTTATATTAACCTTTGACCAATAGTATTTCATCTTATTATACCACCCCTATATATGTTATAACACAGTGTTGAAGTATATGAACTATATCTTTTTGTGGTGTAATATAAACATGTGATTATATATATGATTTCATAGATTAGCTATGGACAGCCAGATAAGTATGTTTGATTTATGTACATAATCAATCGAGAAGTCAAATATAAGAGCCAACAACACAAACCACATATATTATGTTATGACTAATAAAATAAAAATTAACAAACAAAAATAGTTCTAAAAGATACATCTAAATAGTTTAACATGAAATACTGCAACGCACATCTGGTTAGATGACAAAAAAATGCATAACAAATATTGTCTACTAGGTAATATTAATAAGATACAACTAATTATATGATTGAACCTCATCAAATTGAAATAAATATATACATCATTACATTTAACTAATAAAATACTTCATTGATCATGTTCATAGGTTCTCGTGAATAAGAGATATATATATATGGTCATTCGCATTGAACATTCACAAAAGAATCTGCAATATTATTTTGTTCAAAACTTTTTATTCAAATCTTCACTTAAATAAACAATGTTATTCACTATAACATATATTTTCTGAATTTTTAATCACGTGCCGAAAAACTAGTAATAGAGAGTTCATAAACTAACTATCGACATGTACAAGGTATATCTAGTACCGTCTATGTTCGTCGTAATAAATGTATTTTATTTGGTCTCATATTACCTTCAAGTATACTTAATTGTATTCCTCTTTCAATTTTTAATTAACTAGGATCAATAAATATTTGTAAAATTAATTGGATATAAACCCTTGAGCTAAATATAGATTTTTATTCAAAATAACTTAATTACTTTTTTCACATAAATGGCTTCTTCGTCTATTCCATCTTTCTTCCACGATTCCTTCCTTCTAATTCTTCCTTATTTTCTTCGTTGTTTTCCTCATTCTCCTTTTTCTTCTAATTCTTACCGCAAATACGAATCGTTTTGAGCAAATAGTATATCAAAAAAACTCAAAAGACTGAGAGGAGTTTGTCATAATTTAAGATTGTTTAAAAGATATCTGAATTGGTTGAGATTGGAAATAAATTGGTCTGTAATGTATATTTTATTATATTATGCGATGTATATTTTATCGTATCACAATGCATATACATTTATCATATATAGTTATACATTATTTATATTCAAATATATTATTTTTTTATACAATATTGATAAATTATATATACATATCCATACATTACATACTATTTTGTTAAAAATATTTTTAAAACTATTTCAAATAAATACTGAGTTATATTCGTTGAGTCTGCATAATTCTTTCTTTTCTTTCTTTCTCCTTCCATTGTGTATCCTACGTCTAACTATTGTTGATTTGGGACGTACCTGGCAATAAATAATAGAGGTAATTTTATAATAGTACTCTTTGTATATATTTATTATATTTAATATTTTAAAAAATATATTAAATATTAAATATGAATATTTAACATCAACGTAAATAGACATAAAAATATAAATTATCTTTTCATTTTTTAAAATATATAAATATTGTAGAATAACTATTTTTAATATATAAATAATTAATGATAGACGAAGGGAGTACGTGGTTGTTACAAGTTTTACCTGCCTCGAAATTAGTGAAGGACTGTCTCATTGACTCAAAAGGTATAAATCTAAAACATTGAAAAAGAAATGTTTTATTATTTAGTAGTAATTTTTAAGTTTTAACTTTTAATTTTTTCCTTTAGTTCTAAGGGAGAACTTTCACATATAGTCATTTTAAAAAAGCTTAATTACTCTTTATAGGTATAGTTTGATAATTACAATTTATAGCTACATGTCATACAAAAGAAGAGAGGCGAGCGAGACTGGGAGAGAGAGGAAAGAGGCGAGAAAGAGGGGAAAAGAGTGAGAGAAAGGTGAATTGTATATGTATATTGGTTAGATAATTGTATATTATACATATGTATTTGTATATATGGCAAGCGAGATTGGGAGAGGGAGGAGAGAGGCGAGCGATATTGGGAGAGAAAGGAGAGAGGCGAGCGAGAGAGGGTAGAGAGTGAGAGAGAGGTGAATTGTATATGTATATAATTGTATATTATACATATGCATTGTATATATGGCGAGCGAGATTGGGAGAGGGAGGAGAGGCGAGAGAGAGGGAGAGAGGTGAATTATGTATGTACATAGGTTAAATAATTGTATATTATACATATGTATTTGTATATTCTTGCGAATTATACATATACAAACGTGACTAACTATACAAACTCGAAGTCAGCCCGCGTAATTAATGTAGCCCGCGTAATTAATGTATAATGTTAGTCGCGAGTGGTAATTATAGCAAATTATTGCTATGATAAATAATTAAATAGTATAAATTTGTTTAACCGTGTAAGGGGCTACAAAATTGGTATATTAGACATATTTTTAAAGGGGAACTTACATAATATACTATAATAAGAAAATATTTACCATTTATAACAATAATAATTTTTTTTCACTTGATCAGTTTTAATTCATTTATAATACAAGTTTAATACATATTACAAAGAACAATTTATTATTCAAATATAATACAAGTTTTAATGATGGATAATACATTTTTCACACATTTTAATACATTTATAATATAATGTGACAATTTTTTACCAAACAAACATAATATATTTAAAAAAAACAATTATAATTCATATATATTGCATACATAATTCACTTTTAATTCATATTGCAGATTTTACATAATATTGCTATAAATGGTAATAAATAAAAAGTATCGCTAAAATCAGTAATTATTTATTAAAATATACCAATTTATGTAATTTTTCCTTTAAAAAAGTCTTTTTTACTTTCTTAAATTTTGTATCAGCTAAAAAAATTTGAAATGGACCAAGTAAAAGAAATTGAAATACTTGATTGAAGGTGCTTATCAAATTGAAATATTGGTATCCACTCACAAATATTCAAGTTCCATGTAATTTGTTTTCTAGTATGTTCGTATCCAAGTAAAATTTCAACTTTATTAACTTCAAATACATTTTCTGTCAACTTCAAACTTAGATACTGTGAGATATCGAGCACTATATATGTATATATATATGATCAAATTTGACGTAACACAGTCTTACTTTTCGTGAATTATATGACCTTAGACAAAAAAGTACTATGGATATTATACCAGAAGATGTAAGATAAGTAAATATCACTCATAAAGGAAATGAACACAAATTAGATGGATAAGAATTGAGAACCTTTTCATTGCCAGAAAACTATAAGGTGTGCTTTACACAGAACTGTTGCTATATTTTGCACTCTGCCCTATATTTACAAATGTTTCTGTCATCTGCTCCACTTCAAGCTAAAACAAAAAAGATCATTTGGAAGTTTTGGCATGTTCACTGCAAGGATAACAGATGAATTCTATGGGGTATTGGTTAGTCACTCTTCTACATATGCGTTAGGACAAACATCAGTTGCAGTTGAGAGTAAACTTTCTTACTAGGCTAATCAGACTTAGTATACTCGAGCAACATGTGCGGGGACCTGTATATCTTCACTAGTGTCCAGTATAGGATTTCCTCCACCACGAGCTCACCCTCTGCTCTTGCAGCATATATATCCTCACAGATGGCAATCAATCTGTGTGGAACCAAAATCGTACATTTTTAGAAGTGTACGATTTTATTTACAGCGATATTAAAAATCAGACTGTGACTTAGTATTACCTATCACATGAAGGAAGATTTTCATATGGGATTCTCATCCGTAGGTCAGAGCACTGCAGTCTGATGAAGCGACCAACTGCTAAAACAAATGTGATGTAGAGACCCCATATACTGAATTTGCTGAGAGTATCACCTAGCAAGCCCTCTAAAATTGCATAAAAATTGTTAGTGATCAACATAATACACTTGATTTCTCATTCTATGTGAAAAATAATAAATTACTTACGCGGTGTTTCCTCTGATACAATTATGGCCATAGGCCCTCTCAACCCTCCGCAGCCTTTTATATCCAGTGAGTTGATATCATGGAAGGACCACCACTCAGAGACTCCCCGATTTAAAATGATATCCGCGCTAACACCATTTGCCTATAAAAATCAGTTATTGGGACAAATATCTTTAGCTGGCTACAAACAAGAATATGAAATGCAAAAATTAATCTGATAGTAGCTTTAGCCAACAGCTTGCTTACTACTAATATCAATCAAAGTTAAATGTTAAAAAAATTGTTAAAATTTATCTACCTTCTCGTGACATGAAAATCCAAATAACATATAAACATTCAGTTTAAAAAGACCATCTTACCTCCTCTTCAATAGTCCTAACTTCCCCAGAACCAGTCACGCGAATATATCTAGGATATATATTATATGCACGGAAGCTATTGGTGGAACCATTCAAAACTTCCTTAACTTCCCAAGGCTTTGGACAATCCACAGGGTCAAGAGTTCTTTCGTATTTCACAACCTCCTTGTCCTTAGGCCTGTCCCTTGTAAGAACCCAAGAAAATTTAACTTCCATATCTTTCAGAGACAGAATGAATCTTCTCTGTACCACATCCGGAACCAGCCACAGAGTATTTGCATCAGGTTGACAGCAGATAAGTTGGATATCATTTATATTGTATGCATAAAGATAGCCGTTGGGGTCAAGATTCAAATCATCATGGAGCTGATTAAATGGAATCATTTCACAAAGAGTAGTCTGATAGAGGGTTAACCTTCCTCCACTTTTTTCTTTGATATCAAGCTGAACCCTCACATCATTTACAGGATTTGCTATGTTAGTTGGATTACCGCTGCTGTACATCTGCACCAAAGAACAGCTTCAATATTCTGAATTTATAAGATCATAACACGTACTTCCAAGAAACGATTAGAAGTTATAGAAAGGAAAATTTGAACAAGCTGGGATGCCTGACAATAATTTTCAGATCTCATAGACATATGGTCACACTGCTAATAAATGTCATCTTTTGAATATCGTTCTTTCCCATTTGTCTTCCTTTCTTTATATCTATGTTAATGCAGATATAAATAGTAACACAAAACAATACTTTATCATTTACATTTAGATTTCAGTCTCTTATTACTAAGTCATGTAACTGACAAACTGGCACAGCAGAAAGGAACTGTAAGACTAAAAACCAACACACAAGATTGTGGACCTTTTAAAACAAAAGGTGATCTCCACCATCAGTTGAAGTCAAACTTATATATCTAGCCAACACTAGAAAGAGAAAAGTTTGCCTCCAGGGTATCATCAGCGTAGCTTAAGTGGCGCTGAAGGTGAACAGAAAACCTGGAAAAGGAAGAAAGAGGAGCAAACAGAAAATGCCATGGTGACAGAAAAATTGCTGGAGAAGTCTTCAGAGGAACAGCCAGAAGAGGCAGTCCTGAGATGGACATTTAAAAAGATGTAATGCCCCAAGAATGGTAGAGAGTAGAGATATAATGCCGCCGAGGTGCAGATGGTAAAAGAGCAGCTCGGTGCACGAAGCGTTCCACTTTCAGGCAGGGTCCATGGAAGGACCGCACCCCAAGGGTGTGGTATAGGCAACCTGCCCTGATACAAGCACCAGTGACTGCCACAATAAGCGGAAGCTACATAAGTCTTTACCAAGATTAGAGGCTCTGCTACCATGTGAAAAAAGAGAGTGAGAAAAGAAGAGAGAAAAGTCCTATTGAAATGTTAATATAATAAAAGAGAAGTACCCTGAAAATTCAGATTCCTAATTATTATGATAAAATCAGTCAGACTATACCATACAATATTAGTAAAATCTCCTGATTTTCAAGACTTAAAAGAGAATCAGAAGTAAAGTATTAAGGAACTTTCCAATGCAAAGACAAAACCTCTTTGTTACATTGGATGGACGTGAAACATATGCAGGACTTCTCCAATGTACGCTTGAAGGAGAAAAGATCGAAAAAATGTGATGAAAATTCCATCCCTTTGAGTAAGACAAATTCTACTAGTTGTTCGGTGATATTGATGGGATTAGTAGATATAATTGATACTCTCAGACTGGCCAGTCATGTAAGCACTGATGCGGAATCGATTATTTCCATATTTTCTAATCCATTTCAGTGGCTCAACAACATGATTAGATAAAGACATCATAATGTGCTTTAAAATATGTTACCGTTTATCTGAACGAAAATTACTGCTGTATACTTGATCTTTTAATCTGAATGAAAATCTTGGGTTGCAAATTGAATAGCACATAGATCTGAGGATTGGCTACAAACCACTTACCAGCATGGGAGCCCAGATTACACAGATCAATATAAAGAACAAGCATATTCCATTGCAGAATTTGGTCATCTTAGTCTGCTTCTCCCCTGGTTTGTGTGTAGCTCTGTTCAGAACAGCATCACATTTGACAAGGTACAAGCTTGCATTTATGTCTTCCAGCTAGAAAAAGTATCAAAACATCAGTCTCAGGAAGAAAATTCTTACCTTCTCATTTTAAAAAGAAGACAGATACGCTTTCCCTTCTGACTTAAGAACCAAACCAGGGAAAAGGGACTTCTTTTAAAAATAATTCCTCCTTGGAGCTATTGGACATTTTCACAAGAAGTCAAGATAGATAGTTATGCAATTAGGCCTTGTTGACCAGACTTGCAAATCCTCTCCAGCCTTTTTTAATATCCTTTTTGTGTGTGTGTGTGCGCGCACGTTTTTGGGGGAATGGGGGATTTGGTGATTTAGAATCTCACCTTCAGCCAGTCATACATTGTCAATGAAGTTTTAGTGCAAGACCAGTCCAGTACACACCGTAATTCATACAGGAAAGGAAGAGCTCGATATAGCCGGTAACCTAGATAATTGATTTGAGCAACTTTGCTGGTGAGGAATTGGCGATACAATGTGCTCTTGTGAGGAACACCATAGCGGATTTGTATGGCTTGCAGTGCCAGAGATACTGCTTTTGTCAGATATATTGCACGGAGGGCTAATCCAGCAGCACTTTGCTGTGCATCTATATTCCAAGCATACTCCGTGACAACATATGTAAAAAGAACAAGATTTGAAATGTAATAGATCACTTTTCCTGTGGCAAATGAACAGAGGTATATGATGCGGTCAAGCACAATCAAGAAGAATATTGCCTGCAGAAGATCGTAGAAGAAAGTCAGAGGCGACATATTATCATACTGCAGGCATTATTATTTCAGCCGGGTTATAGGAGCTTTCTAAACAGTATCTTACAAATTGAAACGGAGAGAAGAATCACTAGGCATATTCCTATAAATTGCAATTCCGCGGACGTATGAATAAAATGTAAGCATGTCAATATGCAAGAAAGATAGAGGATAGGTGATCTACATTCTAGTTGGTAAGTACTGGAGATTTGACCAGTAGAGTAAAAACAAGGTTGTTCATGTCTGGTTTACCCCACAACAGTGATCAATATCATTGATAAAAAAAATTCTGCAAAGCATGAAATAGACAAACGTAAAACATGCTTACCATCAATATAAATACATAGTCCTTGGGAAACTGATCCTCAAGTTGGGAAACATCCAAGAACTCGCTTTTGTTTTTTTTAACAGATTGGTAGAAAATAGCAACCAAGAAGAACACACTCAGATCAGCACCAAAGATATAAGCATAAAGATCAACTTCCCTTCTACCCCCACCTATAATGGAGAGTATAGGGTATGGAAATCCAACTTCTTCAACAACACCTTTGGTTTGTGCTCCACGGATCTCGTTTGCTATGTCAGCAGCTGGAGTGAGTGATTTGAACTGTTCAGGTGGACATTCTGTCAATGGGCAGGCATAAACCACCTCAAAAACAGCCAATGCAATTTTTGGATTTTCACTACTCTTTTCGATGCTTTGGATTTGGACCCTACTAGAACAAGAACAACTGCTAGGGTTTTGATTTTTGCATCTACCATCGTGCATAAGCCTTAGAATTTCATTTATTCCAGATTCAATCCTCTCTGGTTGGATTCCATCCTCTGGCCACGTGTGAACATCCATGGACAACTGGACAAAGTATGGTGGAGATTCTGCCTCCTGCGTTAGTGATTTCCAATACCTACAACAGCCTCTGATCACCATTTTCACCATATTTTTGAATGGAAGGAAGAGCTTCTTAGCCTTCTCAATCCACCCAGATGCCACTATGTCCTCCTTTGGGTCCAAAAGTCTACTTTTCCAAGTACTGTATCCTAGAGAAAACCATTCACCATCTTTTGCCGTTATAGTGCTCTGTATGAGGGTAAACAAGTACACCAGAAATAGTGGCAGTGAACTAATGACAAAAGATGATGTTATCCTTTTGGTAGGAAAACCCAGCTCTTGAAGAGTAGTGGACTGAATGCTAAAACCACAGTGCTGAATAATTATTTGATAAATATACTGGATCAAAATGTATATTTCTGTGTAGATTAGCATAATAACCCAGAAAATGTAACTTGGCCCAGTGTTCACACAAAGCGCATACAGAAAGAGAGCTGCCAGGTACACCATAGAAAGCAAACTAAAGTTCCAAAGAAAGACGAGAAGAAAGCCACAATAGCACACAACATCATTATTTGAACGCATCTGGAACCAGATGTGATAGAATATTCTCCCAATTTGCAAACTTGCTGCTTCAGACGTTCTACTCCTATCAGATTGCAAAGAAGTAGAACGGTCCAGATGAGTGTACAGAGTATTCTCACCCTCTCTCTCATAAGATATTCCATCCCCAGCAGCTAAGGTCTCATTAGAATCAGAGTCATCTGGTGGAATGTTTAGAAAGCTCACAATATTGTTTACAGCCTGATTCCCAATGGATTGTACTTGAGAAACACCATCACCAAACAACTGTACCGCAGAAACTAACGGATTATCCTTAGATTGTCCTTTTCTTTTGTTGTTTTTGTCCAGGTTTAAAGCATTATCACCTGCATTTTCTTCAACTTCACTTATTTCACACAAAGAAGTTTCAATTGGGTGCTTCATAAGTTCTGCTGCCAATGGGCTTTCTTCCCTGGTACTATTTGGCGATTCAGGGAAATCATGAGTAAAAAAAGAGTCTGAATTAACATTCATCTCCACTTTATCTGGTTTTCTTTCCTCTAAATTCGGAGCTGAAAAATTCCTCCGCCTCCTTAAACCCTCACTAGGAGGAGAAGTGTCACCACGAGTGGCAGCAGAAATTGCATCTGTACTGTGAAGCTGTATTTGTAAGTTGAGCATCTCCGACTTCATCTTCTCCACTTGCAAATTTCGCTGACGTTTCTTCTCCTCAGACTCACGAATGTACTGTAACTGTGCAGTTTTCCAGGCAGCTTTTTTCTCTTGCTCACGTACAACAGCACCAATTTGTTCCGCTTCAAGATAACGGAACACATATTCGAATTCTGGGGAAGAGAACATGTACGATTGCAGTGAGACAAGCACAAAGATTATGATCTCGACCAAAGCTGATCTTGAGGTAATGCGAAAGCCATAATCATATTTATAAAATCCAATCACTTCGTAAATGTAATCTACAGTTTCACATTTTCCCGCATTAAAATCACCAATAAATGGAGACTGATAGGCCAGAGAGAGAACTATGACAGTAAAATTGTATATGCGAAGATACTTGAATATCTCATTTTTCTTTTTCAAAATCGTAAGCCTCGTCCGGAAGAAGATCAGAGCAAAGCCAAGATATCCAAGATGTAGAACATCATACTCAAGGGTACCCGTTATCAGTATCAAAGCAAGCACAAGGTCTAGAAGATGACAATAACAGTAAAGCCTCAAGTAGTCAAGAAAGGTCCACATGCTTTTGGTTTCAAATGAAAGATCTCGCCACACAAAAGAATTCTTGCGCTGTGAGACCATCTGACGATATGTAAATGACCCTGATAAACTGGAGGCCCGATCAGCACGGAGCTTGAAACATGCAAGCATGAAGACCACATAATAACTGATCAGCATTCGAGGGTCATCAACAGTAAACCCTGTCAGAAGAAAAAACCAAAAACAGCTCAGATAGTATATAACAAGAAAATTCTGTCAAAATATTCACATTACAAGTTACAGGTGTTAAATCTCGAGTCAGATAATCAAAAGAATTCGCAAAAGAAGCTGCTCCAAAATTTAGGAGCAAAAAGAAAAGGCATCAATCCATTGTTCTTTTAGCAATTATTTGTTCAACAATAACAACATACCAAGTGTAATCCCACAAGTGGGGAACGGGAAGGGTAGAATGTAGTAGGTGGTAGGGTGTACGTAGACCTTAACCCTACCTCGTGGAGAAGAAGAGATTGTTTCCATTAGACCCTCTTAAATTTATTCATCTCAATATTTTGTGTCGGTGAAAATGTCTACTTCAAAAATTACATATTTGTGCTAACTTATACCGTGAGGAGGGGAGAGGACTTGGATTTTCTGATTTTCTCCTAGTTAGTGAATTCAAATCCAAAAAGGTATGGGTTCTGGAAACGAATACGTTAATGCTTCTGCATACATAAATGGATACCATAAGTCCATAACAGGATAAAAAAGGGACAGATAGAATTGCACTACTTTGAAGGCAGATGGAAAAGAAAAAGGAATGTTAATTTTCCTAGTTTTTTTGTTTTTGTTGCACGCATGAGCTCCTATTAATATAGAAGATTATTGGATGTCTTATGTAAAGGATCATACTATTTTAGTAGGATCGCTACTTTTTGGTATACCGCTTGTATACAGGCTTTGTTCCCAACACTGACAAAATTTACCTTATTTTAAAAAAGAAACAGGAACATCGAAAATAGGGAAAATCCATGGAGGTGAAAAAAATCAAATGTGGGGTACAAACCACAATGCTAATATTACTGAAGAGACGTACCAAGCCAACACTTTTTACAATAATCAAAGTATGCATCCGAGCTGCTCCAGCAATCATGACAATGTACCGTCTGATTTGGTCGGTGCTGATTTAAAGGCATCAAGCTCTTCCACATGGCAAAGTATTCAAGCAAAAGAATCAAAGTGAACAATAATACAAAAATCGGCCAAACTTTACGAATGATTCGCCGTTCCAGAAGAACACAAGAAGCTAGTAAGGCAATGTAGAGCAAGGAGACGGCATTAAGTAAAGCAAAGCTGGTGAGAAGCAATGCGAGCATATTGATCTCAAGCCCAAAGAGGTTGAACATATTCTCCACCCAGAATTTCAAATAAATTTTCAAGGTAGTCTTCTGCATTACAAGTCTTTCTTTTCTCAGTGATACAACAAGCTTCTTATTCCACTTATGACTCTCCTTTCTGCTTCCCCAGATAGAACCAAAAGAATATTTACTTCTACTTCTATACTCGGAGACTCCTCTGCTAGAGGACACACCATCAGATGATTGATAGAGACTCTGGTCGAAATACGGGCATGACTTGCTTGATGTTCGCATCCCTTGTGTAGAAAATTCATTGGAGTCTGCTACTGGCTTGTTTTCCCCATCAGGAACTAAAGGCATTACATCTTCTTCTGAGACGAACAGTGGACAAGGTTCCTCAGATCTATTGTCATTCAAAAGAGAAGTTGGCATCTTTTCCAACCAATGGAAAACATTATACTGAAGTGTACATGCGGCAACAACAAGCACTTTAGCCCTCAAACCTGCTTCAAGACCCCAAAAGCTTGGTCTATACACCTCGAGGCCCAAGATAACAGATAAAGCATAATGCTTTTGTCCAGGAAACATCCCAGCCTGTTTACCCCACATCTGAAACATATATTCTGTGGCCACTATAAATCCAGTGTAAATCAAGAACAACTTGGATGGTATTCGGGAAGCTTTTGGCAGGGTTGAACAAAGGACAAGACCCAGAAGATAGAAAAGCCCAAATGCACTTATTGGAGATAATGATGCATAAAACATAGCTATGAACAAAATTTTTTGACTGTGCCAAATGAGAAACCGTCTGATGAATCCAAATATCCCAAACTGTGATGGACCAGGATCTTCTGAATGGATGAATTTGCTTTGTCGCCTCTCATAGCTATACATTTGCATCACAATTACGATTGCAAGAGACTGCCATACATTTTCAAATAGTGATGCTCCGTGGTGATAGCCAAGGTATACCTGAATATCAAGGCTTTTGGACATCCAGGCCTCGAAAGTGGGGAAAATGCTCAAACTATAGATGAGAACAAACACTGAAATTGCATAGAGCTTTAGTGGATACCACAGGCGCCTCTTGGTCTTCTCAACTAGTTGTCTTCCAACGATCCAGAACAGAAGAAGGAAGATGTACCCGAAAGACACGTAGTTGGGTGTCACCAGATACACCGTGATAAGAATGGTCACAAAAGCTATATAGGTTCCAAATGATCTATAAACAGACAAAAATCTCTGCCCTATGGCACTGAGATATGAAGCTATCCTCTTTTCTGCAAGGAAATCAACACCATTAGGATAAGATGGTAAAACAGGAGTAATTAAAGCGACAGTTTTAATACATTACAATACATATGAGGACAATATCCCAACATTAACAATGAAAACTTTATAAGTAACCATTAAGTTACAAAATATAATCAGTCGATTCATCTGCTAAAGACATCCACATACTGAATGTCAGTCTTGTAAGAAGGTTACACCTGAGAAAGCACATCTGGATCGAATATTAGTACTACTACTACTACTACTGCTAAGCCCAAGTCTCAAACAAGTCGAGGTCGGCTATATGTAACCTCACAGACCATGTTACTCCTTTTAAACTCATTTTTTTAGAATGGTAAGTGGTAACAGTGAACCTTTAAATTCATCTTGGTCCAATATTATTGAAAATGAGAATAATAAAAATAGAGGATGAAATATAAAAGTATGTACATGACTAAAACACAATCTGAACTAATAATTATTGTCTGTATAGATCTTTTTCTTATTTTGTGCCCTATCTTTTGCTAAGTAACAGGATCCAAGAGATTGTAGGTCCTCGAGACAACTTTCTTCCAAAGTATTTTAGGTCAACCTAGTGCATCTTCACTTACCATGGTTTACATCTACGGACCAGTGCATTTAGCAGACATGACCAAACCATCTCAAGCAACCTTCTTTCATTTTATCCTCGATATATTCTGCTTGAACTTCGCATGAATATGGTCATTTCTAATCTTGTCTAGTATTATAAGATCGCACATCCATCTTAGCATGCACATATCTGTGACACTTATCTTGTGGATATGTTTTAGGATTTATTAGGAGCCCAACATTCACTCTCATATGACACTGTTTGGTTATATACATGTTTTATATAACTTACCTTTCTCTTTGATAGACATCCTTCAATCCATCCGATTATGATTTTATGTGTAATATTTTCATCTATCATTTCATTCTCTTAGAACAGCAAGTCTAGATATGTGAATTGTTTGCACTTAGGCTCGGCAATGCCATCTTATCTCACTTTTGACTAAACTTGCAAATGCATATATCCAGTCTTACTAATTATCCTAGAACTCGTACTTCCTAGAGTGTTTCTCCATAGTTCAAGCTTGTCTTCAACACTTACGGTGGTTTGTCAAATTAGCACAATAGCATCAACAAATAGCATACATCATGAGACCTCATCTTGCATTATGTTGGTTTGCTCGTCCATAACATGTAAATGTTATGAGCTCAATGTCAATCTTTGGTGTAAACCAACATTTATGGAGAATTCCTTTGAATCTCCTATTATTATTCTAACGCTATTGCTGATTCTTTCATACATCTCCTTTATGACGTTCATATATTCAATATGAATATTTCTATTCCAACACCACCGAAGGATTTTTCATTAGTCCATCATATGTTTTCTCTAGGTCAATAAACACCATGTGTAGATCTTTTTTCCTTTCGTAGAAACTTCCATGAATTTCCTTTGCAAAAAAATACAGCCTATATTGAAAATCTACCAGCATAAATCTAAACGGCTTATCTGTCGGACTTGTAGTATCCCTAAGTCTACACTTTAACACTCTTTCTTAGAGCTTCATCGTATAACTCATAAGTTCTCCATAATAGATAGCACAACTTTGGATGTCTCCTTTGTTTTTATAAATTGGAATCAGGGTACTCTTTCTCCACTTGTCAGGTATACTACCACTTCTCAGTATAACATTAAATAATTTGGTAAGTCATCCTACTCCAATCTCTCCAAGACATTTCCAACCCTCCACTGTATACCATCTAGACTGCATGTTTCTAACCCGGAATAATACATATATTGGACCTTAAACTTGGCTTCAAATTTTAACTTTGACCTCAAACTTTCATAGTGCACAAAGAGGCACTTTAACTATCCTATCTTTCAATAAATAAACACGCGATTCCTACCTGGCAAAATGCGTGAAATGCACGCATTCTGCGCGAGTGAGGGGTAATTTCGAGGCCCACAACAGTTAAAAAATGCTGAAATGACAATTCTACCCTTAATGAATGTCTTTTATATTAATTAAAATTAATTTTAATTTTTTTTAGTTTCAAAATGACGTGTAAGATATTTAAAAAAAAAAAAAGACGTGTAAAATGTTTAATTAGTTGGCAGCCACTGATTGGCTCACTAATACACGTGGGAGCGTTTGCATTTCACGCACTTTGGCTCCAAAAATCGCGTGTTTATTTATTGAAAGATAGGATAGTTAAAGTGTCTATTTGTGCACTATGAAAGTTTGAGGTCAAAGTTAAAAGTTGAGGCCAAGTTTAGGGTCTAATATATGTATTATGCCTTCTAACCTTCATACTTTTCATGGCATCATATACCTCTGCCAGCCTAACCTATGAGTGCGGCTTAACTCTATCATGCACATATGTTTGGAGATCTAGAATGCCATTATGACTAGAACAATTGATCAAAATTACCTCTAAGTCTCTCCTTGATCTCATTATAACATGTCAATACTTATAGGGAATTGTCTTTAAGACACTTTACCTGGTTTAAGTCCTTACTTCTCTAGAGTTTAACAGCCTTAAGGTTTTCGGTGTTCATTTCTTGTAAGATCTAGCTCCATAGTCCAATGAGCTAGTTTGTACATATTTGTCAATTTGATAACTAAAAGTATTAGTTTAAAAGAGAAGTCCTCACTTCTCTCTCTGTTGTAAAATATTAAATATATTTATCCCCTTCTATTGTCCCTAGATTTTGCTACAAGCCATCTATGACTTCTCCTTGAGCTTTATTAATAACTTTCTTAGCTTCCCACTTAGCACTATTGTACTCTTCAAAGACTTCTTCATCCTCTACTTTTGGTAACTACCTATGACACTTCCTTTTAGCTCTAATAACTCTATGCACCTCCACATTCCACCGATCAGGATTATTATGGTCAAGGTCCTACACCTTTAGACATACCTCATATTTCGCTTGCTACTCTTTTAATCCAACCTAACATTCCTTCCACAAAATAATTGCATCCCCCTCTAGGTCTCTGTTATGAATCTTTAGGGCGATATATAAATCAGCTCGTTAAAGGGAGGCTGAAACCTTAGAATTCATTAGAAGAGGAATCTGATCTCTTGATTTTTGTTGAATTATGACTTGCCGATTTATTCATCAACCCCTTTAAATAGGAGTCTTATTACATCAATAGGATATCTAATTCTTATGAAAGTATGAGACCTAAATCCTATTCCAAATTAATAACTATAACTTAACCTAATCCTTATAAAACTATGAAACATAAACCCTATTCTAGAATAATAAATAAAACAACTAAAAATATAATTAAATAGTTAAATTATGACTTCCAACGCATCCCTAACAGTCTCATACTCCTCCCCCCGAAGTTTTTCTTGAAATGCTAGTTGGTTAGCATCCTTTAATACCCAAAAGTTTCCTCCTTTTTTGCTCTACCCTTACGCTTTACATCAACAACTTATGTTGTACAGTAAAGGCTTCTCCTGGTACTTTCTGTCCTTACATAAGGTTGTACCCCATCCTCTAATAAGGATGAAGTTTGTTTCACTGTGGTTAACCCTCTTAAATGTTATTAGGTGACAATCACTCTTTCTAAAATATGTTTTAGCTACTACTATATTACAAGCTAAAGTGAATATACAGTTACTGATGACTTTAATTGCTTCTTTTCCCATTAGAAACATACAACAATCACGAATTAGCCGAGAGAAAATATATACCATGTGAATGATCAGGATTGTGGTCTCTATTGGTGGAAGAGGCATAAACTGACAACAGGACTGATTTGTTTAACCCAGCTTTCAAAATGCTAAATCCCACAGGAGGACAAGGTGTATGCTGCACAATGGCTGAAAACGAGAATAATGTATCAAAGCCATGGTTATGAACTGCACAGAAGCATGCAAGCACTGCTATCTCGAGGAAATCGTAATAGCTATCGCTTTGGAGTAGACCTGCAGTAGTTTGGAAGGATGCATCAAACAATGAAGAAAAAACAAATGCAGTAGAGAAAGAAAATGTGCGAGAGCAGAGAGAAATGAGCTATTTATTCATCCTGTAGATGAAGTCAAGATAACAAATCAAAAGAAAACATACCTAACTGAGACAGGACCGCCATACTCCATGAGCTTTTATGCTCCAGTGTTTGAGAGATTAGATTAAGGTGAAGAATATACAGGACAGCAAAATGAGCCTCGCATAGAAGGATTAGAGACTGGCGCATCTTTTCATTGATGTCATGGCTCAGAAGATAAACAAAAAAGAATATCACTGAAACAATAAAACAATCAGTTAAAACCATGCACGAGATCATGCTCTACATTAGCATCTTCTTCAAACTACATCTTTTTGGATCCAGTACACCAACAATCAATACTACTTACTATATACAGCATGGATGAATCCAGGTTTTGTTGCAATAATGAATATCAGAACTAGCATAATAGCCCGAGAACATTTTCGTAATCCCCAGGCAACTGTTGCCACAATCAATACTTCGGTCTCTTCTTTCACTGCAATTGCAGAAGATAAAACACAGTGATGCAATTGAAGTGCTTGGAAAAACTGAAAAACCTAAGTGGAAGCCACAAAAATTAAGAGACATAGAACAGAAATAATCTTATAATCCATCTTGCACCCACTTTATGAATCAAAAGAATTCCCAATCACAAATAAATTAAGGGAAGGCAAGCAAATTAATTATGAAGACTTTACATGCTGCAATGATAGGCTCCAAACAACTTCTGCATCTTTTAAATGAAGAGATCAGTATTCCGGGAATTGGAACATTGACAGAAAGGGTAAAGAGTAGGAATAAAAGTAATTTAGATGCTTCTCTACTAAAGTAGTTGGCCTAACCCAACTGAATGACATTAAGAAGGTTTCAAACGTCAAATTAAACGTGTAGCTAACCAAAAGTATCCAAAATAGTCAGATACATGGCCCACTCAAATACTCAATTGATATGACTCTTCCAGCTGATTAATGTACAGAAAACAATGAAGCTCATTTGCATTCAACGTTCACTGAAGTAACAGAAGCAAACAAGTGACCATCATTCACCTATTCAGACAGTGGATCGACAAAATTCTTACTCCAGCAATGATAGTAGTACACTTCGTTGTAGCAACAGAATAGTTTGCTTGTAGCCAAACAAAAGACACTATAGCCCTGCATGGTCTGTGTGTTACATCCAATTTGGACACACAGAACTAGTGAGATAAAAATGAAGTTTGATTTATGACCCCCATTAATCTCATAGCACCCAAAACCAGTTAAAACTCTACTTTAGCAATTCTGCCAACATTTGCAAGTATAAAGATTGAAGACTACATATACACCCAAACTTTTTCATATGCATATCAATATTTTTAGAACTGCCATACTCCTAGCGTGCTTTAAAAGGCGGAGGCGTGAGACGAGACATTTTATGCAGTACGGGGCGAGATGTAAACCCCGAGACATGGGGTGTAAGTCTTATGGATCTACAGGACGTAGTCTCATGTATATTCAATTTTATAATTTTAATGCTAAGAAAATAAGCAAAAGTCAAACGTTCAATTACTTTACAAATAAATTTTAATAAATAACCAATAATATTATAGAAAAAAATATTATGACTTTTATTTGAGAAAGGTATTAATAAGCAATAATGAAGAAAAGAATTACTGCAATTACTATTTCAGAAATATCATTACAACAATAATAAAAAATATAATTTAAAGCAAAAAAGGTTCAAAAACCAAAAAAATATATAATAATAACACCCAGCGTGTACGCTTTTACGTCCAGGGCTTACGTTTTTATGTTGGAGCTTACACCCCAAATTATAGGACTTAAGTCTTATGTATCTACATCTTCAATTTGCGCCCCAAAGTGTTTTTGGTACGCCCCGGCCCGAGACTCGCCCGGGGCTCGCCCAAGAAAGCGTTTTTGAAAACACTGCTCCTAGCAGTACAAAAGTTCATGCCACTTTTTTCTAAGGTGTATAAGCAAGTTATTTCAACATCACAAAACTAGGGCCAAAAATGACAGGTGAGTCAACCCAGCAAATGGAGTCATCCTCAATTAATTGTACATGGAGGCTGAACCGTTATCCACAATTTGGCACTGTCACATTCTCTCTTTTCAATCAATACAGCATGTATATGAATATCAAGGATATATTTTATCTGGACAGTCAATAGTTTAATTTTTTTGTATTAAGGAAGCCCAGCTATTCCGCAACTCATATACACAACAATGACAAGTTACTGTAAAAATACTAAGGTAGCCTTAGCTAACTCAACCAGTTTAGAGTAGAGTATTGATGCATGACTGAGTAGCTATGAGGACATTTTTGTAATAATCTGATTGAGATTAAAGTAGCCATTGGTACCTTCCTCACTGAAGCTGTCATTCGATGATTGGTTCTCTTCATCTGACAAGCACAGAAAAACAGAGTTATTTACGAGATTCCCAACTGCAACAAGGATTCCGAGGAAAAACTGTGCAAGCAAGAAGAAGCCAGGAATAGGATAACGCCACAATCCAACCATCTCCCAGATCTCCATGTCCTAAAAGTTCAGAATCCAATGACTTTGTTAACTTGCAAGAATTAACTGATAAAGCATGAGCAGAATCTAACAGCAAAGTAGAAGGATACCTTCCCAAGCTTCCAGTTGAGGAAAACAAAGGCCACATTGAATATATATGTGCTGACTGCCCACAAAAGAATGAAGACTAGAAGCAACCCATTCAGTCGATGAAGACGAAACAAGGACGGAAAAGCATACAAAATGTAGCCAACATATGCTAGCAGTCCGAACGCACATACACTTGCAAAATGGAAGCTCCAAAAAGAAAGGGCAAACAAGGAGACCTGTCACATCGTATCAAAAGTATATCATATAAACAAGTATGGTAAAAAATATTTGTCATGGGGATTCAATACAGTGGCTATATTTGATACATAATGAGAAGATTACATGATACATATCAAAATTTGAAAAAGTGAAAAGTATGTCATACCAAAGAAAGGGTTAGAAAATAATCATTTCCTTCCTCACTGGGACCCCAAAAGAATATAATTAAGGTTTTCAATATGGACAATACTTCTTGTATCACCAATACTTCTTGAGCAGTGGCGGAGGTAGGATTTTCACCAACGGGGTTCACAAAATATACAAAGATAAAAACGCGAAATTGAAGAATGATAAAGAGAGCAGCAACCTAACATTCTACTTTATTTGAACTTCTTTTGGTTTTTCTCAATTCCAAATTAGTGCCCCTTCAATCATATATTATCTTTGCAGATCATCGTGGTTCTTAAAAAAGGTGCAAGGATTGAATTATCAATATTATTATACATATTATGTACTCAACAACATCAGTATGTTAATTGACAAAAGTATAATTGAAAGGTGTGGAGAATGTCAAAGGCCAAAAGTAATACATCAAAGTTGTGAGAACGCCAAAGCTATAAAAAAAAAAAAGGTGTGTGGGTGTGGGGGTGGGGGTGAGGGGGGGGATACTGCAATGAGCAAGAATTCAACCAACAACTTTGGTAAAATTTAAACCCTTCTGAACCACTGAGCCAAGTTTCATGGTTGTGGTAAAAGTAGGTTCATTATGGAAGAGATATACATAAAAATCAAATTTTACTTTGCATATGCAGTGTAATTTTTTAATGAAGGGGGGTCAAACTCTCTCGCACCCTAGATCCCCTTCTTCTGATGGGTTATGAGGATATAACTTTCAATTGGAATGTTTTCACTACATTTTCAAGGAAAACTAAATTAATTTTGAATGGATAATGTGGCATTACAAATAAAGTAAGTATTAATATAGCATTTAAATTTTGCAACTGAAATCACCATTAAGTCACAGCATGATATGTTACTGAAAGGTTAATATCAAAGAAAATGATTGGTACTAATTTGGATCCAGTGGCGCCTCGCACTTCAGAATGAATCCAAGGGTTAATTTCTGAAGGAAAAGATTGTTTAAAACCTGAATTTGTGCCCCCAAGGCCTAGCTCGAGTGGCAAAAGGTGGAGGATTTGTGGCTTAGGTCGTAGGTTCAAGCCCCACACCATGCAAAGTGAAGTCCGGTATTTAAGTGGAGAAGGGTAGAGCGGCGGGCCCATCATCCACCGAGTTTAGAAGGCTGTAATTGGTCCAAAGGGCAGGTCACAGATAGCTTTCTCGGTTATCAAAAAAAACTGAATTTGTTAAAAGGACGAACGTCACTACAGGTGGCATTAGTTTGTTTATCCGGGGGTTTTCTTGATAAGGTAAAATAAAACGTGGCGTTTATTTGGAAATTGGAACATATTTTGACGTCTTGCAAAGTAATTTACAAAAAACGTGTTTGTTTTTTCAATTCTTTATACAACAAGTTTTTTTAGAAGAAACAGCTTTTCAATGTGTTAGATGGCATGTCATCTACTTATATTGGTCTAAAGCATTATCACCTCATGAGTTGTCTTTGAGATTGTGTCGAAGCAAGAAACATCTCTACTCTTGGCTAAATAATGTTAGGGCCCCATGTTATGATGTCGACGCTCAAGTGTCCCACATACGTTGAAGAAAGGACATGTTATCCCCATATTGATCTAGGAAAATCCTCACCTCATGAGCTAACTTTTGGAGTTGCATTAGGCTCAAACTCAATTCTAGCATGAAGAGGTAATTTGAGGGTCTTTTTCAAAGAAATTTGTCATTCACTCACAGATCTTCCAAAAACTCAATTTAAGACATCCACGGGGAACTTTCCTCTATGAATGTGTTTATGGAAAAAAGAGAAATCATTATGCAGCTTTGGTAACTTCAGAGGAAAACATAGAGTAGCTAAGGATCTTGCATAAACCAAATGGTGGAAAGGCCTATGACCATTTGAACTAAAACAAGTTGGACGTTGTAATGCTGAAGATGGGATTCGGGGATGAGTGGATAAAGTTCTGCATGCCAATGGTCCAACCACACTGCATCCAATGCAAGTTCTGGAATAATTAAGCCTGACCTTTCCCCGCTATTTAGAGTTATTATGCTTATATATTTCCCGTATTCATCATGTTTCTTGTACAAAAATGTTCTGCAACTCGTTCTGAAAATTTCCACCTCCCAATCTCCTTCTTTTGTTCCTTTGGCGCCTCTTTCAGATAGAAGCAGATCCATTCCGTAGATTTCTTGCTCATAACTGATCTACGCATCATCTTCCAACTCCTTTCAATCCATTAGGCACCTTGTAAATTTTGTTTATTTAGGATTGAAGATCTTCCTGATACTCATTTGTAATTAGTAAACCTGTAACAAGTTGTGGCAGGTTTGATTTTTTGGAATATAATACAAGACTGTTACCTTCTCAAAAAAAAAAAAAAAAAAAAATTCTGTTCTCCTCCATCCTAAGAGCTAAATTGTATGCAATAATCACAGTGGGTGCTTATTGTTGGCTTGAAAAAAGGAGGCTTAGATTCCGGTAGGAGTTACCGGAAAAATGGGCTTCTGCAGTCCTAGAAAGTCTGAGAGAGAAAGAACATTGGTAATCATTCCTGGGAGCTTTTTTAGAGAAAATCATGATGCTGACAATAACTATATAATTGATCCAGCATTTACAAGAAGGCAGCATACTTTGGGACATAGGGGCTATGAGGAACGTTCAAAACTTGAAAGTAGTTGAATTCAAAGGCGTGATTAAAATGCTTTACAAGAAAAGTACATCACATGCTTGTTAGGATTCATGGAGATGGGGTTGGAAGAGATGCATTGTTTTCAGAGAAGTCATATAATTATAAGCTCTTGGTGAGGGAAGAAATCGGGTTTTCCGCATTCATCTAATCAGTTCGGATTTCCAGGGAACCACTTTCATTTTATCTGGCCTGAAAATCACCAGAACATCATTTCGTGTCGCAATCTATTTGGAGCATATAAGTTGCAACTACTTGGAAGCTTTTTTTGGGAAATCAAAGAGGAAAAGAGAAAGCAGACCACATTACCATTTTCAAAAAAAAAAGGAAAGCAGACCACAATTCATAGTCGTTTAAGAACATGTACCGGGAAGCCGTACGTGAAAAAGTTGATGGTGAAAATTCGGAAAACTGTCCTCTTCAACAAAACGTTAGTATGCCTCACACCAGATCTGCAATCACATTAGAGTATATATGTTTTGAGCAAAGACTTCACAAGATGTATCCATCAAGAAATTCAAACAATGGAAAGCTATAAAGGTAAACGAAACTCTCCCTTAATCATCAGCAAAGAAAAGGACAGATTCACAACAAAAGGAGGAAATGTAGTCGATGTTGTCAAAATATGATCTTTCAAAAGTTTCTAGGAAGGAAAATAAGATTTCTGTTCCATCACTAGGCATAGCAAGGATGGTACGAGCCATGGAAGTAGCCACTAATCCTTGCATTAGATAGATTGTCAACGGATGCGACCCTTCCCAGGACCTGCAAACACGGGATGCTTTGTGCACTGGACTGCTCACTAGCCATAGCAAGGATGCTACATGTATAAGGAATTTAAAAGGTTTGGCAAGACTACCGCTCATACTCGAGCAATTTTGACACTGACCTTGTTGCAACTCAAGAACTCTTTAATGTGCCATGTATATCATGAGCTCATCTTGTACAAAATACAAAAATACTGTTTCCAAACACAGGAAAAAATGCATATGGAAGCTTTAAGGTAACTGTGTATGCCAATAGGCGTAGAAAGCCACTGAAAATAAGATAAACAAGTGGATAGATCCATAGATATAAACACTGCAGTAGTCACCTGTATTCACGAACAAAAAAGGAATGTCTCGAGGGAAGAAGACGCTCAGTCAAGTTTCCATCTGTCATGGTCATAATGAGATACATTTCCTCCAAATCACCTTCAATGAAAGAGATCTGCATACGGTAAATAAAATCACGTTGTTATCCGCTCCAACTACCTGGACTGTTGAGCATGAACGAGAAAATGCATTTGTTCTAAAACAGCAAGAGAGATTACAATTAGTTTAAATAAATAGCATCACATGAGAATGGAAATCAAAAAACCATTCTAACGCAAACTTATCACAGCTGGATCATTCCAGAAGTTAGGCCAAATTAGAAGTTCTTCCCTCTCAATCTTCCAAAAGAAACTAGCGCAGCGCCGAAGTCCTAAGACAATTCCATGTAATAAGAGCACCTGGAATAGTACCCCTTAAGAATGTCCAGATGATCCACCAAAGAAAATACCGAAATAGGGGAAAGGTTGAATAAAAAAGGAAAAAAAAACAATAAACTGGATATAGGATACTAGGATACAGGAAGATGGAGGGGGAGAATGATATAGCATGGTACCAAGAAATAAGCTCTTACTCTCTGCAGATTTATTCAACTTTGGCCTTGCTGTCGAGTACCGTTTCAGAAATTAATTTACAAGAACTTAAGGGATTTTATAAGGCTCCTGATGTTTAGCAAAATTATGAAAAAAGTCCATATTTCCCTTGGACCTTTGTCAGAAAAGTTCTCAGTAAACTAGGAGAATGTTTAGACTAGAGAGGAGAGGAACCAGGGAGAGTTAGAAAGTTTAGGTTATCACATAGCATGTTCAGAGCTGAGCCAACTGATTCAGTAGTCTCCACCTCTCCCTATATTTCAACAGAGACTCTTCTTCAAACATAGGTCTCTAGCTCCTACATAATTATATTTATATGACCACCAGCACAAGAACAAGAATACCCCTGGGACACACAAAGTTAAACAAACATGTAAGAATCTGCATTTAAGCTTGCAAATAGATCTTACGATGACCAACTTGCCGAGAACAATATGAGGCATTAAGGTAGAGACTTAATGATAACACCAATAAGAAATGGATCTTGGGCCTAACTCAACCCCAAAAGTTAGCTCATGAGGTGATGATTGTCCAAGTCATACTAAAAAGACCACCCATGTGTTAAACTACTGATGTGGGACTCTTCAGAAATAGTACAAGCTGCTGATTAAGCTTCAGGTCTTTGTAAATGTTTGCAGATCAAATCTTAAGTTATGCTGAGACCTCATTAAATTCATAAAGTGACCCATCCCAAGTAGTTCTTTTCCCTTAATAATGTCCTCCCCAATAGTTTAATATTTTCAATAAGATGGTAAACACCACCAAATATGGAACTAATATAGGCAAGATTCCTCAGCCCGAGTGTCACTGCCTTAGCCCATAGAAAAAAATTTAAGTGTTTGGGCTAAGGAAAAGAATGTGATCTGTCAAAGGCTAAACAAAATATACATAAGCTATTCTTTAAGAACTCCCACATCGGATAAGGGATGGGAATTTGATCTCCTTATATGGACTTGGACAATCCTCCCCTCATAAGGTAGCTTTTGGAATTGAGATAGACCCAACATCCATCTTTACATGGTATCACAGCCAGACCCATCCCGATCCTTTGTTCCCCGATGTTGGGCCCCCATATTATAGTATCCCCTCTCCAGTTAACGAGGTCTAGGCATGCAAGGGAGTGTTAAGAATTCCCACATCGGAAAAGGGATGGGAATTTGATCTACTTATATGGATTTAGACAATCCTTCTCTCATAAGCTAGCTTTTGGGGTTGAGTTAGGCCCCAAATCCATCTTTACACTATTAAACTTGAGGTTAGGCTTCAATATCTACACCATATCTTCCTTCAGAAAAAGTGAGAAAATGCAACCTCTCTAAGTAGCTGAGTTGTAGTCCTCAAAGAAGGGTTCTGCTACAGGAAAATAAAGACCTGCAGGAAACTAGTAGCTTCTAATTTGTGGAAGGCCTTTGTCAAGAGGGTCTTCATTAGATTGGAGATGGTAAAGGGAGAAGGCCCTTGTCAAGAAGGTCTTCATGAGATCAGAGAAGCTAAAGGGAGAGTGAGCTAAAACATAGATAGTGAAAGTTTATATAGAAATATACATCAAGTGTCATGTAACAGTTATGTAACTTGTCGTACTCTATGACAAATACTACAAGTTGGGCCTTTGAACTCTTTCTTTCACCATAAATAACACACACGTTCTTGACAGTAAAACCATATTATCTTCGGTTCCTTGTTAAATATTACAACTCAGCAAAAGCTTCATTTCTCTCAAAAAGAATTGAAATGCACCCTTTCTATTCGGTTATACAAGGAATAAAACACATTTAAGAGATGACAAACGATAAAGATTACAATAGATGTGGCTAAGGTCAGTCAAGATCCTCCTCATATATATAGCAATAGGAATGCACACAAAAAGGACTTCAATGCTTCAATATCATAAGTAGATCCAAAGTCACAGGAAGTACAAAGAGAATATACAATCATGAAAGTAGCATTAATCAATTATATAAGTGACTTTTAGCATTGAAGATGTGAGTACCAAGTAGTAGTATGCCAAAAGAGAAAGGCCAGAACAATTTTTTTGCCAATCAGAGTGCGCTGATATTTTGTAGAAACCAATATAATCAGCTACTACGTAGAACATCTGTGGAAATGGAATACGGAGCTGATAAAAATAAAGCAGGCTTAGGTTGAAACCAGAATATAGCCAGAGTAGCTTCCACCCCCTACAAAATCATCAAAAGAAGAAAAATAAAACCCTTTAGGATTTAGAAACAAAAGGATAAAAGATGTTAATACATATGAATATAAAAGGATCATCCACTCAATTACCTGAATAGACCTAAAAAGTTGCTTGTTAAAGACAAATCAACCAGGCCCACACAGCTACAAATGAAAAAGGGTAGCGAAAGCCAAGAAGGATAGCTAATTCCCACAATCAACTGAACAGCAGGCAGAAATAAGCAAGAACTCACTCTAACACGGGAACCTTCCATGCAAACATATGATGAATAAAGTCAACTTTTGAAGGAGAGCATATTTTTATCTTTCAGTAATTGCAAATTAATTGAAGCCCAACATACTGAAAAAACTATTAATCAAAGCAAACCCATTAGCAGTATCTAATACCAAAAAAGGAGGGAAAAGATTAAATTGCATTAAAAAATCCAGATAGGAAATCCTGTTTGAACATCGAAAAAACAAAGTAAACAATAGGCTGACCACAAGATCCGCCACATTATTATGAAGAGATTCTGTATAAGTAACAAAATAAACAAGGATTATATCACTAACGAAATACACACACACTATTTTACATAATAAGGACCACTTGAAATATATTTGTTCATTTGTTCACAAAATGAGTAGTTAATAAAACTTAAGACAGGAAAAGGATCAGCTCCATCAGCTTTTTATTTGTTGCATAATTGTCTTCAAGGTGCTTGCAACAAGAAATCCTAATCCTTTTTGTGCATATTTTTTTCTTTTATAAAGTAAATAATCATGGGGGAGCCCATATAGAAGACGTATACCAAAACATAGAGAGCCTAAACCAAAATTTGGTTCTCCACAAAAGAAATCCAGTCTTCTATACAAAAAAGGACCTCTTGGTACACCAGTCACCAGTTACCCTTGTCAAAAAAAAGGACCTCTGGGGTACACGACAAGGAAACTAGGAAAGACTACTTTATTGCCATTCAACAAAATTGGTTTATCCCTTTGAGTCCCCTCCTATTTTTTCTTTTCTCATATGACCACATGATGTTAGTGGAGCAACATCCCCAAGCCCTTTGACTTCTCCCCCCCCCCCCTCCTACATGGCCAGCTATGCAATGCCTCCTTCACTGTGTATGGCATCACCCATTGTGTACCAAACAAACTAAGAACCACTGACTACAACTGTGTAGCCACTTTTTTTTTTTTTTAGAAAGGCAACATTTTTACAAATAGAGGAATACTCTAAAGATTCCCAGTATTAATTACAATCAGAAATCACAGTAGTATAATCAGCCTCCTATGATCTCATAAGTAATCTAAAATGCTAGGAATATCCTCTTATGCTTGAGGATACTCATGAGTCATGATTACACCAAAAGTAGAAAAGAACCAAATAGTTCATCTTCATTTTGGTAGGGAGCAGCTCTTGTTTTCAAAACACCTCTGGCTCCTCTCCATCCATATAGTCCAACATATACAAGCTGGCAATCTTCCATCTCTCCCAATGTGTCTTGGCATAGACCAACTAATGCCCATAAGGTTGATGAAAATCTGCCACCATTTCACAGTCTCTCTGCAGTGAAGAAACAATGGGATATGCAAAAACCGAACAAGGTGAATGCCTTGTGGCTATCTTTTGTTTGGATATCTTGTGGCATTCAAATCTCAACAAGATACCCAAGGGTTCTTTGATGTTGATGAACTCTTGCGGAAGTTCTCTTCTAATTAGTGGGTCATAAGAAACATAAACAGCTGAAAGAAACCAAGTGAATGCCTGATTAATGCCTTCAAACTTACAGGCTACAGTTTGGTTGATTGTTGTCACCAACTCTTCTTTCCACACCCTCTTACCCCACATTACTATAATACCACCACTTCTGCCTATATCTTCCAATTGAAACTCCCCCATCCATCTATTTTTCCATAATTGTTTGAATACATTCACCTCTGATCCTACCAATTTTATCTCAACCAGAACATAAATATCAGGCCCCCAAAGTTGAAATAATCTCCTGACCATCCCCTTTTTTCTCTTCCCCATACCCCTCTTACATTCCGAGAAAGGATTTTGACTTTCACTGGAGATTTATCTTTGTTATTCCCCTGCTTCGTGATTCCCCTTCTCTAAACTTTAACATGGAATTCAAAATTTCTTATCTGCTTTGGGATTGTGTTATTTGAAATCCAGGGCACCAAGGGGGGAGATTTCAGAAAAGGAGGAGAATAATGGTTCGATCACTCTCATGAAGGACTGGGAGATTGAGGAACCACAACCGCTGCAAATTCAACAGCAAGAAGAAAAAAGAAATAAGGAGAGGGAGACTTCAAACTGGGTACAACAAAACTTGATCAAGTTGGGTAAAGTTTTGGGTGTTGACTTCCAGGGCCATGAAGAGGAGGCTTTAGAGCTACTACTTCAAGTAGACAGCTCAAGACAAGCCAGAAGAATGGAAGTAGAGGCTGTATGCAAGAAAACAAGATGCAGAGGTTCCCAAGAATTAAAAAGTCTAGTAAGCTTTGATGTGAAATTTAAAAATAGTGGAACAAGGGGTATGGGGAGAAACTTACTCATTAGTGATAGATGAAGTTTAAGTTGGTTACATGGAATGTAAGGGGACTGAATAATAAGGATAAGAGAAGATTAGTCAAAAGTGTTATGGGGGGATGGAATGCAGACATCATTTGTTTGCAAGAAACTAAGTTAGAGGGGGATGTGATAGAGGAGATTAGGCAAATTTGGGGAGGGAGATGGGTTAAATATGCATGTCTGGAAGCTAGTGGGACTAGAGGGGGAATTTTAATGTTGTGGGACAGTAGAGTGTGGAAGGGGGATATTCTGGAGACTGGCATCTACATTATAACTTTCAACTTCAAAACTTCAGTTGTCACATTACAGGGGTGTATGCCCCCAACTATTATGTAGAAAGAAGGCTTGTTTGGGAGGAAATAGGGGCGATAAGGGGTTTAATAGAAGGGTCTTGGGCTGTGTATGGAGATTTCAATGTGGTGAGGTTCATCTCAGAGAAGAGAAACTGTTTGAGAAAAACAAAAGACATGAGAGAATTTTCAGATTTCATAGAAGATCTGAAGTTGTTTGACACTCAACTAGAGGATGGCCAGTATACTTGGTTCAAAGGAGACAATCAAGACATTGCCTCCAGAATTGATAGGATTCTGATATCAAAAGAATGGGATGAAAGCTTCAACAACATCAAACAGATAGCTTTACAAAGGCTCGGATCAGATCACACTCCTATTGCATTGCTTGGGGGAGTGTGGAACCAAAACAAAAATTATTTCAAGTTTGAAAACTGGTGGTTAAAAACAGATGGGTTCACAAACAGAATTAAAGAATGGTGGGACACTTTCAGCTTCTCTGGGAGACCGGATTTCATACTTGCTACAAAACTTAAGGCATTAAAAGAAAAGCTTAAGGTTTGGAGCAGGAGTGATGAAGCGAACCTGGGAGCCAAAAGGAGGAACTTACTCAAAGAGTTGGCTGTTTTTGACGAAGCTAGTAAGGGTAGAACACTAACAGAGGATGATGTAACAAGGAAGAACTCTAAATTACTAGAGTTCGAGGAATTGCTCAAATATGAAGAAATTGCATGGAGACAAAAATCAAGATCACTATGGTTAAAAGAGGGGGATAAGAACACTAAGTTCTTCCACAAAATGGCCAACGCACACAAGAGGTACAACAACATTGATGAACTAGTGATCCAAGGAGAACTAACCCAAGATCCTGCAAAAATTGAAGGAGAGATTGTAGACTTCTACAAGAAGCTATATACTGAAACTACTAATTGGAGACCTGCCTATACTGATGCAAATTGTCCCGGATTAACAGAGGAGGAAAAGGAGAATCTGGAGAGGAACTTTGAGGAGAGTGAAGTCCTAAAATGTCTGAAAATGTGTGCAACTGATAAAGCACCTGGGCCTGATGGATTCACCATGGGTTTTTTCTTAAAATGTTGGGAGGTGGTAAAGGAGGACGTCATGAAAGCTTTCCAAAACTTCTATGAGCAGGAAGTGTTTGAAAGAAGTTTGAATGCAACATTTATTACTCTCATCCCAAAGAAGAAGGGTGCAAAGGAATTGAGAGATTTCAGACCCATCAGCTTAATAGGCAGCATCTATAAGCTTTTTGCCAAAGTTCTGACAGAGAGAATGAAAAGGGTAATGGCTAAACTTGTGGATTCCCGACAAATGGCTTTTATCCAAGGAAGACAAATCATGGATGCAGTGTTGATAGCTAATGAGGCAGTGGATTCCAGACAAAAGCAAAAGAAACCAGGAATACTTTGTATGTTAGACATGGAGAAAGCCTATGACCATGTTAATTGGGAATATCTTTTGACCACAATGGGGAGATTGGGATTCGGAAGGAAGTGGATCCAATGGATCAGACATTGTATCACTACTGTGAGATTCTCAGTACTTGTGAATGGATCCCCTGTTGGTTTTTTTAGTGCAGAGAGGGGACTAAGGCAGGGAGAGCCTTTGTCTCCTTTCCTTTTCCTACTTTCTATGGAAGGGCTGAACAATATGATCAAATCAGCTAACGTGAGGGGATGGCTTAGAGGTTTTGAAGTCAGCAGACCGGAAGTTGATAATGTGGAAATTACCCATCTACAATACGCGGATGACACATTGATATTATGTGATGCTGATGAAGGCCAACTAAAGATGTTGAGGGTGATCCTAGTGTTGTTTGAAGGTTCTCTGGTCTACACATTAATTGGAGGAAAAGTCACCTCTATCCAATTAATGAAGTACCCAACATGGAAGCATTAAATGCGGTTCTGGGAGGGGAAATTGGAGCACTGCCTACATCATATCTTGGGATGCCTTTGGGGGCCAAATCTCAGTCATATGAAATCTGGAATAATGTGGTTGAGAAATGTGAAATGAAGTTAGCAAGATGGAAATCACATCTCTCCAGGGGTGGCAGGTTGACCTTGATTAATTCTGTTCTTGATTCACTACCAACCTATATGACGTCAGTATTTCCAATTCCCAAAAGTGTAATCACAAGGTTGGATAAAATCAGAAGAAAACTTCTTTGGCAAGGAAACAGAGAGAGGAAAGGCTACAACTTGGTTAAATAGGATGCTGTGATAGTGGGAAAGAAGCATGGAGGTCTCGGAATAAAGAATTTGTTGAATCAAAGCAAAGCCCTTATGATGAAATGGTTATGGAAGTTCAACAATGGAGAGCAGACCTACTGGAAGGAAGTCATTAAAGCTAAATATGAAGAGGAAGATAACTGGATGACCAAAGAAGTGACTACAGCATATGGGGTTAGTGTATGGAGATCTATTAGATCTCTGTGGTCCGAGTTTAAGGCTAACACACAGATCAAAGTGAGGAATGGAGAGAAAACAGAATTCTGGAAAGATGCTTGGAATGAGGCAGGTAGGCTAGAGGCCTTGTATCCTGATATATACTCTCTGGTATCTCACCAACAGAAGACTATAGTAGATCACTGGACTCTACAAGGGTGGAACTTCATCTTTAGAAGACAATTAAATGATTGGGAGATTCAAAGGGTAGCAGATTTTTTCAACACCATTGGGCAATTTAATGGACTGGAAGGAGGTCAGGACATTTTGTGGTGGAAAGGCAATCGAAAGGGCAGTTTTAAGGTGGGTTGTGCATACAACTGGTTGAACCACACCAATCAGCCTCAAAGTCACTGGCCATGGAGAGGAATCTGGAAGTCAAAACTTCCACTCAAAGTGGCATGTTTTGTTTGGTTGTTAGCCAAGGAGGCGGTACTGACTCAAGACAACTTAAAGAAAAGGGGGATACCATTATGTTCTAGATGTTTCTTTTGTGGGGAAACTGCTGAGACAGTCCATCTCTTTCTACACTGCAAGATGAAAAGTCAACTATGGAGGTTATTCCTGAGCCTTAAGGGTATGTCGTGGACCATGCCTGCCAAGATCACAGAAGCAATACAGAGTTGGGAGGAAGCAGGAAAGCAGTCCAAGAATAGAGACAGATGGAGAATTGTCCCAGCTAGCATATGGTGGGCAATATGGAAGGAAAGGAACTCTAGAGCTTTCGATAGTGTTGAGAATAGTATGCAAAAAGTCAAACTAAATTGTCTTATGCTACTATGTTTTTGGTGTAATCAATTATACTCAAAGGATACTATCTCCTTAATTGATGTACTAGACTCAATTTAGTTAAAGATAGTAGAATTTGAAGTACAGGTTGTAAATACTGATCAGTGTACTGACTTTTGAGGAATAGATAAAGTTACCATTTTCAAAAAAAAATCCCAGGGCACCAAGAAAGGTATGCATTTAGATTGGTTGGTAGGTAGGAGAGCTATTTTTGAAAACAGGGTAGAAGAACATTCAGTTGAAAATGAAAGCCACACTCTACTGTATCCAATGGCAAATCACTTGTAATGTGAGGTTTTGAGATGCCAGGGATGATGCCTGGCGCAATGAGAGGTGTTCTCCAGTTGAAAATTCAGATGGAGGAAGAGTGTCCCAAACCTTGGAAATGTTGCCCCACTAGCACTCATATGGGTCCTATGGAAAGAAAGAAATGGGATAGACAATAACTGTATGCATTTAAGGATTAGCCTCTTGTTCCTAGTTTTTTTTGGTACACCATGAGATTCTAGTGTATACACAAAATTTGGTGCCATTCGTAAGGCGTCATATTATGTTGTAGATTATCACTTTGGTATACAGGTCATCTAAGGAAGATTTCCATTATTATAAATAAAATTACCTTATCAAAGGAATTATACACATTCAACTTTCAAGTTACTAATGCATGCAGAAAAGTTTTGCTTTTTTTTGTTCAACTTGTGAAAAGATCATTAGCATTCAATCAGGTGGACTTATAGTTGACTTGAACTAACCAATTTGTTCCAGAACCGATAAGAAATGTTCCCAGCGGGGATCTTGCAGCTGACCCAAGCGAAATCTGTTGCCATTGATTTCAAATAAAGCAACACCAGCAGCCAATAGTTGCAGAACCAAGAGATAAATAACTAAGGGGGACCTCCATGACTTCAGTCTGCAAAAGCATATATGACAATGTACTTTAAATGCCGCTACCCAAAACATTACAAGAATTTCACAAAAGAAGAACGAGTTAATAACACGAGCAGAAATAGAAGGATGGATAGAAGACAAAAGGAATCTCACTTCATCAATCCAATAAGTTTAATCCACCATGCATCAGCTAACTCCCATTCCGGACCCAAAATAGCCCATACAATAAGAAAAACCACTTCTAGAAGAATAGCGAGAACTGAAAATAGAAAAACAAACCACAGCAGAACTCTCCCTTTGAAATGGAATCCTACAAAAATTAAAAGCATATGTGAGTTATATAAAATATGCATAAAACGGGGAGAGAGTGGGGGCACAGGAAGAGAGAGAGAGAGAGAGAGAGAGAGAGAGAGAGAGCATTTCATATCTTTAGTGTTCTTTTGATGAACTAATACTGAAAATGTGTGTTGCACGTTTATTCCGAAATACTTCATGCAAATTTAGTATTGCAAATGACATATTTTATCCCCTTCAAATCTATTGGTATTTACTAAAAAAATCCATCATTTTTGCGATAGAAAGTACATATATCTTCCTAGAAAAAAGAATACATCTTTAATTATAAAATTGACTAGAAGTGCATAGAGTAAAAATAACTAACTATTGTACAAATACAATATTCAAATGAGGATACTAAAATACCACATGCTAGGAGCTAATGTATACAAAGCAACAAACTATTGTAAATTCAATAATAATAACGACAAAATAATAGAAAGTTGTATGATAACATCAAACAAGAATCATAAACACTAGACAAAACAAATAAAAAGGGATATGCGAAGAGAGCATAGTTCTGACTGTTTTAAGTGTGCATAATATTGTGTCAACTGTCACTATTTATAAGATAGGATTGAGGAACACAAAGAGTTCTCATCAATATGCATTAATCCTTTGAGATCATGGATGAGTATGAGAGGTGCATTAAAAATCACAATAAATATAATTAGTGGGAGTTACATATATTCACATAATGGAGAGTTGGTGGTAATAAATTTATGTAACATACTTTCACATTATATATATATATATATATATATAATATTGGTTTGTATGGTTTTTTTCCTTTTTGTGAAGGGCAAACATAACCATTCATATATTCAATTGGAAGATGAACAAAACAAAAAAATTCATGAATTTATTCCAACATGAAATTAATGCAAAGAATACATATTCAAGAGACTTTATGGTGGTTGATTCATGTACTAATATGATGATTTATGATTTTGTATCTAATTTATTAAATAATTTATAACATTTAAATTTAACATAGGGGTAAACCGTAATCTAACTTTTGCCTAAAATTCTTCCCACTTTTAGTATAATATATAATGATATGATATGATGATTCAAATAACAAATGCACATCGAAATACTTGGTTTGCTTGTTAGACACTTCTGTACCATGATCTAATTGGTCCATCCTTCAAAAGGGGTCATGCTTGTACAGAAAGTGAAACATAAGGACTAATCTAGATTTTGTCAAAATACACTGAACAACAACCCAAAGAAATAGAGATAGCCTGAAGACAGGAAATTCATCTTTGAAATACATCCTTGAACTGAGCTAAATATAGGAAAGTGAATCTACAAAAAGCATCTTTACCTCTTTTTGGTGCCGTGAATCGCAAAAGAAGAGAAGACACCAAATTGATAAGAGAAATCAAACTCCAATTCAGTAAACCAGCTGCATGAAAACGGAAAAATAAGGTAAGTTCAGGCATAAAAAAAAACTCTGTTCAGGTAGCTATATAAGAATGCCCACAAAAGGGACTTGTGTTAAATCACAATTACAAATATTGACAGTTTTCTAATCTGTACATTGGACTTTTCTCTACATTGTGTCAGATTTATCATTATGGAATTGAAGACAATAATGAAGTAAGTTTATAACAGAGAAAATATCATTATTGGGGAATAGTAGAGAATTACAGTTGGGAGGACCAGTACTCCTTAACTAAGTGTGTCGGGGTCCGGTACTGGTGTGGATCTAGAGGTCAAATACTTCACGATCTAATTTTAAGATCCGAAGGTACGGATCCAAGTATGGATATGGGTATGGGAATTCAGCTAAAAATAATTCAAATGAAAAATAGAGTTCTAAAAATATGCCTTAATTATGGTTGACTATTTGGAAGAAAGGAATACACAAATTTTTGAGAGCAAGTTTGAATCGGTAATTATTATTAATAACATATGCATCTACTTACTTTTTTATTTGGTGTAACAAGTAGCACGGCTATTGCAAATGATATGAAGGACATGGTAGACTTCTTGAGTTCATCGCACATTCAACCGTGACTCCTGTAAATCCGGTATGGATCTCACACCCACACCCATGTCATGCCAACAAGGGTGTGGCACCGAAAATAAAGAGTCCATGCCACTTAGGTCCTCAACTAATAGAATAATCAGTGAAGAAGCTTGATACTTGCATATTTGGTTTGCAAGTCTTTTCTTGTATAGTTGATTCTTTTTAAGAGAGATTATGACTACGGAATTCTAAGTCCATGGAAACAAATGTGGAAGTGCAACACGCCAACCAAGGAAATGTTTCACCTGGTTGGTCTCCAGAAGGGCATGTCTCACTCAAGAAAAACTCAACAAAAGAGGCTTCTAGATTGCCTGTATATGTTTTTGTCATGAGAAGGAGGAAACTAATAGCCACTTATTCCTACACTATAGGATTACTGTTCAGGTGTGGCATATGGTTCTCAGCATTTCTCAAGAGCCTTGGGTCATGCCAAAACATATTGCTGATCTTTGGAGTTGTTGGATGAGGAAGGGGGGAGCAAGACCCAAAAAAAGATAGTGGTCTATAGTACCTACTTGTGTCTGGTGGGCTAATTGGAGAGAAAGAAACCTCAAATGTCAATATTACTAACACTATTCAGTATTCAGAAGGTTAAAGAAAATTGCATTAACATGTTTTATTTTTGGTGTAAAGAAGCTTGTATAGAACAAGTAGAACAGTTGGTAAATTTTCTAGGATCTATGTAAATATGGAAATAGCTTGTAACTTTTTGGAGGTAGCCTAATGCTGAAGAATACAACTTTACCTTTATCAAAAAGTCTTTTTTGAGAAGCTTCAGGTTAGGGAAGAGGATAGGTTTCCATATGTCTCCATCTGGATACATACGGAGCCGAGTAAGGTGTGCTTTTTCACGTGGTCAGCTACTAGAGAGGTGATTTTAATGGCGGGAGAACCTTAGATTCGAAAGGTTGTCTACATGAGTTGGTGTTTCCTTTGTAAGGAGGTGATTGAGGAACTGGACCATATTGTGTCGCATTGCAAATTAGCCACGAGTTTATGGGACGATATCTTCAGATGGTTTAGTATTTCTTGGGTCATGCCAAGTCCGAGAAGAAGTTGATGCACAGCTCGAAGAGTGGAATTAGAATAAAAAGGCATAACGATTGGAATGTTACTCTTCTTGCGTTACTGTGGGTCATTTGGAGAGAGAAAAATATGAGACCTTTTGAAGGGGTTGAGATGGGCTTTGCTCAATTTAGGAGTATTCTCTGATCCCTTATTTTCTTTTGGTGCACCCATGTAGTTCCTGCTTGTGTAGAGGATTGGGTGTCTTCTGGAGAGAACCATATTTTGTAGGTTTCTCTTCTTTTTGGTATACCACTTGTAGACAGGCAAGTTGACCTTGTTTTTATCAATGAAATCTTTTACTTGACCAAAAGAAAATGGGCCTCGCCCAACTTTTGTCAAAGACTCTATTTTGCTTATTAATTGAAAAGCAGAAACAGAAAACAACCCACAGACCCAAGACTGTGTTTGAAGTATATTTAGGATACCTCTCTTTTCAAACCATTTCTCATAATTAACCATAGTTGACAATTCCCTTGCCCAATCTCTCTTACTTCTTATTTTGATCTTTTATGGTGAAAATCAGATGTGCAACTTCTCCTTGTATTCACAAGGTTTAATATTATTATACTTATGACCTTGTTCCAATCCAAACTTCCTTACATTTTTACTAAATCACGAATACACAGCCACTAATTTGACATAACTTTAATGCCAAAGGAAAAATTGAATAAATGTCAAGAATAGAATGAGATACTACATCAGCAACACTTATGTCCCGATTCCAAAGTAGTTGGAGTCAGACCATGAATCCTCACTATTCATTTCACTCCATTTGGACCAATTTCGTTCCAATATTCAATATTGGGACTCTCTACCACTAAGAGAGCTCTTTTATATTTGACAACACATATTTAAAAGTCAAAAAACTTTCCTTAGCAGGTAGTAACCATGGATCCAATGTAACCATCACGAATCATAATCCCAACTAGCTGCTTTCGTTTATATGGATCTATTTTTCCATCGATTTCGTAATCATTTTTTGCTAAGCTTACGTCGATTCGAAGAGATTGAGATATTTTGAGACAATATCCTAATTTAGGTCTACCTTGTCTAACAGCTTCAAAAATCATCGCCACTAACCCACAAACTGGTGCATTTTGATGTCTATATAGG
Source organism: Solanum lycopersicoides (assembly GCA_022817965.1). Lineage (NCBI taxonomy): Eukaryota > Viridiplantae > Streptophyta > Magnoliopsida > Solanales > Solanaceae > Solanum > Solanum lycopersicoides. The sequence continues at coordinate 101,840,705 of CM040626.1, read as the reverse complement.
ACATTGAGCAAATGGTCTCAAACACCCTTCTTTCATTCTATTCACTATGTGCTACTTGCACTTCTGACGCATGTGATCATCTTTTATCTTGTCTAAGTTGTGCAATTTTACATCACAAGCATAGAACGGAATACTTGGGATAACCTTAGGTTTCAAAATGTAGAAAGAACAACATAAAGCACCCTTCGGGGTGGCCCAGTGGTTTGAGCTTGGAACTTCCATGTTGGATGTCTCAAGTTCGAAACCCCTTGCCAGCGAAAGCAATGGATTTGCCATCTGGGTCGAGCTCATCGCACCAGGCTTGCCTAGTGCAGCTTACCTCTCCTATGTGATTTGCGAGCTATTGCACAGCAGCACAGGAGCGGGGGGTTTAGTATGTGCACACCCAAAGGGTAGGAGCTGTGGGTTTCCTTGTCATCAAAAAAAAAATAACAACATGAAGCACAGACGAAGAAAATAGACAAATGCAATCTTTTCACAATAATCAAATGACGTACCCATAGAAATCAACACCACCTACAGAAAATAAATAAGTAAAGAACCTTAAACTTCCAAATTCTAATTCTTCTTTTCCCAAATCAAGGTTAGCCTAAGAAGAGTTCTCGATTGAAGGACAAGATCTCTTAAGGTACCAACCACAATTTTTTAGACAACGACAACCATTTTTCTTGGGTACAGGTAAAATAAACCAGTAGTACTACAAGAATTATCCCCTAAATTCTTGAGTACAGGTAAAACAAACCAGTACTGCTACTAGTTATCCCCAAAATTATTAATCTAGAAAACGAACAAACACCTCAAGAGAATCACAAGACACTGCTATGTGGGTAAGAAAGAAGTATTCCCTAGTCCCTGGAAAAGTTCCAAGTGTGAGACAGCATCATTTCTGGCAATTTTTAATGGAGAAGTGCATGTAGACGAACCTACGGCTACAACAATAGATAGAAAACGAAACTCTTCTCTTACAAAATTTTAGACACAACATTCTGCATACGATAGGTATCACCGAGACAGACAGAGAGAGAGAGAAAAAAAACGTTAAGAAATATGTTTTTTCTTCTTTCTTTCTTTCTTTTTTTAAAACTGGTAACTTTCTTTCTTTTTTATAAGTAGTGATATTTTATAAATGGTATAACAGCAGTAAGACAGTGCGTAATGTTACAAAATATGTTAAGCCCCAAATCTATCTAACATGGAATGTACGTCATTTACGAAACAGATTTTCTCATTATGCAATTCATTTTCTAAATTATGCACTAAAACATACCAAATGTATGAGGGCATTCCGGAAACTTGGATATGCACTTTATCCATCATTTCTTTTTCTTTTGTGCAGTTTAGTCTCTTTCAAAAGATAGAGATTTTTGCTCCAAATCTCAATCTTTTGGAAGAGACTGACATTGCAAATGATAGATTAAAGTTTGCATCCAACTTGTTTTTGGTGGCTAAGCAAAGTCCAAGTTATATCAAACAAACTCTAGAAATTCCCAAAATAGAAAGGTTTATTATTCCTTACTCAAGTTCTACAGAACTATTTGAGGCTCCCCATGGTTTACTAAACGACAAAGGGAATATTTTTTATTCATGTAGGGTATCATGGAAAAAAAGTGCAAGACTGATGGTAAACTCAGACTCGGATAGGATACATAGTTGCACCGAAAACCCATATGCATAGGAATACATATACGCATATAAAATTAAGTGAAGGCCTGTATTTGCAATTCTTTTAGCTATTCCAGATATTTACAAGACAGTGAGGCACCACCACTGACAAAGGCATCAGGCAGTCACTGTACTTGCACCATATCACAATGGAAGTCTACAACTTCTGAAGATCAAAATACCAAGAGATATTTATTCCATATTGGTTGAAACCATAGAATATCTATAAATAGGAAGTACCAATGTGTCTATACTTTATACACTGCACAGAAGTCCTACTTATATGCTCTTAAGAATTGAGTAGACTAAAAATTTCCAGAGTATTGAATATATTATATATGTACCGAACATTGGTTAACTTCTACATGATTTAAAGCACCTGACGGTATATACATGTTCCTGATGAGGCACTTACTATGACAGTTTGCTAGGTAGTGGTTCATGGTTCATAGAACTAGCTTGTGGATAAACAAAGTGCCACTCATAAATATTTTTTAACTCATCAAAATTTATGAATTAGCTATAGTAGCCTCAATTTCTTATGGAGTTCCAAGACAAGGTTCCAAATGATCTTGTTGAGTTCTTAGAGTAGTAGAACTGAAGAACTGCTCACTCTTTTTTTGGCAACCTAAGAACTGCTTACTCTCTACAAGGGCTATGCTTGTGATACATCAAGTGTGATCAATGTCGTTCAAAAAGAAAGACATCTAATTGATCAATATGCCCAATAATTCAGAACTCGAGGCCTTAAAATTCTGGATTTAGGAGAATTATAATGCTCTAAGGTGACCAATTGAGCAGGATCTTATGAAAGATCCTAACTTTTTTATTACTAAGGAGAGCTTCTGTAAATCTTATTCATAGCTTTTTGAGCAATACATGTTAACATGTTCAAGATTCAATAGCTTCTTTTCTAATAAAGCGGGCTGTGGGGCAACAGAAGGTTTTCTCCTTTGGTGGTCTATAAGCAATGGGTTTGAAACATGGGAATAACCTCTTTGCAGAAAGCACGGGTAAGGCTACTTACAGTATACCCCCATTCTTCTCCTACCCCTGCCCAAGTAAACCCTTTAGTAACTTTTTACTGCAAAAGTTACACATTATCTTGAAAGTTCTACAAAGTATGCTCTAATGCTGCTCAGGTAATTTTTAAACTTCCAAACCACAAAAAGAAAGACTGTGGTAAACTTAAATGTCACAAGTCTAAGGTAACAGTACTTCAGATACTGTTCAATATTTCTGGTGGTCGATCACACTCTTCCAAATGCAACATCTTAACTAATAATTGGGGCTACACTCTACAGAGAAATCAGATGTTGAGACAACTCGTCTGGAAAACACTATGAAGTATGAATCATTGTTGGGTCAACGTAATATCAGTGTTGCTTTGAGATAACACAACACTAGGTACTTTGCCAAGAAACTTAAACAAATACTTAGTAAAGAGGATAAAGTTTAAATCTTTACCTGATAAAAGCAGAAATGGCAGCACAAAACCATAAAGAAAACTCCCCATTATCAGCTCTTTTTTCTCAATTCATCCACATTAAAGATTTAAGCGAAGACTTTCAGAACCCCAAATCACCAAAAACTCAATCTTGCTGAAGAACTAAAGCCTCGGATCAACGATTAACAAAATTGATTTGAGCAGAACCCCATCAACAAATTGGGGTTCTCTTATCAATCAATTACAGAGAAAATGGAATTATAGATTTATGTATAGAGTATCGCTTTCTAACTACGAAATTGACCAATGGGGTTCTTCCACATTGAGAAGATACACAGTTCGAGGCTGGGTTGAAGGCCAATCTGTAAGCCTTCACGTGAAAAATGAAAACCTGTGAGATTTGCTTTAATAATTATTTTTTTAACAAAAAGAAAAACTTTGAAGTAATAATTTCAGATTACAATTTTATTACTGTAATATTTAATTACTACAAAAAAAAATATGAGTATTTTGATTTTGTTTGTGAAAGAAATAATTTTAAACTAGTAACATTTTCCACGCTTGCTCGCGAATTTAATAGTATCAGGCAGTTTATGAAAGAAAAAGTTACGCGGATAAACAAACTTATACTATTTAATTACTCATCATATCTATAGTTTGATATAATTACCATTCGCGACTAACATTATACATTAATTACGTGAGTTGACTTCGAGTTTGTATAAATTAGTCATGTTTGTATATGTATAATTCGCCAGGATATATAAATAAATATGTATAATATTAGCCTATATACATATACAATTCACCTCTCTCCCACTCTCTGCCATCTCTCGCTCGCCTCTCTCCTCCCTCTCCCAATCTCACTTGCATTTATACAAATGTATATGTATAATATACAGTTATATACAATTATATACATATACAATTCACCTCCCTCTCACTCTCTGGCCTCTCTCGCTCGTCTCTCTTCTACCTCTCTCGATATCGCTCGCCTCTCTCCTCTCTCCCAGTCTCGTTCGCCTCTCTCCTCCCTCTTCCAATCTCTCTTGCCATATATACAATTACATATGTATAATATATAATTATCTAACCAATATACATATACAATTCACCTTTCTCTCACTTTTTTCCCCCTCTCTCTCGCCTCTCTCCTCTCTCTCCCAGTCTCGCTCGCCTCTCTTCTCCAAATAACATGTAGGTACAAATTGTAATTATCAAACTATAGCTATAAAGAGTAATTAATTATTTTTAAGTGGCTATATGTGAAAGTTTCCCTTTATGAAATAATAATTAAAATTTATAAGTCATTAAAATTAAAACACTATATTATCTTACAAATAAAATTACAGAGTAACTAGAATTAATAATGTAAAGGAAAATGAAAATTATTGCATCTTATCATTTATCCTTAATAACATAAGCATAAATTAATGACCGTAAAAATACATATCAGGATCTGTAACATAAGCAATTGCGTAAACGAGTCATCCAACGAGAGAAAAGTACACAAATATTTAATTGTGAAGAAGATAAAGAGATTCAGAATTTTCGTTGTTTTAAAATAAGAGAAAATTTCTCTATTTATAGACAACAAAGGGTAGTGTGAACAAATGTTTATTGTATTTTATCGAAGAAATAACAACTATTTGAAAAGGTCACAAACTTTCATAAAAGTCACAACTCTTCATTAAAGTTGCAACTTTTCATAAAAGTCGCAATTTTTCATAAAAATGACAACTATTCATAAAAGTAGCAACTCTTCATTAAAGTCGCAATTTTTCATAAAAGTTACAACTTTTGATTAAATGAAAAGGTTAGTTTTGGAAATGAATAAATTAAAAGAGAATTTTGAATTGTGGTGGTGCCACGCTAGTGGTCCTAAGGTTATCTTAATTGAATTTGGAAATAAAAGTACCCGTAATTTTTTTTATAATCTTAATTAATAAAGTAAATTCAATCACAATTTAAATGGAGATTTAGTTTTATAGCTTTCTATAATTTGTTTTTTAGTTTTATATTTTTTTTATAAGAGAAGAGTGTGAAGATGATGCCCCTATTTATGCTTATGAAATAAAGTTTCAAGTATCTTAGGTAGGGTTGTTCATGGTTATGGTTAACAACCAAACCAGATCGCATTTCGAACCAAATCGATTAAAAACCCGATATTTGGTTTAGTTTGGTTAGATTTGATTTTAAATTTAGAAAATCGATACTATTTGATTTGGTTTTGATTTTACTAAAAAACAACCGCAAAAATAACCAAACCAAACCGAATTAGATATAGAAATTTTATAATTATTTATATATAATTCATAAGTAAATTAAAAATATTTTGTTAAATTTTAAATAACTTAAGTCTTTAACTTTACCATTTTCTCAAGCCCAACACTTTAGTCCAAATATAAGAATTTCAAATCCAAGTCCATCAAAATCCATTTTAGTCTTCACCTATTGTACTTCACATAAAATAGTCACACTTTTTCTTAAATAAATTACTTTGTTCGTGTAATGATAACTCTAATATTGCTTAATTGTTTGACAGAACTGACATTAACTCTTCTGTAGATTGTTCATATACTTGGTGTTTGTGTCTATCAAGATTCGTACATCCTCAAAAAATTATTTCTTTCAAATCGAATAAACCAAAAAAACTTAACCGAATCGAACCAAAACGTCAATAACCAAATCGATGGTTATTTTTTTCGTTTGGTTTAATTTGGTTATAGGAATTTAAAAAGCCAATTTAGATTGGTTTGGTTTTGGTTTTGGTTTTAATCAATAATCGAACCAAATCGAACCACGAACACCCCTAATCTTAGGTTCATAATCAGTGAAGGTGAGAAGATTTAATGATGATGTCACATATTATATTTTAGTGAGGTGATGAAATGGAGGCTCGCATCCGAATGTCATGCGATAAAAAGGTTAAGAACATAAATAGATCTCTAAACTTGTTGGGTTTTTCCCTTCAGGTACCTTTTAAACATCATTGGTTGATGTGTAACCAGATTTTGTGAGGGGTATTAATAGAGGATACATATGTTGTTCCAGAACTCATTAGTCCAATTAATAGTGAAACTGTTCGAAACTAATTGTGTTTTACTTCAAGTCATTTGAACACCTTATAAAACAAATGAGACTAATACACAGTTTTTCTTCATTCCTTCAATCAAAATCATTATCATACGAACACAATTGAAGGCATTTACAATAGAAAAGTCAATCAAAATCAGCCAACAAAGTTTAAAAGGAACAAATTATGGGTGGTTCAATGATTCAATAGGAAAATGATGTAGTTGAAGTACTTGAGGGGAAAAAAATCCAACAATTTTAGGGATCTGTTTATGAATTCGGCCCGATAAAAGTATGTCACATGGACATAAAGGCGAATTTTACAAAATGGTGGTTAGATTGACATCATTGTATTAGGCAAAATGTTGGCTAGTCAACAACATTTATGTTCAAAAGATGAATGTAATAAGGATAATGATGCTCAAATGAATATGTGGACATACTAATAGGGGTATGCTTAGGAATGAAGTTATACAGAAGGTGGGTGATGAAATACCTTAAACCAGACACAACAATAAAGATACAGGTTGAGGGTAAAACAAAAAACGCAATGTGAAACTTTAGAACAAAATGTTTCATTCTCAGAAGCAAAATATAATGAAAATATAATTAATCTGTAAATTCAATGTTGAGTATCGAAAATGTCTTCTTTATAAAATACCCTCCTATGGGCAACTCAACTATCACCGTCAAATAATCACTTTATCTCCACTAACTACTTTTAGATTTTAATAGTGCTTAACAAAATAATCATCTTCATTGTTACGCATATTTATATAAATATCATTTAGCGCTAACTCATATGTCTTTAATACTCTCCCTCAAGTTAGTTACTATAAACAAGTTCAACACTTTAGTTTATTTGGGAAATAGTTATTATTTATTATTAATTATTTCTTACTTATGACCCAAATTAACTTGTAATCCAAGTGATACCATAAATAGTATTTAAGAAGGAATATATCTCGTCCGTACATTAGTTACTTGATGGACGTACCAGATTAAATCATAAACTCTATAAATTGGTCCTCCCTCCACCCATTAGGGTCACCACATATTCTTTATGATAATTCATCAATGACGGTTGCGGTAACATAAAGTTAGGGCAAAGAGGTAGAATCAATTCGATTAACGCATCCGCTTTTCTCTGTAGTGGTGTCTTCCTCATCAAGTATGTACTCCTAACGATCTTTATGTAAGATTATCATGTTCAAGGTCCTAATATTATGTTATTAAAGTATTTAAACTTACAATAGGTGCGTTGAGCCTTTCCTAATACTTAAGCAAATAAGTCTGTTTCTTGATCAATTGAACTATATATTTTGTGTTGACTGTAAAATCATGTGTTTTTCTTTAATAAAGCAATAATCTAACAATTTATTTTATTTTCCATGAAATATGACATTTGCGTCAATTTGTATTGTTGTTTTATTTCGTTTTACACCTTCACTTAGACCTTGATGTTAACAATTAGCTCTTTACATTTACATATTAGTCATAATATTTCTAAAATAATTGCAGTCATGATGTTATACTCTAACTCTGTAGAGCTTCTTTGAGATAATGCTTTATTTTTGACTTTTCAAAAAATTAAAACGTCATCTAGTTTCATCGCGTAACCGTTATATGATTTTTTCAAAATTGAATAAGTTGGTCAGTCCACATAAAAAAAATGTAGTTAATGATGATGTTTTTTCTAAGCTAAAAAAAAATTAATATTGGGTCATTCTTACATATTATAATACCGCATAAATTGGCTAAACACATGTAAAATAAATGTTATATATGATCTGGTCATGTTAAGATATAAGAGTTTCATGGTTAGACTCTGATTAAATTTTGAATCATCTAATTTTTTCACCAGTCAACTTTTTCACATATTCATCATGCTCCGTTGTGGTTAGCCTCTCATTGTATGTTATGAAAAATACTTATAGATCTAAATTCTACTACCTCTAATTTGTGAACAATTTTAATGTAATTTTTTCGTTCAACGATAGTTTCTTTTGTGATTTAGTTATTTTAATGTCCAAAAAGCGTCTAATATCATTCAAATTTTTAGTTTTAAATTTTTCTTGCAAAGTTGTCTCTTTTTTAGGATAGAACCACATACCTAATTGAGGGCCGAAAGGAGGCAAGATCTACTATAAAGTAGAGTAGTTGTACTTGTTTTTTTTCTTAGAGTGAGTTGAGGAAGAAGTGAATCTCAGATAAGAACGTAGTCTTGTTGCATCTCCTGAAGAAGAACGGGCTAATCTATCCAACAATTCACTTTTCGTGTAAACAAAAAGTAGTTAAAATGATCTTGCATGGAATTTGAATTGGTCATTACCCTAACAAGCTTTAAGTTCTACTATCTTGAGGCTTGTTTGAGTTCCATAAAAATTTTGTTCAATCAACAAACTTCTTGAACATACATCCCATAACTAACAAAGTCATGAAAGGCAAGGTATTATTATGTTTCTTCAATCATAGTATCTTTGAAAAATGCACTGAAGATATCCATATGATGTAAACAACATTGATTGGAAGCAACTAGAGACCAATCTGCAATAACGATCTTCAATATAACGAAAAAATAAATAATCTTTTTTCTTTGATCAATTAAGAAGAAAATAGTTGCCCTTTAAAATGAACATCTTTGCTCACAAAAAAATTGTATGCATATATTGTACAAATAGTACCCGTAAATGTTATGCATGAACGAATATCCCTAGTACAACTATAATTAATCTAGAAGAGAAATTGTCTCCTTCGTGAAGACTAGCGGCAAAACACAAGCACCCAATAGTTTTCGTGTGTTATAAAGATGAAACTCTACCATAAACCTTCTCAAAGGGTGTACTAAATCATTAACATTACACATTGTATTTGTTTGTTAGGGGTCTATGATTTTAAATTAAAAGTTACATTCGTTCAATGAATCTAAGACATCATTTGTTTTCATTTAATATATTTGGATGGTTCAAACGTTAGTTCATTAAGTGTATTCATGTAAATTAAGATTTAAGTGCTAATCTGGTTTGAATAAGACTAACCATTAAGATATTGAACAAAGTCTTGATATCCTTAAGAAGTACCTTTTCGTAGATAATTTTCACCTCATTCCATCCACTATTACCAGTCACCACCACTAATCATCTTCGCTAATACAATATCTTCACTATTACAGTCTTAAACAAATGCCATAACTAGCAATCATCATGAATGCCACCATTACAATTGATCGCCAACATACTCACTATCTTCATCATTATAATCATATCCACTGCTATCAGTCTATCACCACTATTATCACTATCACGATCACCTCTACCATTTCATCATTTACTTCCATGAGTGAGGTCAATCTCTGCTATTAACCACATTCATCATCACAATTAGCATTATTGTCAATTATTACCACACATTCTTCAGCATCACTATCAACACCGTCAATCACTAATATTAATCAACTTCATTATCACAATCATCACTATCACCAGTCACCGCCATCACCAATCACCACTATCCCACCAACTACTACTGTTACACCAATCACCTATCTTAACAACTTTGACCATCATCACTAGTAACCACTAACATAAATCATGACCACTACTAACACTAGAACAAACCTTCTCCACTGTCACTAGCAAACATAAATATTTTATTGTTTATTTAATAATAAATTTATTTTATTAAGTTATAGTTTATAATATTTAAAAATTAATATTTATTTAAATTGCATGTTAATAGTGCTTATATAAATCATTACATATTAAAATGTCGAAAATGAATCATCTTAATCATTTTGTGTTTAAATCGTTTATTACATTTAATATTAATGAAAATTATTAGTATATTTTATTTTAAAAAGATCTCCAATCATTTTTTTTAAAAAAAAACTGAAAATCTTATACAGATAAGTATTAAGGTTAACATGAAAAGAGCAAGCCTCAGTCTACCGGACATTACTCGATAGCGCTTGGGGAGACAGAGCCGGTGCCTACCCCTCGCGTCTGCTGCCGCCTGCCACCTGCCGCTGTTCTTCTTCGTGTCAGGTAAGAGCCCTCTTTTTTTATTTTTAAAAAGAATCAATTGAAGATTTAATTGAATTGATACTAGTTCGAAGCTTTATTTGTGCTTGTTCAAGAAGAAATTTTGATTATTTTCGCTGTATTTGAAGTTTTTGAACTCCATGTTAAAGCTATTGAAATTTTCTGCTGGCTGAAGGCTTGAAACCATGAATTCGATTTCTGCTATTCATCTGTCGGTGTTGTGTATTTATTAGAAGTTTTAGATCAATTTTTGATAAAGATATAGTCTTTTGAGTCCTTAGAAAAATTAGCTTTTCAGGTACATCGTGTATGAAGTGTTTCTTTGTTTAGCTATTACTGCTAGAGATATTTGGAGTTGTGATATGCATTTTGGCTCTTTAAAGCTTGATTGTCAAGTAGTTTTTACTATTTGCTGCATATTGGTAATTGCATAGTTTTGCACAGATGCTATGTTCTCGGCTGCTGCAGCTGAATGTTGCTCAGCTACTATGTTTTTTTTTATGACAAACAGCTACTATGTTTTTCTCGGCTGCTACAACTGAATTTTGCACTGCAGCTATGTTCTGCCTGGCTCCTACAACTGAATTTTGCACACCTGCTACAGCTTTATTTTCAAACAGCTGCTATGTTCTTTTGGCTGCTGCAGCTGAAGAAAACAAAGATGAAAACTAAAAGATGACAACTTCATCCTAAGTAGGAGGGAAAGGATAAGAAGCATTCAATCAAAGTGTACATAGAAAGAGAAAAAAAAACCTTGAGAGAATCAGAAGAACATAGCATGTTAGGAATTACAATTAATTAATTCTTTTAAACACCCTACTTTTTAACAAAACAATGTCCAAATAAAAAGCCCAAGATGGCAGGGCCGAACTGAATTAGAGAAAACCAAAGTAATTTAGTTTTGATTATTGGTGCACCAAATGAAAAATTGATTAAACCGAATCGAATCGAGCCTGACCAACAATGTCCACCCCTATTTCTAAAAGAACTTGATAGTGGATTAAGATCTGAATTTTACTTGAAAATTTTTGAAGTTAAAAAAAATATATTCTTCTTTCTTAACGTTAGAAGTATTTAGACCTTAAGTTAAACTACTCAAATCCTTATATTAGTAAATAAAATATTTAGACCTTGAATTAAACTACTCAAATTCTTATATTCGTAAATAAAGTATCTTACAACAAAATCCAAGATAATGTATTGCAAATACATGGCTAACATCTTACTAAGCTGAGTCAGCCTCCCAATATATATAATAACATAACTATCAAATGTTTGTTCGAAACTTAAAGGTTTCATGTCTTGTAAAAATACTGCTCCCTTTTCCCATATTAGTTGTCAAAATTGTATAAATATTTGTCCCAAAGTACTTGCCATTTTCTCGAAAGAGATAATTAATTTTTTTCACATTTTTGCCTTAATATTAGTTGTTTCTTAGAGTAATCGAGTTTGATTATAGTGACATAACATAAAAACTACGGAAAAGGGCCAAAATTGTCCCTGAACTATGCGAAATAGATCACTTATACCCTTCGTTACATTTTGGGATCAAAAATACCCCCGCCGTTATCCCAAGAGACCACAAATACCCTCCAAAATTAACACCCTAAACTTTTTAGTGATGTGGCAAGCCACGTGGACTACTCCCTCCACCTAAGCTGCCAGGATTCCCACTAACCCATACTTACTAACCCATCAATTCATCCTCCAAAATTCAATCTTAGTTTTAAAAGAAAAATTAAATTTTTTTCATTAAAGTTTCAAATGGGTTTTTTTGTTTAGTTTTCAAGAGGTTTCCTTAAATTTTATTTGTTCATCGGGGTTTTAAGTTTTGAAGATAGTTTCCAAGCAATGAGTTTTTAAGTTTAGTTTTCAAGCAATGAGCAAGATGAATAAGGTTTACTGGGTCAGAATTGATAAGGTTGAGAGATCAAGAAGGTATTGATACTCAGTTGATCAACATCAATTGATCTTGTAAGCTCTACAAAGTGAATAAAATCGGATTAGGTCCGATGAATGATTTAGAAGGGAGTGAGATAGGTCACTACGCGAGAGGCTGTCGGTGACAGTCGCCGGAGACAGTGGCGGTGGAGGCACATTTCACGCATAGGAGGTTTGGGGAAGGGATGTGGAAGAGGTGTGGAGAAGTAGGGATTTATGAGTTTAGTATGGACTTAGGAAATAAATATGAGAAGAAAGAAGACAGGCATTGCAATCATGATTTTCTTCAAGATATCATAAATTTTATCTCCAATGGTGATTGAATTGGGATATTTTTAATTTTCCTCATTCAATTTTTTTTTAAACGGGAGATTAAACAATTTAGCTAACTTGTTTTGATTCTAGAGGTGTAATGTTTTAACTTTTTTGATGCAATTAAATTATCACTTATTGAATTTATGAAGAAAAAAAAAGTTCTGATGATGGTAATGGTACAATGAATAATGAGGGGAATTTAATTCAAATGGATGAATTGATGGGTTAGTAAGCATGGGTTAGTGGAAATTCTAGCTGGCAGCTTAGGTGGAGGAAGTAGTCCTATGTGGCTTGCCACATCACTAAAAAGTTTGGGGTGTTAATTTTGGAGGGTATTTGTGGTCTCTTGGGATAACGGCGGGGGTATTTTTAATCTCAAAATATAACGAAGGGTATACATGACCTATTTCGCATAGTTTAAGGACAATTTTGACCTTTTTCCGTAAAAACTATAAATTGAAGAGTTCAAACAAGTGATTACTGGTTGATGTTATTTACTTATTATTGTTTAAATACCCATAAAATTTGTTTAGCCATATTTATGAAGAGAGATAAGGGTAAATTAGTAAAATATTATTTCTTATCATATCTTCAGGCGTGTGCAAAACAGAAACTACTAATATGGAACAGAGGAGTACACTCCATAGACAGAATTTCAGAGGCGTCCCCAAATAAACAGAAATGCTAAGGGCAACCATGTCAACAATTCCTCTTCCCTTTCAATATACACATTCTCTCAAGCACTTGTTCTCCCTTTACCCTTTCCAGAAGCCCCTTATCCAGGTTTTCTCTCAGCCAAGAAAGATAACAACTACTGCAAGACGACTGTTTTCGCTGAAACCCCTTGCAGTTTCATCCCCAAATAGGAACTATGGTGATGAAAAAATCGATCCCACATACTTATCTTGCTCGATGCCTCACAGGAATCCTCTCAAAGTGGCGGTTTTGGTTAGTGGCGGCGTTGATAGCAGCGTGGCTCTTCGTCTACTTCATGCTGCTGGACACTCCTGCACTGCTTTCTATCTCAAGATTTGGTTTCAAGTACGTAATTTTACTACTGCCCCAGATCAATTAGTCTTCGTGTTGCCATGCAGAGTTGAAGAATATGGGTTGTTTACTACTATTCCCTCTTTCTCTGTCCCTATAGATAGATCAAATAAGTGGAGTAGTGTATTTTGTTAGCGACCAGTGTTAGATTTTTCCGTGGACAAGCTTTTGTAAACTAAATTGTACCTTGATTCTCAGATAAATTATGCCAATTAGTTATACATGATTTAGTACCAGAAATCAAATGATGTACTTATTAGTTCAGAATCAAATGTTTTAGAAGTTATGAAAGATTAAATTAATTATGAGAATTTAATGTTGCTGGCTCACACTATTTTAGCTATGAGAAATTTATACCGAGGTGGGTTTGCGTTATATCTTAAACAAAATGGGCCCTTATTCTTTTTAGTTTCAAGCAGTATTGAACAATTATCAAGTGTATTGCCTTTTCTTTTGTAGGAAGACTTCGAGAACTACTGGTCTGAATGCCCATGGGAGGATGACTTGAAATATGCGAAGGGTGTTTGTGACCAGGTCACTCTCTTTTCCTTGGTTATTTTCTCTTTTCATGTATTGATCTGGAACTGGAAGAGAATTTGATACCTGGTAGACATAGAGTCATCTCTGTGGTGATAGCTCTGACTGATTTAGGTTAAATTTCTGCTAAATGCTTGTTACTTACTGCATAAATTGTTGGTTTCTTTTTATTATTGTTATTATTTTTTTGGTGGATTGAGGGATAGATCTATCAACTTTGCAAGACTTGTTAATTACATGCCTGTTTGTATTGGCTTAAAAGTTGGTCCAACCTACTTGTAAGTCATTTTATCTTTTGAGAGTTTTTGACAAATTTAAAAATAACTTGAAATAAGTTAAAAGTCAAAAGTAGGACTCTCCTCTAAAGGCCAGTGGAGAATTAAATCTATTGTTAATGGACAAGCTTATACAACTTCCTGGCCTGGCTGTGGAAAAAGGGAAAAGGGTAGCCATACCAAATAGTTTATAGGATTCAATTGGAAGCATTTTCGGACATGACATGCTTTACCTTTTGCACATAATCCAGATTGTGGGTGATTGTTTCTTTTTCCTGGTGTTGCATTAGTAATCTGATAGATATTGCCCACTATGTTGCCACAAGCGCTTTTCAGGTTGATGTTATGTTTCCACTTGCTCTTTTCATGTTAACGTTATGTTTCCACAAGCTCTTTTCACGTTGATGATTCCTATTATTGGGGGTGGGGGGTGGGGGGGTCCCTTGCATTAGTTAGTTTGATATTTCCAATTAAGTTTCCACAACATTTGTTTTCTGACTTCTCAGGTTGATGTACCATTGGAAGTTGTCCATTTGACTGATGAATATTGGAATAATGTGGTAAGTTTCTGCTTACTTTTCAGCTGCTTTGATTACACATTTTCCAGCCTTGCGCCCTTGCCTCATGAATGGATCTTTGTTTTAACCTTAGATTGGGTTTTTATACTAAGGTTTCTTTATGTGATGCAATATAAAGATAATCTGGGGGCTATTGATGAAAGCTCCGTCATAATATTAGTTTGTTTTTGATTAGTAAGTTTTCCATGTTTAGGTGTCATATATCATTGAAGAGTACAAATGTGGCAGGACTCCAAATCCAGATGTCCTTTGTAATACTAGGATAAAATTTGGTCAGTCATGTTATATGAAAAGCAATCCACTATTCTTTAGTTTTGTTAGCGTGATAGTGAAAAATTTATTTTCAGGTGCTTTTATGGATGCCATTAGTGGAATGGAATTTGACTTTGTTGCTTCGGGACATTATGCAAAGATTGTCCATGCATCTACTGCGCAGCTGGACGAACCTTCTATCTTGGAATTGTCAAAAGATATGGTGTGTTTTTATATCGATACATGTTTCTTAGAGCCTCTTACCCTATTTTCTTTTGTAAAGTTTGATATGTTCACTTGAGAAGGGGAGATCTTGAAGATGAGAGTGGTGGGAAAGAGTCTTGCTTCACTGTAGGTAAAATGATGAACATATGGTAAATGACTTAGGCAGATGTACATGGTTGAGAATTAAACATTATGGTCCCATCAAAAGAAGTTCTTTTTGTAAGAGACAGAAATTTAGCAGTTGAGGATACAAAGTTTGATTTAACACCTTCCTAACCCACCTAGCCCCCGTTGCTTTTAACCAAGATAACTTCTTTGAACTTATGATCAACAGTTTTCATGACCGTCTGTATAATTCTTTCAGGTAAGTTTGGTATGTCTCTTGAGATATTTTGCATTTGGTTCTTATCTTGAAAAATATAGTAAATGTGATGAAGCGTCTTAAGATTTATCTCATAATGAAATTGTAATGTAGATCTCCAAGTTATGCTTAAAAACAGATAAATAAAACAACCAAAGCAAATATATTATTCTGTTGAAGGTTCATATGTAGTATCAATACTGCTCCAAGAATGATGGTTAACTAGGAGTTCATCATCTTTTGATACATAAGAAATGGTTTAATTTGCCACACTTCAATTCCTGATTTACTGAGAGTTTTATATCTTACACCTTTTCCCATGTGTACCAGAAGCATTGCAAGGGTGTACAAGTAATTGGAATATATTTTTTGGTTTGATATGTACACTTCCACAGAATTTCTCCTGTAAACAAAGAAAAAACTTTTTTGATTTGGTGAAAAATCAAACAAATGAAAAAATGGTCTGACTTGGGCAGGTTGGGCAATGATCTGTCATTTTTCCCGAATTGACCAAATGTCCAATCCATCTTGATTCAAGTGAATTCCGGACGGGATGGATCATGAGCCAATTATTAACTCAACTCTTTTTGACCGGCCTAAATTTAGCCAGACCTTCCTATTTGACACCCCTAAGTTTGTCAGAGTAGCATGCTGTGCAAGTGGTGTCCTCCACTTTCTGTTGAAAACTTGGATTGGATGACTCTTCAAATCTCCTGCATATTTGTGGCATAATGCTCATATCTTATTCTATATAGCAGTAACATTAAACAACATATGAGTGACATTCTTTGAAATGCCACTTTTAATATTCATTTTTTTTTATGTATTTTGGAAGTTTAGGTCCTTGTCCCCGAGCTTTTTCATTCGGTTGGGTCAATTTGGCTGATTTCTTATGTCTGCAGTGGTGCTGTTTCAGGTCAAGGACCAAACCTACTTCCTTTCTCATCTCTCACAGGCTCAGCTTAAACGACTTATTTTCCCACTTGGATGTATCCAAAAGGTGAGGTGAGGCTGTTGTCTTTGCACTTATCTTCTTTACAATGTATATTTTTAAAATCAAATATTAAATCGTAGAGAGTGAATCTGTCTTCACCCTCCTTCCTTCTTGGATGTGATCGTTTGAAAAAGTTCAACTCTTCATTGAGGCTGAATTACTCTTGATCTTTCATCACATATATGCAGGATGAAGTTCGCATGCTTGCTAAGTCATTTAATCTACCAAACCAAGAGAGGAAGGATTCACAAGGAATATGTTTTCTCGGCAAGGTCTGTTTTACCAGCACATTCCTCAGATACATGAATTTTTTGTTTTTTTTGGTATAAGGTGTTGTTTGGCAAACCTATGTCATTCTCGTGGAGTAACTCAAATAAGTTATTTACTAAATCATTTAACTATTCCGCTGGTAAGATGTAATCAGTTAATTAGACCTCTTAACCATGTTTCATGGGTATCATTTGCTAAATAATAATGTATGAGTTTTCCAGATTACTTGTGGCAGACAGTAATTGTTCAAACTTGTCTATGAAAAGTGGGTGGGATTTAGTGATTTACAATGTTTTTGCTATATTTAAGACCATTTCATATCAATCTGCCAGTGCAACACGGTATAAAGAATGTAGAGGTTCATAGTTTCCATCCACCAGTACAAGTCATATAAGTAATTTCATAACCATGATCAGCTCTATATTCAAAATTTCATCTTCTTCATAGAAGGTCTACACAACAAAAGTTTTAGCCATAGACTCATCTTGTAGCTATATACTTTCTTAATTTTGTTAGATTTTGCACACTTCTCCATAAGGATTAAGAATTGTTCTAATTTTTGGTAAAAGTTCAGTTTTCCCCCTAAGATCTTAGTGTCAGTTCCATTTGGAATTTCAGATAAAATTCAGTGAATTTGTTGCTAGACACATTGGAGAATCAGAAGGTATTATATTGGAAGCAGAGAATGGAGATTATCTTGGAAACCACCGTGGTTTTTGGTTCTATACTATTGGCCAGCGCCAAGGTTTACGTCTTCCTGGAGGGCCCTGGTATGCTATGAGCTCTTTCTCAGTATATGTACTGTCTGTGGTCTCAAGAGGTTAAGCAATTTGATAATCTTATATTTAACTGTTTTTATGGTGTTATTAACCGCCTACTGTTCATGGATACTTGATCTTCAACAAGATGATCGTTGCGATAATTCACAGTAAACAGATAACAAGATGCTTGCATTGTCATCTTATAGTCCTGGCCTTCGCGACATTTAGGACTTCTTGAGAAATTAGTCACATCAATCCGAATGAGTCAATCTTTTTCATATATCTTTAAATGAACTAATTAAAAATCTTCCTTATTTTGTAGGTATGTTGTGGAGAAGGATATTAAAAATAATGTTGTCTACGTATCAAGAAATTATTTCTCTGTTGACAAGAAAAGACGGTTATTTCGCGTTGGATCCTTGAAATGGCTCAGTGGTTTATTTCCTAAACAAATCGATGAGCTTCAATGCAAGGTAAATGTTTCCTTTTTTCCCCATTGAACTTTTTATTTTGAACATCTCAATGACACCTTTTACATATCTAAGAATGTCCAACTTGAGCTTAGGTTAAGAACAAACGTTAAGATGTACATGACATGGCTCACAAGTGAAATACAGTTGACTTCTTGTAATTTCGTTCTGTTGCCTGATTATTTTATTTTGGGAGCACTCTGTCATATTTTAAAGTTTTGTGAGCTTGGTAAAACTGGAATTTCAGAGCGATAGGTGGTGTGCAAGCAAATGCTCATTTTCAATTGTTCTGTAGGTTCGTCATGGTCCTGGTTTTTACAACTGCAGCTTGGTCATGGAAGTTGATCAACATGGCCAGGAAGTTGCAGTTGTCCGGTTATCTGGAGATGATCAGGGTTTGGCAGCTGGACAATTTGCGGCCTTTTACGATGGAAGGACTTGTATTGGTTCTGGCATAATACTGGAGTCATGGGATGATCAGGGATATCCTATTTGTGAGAGGGCTCTTGAAATTGCTCGAATGGAAGATAAATCCAAGCTTGGGAAACCTGTCAAGATAATGGTAAAACCTGAGCTTAGTGTTACTACAATCTGATTATGACTACCAGGCAAATCCTTATACTACTAATTATAGAATTATTTTCAACATGAGTGCGTTCTGAACAATGGGATTTCGCCTGATTTGGTAACCGTTAAATTGACTGAGGTAGCTTGAAGAACAGCAGAGTGACAAAGTGTTTTAGGCTCTATACTTTGTACTCTCGAAATTCATCAGGAGGGATAGTCTTTACCTTCTCAATGTAGGGGTTAAGGTTTGCATACACTCCACCCTCCCAAACCCCTCCAGTGGGATACAATGGGTTCATAGTTATTATCAGGAGGGGTAGTGAAGTTTGCACCAGAGACTGGACTGGTTGGTTGGCTGATCTTCAGTTATAGAGTAACTAGTGTCAATATGATGGACCAGTTGCTTCATGTCATGTATAAAAACACAACAATTCTTCTTTGTTGCTCTCAGTGTGTCAGTGAATTTTGTTGGCTTTGAGAAGATATTTGTCCAATTATATCAATATCACTTTTAATCTCAAATATATGATGTTTAATTTTATAACAAGCAAGTGATTCTTTACTTGAATTGGCAACAAATTATTAGAACTTATAAGCATGTTGAGAACATGATGATGCATTCTTGAACTGAGTGGCTTGTTCTCCACTGAAAATAAACAAAGTACCTCAAATACTCGAAGAGCAATTTGTCTTATTTTTAGTTATTTGTTGTACATCTAGTGTTGAATACTTGCTTTGGAGCAATTTGTACGTTCAAGATGAGTTTTGAGATTATCAATTTATCTAATTCTTTTTTCTTTATACATGTCCAAATACAACTTTGTTTTATCAAAATATGAGAAATTTGTTTTCTCAAATAAAAGAAAAAAGATAAAGACAACACTTATCTTTTTGTATATATATATAAATTTTATTAAATTTTTTGAATGTCTTATTAAAAAAAAGCGACTTTAGGCTGCTAATTTTATTGAGCAAACAATGCTCTAGGGACATTTCTAGGATCAAAGAAAAGAATAAAGCCTAAGGGTGTGTTTGTTATGAAGGAAAATTTTGCTTAATTTTTGAAGGGAAGTCATTTTCCTTATTTTTGAGGAAAATGAGTTGATTTGAAAGCATTTTTCAAAACTTTTGTCCAAATCGAAAAATGTTTTCCTTCATACCGAACACACCCCAAGAAAGAACCATGAACCAAGTTTGTCACTTTGATTTATTTCCCTTTTTCTTTTTAACCAATTCATACCTTTGCCTTTGTAAACTTCAGGAGGCTTACAAGTTACAACTCCTTACATTATACCTTTATGGAGTATGTGAATAATATAAAGCACCTCAATTTACCTTGAATTTTTTTATAATAATAATAATAAAAAACCTCCAATAAAATATATATTATAGGGCATTACGTTCGAGATAACGCTGAGTTATAACAATTTTCAGGAAAAATATATACGTTCAGGTTTGGTCAACTTGTTCGTTTTGCTTTAGTCTAAATTACAGTAGCCAATTTGAATTTTTTTTATTCAAAATGCACGAAATAACTGAGATTCATCCAAAAATTGAGAAAAAAATGTACACGAGACTAGCCAAAAATAACATTTACTGGAATATTGCTTTCACTTTCCAAGCTAAAAAACATTAGACACTGACAAGTAAAAAGACCAGCAATACAGGCAAGTGAAAACACAAGAAAATCAGAAGTGTGAATTTAAGGGGATATTCAGTAGGAAACTCTTTTACAGATCTTTTTCAATTAAAGGGTGACAGCGCTACCCGATTCAGCTTAATAGATTCCTAATCTTTTCTATCTTTGCATAATCGACAATCCAAGAAAGGCAAATGTAGATGATGAGTTGTAAACTATTTCCTTCTTTTTGATGTGCTCCGTCGTTCAGCTTCTTGCTCAGCAACTCGAACATGGAATTCTGCTTCAAGCATCTCATGTACACCAAGGTTTAAAGATAAGCTCAAGGTAACTGTCTCCATTATGGAGTCCAAATTAACCATGAAGCCTAAAGCTGAGAATACAGTGATGGCATTTGCTATCCTGCATATATATTGTCTTCTTTCCAGTGGTGTATCAGTTGGTTCTTCACTAGAACCTGGTAAGCTTGATAAATGGGTGTTCTGTGGATCGGACTTATTTACTTGATCGTCCACCATGGCATCTTTTACATCAACGTGTTCCCCAACCCAAATTAATCCATTGCAGCCAAAAATCAAGTCAACTCCATACTGATCTAGATGGTGGAAATGCTGTTTACGCCTTTTCACTAGATATGGAGGGATTTTGAGTAGTTTCCCTCTTTCAAGCTATTAAAAAGGAAAAATAGAATTGTTCAGAAGAACTCAACCACTAGAAACACCAAATCATCAGAGCATATGTTCTCAAACAAATTGATAAATAATGTCTGAAATCTGAAATATATTCAAGGGGATAAACAAAAATTGCAAAGCTTTGGTGAAAAATGAACATTTCATTCCACCGACCACCCCACGAAAAAGCATGACGAGAAGCAACTGAAAAGTATAGCTCTATGTGATGGTGATATCAGAGCATATAAAAGGCCTTCTTGCCAGCATTTAAAGCAAAATAACAATCTAATGCAGATCATGTCAAGGTCCTTTGTATTCTCTATTCGAACTTTATGGTCAGAATCATCTGCTTAGGTAAAACTTCTGCCGTTTGTAGCATGAGGTTTTAACTAATATTGTCCGTTATATTCACAGATAGATTCATTTTAATCCATTGAAATATAGACATGGTTTAAAATATATGCGGCAGTGTTCAGGGAAGCGTGAAGCGGAAAAAAGCGATAACGCCCCGCTTCACGCTTTAAGCAATGAAGCGCTCGCTTTAAGCGATGAAGCACTCACATACTCATTCTAGTCTGTGAAGCGTAGAAGGCTCGAATTGCTTCGCTTCATCGCTGCACTCACTTTCCTGAACACTGATATGCGGTCTAGTGTGGGGTTTTGTCAAGAGCTCAAATTAATATTTGAAGATACTTATTCTTTTGTAATTAATTATCATATTGTTAGGGTACTTAATAGATTTATTAAATGTGGCAAATTAATGGTTAAGATATCGGGATTTGGTTCACCTAGATAGTGATATTGAGTGCTATTCACGTCTAGTGTGTAATACGGGACAAGACAGAGAACTCGTTAGACCATGGAAAATTAACATTAACTTCAAAAATTTCATCAGACACATCATGTTCCTGCTTCCTACAAGCAAGTAACTCCATCCCAGCTATTACGCAAAATTATTTTACGCTTTTTAAATGGGAAAAGTTTAATCCATGGTTTTAATTAACCATAAATCCATCTACCTAAAATCTCTTGTGAATGCTAGAAATGTGTATCCCCCACCTTGTGGAGATTGAATTTGAATCCCACTCCTACTCCCACGCAAAGCTTTTATGGTCAAACAGGTAGGGGGAGGAAAAGGTGAGAAAATGAGGTGTT
This sequence comes from Solanum lycopersicoides, assembly GCA_022817965.1. Lineage (NCBI taxonomy): Eukaryota > Viridiplantae > Streptophyta > Magnoliopsida > Solanales > Solanaceae > Solanum > Solanum lycopersicoides. Next base: position 101,818,423 of record CM040626.1, on the reverse strand, counting down.
TATTTCCAACCTGATAATCAAAACAATAACTCTGAAACAAAATTTAGTGTTCTAATTTCAATTATGAAAACACACCTTTCCATACTTTTGGCTTCTAGCTTGGAGGTGTAGACTCCCATCATGTTGGAAACCACGGACTTCAGCCTGAAGATGGACAATTTCGCTTGGATTACTATACTTGCAGAAAATAAAATAAAATAAAAGGAGAATGACATGCACATATAATCAGTAAGGACAGACGAGACATAATTGCATTCATCATAATCCACAGATGGATGCCACACATAAAATGGTCCCTTCAAGAATTTGATAATTAGTCAAAGGAACTGGGGAGCTTACACAGATGACATCATTCTCCACAAATATGCTTCGCATATTGAGTTCATCAACTGCTGTTCGCCGCCTCTGGAATCATAGAATAAGAGGAAGTAGTTAATTTTAGTTTGACTATGACCATGACTAAGTAAGACCTAAAAGAATGCAACATAATGACAGAAATTCAGGGAAACAAAAAGGAAAAGGAAGTGTATATTTGATTCAGGGGACAAACTTCAAAAGTTGTATCTGCTCTACAGGTCGAGTCAGAAGTCAAGATCGAACTTCTATAGACATGTCACCCTTCTAACTCTTTAGTTTCAATACCTTGGGAACTTCAGATCTCTTTAAGCAAGCTTCAGGCAGTGGGCTCATTTATTGAACAATAATAAAAGTTATACTAGTTTGATAAATTCACTGTACTGTTATGATAAATTTAGAGAATGGAATTGGCGAGAAACTTGTTGCCCATGAAGATCTAATTATTTGAATGTTGAGACGTGGCAGTGTTCTTTAAAATATGAGATTCTGCATAGAGTTAAAAGCTGGACAAAGTTTATCTTACTCTGGAAGGCAGAAATGAATCCTTTACAACCGCAGGTCCACAACAAATGTGCCTCAATCCCAAACAAGTTGGGGTTGGCCATATGAATCCATGCTATCTTGGACTTATAGATCCATTGGGCTATTCGATTCATGTTACCAAAGGAAGTTAAAGAGATGACTTCTTCAAAGTGGACCAAAGTTGGTTCCGTTCTGCTAAAGTGAAATAGACTAGGTCTTTAAGCCACAGAGGCGGAGGGGGTTGAAACTGAAGAATTTGGAAAAATGATATAAAACAGCCATAGGAAAATCTTTTCAGCTCTTTTTTCTCTAGGATTTCAATATGCAGCGTCACAAGTGGGTACATATGGTGACACAGAATAAAGGAGGTCCTGATTTCGGTGCTAAACTGATTCCTCACAAATGTTTCTCTACATACAGACAAGATGCAATAAGGACTCCAAATTACACAATCTTGACTAGTGAATTATCCAGCAATTATAACCATCACATCATGGGACCAAAATCAATTCAGAGATCATGCTCAAATGGGCTTAGTGATATTGTAAATAATAACCTGAATGCCATCTGGAAGATTCATTGAGGAGAGCATTAGTACAGCGTCTTGGCTGAAATTAATTTCCAACCTCCATCTCTTTGGAGCAACCTTTACATCAAGAATATTAATAATCATTAGATATATATCTAACCTCAAGAAATCATTAATATTTATTGCCAAAGTAAATGGAGACAAGTAAAAAGGAGGACACGTGTTTTTTTCCTTTATGTTCTCTTAGTGCCCTTTCTTTGAAATTCAGCACCAAAGGCATGCACTATTAGATTATCCATATATTAATGTGAAGGCTTATATATTTCTCTAACAAATGGTAGAATGAAAAAACCCACCGCTATTATGAATTTATGATCATACTAGGAAAACCTGAAGAGCAACGGAAATAATTTAACTCTCTATCCTATCCCTTACAATTACCTGGGGATACATTAGGAGAGAGTTGCATTTTGCTAAGTGAACTTTGAACAAAATGCTCCCGGGGTTAGGCAGGGTAAGGGGAAAATGGTATATTGAAAATAAGTTGATTCCAAGCCTTGAACTCATGACCTACCAGTCACTAAAGAGAGCAACTTAACCATTGCAACAGGTTTCGACTTTCGTCTTAATTGAGGTTTCTAACTAGTACAGTACTACTCAAAATACCAATTCAATCAACTAGAAACAAATTGTCAATACACTAGCATCAAACTTCTAATTATAAGCACTTAAACATAAAAGGAGCAAAGATTACCCAATTTTCAATAACCTTGGAAGAAACTGACATATCACATAAGAGCTAGCAGCAAATAAAACACTTAACACACGAAAGGAGCAAACTTGACAAGAAACTCATTGCAGGGAATCAGACTCACCTCAATAACGCGGCCGACTATAATATCACCAATCTCCGGCTTATACCTACATTTAAAAAAAAAAAAACTTTTTTCACCTTAAAATCAAGCTTAAAATACTAACTAATCAGCAAAAATTCAAACTTTTAAACACTAAACCTGGCCCTTAAAGGTCTAACATAAACAAGCTTATTCACCCGCTCAACCACTCCACATACACTTGCAACAACATCATTGCCCATCTCCAACGTCCCATGTCCTCTTCATTCAACAAACAAAAATGGATCAGATACCAAAAATCGAAAAAATGAAATCAACACCCATTTTCTTAATTTGAACAAAAAAGGGGTTGTAAAGTAGATACAAATGATTCATATAGCAGAACCCCAACTACTTACTTGAGGGCAGCATCTTCGTCGACTGGAATTTTGTCTGCAACAATGACAGTGGCATTGGAATTAAGCTTTGAAGAAAGGGATTCCAATTGCGCTAATGCTTTTTCTAATCTTAGCTTTTGGGTGTTGCTGAAAGATAACTGTATTCCTCTCATTTTTTTTCTGATTTTGTGAAGAGAAGGAAGAAGAAGAAGAACTACTAGTGCAGAAGAAACCCTAAAACCTCTCTTAAACCTATGAAATTATCAAAAAGATTTTTTAATTTTTATTTTTAGATTTTTTATTTTAAAATTTTAAAATTTTGGAGCAAAAGCACAAAATTTATATTTTCCAAGTTTTTTTTTAACCTTAAGAACGGAAGGATTTTATTTAATTATTAGTAAGGTTCATTCATATAAAGAGTAATGGGTCTAAACGATATAATTTTGTTAAAGTAATTATTACAAATGTTTCATAAATAAAAGGGTAGTTATTGATATATTTTTTTATTTCTACTATATTAGCCTTTCTTGATATGTACTTCAATGATAATTCTATGTGTAAAAGTAATAACTTACAATTAGCATAAATATATAGATGTGAGTTGACGCTATTATTGCTATTTAGAGAGTTGAGTAATACCTAAGAGTCGATTTCTATCAACAATTGTTTGATATTATTTCTTTGAGCTTGGTTCAAACAATAAAGAAAAATTAATAATCCTGCATAATGGTGTTTTCAAAACCCGCAATTTTTTTTGTGAAAAATATTTCCCAAGTAATCTAAATACAAAAATCTCATAACATGTCTTTATTTAGTAATTTTATTTTCCATATTAATTAAATAAAAATTGAAAAACTTTATTAAAATTTAGCATAGTGATAGATATTTTAGATTATTTATTAATTAAAATAAAATAATAGTAATTGCATATTGGTTCAAATATCACTGTTAATGGTGTTCATAATTTGAAGAAAAAAAACAAATTCAAACTAAAAAATAATTATCAAATCTACCTGATTTTATTTGTGACTGATTTGATTTTATATTTTTAAAAATTGATAACATTTTCTTTCATTTTATTTTTCTCCAAAATATAAAAAAAATAACTGAATCAAACCGACAAATTATACACATACTTTTTATAATTTCATATACATAATTATATAGTTAAGTGTATGAACATTCATATTTTATAACTCTAGCAATTGCTCCTGAATATGGAAATTAATGTTCTAACTATTTTAAGTTTCTATGAGTAATTTACACCAATGCACTTTTTATTTATTTGCACTACTTTATAATCCGGTTAGGATATGATAATTGCAAGCAAATACTCAAAATTCTGATTTATTTCATAATTTAAAATTTTAAATTAAATACCAAATGTCCATTATATTCCTGTTAGGGGCGTTCAAAATCGATCTATAATAATCAATAAGCCAATTGCAAAATTAGCTTATTAGTAATGAGTTATTGAATAAACGTCTGGTTAACAGATTACAATTTTACAATCAGCAAATTATTGGTGTGGAAATGGATTATTCAATTTCCTTATCGGATAAACCGTTAAGAGTTACCGTACTTATACTTTTATCTTATATATATATATATATATAGCTTCATTTAATATTTTGTCATAATATATTATTATATATTATTAGTCTTAAAGTCATAAAGCCAAAAACTGAAAAATCTATGACGGATTAGAATTTTACAATCAACGAATTATTGGTGTGAAAATAAATTATTCAATTTTCTTATCGGATAAACCGTTAACTCGTTAAGGGTTACCATACTTACACTTTTATCTTTATATATACGGAAAAGGGCCTAAATACCCTCTAAGTATTGAAAATGGTACAAAATCACCCTCCATCCACCTATTGGCTCCAAAATACCCTTCTCATCCACCTATTGGCTCCAAAACACCCTTGTCATCCATCTTTGGGTTCAAAATGATCACTTATTTAATTGTTTTAATATTAAACTGTTTAAATATTTTTTAAAATACTTGGTGCTGAACTATTGATTATAATTTAATTTATTAATATAATTTATAAACCAACCCACTACCCAATAATTACTAACTAAACACCACCCAATTAATAAACCAATTATAATATCAAAATCGCCATAAACACTACTAAAACACGACGAAATTATAGATTCCTGAAAATGACATCCAAAATTATTCGAGTCAGAATCAAAGCCCCAATTAATTTAGGTTTAGCCTCTTATTTAGGAGGACACTTTCAATAGGATTCTTTTCAAGCTTGAATTAGAAATTTATGATTAAAGGTAAAGAAGTAGTACATCCCGAATTAATTCATGCACTTTTTAAAATATAATTTTATAAATATTTATGATTTGTTTTAAAGTCTTTAATATATTATTTTGAAAAAAAAGTTATCTATGAAGTAACATCACATAATTGAGACGAAAAAATAATTAAGATGAACATAGTCAGATTTTTAAGTTTATCGGTAATTTTTATTTAGACACTTGAATGTATGATAATTTACTTCTATAGATATTTTCGCTTCAAATTTTTAGGTACACTCATTGACAGTAGTTTTCCTGTTGTTGCATTAGTAATGTGACGGATTTATTAATTTGAAGGGTTTAACTAGTAATGGGTGGGTAGTGAATTTATTTATAAATTATACTAATAAGTTAAATTATAACAAATAGTTGAGCGCCACGTATTTTAAAAAATATTTAAATAATTTAAAAATGTTATATAAGTGGTCAATTATGAACCCAAAGGTGGATGACAAGGGTATTTTGAAGCCAATAGGTGGGTGGGAAGGTATTTTGAAGCCAATAGGTGGGTGGAAGGGTATTTTGGAGCCAATAGGTGAATGAAGGATAATTTTGTACCATTTCCAATACTTCGAGGATATATTAGGCCCTTTTCCGTTATATATATTAGCCTCATATAATATTTTGTCATAATATATTATTATATCTTATTAGTCCTAAAGTTGTAAATGCTAAAAACTGAAAAACCTATTACTTTTCGATTCATATATTAACTTTTACTCCTATATTATTCTTTTGCACTATAGAAGAATTTTATAATTCAACTGCATATAAAATAGTGAAAAGAAGTCCTTACGTTTATTAAGAAAAAAAGGAAGGTAAAGATTAGTCGATCGATCATGCGATAACTATTTGATAATTGGTAATCCGTTATTGAACCAATCGATAAGCTGAATGAAGGAAAATAATTTGTATGAGACACAAAAAAAATTAAAAATGTAAGGGTCCTTAGAATAATCCTCCATAAGTTGTTGTGTCCCTCACAATTATACCTAACATTTTTATCCTTCCATTTTCTTTTATGAATCAATCATTTGTAACCTCTCTTAACCAGCCTCTAATGGCTGCTTCTCTTTCCTTTCTCCTAAACTTGACATTAATATTATTATTACTATATCAAATGCAAAGAGCTGGATGGCCTTTTGGAGCCTTTCTTCTTCTCTTCCTCTCCTTGGCCTCCTGTCTCTCTTGCTTTCCCATCAAACCTCCTTGATCACATCCAACGATCAGGTGTCAGATGGACGGGTTGGATCAAACTCTTCTGTATTCCGTGAGGCCCCTGCATTTCGCAATGGGGACACTTGTGGTGGTAATAATGATCGAATGCATGTGGCTATGACACTTGATGCTAATTATTTAAGAGGTACTATGGCTGCAGTGTTATCGATATTACAACATTCAACGTGCCCTGAAGACGTTACGTTTCATTTCCTATGGGTTAGACATGAACATGAGGTGTTTTCGAGTATTAAGGCAACATTTCCTTACCTTAATTTCAAGGTGTATCGATTTGATGTACATAGGGTACGTGGCCTAATCTCTAAGTCTATACGTCAAGCTTTAGATCAACCTTTGAATTATGCCAGGATTTATTTGGCTAATTTGATACCTAATGAGGTGAAACGCGTTATTTATCTTGATTCTGACCTTGTCATGGTTGATGACATCGCAAAGTTATGGAAGGTTGATTTAGGTGACAAGGTTTTGGCTGCACCCGAATATTGTCAAGCAAATTTCACCGTTTATTTTACTGAAGCGTTTTGGTCTGATCCTTATATGCCAAGAACATTTGAAGGGCGAAAACCGTGTTATTTCAACACAGGGGTGTTGGTAATGGATGTTGATAAATGGAGATATGGTAATTATACAAAGAAAGTAGAGGATTGGATGGTTCTTCAAAAGCAAAAAAGGATATATCAATTAGGATCATTGCCTCCATTTTTGCTTGTTTTAGCAGGAAATATAATGCCAATTGATCATAGATGGAATCAACATGGATTAGGTGGTGATAATGTTGAAGGTAAATGTAGGGAATTGCATCCTGGACCAATTAGCCTTCTACATTGGAGTGGCAAAGGCAAGCCATGGTTGAGACTGGATTCAAGAAAACCGTGTAGCGTTGATCATCTATGGGCTCCTTACGATCTTTATCGTTCCTCTACACATTCATTCGAGGAGTAACATGTTATAAATGACGGATCCAGGATACATACATATCTAATGAATTTCTTATTATCCTGTATATCCGCTCTGATGAGTCAATACATGGCACAAATGCTAAAACATATCTATGTAAGGTTTGAGGGAAGCATGTTTTGCATTAGGAAGAGAAGCAAGCATCAAATAAGAAAAAAAAAAAAAAATGTCAAAGTGAGAACATAAATAGATATACTTCATAGTTTATTTTTGTTAGTTTCTAACACATGATCATTTTATGTTTGGATTTTATGTATTATAAAGAAAGATGGCTATAAGCAAAGAATCACACTCATTAATTCCTCTTATATATTACACTATAGTTTGTTTTTGTTAGCTTTCAACACATGAATATATTATTACAGTATCTATGATTATTAGCTTTACTATTTTTTTAAAAAAAATTGATTAAGATGGCTAGTGTTGTCATACTCTGTTAACTCTGTTTCATATTTGGTTGGCTCCTTCATTTCTCTCCGGTTTGAATTTTCATCGATAAGGTAGATCTGATATTAGATGAGACTTAACGTAACCACAATACAAATAATCTTTCACATTCCTAGGGGGATGTGCAGCCTTAGATTTTGAAAGTCAATTTCAATGTACGTACAAATCAACCAAACCAAGAAATGGTTGAAATATGTAGAGAAAAAATCACTAAAATTTCAATAAATACTAAATCATGAACGCGTAAATATAAAGATGTAATGTATTTAGTAGCGTAAATCCATCAAAAGTTTAAATCTTGGATATAACTTCTGAAGATAAAAGAAGTAGAAGACAACTATACGCGAGAAGTAAATAGTTGCTAAGTTTTCTTCTCTGGATCGTTGTTGTAAGACTTGCGTAAAGCTTCCTTCTTACTCTTTATGAAGGCTTCCGTCTTCTCATTAATGTTGGAAGCCACGTTTATAAAATGTCTTCGTCTAGCTGGTGATGCTGGTGTTGGTGTTGGTGCTGACGGAATTTTCTTAGCTTCATTTCTTTTTTGAGTTGTTTCTTTGATGCTCGCGATTTTCTTTGGTCCAACTATCTCCATGTGTCTGAACTCGATTTCTATATCACCATTCATATTTTTGATATCTTTTGGTGACTCAATAGGGATTTGATTTCCCATAGTCACCCAAATTGTGTTGATTATGAGGTTAAAGAGGCGATTACATATGCTTGATGATTGAGAATTGTGAATTTGGCCTCTTTTGTCCATTGTTTTTTATGTTGTTGATGTACTTATTTTTTGTGGTACTAGCAAGTAGTAGCATGTGTATTATTAATATATGATGAACCAAAAAAGTTGAAAACAAAATGATTCTATTCTTACTGAGTTGGGCAACATGTAGTGTGATTCTTTGCTCTATCTACCCAAAAGCATTTTATCCTATCCTTTATTTATCCATCTTCCTTGGATGGAAAATGTTTTTTAAGGTGAATCTTTTTACTTTTTTATTTATTTATGTAGAATAAGTGAATACTCCCTCCGTTATCGTTATATTAAAAGTAGTTGTTATGTATTAATTGTTCATCTTACTAAATCAAGAAAATATTAATTAATCTTTTTCTAAATTACCATTCAAGTAATTCTTTTTGAAAGTGTTTATATTTGTTTGTAAAATTTTCAAGAAGTTTTTTTAAAAGTGAATTGGTTAGATTATCTTCCAACTAATATGGGACGCAGGGAGTATATTATTTGAAGTATATTTATATGTAGTAATAATCTAGACAATCACTGTAGGATGGGGCGCAACAATGAGATTGATCAAATAGAAGATATTTTTTCTGAAAAAAATATTTTTTATTTGACCAATCAAGTATGAGAAAATTAAAATTTTCATAAAATATTTTTTTTATATACTAAATGATATAATTATATAAAACAATTTATACCATGAATGCGAGAATGAAATTAACTACGAATTCTGTCAAATTCAATATCTTTTACGTAAACTCTGTAATTATCAATCATAAGTACTCAATAACTCAAAAAGGACTAAAGTTTTAAATTCATACATTTTGATAATCTGTCTAAATCCACCTCAGCATTACTAGAAATTTAAAAGATGAATACACCTTTTTCTGAGCATAATTCACATTCCAACTTGCAAAAGATAAATATGTCTCTATCAAATATCATAAATTTCATTTTTACATTATTGTTTTCTATTTGCAGGTTCCTTCCAATCATGTACTAAGAATCTTGAATTTAAACCGTATATGTTCCCTATTTGTTACACATAAGTTATTCTTCATTATTTGACCATCTCTTACGTAAGTTACACAGATGTCAATATCTTGTTGTAAGACACAATTGGTCACACATACAATACTTTAGTAGTTACAATTAGATCTAGTTGGTCACACATACAATATTTCAGTTGTTATAATTGAATCTAGTTGGTCACACATACAATATTTCAGTAGTTACAATTGGATCTAGTTGGTCACACATACAATATTTCAGTAGTTATAATTGGATCTAGTTGGTCACACATACAATATTTCAATAGTTACAATTGGATCTAGTTGGTCACACATACAATATTTCAATAGTTATAATTGCATCTAGTTGGTCACACATAAACTATTTCAGTAGTTACAGTTGGATCTAGTTAGTCACACATACAAATATACAATTGGATCTAGTTGGTCACACATACAATTGACGTCTTCAAATATATATACATATAGATTCAATCTCTGTTTTGAAAACACGTATAGTTAAAATCAGATACTATATTCTCATTTCAATCAAGATTAGATATTAATGTGTGTGATAGATATAATATATTTATGATTATGTATTTTCGTACAAGATACATTTATAAATGTATCTAAAAACCCATCAATGACTAGTGAGACTCTCTCAATAGAGACGTCAACTACTCATATGACATACATACAGTATATAATTTTAGGTGAGGGGAATTAAGGGACCCCTAGAATAAAAGTATTTGAAAATTTTAGAGTGATTTCATCAATCAAGTGAATCAATAATGCAAATACGAGAAACAATAATCAAACAAATGACTCAAGTGTCTCACTAAATATTAAATCCAAAATGTTGTATTTTTTGTAACAGACTTAATTATTTATTTAAAAATATAGGTATAATTAATATGCATGATAGAGAGTATGTCTAATCAAGATAGTTTTTTCTGTGAAAATTATATATAATGATAAACTAATAAATTAAATTAAATGTTATAACCATACTTTGATTTAATTGTGTCATGTAGCAAACTGTTTGTCAGTCACCTCTCTCCCTCAAACTCTCGCTCGCCACTCTCCCTCTCTCGCTCGTTCCCTCTCACTTTTATATAAACACGAGTGTATAAAATGTGTTTCTATTTGTATAAAGTGAGAAAAAATGTATATATACATATATTTTCGTTTACCTCTCTCCCCTCTCCCAAATCTCGCTCGTCAGCCTCGCCTCTATCGCTTATACAAACAGAAACGATATGTATAAATTGCGTTTCTGTTTGTATAAAGTGAGAGAAAATTGTATATACACATGCAAATATATATATATCTTCGTCCTATACACTTATAATTATACAATACAAATATTTTCCTCCCCAATTTTCTTTCATCTTTTTCTCTTTCTCATTTTATACATATACAACAATTGATTTGTATACAACTGATTTCTTTTGTTATAGCGAATTATACAATTATTTTTATATGTATAGCGAAATATACATATCTATATTTAATATAGAGCACAATTATGCAAAGTATAACTATAACATACAAATATGATTTTTATGTTTAATATGAAAGTTACTTTCAATGTTGGAAAAATTAGCAAACTAGTCAAATAACTTAACTTAATTAGTAAAAATCTCCATACTTTATAAATATTAGTAAAAATGTCAAAAATGTCATTATTTTAGAAAGGATTGTGTATTCTAATTTACTTCCTATTTTATCTCATTTTAATTATAAATTTTTCAATTAATCCTCTCTCATATGTTTTTTAAAAAATGAAATATTTTCTCTCTCTCATATTTTCATCTTCCAATTCTTCTCCATTTCAAAATTTGTCTCTCTTCTTCTTCTTTTTTTTTCCAGAAAAATATATTTATAAAGATATTCACACAATCCATTTTATTAAAATACGAGTCTTTATCCATTTTTCAATATTTGTTTTATGATTTTATTTTTATATAAATCGTTCAAAATTGTTGTTTGTAGTTGAAATCACTTTTTGAGTTTGATAAACTCTAGATTACTCTCCAATGGCAGAATCTAAGAGAATTACTAGAGGTATTCAACTTAATCAATAATGTTCTATTTTTCAAATATCACAATTGAAACTTAGAACACAAATGACGATAATTTTGTATTTTAATTTGTTTATTTTGTATTTTAATATCACTTTGTATACAAATAAGTTTTATTTTTTTTTATTTTGTATTCATCATAATGGTATACCAACAAAGTCACATTTGTATTTCAACTGAAGTGAGTATTTATTGTGCTCATTTTGTATTTCAATCTTAATTTTCAATGACAATTGTATACCAACAACTTTTATATTTTATGTGTTCACTTTACAATTCAAATTAAAATTGAATATCAAATTGTGGTGAGTATTTTACTGTGATCATTTTGTATTTAACTCTCACATTGTATTCAGAAAAGTTTGTATTTTTTGTGTTCATCATAATGATATACCAACAAAGTCAATTTTGTATTCCAACTGATGTGAGTATTTATTGTGCTCATTTCGTATTTTAGTCTCAATTTCAATGACAACAAGTTTGTATTTCTTTTTATTATGTTTTCATCATAATTGTATATCAACAAATTTTGTATTTTATGTGCTCACTTTACCATTTAAATTAAAATTGGTATATTACTTGCATAGTGAAACTAAAATTGTATCCTGGTGATCAAAATTGTATTACATAACTGCCAAATATATATTTCTTTTATTTGTATTACAAAAATTTACGAATTGTATTCCAATATAATCTAGTCATTACATATGAATACGATTAAAGAAAGATACATGATTCTAAAAAAAGAATAGCATACATAATGAAAATTCTACAATCTGTTGAGGTTGATACAATATTCTAAAAAAACAAATTTAAAAAACGCAATTTAATCGAATTCAATTCAACATAAATTGAGTATTATCAATAAAAATTTAAAAATCGATACTAGAAATTTGATGAACAAGCGGGATGAGTTCTTTATGTTTATTTTTTTGAATTTGTGTTTACTTTTGAATTTTTGTAACTGATGAAACTTTTAAGCAATTATTCCTATTTTAAAAAATTCTCTCCCTTAAATTTTTCCTTTTTGTTTGTTAACAATTATATTCTTTAAATAAAATTTAAACAAGATACATATAAACTAAAAATTTAATATTTTTACTAAATATTAAAAGTGTTGACAATAAATCCTATTAAATATTAAAATATCGATATTTTGAAAAATTTCTCCTCAATTTTTCCTTGAGCAATACATTTTAGGCCCAACATTGTAAAAGCAGTCCAAAGCAAAACGAAGGCCCACGAATGAAGTCTTCCTGTGAGAATGGGAACTGCCAACTGGCAACAACATCCTCTTCAAAAGTGACACTTTGACAGAACCCAATAATCACAACACTCGAGTCGATTCTTGATTCTACTGCCATGGATTTCTTCAAATCCATCTTATCAGATGATACCGAACCGGACCCTCCACTACCCAAAAAGCCCCAAGATTCTTCACCGGAACAATCACCTGAAAAGGAAATTGACCCGGATCAGAATCTTGAAAAACCCAATTCACCATCTGATTCAACCGCCGTCGGCGGCGGTGATGGTACTGCTGATGCTGATGGTGGTGGTGTTTGGAGTTTTGGAGGTTTGTTGAAGACATTATCAACCCGATCCGAATCAGTGCTCGAGACATACCGTCGGGATCTACAGGAATTCGGATCCGGGTTGAAAAAAGAAACCGAATTGTTCCGTGAAGTAGCTAGTCGGGCTGTTAAGGATCTTCCTAACTCGATCGAGGTCGGAACTACCGTCAGCCACGCCATTGACGGTGTTATCAAATCGACAACTGAGATTATATCACAAGGTAAAGATACTCTTCTCGCTTCCTCTGATGCTGAATCCGAAACCCCAGATGCGAATCGGACCTTGAATTCGGGTCGGTACAGTCGGTTTGAATCTCAGTTGATGAATATCCAGAGTGACCCAAATACGTTCTGTGTGGATCCTGAGGATTTGGAGGAGTACAAGAAGTGGAAATCTGAGTTTGATTTGAAGGAAAATAGTAAGGAAGTTGAGATTTTGATTGAAGAAAATGGATCTTTGGAAGGTATATACAAAAGGGTTGTGCCTAATGAAGTTGATAATGAGACTTTTTGGTGTCGATATTTTTATAAAGTGTATAAGCTTAAGCAACAAGAGAGTGTAAGAGCTAATCTTGTGAAGAGAGCAATATCTATAGATGATGAAGAAGAATTATCTTGGGATGTCGATGATGAAGACGATAATGAACAAGAGAGCATTGCCAAATCGAAATTCGATGAGAAGGGAAAAGAGCTTTCTGTTGTTGAAAGCTCTGTCACTGATGTAAAGAAAGAATCTGCCACTCAAGATTCGACCAACGTTGCAAAGGAAGTGCCTGCTAATAAAAGTGAACCAATCAAGCAAGATTCGAGCAACGTTGCAAAGCAAGTGCCTACTAATAAAAGTGAACCAATCACGCAGGATTCAATCAACGTTGCGAAGGAAGTGCCTACTAATAAAAGTGAACCAAGCAAGCAGGATTCGACCAATGCTGTAAAACAGGACGAATCACAAACTATAAGTTCGGCTACTGTTGATAGGAAAGAAGAGAATCAGTCTAATGTAGATGGTGGTGGCAAGAGCAAGGTCGTAGAATCAGTTGGGAATAACAAAGATTGTAAGAAAGAAGACGCTGAAGTTACTCCTCTGGTTAAAAAGGAAGAAGGGGTAGTAAAAGGTTCAGAGGGGAAAACTGACAAGGATGGATCAGGCAAAGATGGTGATGTCCCTATTGCTTCAAGTCAAAAGACGACTGGGGCCGATGAGGACGACTTGGATTGGGATGAGATTGAGGACGTTGACGGTATTGATGACAAAAAGGCAACTTCTCATGTTGCAAGCACCAATAGAGATGATTTGAGGAAGAGGCTTAGTGTTGAAGAGGACGATGAGGATTTGAGTTGGGATTGAAGATGATGATGAGCCTGTGAAAGCTTTTAGATTGTGAATCAAGGTTAAGAGACGCAGAAAGCTGGATGTCAATGCAGTCAACGACTCAACGTACAACAGAACTCAAGAATTAAACTTTAAAGCTTGAAACCTAGTAAAGTAAGATAATGTTTATTGTTTCAGGCAGTTTGTTTAATTGTGCTTCATGATTTTCATTCTTTTTATTGAACTTTTAGCTTAGTAGTCGCGATTTCCATGTCTAGCTGTTCATTTATAATGTGAACATGTTTTGTGCCCTTTGTATACTTGGGAAATTTGAATGAAAGCAATGATGTTCATAGACAAAATGCTATCCTATTATCCTGTTGCATTTATGAACTCCTCTGTGAAGTGAAGTGTGTTCAATTCTTTGGAATCATGTTTTTAATGCTTACTTTGTGGTATTTGTCCTCTTATTAATATGTTATTCTTGCCCTACTTAAATGCTCTCTTAGTACATTCCCTCGAGTGATCACAACATATCATAGTTTAATTTCTCATTGGTCGACCAGTTTTAGCCTTTCATATAAGCGTAACAACAATAAAAGAAGGCTACTCTGCAGTCTGCAGGGAATTTCATTTGGATAAAGCTTCTAATTGGGAGGAAGAAATGAAACGCGACCACTTTAATCAACATAGCTAGCTTCTTTCTTTTGAAATCAGTGTCTGAAGGTGCATCCAGTTGTTGTTTTATTCTGTAATAACAAAAGGTCGTATTAAAAGGGGGAAAGAAGGGGAGATGGTCGAGTATAAACTAGATACGAAAGGGAATTGCAATCCTTCATGTCCTTACCTCTTACGTCTACACATAATATTCCCTAATCCATTTATGGTCGTTTTTAATCACTTGGGAAATACTTTAGCTGCTCCCGGAGTCCATTTGCTGCACAGCTCGCCATAGCATGAGAGTATTGGGTTACCTTCTTCACACACACACGCACACAACCGTCCTTTTTTTCTCTTGGCATCATAGGTTAAGCGGGGCTACTGTATCTAAGTAGAGAATCCTAATCGATTTTTATGAAGGTGAAACTCTTCCAAGTTGATAAGCTGAATAACCTGGAGTATTTTCTACTGCTGCTATTTACTATTAGGAAGCATGCCCTATCGTTTAGGACGCTAAAAAGTGCTTTATGAGCCTACGCCTACACCTAACAATCCTTCAAGATTGGTATGTAGGCCGTGCAATTTAGGATGACTAAACATTATTGACATTTGGAGAAGTATGGACAATCAATCATCATATCTCTATACTGGGGGCTTGAGAGGAAGTTTAAACCAAATCTCACTTTTCATATACCTTATATGCCTGAGGGTGAATCGATCTGAATTCGGTTCAGGAAGCATGAAACCCAAATATAATTACCTAAAAAAGCGACTATTGCTGGCCTTCAATGTATTTTGTTCAGAAGGTATTGAGAGCTTTATAACTTGAAAACATAGTACCAAGGAGGCTGGATCAGTCAATAATGCAGTTAGTTCAATTGTGCTAATTTTCATTCTTTATAATTTTTTTAGTTTGAATCAAAATTGTTATGTCCAGTTCTTTATTTATAAAGTGAACATGTCTTTATAAAGTTGGGATGTTGAGGCTGAATCAGACAATAATGATGAATTCCAGATAACCACAAAAACTAGACATAGTTAATAACCTAAAATGATCCCCTACTGACCTTTAAAAAGACTGATGTAAAAAACGAAAACTTTAATACAAAATTCAGCCTGTTGTTTGGCTAATATACACTCCATTTACCTAAGCTCAGTTATCTCTAAAGCCTATCACATAGGTGAACAGGTATAGTAGCCAACACCTAGTCTCTAGGGTAAATAAAAAGAGAAGGAAAACCTTTGAAAAACCATAAGAAAAAAGAAAGCAAATTCATGCTCACTCATTGTACACAGTAGGAGAAAGCCCCTTCAGCTACAAAGGGTATTTAAAGCCTTCAAACTAGAGAATCTATGGGGATTTGCCATCAAGATCCAAACTTGGTTCTGAAGCGGTCTCTGATTTAGGCGAGTCACCAGGGGGAGGTAGTGCAAGGAACCGTCCTCTTTGAGCACGCGGTGGAAGATGCTTTGCAGGTTTTCTGGATCCACCATTCCATGGCAGAAATACACCAGTACCACCACGAGGAGCCCTACGGGGATTCATAACTACTGGACGCAGTGGTGCCAGCATAACCATCGGAGATCGGACAACACCTCCCCATTTGGGGACCATATCCATTGGCTCATAACCATTGTGTGCTCTATTTGCAGTTGCATATTGTGTTGGAACACCAGGTTGCCATATGGTCATGGCTCTAGTCAGAGGAGCAGCTTCTGAAAAGTTGTTTCCCATCTCTGTTCTGACTTTGAAGAATGTGATCGTAACTCTTTTGTTAGGAGATGAGCACATAGCATGTCTGGCCATATCAGCACTGTTTCCCCTCATGACCAAAAGAGACCTGCAAATATTAAACAACAGGTAGCAAAAAACCAACCATAAGAATAGTCATTTGTTTTAGAGGGACGATTATCAAATGGAACTTCAACAAACATTGAAGAAAAGAGTTCATGTTATGGCTGAAACTCTGCCAAAGTCCATTCATTTCTAAAATAAGATTGTAATTACTGAGCACATCTGAACTACAGAACAAAAGCTTCATCAGTGTAAAGCACCTAAAAGAAGTGAAGAACATACCCTTCTTTTAGAGAAAGCATGAGAGAGCCTTTGTAGTTCCCTTCACTGTCGCATACAAGTGTTCGCCCAAATGCCATCATTGAGTCAGCTAGGACAAGGGTGGACACTGGCTGTTCCAAGTGAGGTGGTTTCAGGAAAGGCTGTGAATACTCCCCCTAAAATAGCAGCAGACAAGCATTTAGGCTTCATTTTTATACTGATAAAAATGTTGCAGGCCAACATAACTCTAGAATAAATGCAAATACCTCATCAAAAAAGTTGATGATGCAGCTGTTAGGTCTTCTACTCTCTGATATTAGATGCCACTGAATCAGGTGGTTTATGACACCTTGCAGAAGGGCTGGAATGGGCTCATTGTGACCTGAAAGTTGGCATTTTTCCAAGTTATGATAGATATGGAAGACTAAGAACTGGAGATTAAAGTTGAGGCGAATTGGGGGACAATGGTGAAGTTTTGTAAACCACAAATAGCAACAACAGGTGGTATGTATTAAGATGCGTTTTTCTTACTCTTCTGACATGTAGCGTCCTCTTTTACATGCTCAAAAATTGGTGCACCAAGCTGAATTAGCTCTCTTTTGCTGCCCTTGACCTGCTGGTTGTACAGAATAAAAGTTTCACCTGAAACACAGTCACAGATCAATCAGGAACTTATCCATGATCACACATTGGAGAAGTAAATAGTTAATCAGATTTGGCATTGCTAGTGTCGCAAAACTTGACAAGGCTACCAAAAAAGAAGTAGAAGAAGTTTAACTTTAGTTGATGTTTTTGATGCTTGTTTGATTCATCAGATTATAAGCAAAAGAGAAGTTTAAGTGAAAACAAAGTCAGGTATCAACCTCAAGCACAAGTCACAAACAATGATTTTAAGGCAGCTGCAATTAATCATAAAGAATAAACAAATGCTCAAACCTTCTCCAGCAAACCTACAGAAGGTGTCCTTTTACTATCTCATAACTTCGCCCCAAAAAGGAAACAACAATAACTATAAAAGCGTCACGAATCACAGGATCCACCTGAGAGTTCACCATTTTGACCAGCAACTCGAAGTTCATTCACAAGGTCATCTAATTTAGAGATTTCATTCGGAGTAAAAACGTCTTCGAATAACTTGAGACCTCTCACAACATTCACCTACCAGCAACAATGTAGGGACGTTTAAGATCTTCACAACATTCATATCCTACCAAAATGGATGTAAAATAACAAGGAAATGGAGGACTTACCATATGTCCTTTAACTGGTTCCTTTGATACAAAACCCTTTGTCATCTTCATCTGTTCATGCCTAGCCTCGCAGTTTTCATGGTTTGTGCAAAATTCATCAGAATCCAGGAAATGCTGTACTTCTTGAGATCCTATAAAATAAAAGTAAGCAATTAAAATATGTGTATTCTCCATCCACAATGATGAAAGTAAAATTCCACTAGCTAGTTAGTTGAAGTAACGGATCACTGTAACATGCTTGATCATATGTCTTGGCAATAAGAAGAAACCTTGATGGTGCATATTTGAAAGCAATTTACAGTAAAAGTGCTAATACATCTAAAACACATATTTTCAACTAATAAGTATCATCTATAAACATATTACTCTGGTTATGAGTTAAATATTTTTCTTGTAAACACAATATTAGCATTGGTGTTAAAAGAGTGTTAGTCCTGGCTGAATTTGGCAAATGGGCGAAATTACGCCCCTTTCCAAAAAAGAAAAGAAAAACTGAAAAAGACAGTACTCTTTTACCATGACATAAAATGTATCTAGTTATCGTTGACCACGTTTATATTGATGGAAATGACACCATATATAACATTAAGCCACTGTAAAAGAACGGGGCAAAATCAACTAGTCCCCACATAATGATACCAAACAAGTGCTACAGTTCCAATTCCATTAGTCTTCACCTAACCACCATTAATAACACACAAAAAGATAAGAGTCATGGGTGAAGCAACAATACGGTTTGTGAGTGCCGAACCCAATCATTTTGATCCAAATCTTATATTTATCTTTAAATAATTTATCGAATCTATGTAAACTATTAATTTAGAATTCAATAACTTAAGAAATTATAATCAACTTCCACTTCTGACTTCAACCTCTGATACCTCTTAATAGTTTTTAAAGGTGAACTAGTAGATTGATAAATTGGTTAGCAACATGATCAAGTTGTATAAAAGTAATCCATCCATGTGTTGCTAATATTAATGAGCATATTCGTTTTTAAAAGCATATACTAAGCAACAAAATCTTTTTATTAGTATCTGTCTAATTTAAGTCTAAAAAGATATAGAGGGGACAGAACTTTCCGGCGTTCCATTATAGCATTGCGACAAGAAGATGAAAGCATCCAGCACTAACAGTTGGAGAGGAAAGAGAGACAAGGCAGGTGGCCCACACTATAAACCTACCAAATGAATACGGAATACTACAACAAGTGCCTTGGCCCAAACCCCAAAAAGTATTGGATCACACAAAAAGTGAACCAAAATTAAACAGTCCCCCAAAGACAACTGGGTGATTTAAGATTTTTTCCTCAATACCTTTTTTTTTATTATTGATCTTACATCTATAAATAGAAAATATATTCTCACTAGTGGACCAGCTTTCGCACATGAAAATCAGCATCTGGTTAATCTCAACCATTTTATTGATCATGTATTTTTTCTTCAAATCAAGCCGAACTAAGACACAAGTAGCTCAGCCCACTTGCATTATTCAATGAAAGATCTTCAATGATGATATACTTTTATAGTCCTACAGAATTTCTTATTAAAATTCAAAGAATTATTTGTTCTTTTCTTGAACTGCTGCCAAGTTAATAAATTAGGCCGTTACATAAACTAAAATGAGGAAAGTATTCTTTTTTCTTTTGTATCTAGAGTTACACAGCCAACTTATTGCTAATATTAGCTAAATATTATTTTCATAAAGCGAACTTGAATAAATTCTAACCAACCTAATAAATTAGGTTACTCAATTCCAGCCAAATCCTAAAGCCAACAAAACAGAGGTATGACGTTTGTCAAAACATCACACGTTTGAGACCACAACTAAATAAAGTAAGAACAATTTAATGAGTCAATTCTGTCTCTGATACCCACCTCGAGGCATCTATTTAACAGAGCCGTCTTCCCTGGTCTCAATCTACATTGTACATTTCTTTTCACTCAAAAGAAAATAAAATTTTATACTTGAAAATAATTTAATTTTAAAATTTCAATATAATTTATAGTTACATACCTATTAAATAATAAATTTATATCAAGTTAAATAGTATCCTATATACATGGTCAAGAAGGGTGTACTTTTTTTTTTGGTGCAGTGAAACTCACTGTGTTTCTGAATTCTGATTCTCTGCTGCACCTAAAAATTACAACACTCCCTTTTCCACCACATTGGTTTTGTCAAAACTTTTTTTCCTATAGAAAACATTGGGAAATCAACAGCATTTAACTAAAGTTTTCATTTCCAATTCGAAAGAAAAAATAACGGATAAAGGGATTGACATTGGAATGGTAAAGCTGAAAAAGTCATCTCTAAAATCTGAATATTTTGGTCTTCTTTTTGTAAAGAAAAGTAGTCGAGGAGGATGACAACTTTCACTTGAATTTCATCACACACCAAATTGGATTTTGGCTTGAAAACTTTGATTATTTTTGAATATGTTGTTGTTTTTTTTTAAACAGAGAAGAGAATTTTCAATGCTTTTGGGGAAACAACAATTCTCTCCATTAGAAGAAAAAACTTCGGCCAGAGAGCATTTTTTTAAAAAGAATTATACGTGGCACAAATTTAAATTAATTAAATTTGTAGATTTCAAATATTAAATGGTTGAATTTGAGGAAAAAAGAAGAAATTTCCATAATTTCAAATTCTAAGAATAAGATATTTTTCCCCATATGAATTAGATTGATGGAAACCCAATAGTCAGATTCAACGTGAAAGAATCAACATATTTAATAATTTTCTCTGTTAACTCCGATTTCATAATATTTTAAAAAATAAAAGTTTTTATCTTTTTCCCATGAAACAACATAAAATATTTTTTAATACCAAATCCTTTTTCTAATAAAAACATTTAAAACACGTCCGAAAAAGTCAAAATTCCCTAGTAATAGTAGTAATTGCAATCTATAAATAAATAAATTAAAGATCATTAAAAAAAAATAACTTTTGAAACTATACTCTCTATTCTGTTTTAAGCTGACGGTATATTTTATTTTGTGAAATTTGCCAAGAATGACATTGACATTAATCAGTAAAACCTGAGTTGTGGTAAAATGATAATACTGTATGTTTAAATAAAATCCGAATTCAGAAAGAATTTGTTGCAAACGTCAGCCTCATAGATGGGTCCCACACCGCGCTAAGGCTTAACCTCCCTTAATACTATAACAACATATTCAATTAAATTTCACGAATAGAATATAAGCTACTTTTACCACAACAGATCAAAATAGTAATAACAAAATAACTATAAGATACGATCGCCTAAACATATTAAACCACAAATATCAAACATTTTTGAAAAAGACATAAATGGCAAAGAAATATAAATATTTGTATGAGAACAAGCACAGAAAAGTCACTTTCAAGAGATTTATAAAAGAAGAAAAAAGAGAGTAAAAATTTACATATAAGATTTAGAAATACAGGAATATTTTTTATAATTTTTAAATTATTGATTATTGAAACACCGTTCAATTATTTGTTTTATGGACTTGAATCTTGGCTCAAGATTTTAAAATAAATATTAATATAATTTTAAAAAAATAATTCAATATTTACCTGTATCCGTGATCTCACTTTCCGGCGATCCATTTGAATCATCTCTAACTGAATCTACATCCACCACCTCACCGCCAGCATTTTCCGTCTCTTCATCGTGACAATTGATCTTCTCATTAAACGATTCCTTCACTACTTCACTCTGTTTCACGTCGGCGACCTCGACTCTATCACTCACTTTCGTAGCAGCGAGTTTACGGAGTTCAAGCGTTACATCAGCAATCGAGTAATACTTCTGCATCTGAAGAATCGGGATCCAATTCAATCTCCGTCGATGTATAGCGGAGAAAACCGGTTCATACTCCGATCGGTCGCCTTCCAGCTGAGTGATATGATTACAAAGCGCATCAATAATCGCATTTGCAGCGGCGAATTCACCTCTGAACCACGCTATAATTGCATCCTTAGCGTATGTGTCTGACGTCATTGGAGCTGGTTGGATTACCGGAGCACCGGCAGTAGGGATAACCATAGAATTACCAAATGAAACTCGATCGGAATTCGCAAAAACGCCGGCTGCCGGCGGCATCTTGAAACAGGCAGAGTTGAATTTTATGAGGTGAGTGAAAGTTTCCAGTATTTTTGGGGAGGCAGCTGAAACTTTGTTGTGTTGAATAATCTAAATTCGTTGCAACAGTAATGTATTTAGAGAGAGATTTTGGGGTTTGGTGGGTATTTAGAAGGCTTCTTTGGAGGCTTTTACAAAGAGATTTTGGGGTGGGAAGTCCGTGGGGGTAAGTGGGCCAGGTAGCACCCTGGCAAATTGTTAATTTTGAGTTTTTTAATTTTATCGTAATAAGCGGAGTCAAGAGAATAATGTGTACATAGTCTTAAACGTTATACCTACCTTATAAACATGAGAAAGATAGAAAACTATTTTTAATAGACCTAAAAATGTATTTATGTTATTTCAATTTATTTGTATAATTGACTTACTACAGAGTTTAAAAAGATATTCTTTTTATGAATCTTGATTCTTATGATTTTAAAGTAAAAATATGTCGAATTGTGAATTAATCTTTGAGTTTTTAAACATACAACATAAAAAGTTAGAATTAAAGAGTTGAATTGGTGAATGAACTTAAAAAAGAAAGCAAAATGATAAAAATAAATATTAAAAGGAATATTTAATACTAAAATAGTCATATAATAACAACAAAACATAATAAGGTTATTGAAACTAGAAAACAAGAAATAATAAAATCTAAGGACAAAATGAGACATTCTCAATTTAATTAACATAGCTGTACAAAATAGAAGTTGTTCGTAATTTAAATGCTTAGCTAAATGGTTGATTTTATTAATCCAAATTAAGGGAAAATATTATGAATAATATTTCATGATCTTAATTGTGTATAATAACTCTACAATATGAAAAGTCATACTCAAATTAATTACCTCACAAATAAATTTTAAAAACTATATTCATTATTATTACTAGTTGAATTTGGCATTTTGAGATAAATTGTCAGAGTTACTTAATCTATCTGTACTAATTAATGATATAATCCTTCTACATGCATAATTAGGTCATTTAAGAAGTAAATACAAGTAAATCTCTTTCAATAAATACTAGTATTAATATTTATATTTCCATTTGATGTTTATATTAAATTATTAAATATGACGTACACTTTGCTTTTATATATACTATTTTATTTTTAATAGCTCGATATATTTATTTTTTGAATTTTTACCTTGTCGATGAAATTCGGTACACCGGATGGGGTCTTCCATTAGAACTTTTCTTCCTTACCTGTCGGCTCTCAATTTTTTTTATTAAAAAAACTAATAGTAAAGTCACGAGTTATATGAATGGTAAAACTTACCTACAATTTAATTATGTGAATTCAAATAAATGTGGAAGTGCGGTGAAAGAGCAACAATAATAACAACTATTTATTATTCATTAATTAATTAATTAGATAAAAATCATTGACATGTTAATTTTATTTTGAAAAAGAGTAAGAAATAATAATATAGCTTATATACAAGATACGGATGTTCAATAACAAAACAAACGAGTCAAACTAATTTTTTTTTTTACAATAAATGTGATTTTCTAGTGTCAAAAAATAACAATCAATATAATTTTTTTTTTTCACAATTTAGGTGAAAGAGAGTAAATTTTTTTATAAGCATACATTTTATGTGATTATAAAAAACTAGTAATTATTGAAAATTGAGGTAGGTTATATAATAAATTCTTGAAAGATTATGTATATAACCTTAAATAAATTTTAAATTAATGTAGAAAACATTTCATTAATGAATGATTAATTGACACAAACAATTACACTGTCTAGCTAAATAAATTTTTTTATATATATAAATATTATATTTTGATTCACAATAATTAAAAAAAATGATTCTCCTTTATTTTTTTTTAATGTGTGACTACAGTAAAACCTCTATAAATGAATACTTAGTAAATTAATAATCTCTCAAATAATATTTTTTTCTGGTCCAGACGTCAGCCAAGGGAAAAAATCACCAATTTCAATAAGATAATAAGATAATATATTTTCAAAAGACCCTTATATAAATATATGGTCCCATTAATATCATAAATTAATAATTCTTTAAAAGTACAAATATATCTAAGACAATTTAGTAAAATATGATTTTATTGTGTTCTGTTTTTTCTTAAAATTTAAATATAAGTGAAGCTCATCTCTAAATTTTCTTATTGCATCCAAGAGCTCTGGTGTTATCTTTTCGAACTGCACCATAAAATTGTGAAGAGTTCTAGATGCGATAAGTGTTACCTTATGTGTAATTGGTTCCAATTGTATAGTATCATCTTCAATTTTATCATAATTAAACATTATTTTTTCGATGGTATCCACAATTACTTCTAAGTTATGGACCTCTGAACATGTATCACTTTCACCTGGATAATCCAACAGATTATTGACATCCATTTTATTGTGGTAACCAAGATCATTAATCATGACCTTGAGTTCATGAATGATGTTTTCGCAAGTAGGTTCATTCAAATTCTCTGAGATTGTATCCCCCGAACGAATTTTATAGTATCAAAAACAATTTGTTATTGTCTCTTGCTGGACATTTGTTCTCCAAACAGAAATTGCAAAATTGATTGCATCCAAAATATTGATCTTTGGTGGATCCACTGCAATATCCTATGTTAAAATTTGTTTGATAATACATCTTGAAAGTTCTTATCATCACAACATCACAAGATTGAAATTAGTAAAATATAATGATTTTGATGTATTCATTGTAACTTATGTATAATATTTTTTTTAATGTTAAATCAATAAATATGATACATAAATTAGTAAGACACGATAATTTTGATATAATAATTTATAGAGATTTTACTATATTTTCTTATGTATTATACTGACACTCCTTAATAAAATTTTAACTCCGCTGCGCACACATACCACATGCATGGGATAATACACGTAGTATTAAATTAAATTAACATAAGTTAAAAAGGATAAATAATATTTAAACTTTAAGTAAAATACCTTAATTGAATGGGATAAAATGTCATATAATATTACAATGTAAAAATGTTTACATAGTTGAAGTCATGAGAAAAATTATCAAGGAAAACAAACATGACATAAGAATTACGTCTACTGTTAATATTTGCAGTAAAATTGGGATATAAATATTTTTCACTCTTATTAATTTTGATAAAAATAAGTTGTAATTATTCAAATTACCACAACTTTCATAATATCAGTTAACTTATAATTACATTCATTTATGTTCTATTTGCGTATATATGCATGCCAAAGATTCAATCATAAATGAACCACAATAAATATTTACATGCACCGAGTAAGCATTAGTAATATTAATCAAATTAACGTTCAAAAGAATATTACAAGTCAAATTTTACGTAAGAATAAGGACCTCAATAATAAATCTAAATCCTTATAAAAAGGTCAACTAGAAGAATTTTACACCACACCGACATAATTTATCATAATTTAGTGATTTAACAAAATAAATGTATATTTTATTAGTTATGATTCAATAATTATCATGTATATTTGTGTACATATGAGTATAATATTTACCACGAAGTATGAATCACTATCATGTTGCATTTCAGATAAGATAATTAAATATTAACTTGAAAAATATTGTACCACAATCGTAATTTTGTGTTTTAACTTGGAAATGATTGTAGATGACGTACATATTAGTATTTGTTATAATTCTATTTTTATCCAAAGTATAGAAATATGATATTTCATTGTCTTTTATTATAACAAAAAAAATATGCATGCGTAGAATTCAATCATAAATAATGAAGTAAACATAAATACACTAGGTGGATTGATATATATCTTAATTTAGATTCTTAATTATTTCTATTTGAATATATATACTAGATATATATACAATTGATACAAAATTTGAATTTTAACTAACGAGAAAATACTTAATTTATACGTATTGAAGTTGATAAGCCTAAAAATATAACTTGAAACTATATACTAATTTATAAAACCTCTATTATATCACATAGCATAAACTGAAAACATATCGAGATCGAGTCTCAATGTACTCAAAATATCTATATAAATAGAAGAACATGCTAAGATCATGACTCATGAGTGTTAATTCACCTCACCCAGGATCTTAAGCATAACAGACTTTGAATCAAGAACAACAATAAATAATATTCATCCATACCAATTAGTGATAAGTTCTAAAATTTTGTGATAACTTCTTCATTTTCGATATTTTCTTGGATAAAATACTTGGACCAATTGGATATAGTTATAGAAAAAAACAAAAATAAATGGCGCACGAATTAAAGAAGTGATGTAACACATTGGTCATTTGCGAATTCTGAGTGTAAGTCAGGATAAAGAGTTTGTGAGTGTTAAATTTTCTTTATAACTGTCAATTAATTTTGTTAGAGATTTACAAATTAATATACATATATATTTAATTAATTTTTTAGTACAAATACAGGGTCTACAAAAAAGCTACTAGATTCATCTGTACCCATGAACCAGAAGCAGATCCACCCTATAAGGTGGATGCACGTGCATCCGTTAACTTCGGAAAAAAATCATGTATATATATGTATATCTCTTTTGAGAAACTGACAGAAATTAAAATATAATTAACAGTGCATCCATGAGGAGCATATGAGTGACGTTGTGTTGCTGATACAAACCAAAGAAACCACATGCGAAATCTGAATTTTCATCCAGGCTTCAGCTATGATAATATTAATGCACCTAAAGTTTTCAAATCCTAAATTCGATAAACTCTACCTAGCTCCGACTCAATTCGTTATATATACTAGAAAGTGGTTGGGTGAAGTGTGGGCATATATATGGGACCAAAAAAGTGGAGCGCTATTGTTGGTTAGCAGACGACTACAGGGAAAAAGGCTATAATAGGGACCCGCCGCGAAGGTGAGTGCGGGGAGCAGTTAGCTACACAACAGTAAGGGAGGCACGAAAAATGACTAATTCCTCCGTTTAAAAAAAAATATTCTTATTTTTTTTTAGTCTATTTAAAAAAGAATATTATTTTATTTTTTTTGGCAATACTTTTATTTTAACTTTCCACGTGATATGTTTAAAACCACAAGATTAAAGGGCATTTTGATACATTTGACATAACTAAAGGGCATTTTGATACATTTGACATAACTTTAATTTAAAATCACAATATTAAAAAATCTTCTTTCTTTTCTTAAACTCCGTTCCAAGTTAAACTAAATCATCCTTTTTAAAACGGTGGAAATGCTATTTAAATAAATTGAGACCACCGAACAAGCGCATTATGCACATGCAAACGATTCCTTATTCAACTTAAATATGAACTAGAATCATCATATATTTACTATCTTAAAAAAAAATACAAAATTGTTATTTTTATTTATAAATAAATAATAGGAGAAAGGGAAAAAAAGAACACTATCATCATTGTGTAAAAGAATATAGAAAGTCTAAGATAAAAAGGCATCACCAATAAAAAGTTACTCTCTCACTTTTTTTTTAATTCAGTGTCCAGTACACGTATTAGAGTCTGACTAAATCCAGATTTGTAGTCTCACATTGAGAGCGACTTAATCCAGATTTCACATTGAGAGTAATCACTTCCTAACAAATGTGACTCCGTACCCATAAAATTTGGTACAAACATTAGAGTCTGACTAAACTCAGATTCGTAGTCTCACATTGAAAGCGACTAAATCCAAATCTCATATTGAAAGTAAACGCTCTCTAACAAATGCGACTCCGTATTCATGAAGTCTGACTAAATTCAGATTCACGCTGAAAAGTCTCAAATTGGGAGTAAATTGTTTACTAACGAAGACGACTCAAACCCAAAACCTCTTGATTAAGACTGAACGAGTATTTGTCATTCCACTACATCCCTTGTTGGTTTCTCACCCTCATTTTAGTTAGGTATATAATACATGAACATATAAACCTGTCTTTAGTATGGTCTATACTGACATTATGTTCTTCAACGTAGACACTTAAATTTGTATAAAATTAAATTACTAGACACAATCATTTTATGTGACATAATATAAATTAATTTGAATATATCTTTACACAAATTATCACGGGCATAACATACATACTATTAGAGTATCATTGAAATACGTAAATAATTTTTTTCTTAATTTGCTGAAATTGAATAATTACTATATTAATAATACAAAATTAGTATAAAGGTAATGAAGAATTATTCTTAATTAGCTAAAAATGTAACTAAGACTTTATAAAAAGAGATGCTCTGTCTTATTCCCTAAAATTTCACAACAAATAAAAGTAGAAATATTCTCTCCAAACCCTTAATAGAAACTCTCACATACATTCTTAGGGTTAAGTAGGATATAGTGTCATCTTTTAATGATTGGATTATTTATTCATAATTACATGTGCTCTGACTGTTAGACAAAAGTACTTTTGGTTCTAAAAAAAAGAAACTTTAGCTTAATTAACAAACTAATTTTTTGAAATTATTGGTGCATATACTATTCTTTATATTATAAACAAATAGAGAAGTTGCTACTAATATTGAATTATATATGAAACAATTAAGCTTTGACGCATCAATGCATTTGTTTCACTTCCTTCGACAAGAAGAATTTAGAGTATATTGTATAACTGTATACTTATATATAATTTTTCAAAGAAATTTATTGCATTCATTTGTCAATGTGTAATGTGTTGTTTGGTTGTTGAAAATAATAATTTGTTACTTAGAATTTGTTATTTATGGTATTTACTTATTTATTAATTAGGATTTGTTAGTTAAAATAGTTTCTAGTCCTAGTTTAATTTAAATTTTACCTTTATAATTTATAAATAGAGATGTCACTAATTACTTTCGATATATAGAAAATCTAGAAATATACAAAAATATACAAAAACATATAATTTTTTTGAATTATAAATATATAAATCTATTAATCTAGAATAGATTAATATGGTCTAATTCTTCTTCGAACCCCATATATTGAAGGAATTTTTATTTAGTGCACCGTACCGTCCTTATTACCTACTCTAATTTTTAATTCAAAAGATCCATCTTCGATATCGATGAACACCAATCAACGGATCCTAGGAGGTATTTTAATATGTCCCCAAATTACTGCCAAATAATCGCATTTGTTTTAACAATTTTCAAGAAAAAAAATTAACTCTTGTGTCAATTTTTTCTGAAATTAATATATGTTTTTATTTTGACATAATATATAAATATGTGATTTTATTCATCAGTTTGATATATATATTTTCTAATTTCGAATGTGGATAAGTAGCTATTTAAATTTGTATAAAATTGAATAAGTAGACATACACATTATACGTGTGACATAATACATGTAGACTGTCAGGCATGTAGAACGACAGATGTGTATACGTGTTCAACTATATACAAGTTTGAGTGTCCATTTATTTATACACATTAAAATTTTAGAATATTAATATCAAATAAAATCAAGTTAAAAATGACGTTTATATATTTTGTCTTTTATTTATTCCCCACCGAATAACATGACTTTTCACATGCTCAACATACAAATTGGAAAGAGATTCTTCTCTCCTTTATAATGCTGGTATTTTTAGATATATGGATTAAAGAAAGAACAAACAAAAAAAATATGGAGTTACAAAGGTATAAAAATATTGATAAAAGCACATTTGAATTCTTTTTTAACAAAATATTGTATGAGTAAAGTAGAAATATTGATAAAAGCACATTTAAATTCTTTTTAAAAGAATATTGTAGGAGTAAAGTAGTGACAAACAAGTGGGAATATTTGATAGATATATATCTTCCAAATATCCAGGCTTGAGTTATAATTTATTTCCCTCTAGTGTCTATCCTGCTAAGAAAAGAGTAAATTGATTAAATGACATATTAATATTGAATCAAATTTAATTTCAAATATTAGTTTATGTGATATAAATTGCTCAAAAGCATATTAGAAAATAAAAAAACAGCTAATTTTATCAATCCTTATTGGATATTTTAACACCTCTTACACCTCAATAAGTGGACTGAACATATGAAGCGTGAAAGTACAATATTAACACGAGCTTAACATCACGTAAACAAAATAATAGGCGTTAAATCCAAGTCTTCGGAAAAAATATACTTATAATAATCTAATTTAACTTTAAAAATTATCTTATGTCGCAAGGATTATCCAATATATACCAGACATTCTAACAAATCCAATCCTTTACTCCTACGACTAAAAAAATGTACTAAATCTACTTTGCGAGTTCACGAAGAGTGGAAGCTAAAATTTTGATTTAGGATTGTAATATGTATAAAAAATAAAATTATTAAAAAACGAGTGTTATATGTAATATTTATACATGAAAAAATTATTTTTACCTAATTACGTATATAATATAATTTTTTAATAAAAAATATCGATTGACACTCCTTAAATATATTTATCTTCAATCACTGCATGAGATAAGTAACTCTCAATCAATGTGACACACTTTAACACCTCACACACTCAGGACTAGACACGTAGGTAAAATATAAAATGAAAAAAAAATGTATTTTTATTGTGATTCAATCTCGAAAACTAATTTATGAAATAAAAATTATTGAAAAATATATAAGAAAATGAAAATAAATTCCCTCAAACAAGCAAATTGTACTTTTATTAAATGACAAAGATATGCAAACTTAATTTATTTTTTTGAGGACCAAGAAGAAGTACATGTAATTTGAGGTAAATCATGAAAGGTTCTCATTGGATTATCCTTTTGGCTATATGAGAAGAATCAGAATAAGAGATAAAAAGAAAGGGAAAAAAAAGTTTCATCATATAAACAAAAGCCAAAACTTTATTTTGATAAATTGGAATAAACCTTTTAGTAAGATGCTTTGATTCTTTTTTTTTTTTCCTTTTCTTTTGCCCTCTCTTTGTGGGGATGCACTAGAGCCTAGAGGCACTTGTTTAAAGTTTGTCAACAATTAACTATCTTGTGATTTTTTATTTTATTTTGAAATGACATATAACTATCTTTCACATGTATGACTCACCCCACAAGGTTCTTTCCAAAGAGGGTCATTGCCATTAACTTCAAGTCAATTTGTGTTCCACATATTATACATGAGAAGGATTGATCTTTTGTCTCCCTATGGAGTTTTCTAGAAATAGTCACACTTAATTGATGTACACAAACAATGGCAAGATCTTTGTTTGAGAACTTACATAGAAGACAAGTGGCGTACGCATAATTTTACGTGGTCATCACAATATTGACATAGTGTATCTGTTAAAGGTCAATTAATAAGTTGATTTAGGTCCAGGGAATGGTTTTTTCTTGGGTTACCTGGACTATTTATCTAATTACTTAGTAATTGATATTATACGTTACACATATATTTTTTTTATAATTGATTGATCGGTATGTATCGATAAATTAAAATTGTAACTAAGAAGATTAACATGACTAGCACAATACAAGATCAATGACACACTTTTTAATCCGTCAAGAATTAAAGTACTTTTAATTGTCTAAAAAGAAGAAGAATAAGAATCAAGTTCATTTGGATGTGTGGAGATCTTTGGGAAAACGTCAATTGAATTTCAACCATTAAAGTTAAGTGATCAAAAGTTCAACAATCCACAGCCCCAAATTAAAAGTTAAAAAACAGTCTAAGTTTTTTATTTTATTTTATTTTATTTCATTCCGCATATTTATATTGAGATTCGACTAATTCAGATTTACACTATATAGAATTTCGAAGAGAAAAGCTCCTTACTTAGAATTTTTCATATTTAATGCTTGAATCTCAGATCTCTAGTTAAGGAATAAACAACTACATTTAATGCATGCAACACATCCTCTAATACTTTTTTAAAAAAAATTATCCGTCTTTCTTTCTTAAATCTTTTTCAAGATAAGTGATAAGACTGGATGGTTTTTTTTCTATATAGATATGTGGTAATTAATTAATATCTCAAAAAAAAATGAGCGACATATCAAATTTCATAGCTAAGTAATATAAATTTCAAGCTAATTTTATTTAACTACAAACTAGTGACAGATTATACAATTTACTAGCTAAAAGCATTTTAACAATGAATTAATTAGAAATTACCAATAAATTTAATAGCTAATTTTATATTTTCTTTATAGTTCGTTAAGAAATATATAATGATTAATCTAGAATCTTTTTCCACTATATTCATATTATACGTGATGTATTCATTCTAAAGTCTAGAGAAATGATGATGATATTGAAGGTAAACTTGGAAGAATTTTTTTTTTTAAAATAATTAATATTGACACGTAAAGATAATAACCTATTTTTCAAATATATTGAAGGAATAAACATGAATGAAAATAACATTTATAACATGAAAGTAATAAGTGGAATATCTCAAAAGTACTTCCTTTAATAATTTAAGCACCGCAAAATGACATAATAGCTAGTACGTAGATTTTGAATTTAAGAAAATAAATAAATTAAAACATGTCCAATTAAACGAGACCAGCACTTTAGAAATTGCCATCACATTGATGTGTTTTTTAATTAATATAAGTTACAATTGTCAAAGTTTGTAATTACAATTAATTAGCAGACATTATATTAGGCAACAAATGTTTGGCTAACTATCTCAATCATTACATTGTCATCAGTAACAATAATCTAGCAAAGAATATTCGAGACAATATGATGTGTAGACCCTCTAATATTTGTAGCAAAATACAATTCTATTACTTATATACTATGATGTCTTGCTAAATTAAAAAAATATTAATTGAAATTTCTTATAATTATCTTATCATTAATTCTTTTTAAAAGTGATAACATTTGTTTATAAAAAAATTTAAAAAAATTTCAATAGGTGAATTAATAATATTATTTTCTTAATATATGTAAAAAAAATGACTGATTAATATGAAATTGAAAGAATATTAATCCAAACTACCTGTAAGTGTTCAAGAACCATATTTATTATTTTCGAAAAATAAATTAAATGCTTCAGAAGCAAAGTTCCTCCATTTTGACTTTCAAGCTTTTAAATATCATGAAAGTGCATATCACTTTAATATTCATACCAACTTGAATTAAGACAATTAAATTAAGATAAAAAGAAAAATTAAGGCATGGGATTTATCACAACATGGCTTCACGATGGCCATCAATCTTATTGATTCTTAGAAGGCCACGAACTTAAGTTTAAATAAATATTTTTTTCTATTGTTTAGAAGATTATAAATTTCAAAAATTTTCTTTAAAAATATATGTCATTTTTCCTACAATTTTAAATTGAAGTGTCTAACAAAAATATTTTTAATAATCTATGTTCAGATGGTCGATTAAAATATATCATAATTTAAGTAAGGGATGTTGATATATTTTGTTATATATTCTTAAAATTAATTAAGTATAATCACTCATATATTTGCTCAAAATTACTTTTCGTTTATTTCAAAAGATGTAACAACTCTATATTTGGGTCGAAACTTTCTCCCTTTGAAAGATTGAAAAATAATTTAAAGAAAAGGTTTCCATATAAAGTATGAATGAATATTTACGCATGCTTGAAGATTCTTAGGACTTGGCTTCATGATGGCCATCCATTTTCTTGATGGTTGTTATCGGTTGTATAGTATATAGATAACGATTGTTGGAGTGAGTAAAAGTCTGTTTATTTGGACTTGAACAATCTTCCTCTCATGACCTAACTTTTGATGTTTTGTAGGCGTAGATGTCATATCTTTACCACAATGAAACAACTCGTTTTATGTAATGAGCGATTTGGTGTGATCGCATCGTACCTTAATATTTTCTTCTCATATTTATCTTTATTTATTATTTTAATAAACACATTTCATCTTTTATGCTATCTTTTCGTAATAACTATCCAAATATTGTGTTAATTCAAATAATATATAGTATAATACGATATAATACAAAATAATAAAATATAATACAACACATTATGAAATATTTTTCAATTAATATTAAATTTATGGAGTTGTTGAAGACCGAATTATATTTGATCATACATTTTGTAGAATATATAACATTAGAAATTCAAATTTAAAATATAATTTCAAATTAGATTTGAATTTTCTTTCCGATTAAATTCTAATTTAAAATTTAAAATATTATTCCATAAATTATTATATGTTTTTATGATAAAACGAATCCCAAGAAAATAAATTATTGAAGAGAATTTGGTTTATTTCATATTCTAGATGGATTGATTATTCTAGAATACAATTTATTCATCAAATTGGGATAGAGTGGACGGTTTGAAGATAGCTTAAAATTAAAGGTGTGATGGGTGACGACTAATATCAAAGTTTTAATTGGAATTGGTCTTCAAGATGTTACATATGACGGAGACACATTTGTTGCCCCAATAAAAGTGGGGCGGAGCTACAAATATGCTTATGACAAAAATTTAATAATTATAATCAAGATTTTATATAATATTTAAATATTTATTGAATATGTACATATAATTTAAGTAGGAACCTAATAAGATTATAAGGTGAGATATAATTCTTTTTCTTGTACTTTCCCTTTTCGAGTTTTATGTATATTGTTATATTTAGAAAACTAGCTATAGTATTAGTATAGATGTATAAATTTCATATCTAAAATAAGAGAAATTAAGGATTGTATTGATGTATTGATTGTATTGATCAATATTGATTTATTGATATACCTATTACTACTATGATAATAATAATGCAATTATAAATAATCTAAATCCTAATTATACTATAATTCTAATAGTAATCCTAGTCGTAATATAATCCTAATAATAATATAATTATAGACGAAATATAATCCTAATTAACATAGGTAGTCTAATCCTAGTGCGACTCTAATTCTTTAGCAGTGATGTAAACTCGTCGGTCAGCTTCGTTGGACCTGTTCCTTTGACATGTTCCAATCGTTAGCTTCCTTCCTCATCAACACTTGCTGTAGATAGGCCAATTAACTGCGTTGGACCTGTTTCTTTGACATGTTCCAATCGTCAGTTTCCTTACTTCCCCTCAAGCTAGTGAGTAGAGGAACGGTTACTCCTAGTGATGTAAACTCGTCGGTCAGCTTCGTTGGACCTGTTCCAATCGTCAACTTCCTTCCTCATCAACACTTGCTGCAGATAGGTCAGTCAACTGCGTTGGACCTGTTTCTTTGATATATTTCAATTATCAATTTCCTTCTTCTTCAACAATAAATATCCCACCTAGTGAATTTGCTTTTATATTTATTTTTATTTGTAAAAATATAGATTTGATATTTATAAACTCAAGAAGTTAAATGATGTCTCGATATTAAAGTAATTGACTAATTGCCTAGGTTCAATTAATTGTTACTTGAATTTTCAAATGGTGTTGATTTTCTATGTTGTAATTTTCATCCAATTTTAGTAGATCATTAATTATTTTATCTTATTTCTAAAGAAAATTGCCTAGGTTTTTGTTTTTATTTTATAAAATATGAAAATAGAAGATGGCTTGTGACTTGTGAGTTAGGGAAAAAAAAGGTTAGGTGGCACATGAAGGAGATACAAAAAGTGATGGTGTTTACAATTAAATTAAGGGATAATGCACAAATATTCCCTTAACCTATGCTCGAAATTTCATAGACACATTTATACTATAATAAGGTCCTATTATCCCCTGAACTTATTTTATTAATAATTTTATATCCCTTTTCGGCCTACGTGGCACTATCTTATGGGCCCAATGGTGGTTGACTTTTTTTTTCAAGCTAGTGCCACGTATGTTGAAAAGGGGTAGAAAATTACTTATAAAATAAGTTCAAGGGGTAATAGGACCTTAGTATAGTATAAGTGTGTCACTGGAATTTCCGGCATAAATTGAGGAGGTACTTGTGTATTTTTTCTTAAATTAAGTTAGCTTTTAAATATTTAAATTTCTAAAATTATTCAATCATATATGTCGAAGCTATATAAAATTGAATAGTTTTTTTTCCTTGTAATTCAATCTTAGATTATTTTGTTCTATTTTTATTTTATCAAAATACTCAATCCTGAAGTTGAATTTGTTAAAAAAAAAAAAGTAATAAAAGTTGAATTTGTTGATTATCTGATCAGTACGCACCTTTAGTGATGGGAGCCTAGAGTTGAATTGAATATACCATGCCTTTACTATATCATGAATCCACAATGGATTTTGTTATATTATAAATATTTATATTAGGTCAAAAGCAGGATGATATATGATATTTATGTGTGTTTTATTAAGCATCATATCTTATCAAATTAGTAATAACATAATACGTGTTATTTTTTTGTTGAACCAAACACATTCCACCTCTCCTCATAACGGTTGAATTATTTTGTGGTCGATTTCATTCTATGTTATATCTTTTAATAACATTTCACTATATATAGCAATATGAAAGTAGCATTACAAAAAAAGTTTGACTTTATAAAGAATCACTGAAAAATATTTTGTGGATATTTTTTTCTAGATATTTTGATTTAATCAGAAAAGAAAAATAATAGTGCTTTATATGAAAAAATTAAAATGCTTTTTGTATCTATTTTTCATCATGTAATTTCTCAGTGAACTGATTTGATAATAATATGTGTAAATTATATTTTATAACATAAATTTATTGCCTGAAAAAAACCTTTGTTTCTTTGATGTGATTGTTTAGGTGATATTATTTTAGCAAGAGGCACTTTCAAATATGGTGGCCATAACTGAATGACCCATAATTCCTCAAACATGATCACACTTCATAATGTGGCCCCAAAATTGCATTACCAACAAATATTTGTGTTCCTCTTTTTGTTCAGTCCATCCTAGTGGAATGATATTTATTTATATCTCAACAAATATTGTGTTTTGTTAAATTTTAATTTATTTGTCATATTTTAATTGTGGCAGAGTTTAAAAAGACAAAAAGATAATAACTGTTTTTCGGGATAACTCAGTTGGTTTAGAGGGTAGTTATCCACACGGATGATTTGGGATCGATCCCCCCCTCAATGTCTTTAGAGTCGAGTCTGTCGCATAGGGCTTGCCTAGTGCGGTTTGCATACCCTGTGTGATTTGGATTCTATTCCAAAAGAAAAAAATAATAAGTGAATTTTTTGATCAAAAATTAAAAATATATTAAAATATTTTTTTAATTTTGTTGTGTTAAATATGTCACGTGGAAAATTAAAACGGATAAAGTAATATTTTATGACAAAAGATTTAAAAAGTGAATGTCAAAGTGTGAAGAATGGCGTCATGACTCATGAGTTGCTATTTTAGTTGAGGGATGCAACAGCTCCATAAAATCAAATAAAGAATGAGATTATTTTATTTTGTTAAATACTGAAAAAGGGAAAGTAAATTAATTTCTTAATTGGTTTGATATTATTATTATTATTTAGGTCAAAGTATTTAAAAATTGAATGACAAAGTGTGATGGATGGCGTCATTAGGTGCTAAATAATTCAAATAAATAAATGGTGATACTCATTGAACCAAATCAAAGAGACAACGCAGCATCCACATTTTGATAATGATTAGTGTTTAATTAAACATTAAATAAGTTTAAATCATCAATCGGAGAAACGAATTTAGAAAAAATTCTTTCAAACTGAACTCATTACTTTATGTTTGAATCAGAAGCGCACGTACATTTTACATATTAAATATTTGGCAAATACAAAAAACACATATTATAATTTAGAACTTAGTAAATCAAATGCTCTAGCTATGTTAAAAGCCCCAAACTTAAAAATTATCATGTTCAAAATTTGAATCTGCTTTTCAATTAAATTATATATAAGGATTCGTAACGATAAAAATTTTATAAATAATTTCATAATTCATACTAGTGTCATTTAACTATGGACTAGCGATGGATCATAAGAAAAATAGCTCAAAAGTTGTTAGTAATGATTTAGTTAGAGCTTATCGACAAATTCGTAGCTAATTCTAAATCGATTTTTTTGTGACATTTGAATAATATAGGTATGACTTACTGATATGATCATGTCAAATGCTGACACTTTTTGTATTTAATACTCTACTTAGCTTGGAATCTTTCTACCTAATTAATTATTTTTATATTATAATTTCTCCATATACAAGAAAAGGCTCTTCAAATAATTTTGATTTCGATGCTACCAAAAGCCACATAATGACAAAGAGACATGTGAAAATTATATATAGGGGTGTCACTATAACAAAAATACTTTTAGCGGCATTAAATATTAACACTAATAAAGAGTATTAAAGTCTTTACCGGTATTAGTTAAGTGTCATTAGAACTAATATCGCTAAAGGCTTTAGGGACATATACAAAGAGTGACAATTACCGCTAAAAATACATATTTAGCGACAATTAAGAATTAAATGCCGCTAATGATTATTTTTGTTGTAGTGTGTTTTCCTTCTCTATTAGGATTCGTTTTGTATAAGGTATAATAATTTCAGAGATAAAATATAAAATTATTTTATTCTATAATTGATCGAAGGTATTTGCAGTCATGTGATTATTTATTCCATTATTTATATCTTAGTGATGAGATAAACTATCCAACATAGTGGAATAACTTATTTCATAATGATTAATTTCAAAATTATTAATTAATTAAACTAATAAAAAAGAAACAGAAAGGACAAAAAATATAAAGAAATTTGGTTTGTCTTGTTATATATGATGAATTAGAAGCATCTGAGAAATTTCTGTAGATTTTTTTTTAATTTTTTTTTTCTGAAGAAATTTTGTTGAATGTGACTTTGCAATTTTTGTACGGAGTACTTTATGACAATGAAAGGAAAATAAATAAATTAAGGTGACGTTTGTTTCAGAAAATGGTGAAAATATAAAAGATTGATATGAAAAAATTCGAGTACTCAGTTTTCTAAGCACTTTTTGAAATATTTTTTACTTTATTTATGGTTTTCTTTTGATATAATCGAGAATTCGAGGGCTAATGATAATATTATGTATATAATTTCATAAGTAAGGTTTAGAAAAGATGGTGTGTAAACTGGTTTATTCCTATTTTCTAAGATCTTAATGTTTTTTGCACGTCAATCTACCTCCAAACAAAGTTAAATCGGTAATGTCTGAAGTTAATTTTGACACAAACTAAAATAAAATAAAATATTTAAAGTTAAATATAGTTGAATTGAGGTTCACACACATGTCATACGTGCATGAACTACTTCATGCAAAGTTGGTTGAAGCGGATAGAAAAAAAAAGACCGAACTAATTGAAGTTTAATCATATGAAATTTTTTAATACACTGTATATTTAAAATTGTTTCAACGTGAATAGAAGTGTAATAAATTATAAACTGAAGACATAACTTAAACAATAATTCCGTTCGAGAACTCGTCAACTCTACGAAGGTCCCCATCCCATATATCATCATTTTAACACACATATATTATTAATCACCTCAAAGAGAAGACTAGATATGAATATTGTCGTTTACATACCAACTATTATGTTTAATTTGCCAATTAGGCAATAGATAATTGAGTTATTGTAAAGACAATCTATAATCGGAATTTAATTACGTGTTGAACCATTTTAATAATGTATAAAGTCGTACTTTAATCTTAGTTTAACAAGTAGTAAGTACATTATTTTATCCAAATAAAGGTGAAACATCAAATTAAAAACAAAACATATTTAGTTAACAAGTTGACAAAATATGTCAACTTTGGGAAAATGGCATGGTTGAGGTGCTTTTCAACATGGTTTAAAAAATAATATATGGGTGGCATTATGATATGAAGAACTAAGTTTAAATATCACTCTAAAAAAAGAAAAAAAGAAATATATGTTAGTAATTGATGCTTTTTTGAAGGTCAACTAACTAAGATGCTTATAAAAATATCAAATTTCAGTCATTTATAATAAATAAATAAACCTTTGGATATATAGTGCCAAATTAATGCTCCTTCTCTTATTTTTTACATTTTTTTTAATTACTGCTTTGATTTGTTTGAGTCAGGTATCTTTTTGGAAGTAACCTCTGTACCTCAACGAGGTAGTGATACACTAACTTGTATACATTCTACTTTCTTTACATACTTTATCGATTTCACTGAATTTATTGGTGTTGTTCTCTTATTTTTACACTATGGCTACATTTGCGACATTGTATTTAGAAGTTGGTCAATTATTTTTCAAAATTAAACTTGTGATCTGAATATTACTCTTTACATTATGTGATTTATGTAAATTATACTCATTAAAAGGCCACAAAAGTGGGTATTTGTGTGAATCAGCCCATTGATTACACTTGGTGCTATAAACAGCACAGTTCTCAATTGGGCTAAAAAGTTCTATTCTTGGTCCATTTGGTTTGCCAGAATAATGGGTTTAAGCTAAATATCACAACAATTTCGATGATCATCGATATATCAAAACAACAATAAATCTAAGAAACTTATGTCAATGACGATTTTCCTATGTTTTCAAACTTCTCTAACAAAATTTTGATTAGAATTTAACTCGTTTTTCATATTCGAAATTCAAAATCCACTTCATCAAGCATGTCCTAAAATTTTTACAATGTGAATGAGGCCATGTGCATCCATATATGAAAAAGAAACACAAGTTGTTACGGATGCCAGATTTTGGGCCCATGAAACGACCCAACTTCCTAATCTTTCTCGTGTCTAGCCATCTATTTTTATTATATATTGCGTTCTAATTATATAACAATTATATAATTAAGACTTAATTACATTTTATTTTTATTTTTTTAAATTACAAAACATAAACAGACATGCGGATACATAGATCGTGATAGATTGCTATTTTGGAAACCTGCGGATACATAGCTCACAAATGTATTCGAGAGGGGATATAGATGTATCCAAGAGAGGATACGAATGTATCTGAGAAGAAATTTTTGTAATTTTTTTAAATGGTAGAATATTTTGGAGATTATGGTAAAAAATAAGATGTGTATTCATATAATTTTTCTTCTGTATGATGTAGTTTGGTTTGATATGAAATTTAAGATTATTTTTTTTTGAAATTCTTCGTTTAAAATAAGTCTAAAATATATGCATGACTACAATCATCTCATTAAAGAGAAAATTGATATTTTAAAGTTCAATTATTACTAAATATTAAAATGTGTCAAATTTTTAAAACTAATTAAAAATAAAAACGTGTCATATAAATTGAGACAGATGGAATAGTAATTTGCTTTTGTCAACAACAACGACAACAAAGCAAAAGGAAACTAGATATATATTTCAATTTTGTGACAAATAAATTCTTGTGCAAAATCGAACCGAAATCGATATTTTGAACAGAAAAACGTTATTGGTTTATCCTTAATGGGTTATTGGTTTAGCGATTTTTATAACAGTTTTAATTTTTTTTGTTATCTGGTTATCGGTTGTTAACGATTTTAGATTTTCTTTAACGGGATAATCGATAATCCGATAGTAAATTAAATAATTATATTTATACCATTTTGTATATAAATTTCTTGATTTAGAGTTTAATTTCCTACTTCTATTTCTGGTTGTCCAAAACTCTTGGTTATTCCAAAATGTGAAAGTGTTTGTTTTTTAGAAAGATGTACCTTGTGAACTCATGTGCACAATTCATTTGGTTTTTCACCTTTTTTAAAAGTGATTTTCAATATTTTTTTGTGTCAAATTTTAACGATTAAAGTGATAACCGAAATGATAACGAGATAAGTCAATATCTTAATGATTTTATAACGATTTAGCATCTATACAAATCGATAACCAATAAGCCAAACTTATCAACTTCGACACCAAACCAAACTATTACTTGAATGATAGTGCATTTTGGATCTAGTATCTACTCCTAAATTATTACTACATCCGTCCTAATGTGCATTATTTATTTTATACGGTGATCAAAAAATTATTAATAGATTAGTCAACTTTACTATTTTATTTTTATTATTAATTAGCTCTTAAAAAATTATTTTTGGATCTTCAAAAATTGTTTAAACTTCCAAAAACTATATCAATTATAGGGGTAAAGTGAGAAAAATTAATTAATTCTATCATGATTTAATAAGCAATTAAATAATATGAGAACATATATTTTTAGTAAAATATACATCTAATGGACGGAGGGAGTAACTAAGATCTTGTTGGTAAAAATAATATGAAGTGTATTCAACCAATAAAAACAGAATGTGTCAAAAATGATGACCCATGGTTCCCAGTATTCCTAGAACCAAAAATAATAATTAAAAAAAACCAGAGGTTACCAAACTTCAAAGAATAAATCTGGGATAATTACTTCAATGAGCACAACTAACAGAAAAAAAAAATAGCTCGAAACACAAAACATTCTGCGTTAGCAAGGATCCAAGGAAGGAAACCATATCTTTAGGGATATGATATAGACAATGTACCCTAATATAAGCACTAGTGATTGTTTTTCATATCTTAAACTCATGACCTATAAATCGCACATTATACCATTGCTCTAAAATAGCAGCACAACTATCACAAATAAAGACATTAGCTGGTTTCCAATATTGCTTGTATCTCCACATTTCAGATTTAATTCATCTAACACACAAAGGATACTCAACATTTATTATATATAGTATATAAACTTGTTGGAACTAACTTATTGAAAAATCAATCGGTCAAAATAAGCATGAGCAGCTACGATATTTTAAGTTTATTCCTATTGACCGAATATGTAACCTTCTAGATTCATTTTCTGTGCTTTCCCTTATCAAACTATAAATAATAACATCAACCTTAAATATACAATGTAATACAAGACGCTTCATACGAACCCGTTGCTCCCAATCGAAGGATGATAAAGTGAATCTCGTAATCCATCCCCTCTCTTATTTTCTTCCCAAAGTTCAATCTTTGTTAAAACATATAGTACGACTAACATATATAACAAATGCATATAACACTAAACAAGTTATCTCCTTATCTTAATCATTTTGAAAGCTAAACATACAAGTTTTGCTTAGATTGTTGAAGGAGCTAGCCTTGACCCCCACAAGCAATAGCTGTAGTTCTGATATCAAACTTGGATGGATTGATATGGTGTTTATATTTATCATCACCGTCATCATAGCTAGACATAAAATTGCCCTTGACGTGATTGATATACGTAGAAAACCTGGCATTCTCTGGATGATCTCTTTGTGGAAGCATATATACAGGGGATTCTGTTTTAGACATGGTTACTTCACTATGATTATATTCCACATGTACCTTGTTTGAAGCAAAAGATAAGTTTTTATCTTGTTGAGGAACAACTAGCTTGAATTCTGTGGCTCTAGCAGGGTCGCTTCTCTGATGATGATCACTGGTTACTATTTTTGTTTTAGATATGGTTACTTCACTATGATTATATTCCACATGTACCTTGTTTGAGTCGAAAGACAAATTTTGATCTTGTTGAGGCTTAACTAGCTTGAATTTTGTGGCTCTAGCAGGGTCACTTCTTCGATGATGATCGCTGGTTGCTATTTTTGATTTGGGATTTCGGGAAAAATATCGAAAAATTGAAGTTAGATTTAGTGCATTGAAAATCTTTTCACAAACTCCTTGGCCTTGAGATTGAGTGTCTTTAGTGATGGTTTGGTTATTTTCCATTTTAGACTAAGTCTTGCAAAACTACAAACTTTGGGAGAAGGTTGGATGCAGAGGAGATGGAGATTTGATTTATTTAATCATGTTTCTTTAGAAAGATTCTACAATGTGTAAAATGGACATTATTTATTAAGGGAATCATATTCTTGTTTGATATTTGCCTAATTAACAAGATTCCAGATGGTTGCTACAACTTGTATTGTATTGTATTATATTGTGTTGTTAGTTTAAATATAATATTTATTTTAATTGTTATTTAAATTTTATTATATTATATTATTTTATAATAATCACGAAAAATTTATTTTATTTAAGATCAATTTGACGTGATCGTGTCATGATCTTTATTTTTTTTTTAAATTCTGAAAATCTAAAGAATTGTAAAGTCACTTTCCCGATTCGTATTCATACTAATAAAACAGAATCAAACATATTTTTATCATTATGTTCAATGAGAGATTTCGGAACCTTCTCTAGAAATCGAAATCAGTCGGTGGTGCACCCTTAAAGGAATCTCACCAATCAACTTCCTTACGAATTTATTAGTTTATTGATTTGTACACATGTCAAATTCCTTGGGTTTGTGTTTCAAGACAGGTCAAACATGTCACTTTGTGTTGGCCTTGTATTTGTCACTATGTACTGGTCTAACCTTGACATTGTATTTTGTCAACCAGAGAACACGTGTATTAGAAAAACATGGCGCATGGTG
Source organism: Solanum lycopersicoides (assembly GCA_022817965.1). Lineage (NCBI taxonomy): Eukaryota > Viridiplantae > Streptophyta > Magnoliopsida > Solanales > Solanaceae > Solanum > Solanum lycopersicoides. The sequence continues at coordinate 101,773,760 of CM040626.1, read as the reverse complement.
CAATGGTGCATGAAACATTTTTCTTTCTATCTCGAAGAAAGTAACCCAATTTCTTAATAATAGTGAAAGGGTTATAATTTGGACACAAACAACTTGTAGACTCAGAACATTTACTGTTCTTCTTAAATTCCGTTAAAGTATTTCTTTATCTTATGATTATAAATAGAATTGGGTTGTTAAGTTAGTATTTTGAACACAATATAATAAGTGCCGAACATTAAGTAGGCTAGTTAGTAGTCGGGTGGATTTCATTTCATTTTTCTAATTTTAGTATTATTCCTTTTTTCCTTTTGGTTTAATTAAGGGTCTTTGAAAAACAACCTTTCTTCAATTGTAAGGATAGGGATAACACAGGTGTACTCACATGTGGGATTGCACTGAGTTTTTTTTCTTTTTTTCTTATCATCTAGTTATACTCCTATTTTAATTGTACCATTTTTTCTTATAGATTTATTCTTCAAATTTGCTAATTTGTGAGCCATTTTCCCAATAAATATTATGTTTTTTCCTGGATATTTGGGTTCTCCCTTCTTCCTTACCCTATCAAGTTTTTATTAAATAACTCTAATGAGAAAAAAAAGAAGAGAAAAGCCGTTAAGATACATTATGCAACGATTGCAGGTAATATAATTTATTTAAATATTATATTTATCAGAATAATATATTATGGAACAGTGTGTTACAACCATCCAAACAATGGAGTTAATAACTTTGGTGGTCACTCAACTATCAACTCTTTTCACAGAAAGTCACTTAACTTTCATTTTTAACTCAAAAGTCACTTAACTATGACTTCTTTGCATAGAAAGTCACTCACCCTATTTTATTATTTTTTTCACTAAAATTTGCTGACATGGATTATTTTTTTTATGTAAAAAATTTAAAACCAAATACATATCCATTTAAACCATTTAATGACCCAACCCATTTAACCCGACCCGCTAAAAATATGATATTTAATTTTTTATTTTATGATTGGCTCCCCAAATCATTCTCTGTCTCTTCAACTTTTTTCTGTTTTTGTAGTTCTTCAGCTTCCTTTCGTCTTAATTTAGGCTTCCTCCCTCTCTTCTTTCTTACTATCTTAGGAGGAAGAACCTCACCACCATTCATAACTTCTGGCCAATGATCCTCGGGATTGGTTGGATTAATGAAATGTGAGTACACATTTTTGAAAGTTTCAACTTTGTAGTATACGCTCACGTAATCTTCAACTCTATCACCATTTTCATGAATACCAACCAAAGCATGAGGACAAGGCAAACCTGTTAAATCCCATCTTCTACATGTACAACTTCCTTTTTGCATATCCACAATAAATGGTCCTCCTGGACCCTCAATTGACACCTTAGGTCCACCGGAAAAATTTGGTCTAAACAAAGCAGCCTCAAGTCTTATTTCGTTCAATTTTTTTTCAATTTTTGGACAGATAAGACCTTGATACTTGCTAACCAATTCCTTCTTCTTATACAACCTCTTCATAAGCTTATTCTTTATCATTTCCAATAGAGTTATAATAGCTAAGGAGAAAGAAGAGACAGAGAATGATTTGGGGAGCCAATCATAAAATAAAAAATTAAATATCATATTTTTAGCGGGTCGGGTTAAATGGGTTGGGTCATTAAATGGTTTAAATGGATATGTATTTGGTTTTTAAATTTTTTACTTAAAAAAAATAATCCATGTCAGCAAATTTTAGTGAAAAAAATAATAAAATAGGGTGAGTGACTTTCCATGCAAAGAAGTCATAGTTAAGTGACTTTTGAGTTGAAAATGAAAGTTGAGTGACTTTCTGTGAAAAGAGTTGATAGTTGAGTGACCACCAAAATTATTAACTCCCAAACAATGTGCGTAGACTAAAGTACAATGGGTTCTTGCTTTGAAAAAGAATCTCACATTGATTGGTTTTGGAGTCTCTGTGAGTCTATGTTTATGATGCCAACAGGGTAGACCCTTCTTTTTGGGAAACTAAGGAATTGGAGGGTATCAATGTGTCAAAATCACTTTTTTTTTTTTTTTTTTTTTTTTTTTTTTTTTTAAATAATGGTTGGATGTAGGTTGAAAAGATTTTCAAACTTTTTTGAGAATGAGCTTTTCAAATATAATTACTTTTTTTTCACCCACAAAATTTCAATTATAATACATATTCAAAGACATTGTGTGAATTGCATAATTTCATAAACCATCAAGTCTTTGGACTCAAAGTTGCGCTCAACATCATTAGGCTGAAGTAAGTGTGTTCACTGGGTCGGATCGGGCATTACAATAGAGCAATTTTCACATATAGCAAACATAAAAATTATAAAAACAATTGCTATGGAGCTTTTGATTTGTATAATTCGCTAGATACATTCAATTTTATACAAATTGTTCGATTTTGTATAAATTAATTTATACATTGTAATTCATATAATAAGATATGTATTGTACAATTATTAGTGTATAGGATGAAAATATATGTATTTGTATTTGCATATACACTTTCTCTCCCTTTATACAACACAAACGCATTTCATACATTTTATAAATTTGTATACCGATGGGTAATTATATACTGAAAATGATTAATTCTATACCGAACCAGATGACAAAAAAATGAAATGTTTATTTTGAATTACAAATAAAATAAACTATAGCTATAACATTTAATTTGAATTAATAATTTATTATTTCATATAATTTTTACTTACAAATACACCTTCTCGATATACCGGATTTGGTTCCCCATTAATGGGATGGGCCCGTATTGGTCTCAACAGTAATTCCAAGAAAAAGGTATGTGACCCGTTAGGCAATTCTATCGGGTCTAATGGGTCGGGCCTGGTTTTGAATTATTGGGCTAACGGGCCGAATTCGAATTTGTTTTATCATCACTATTTAATAATTCGAGTTTGAGTCAGTTATCAGTATATAATGTAGGGAAATTTTTTAAAATGTCATTAATTTAGTATTTAATAGGGTATAGTGTCAACACTTTCAATATTTAGTGATAATGTCAAAATTCTACCTTATTATGTATTTTAATTATTTTATTTAATTAAAAAGTAATTTATATAATAAACTGGAGCTATTTAGGGGAGAGAACATTTATAAAAAGTAACAGTTACTTGAAACTCTCAACATCAGTTTATTATTCAATACATGAAATATAATATACAATTCTAAATCTATGGATACAAAAATACAATAAAACTATTAAATATGGTACATTGACATAACTATCACAAAAAATAAATACATAATGAATTAAATATATGAAATACAATATACAATTTCAAACCTATAGATACAAAAATACAATAAAACTATGAAATACAAAAATACATACTGACTAATACAACAACAAAATTCAATATACACTTTCAAATCTATGAATACAAAAAACATTAAAACTATGAAATACAAAAATAAATAGTAACTATAACAGAATTAAAATTCCATATACACTTACAAATCTATTTGATAATAGTAAATACACAATCAAACTCATAAAATGTGTTACATTGACATAACTAACACACACAAAAAAATAAAACACAAAATACAATAAATATATGAAATATAAAAAAAAATACTAACTATAACAGAATAAAAATTTCATATACACTTTCAAACGGATTGTAACATGTATTTTTTTGAATTTTAAAAATTACTAAACAAATTCAACTAAACATGCAAGACACAGAACATGCAAAAAGAAAAAAATACCTCTTCTCCAATAAATTGGTCTTCTTCAACTTCATGGTTATGAATTTGTGTGGGATTTTGCACATCGACGGATTTCTGCATTTTTCTCCGTAGATTTAGAAGTGGAACCTATATTGTTGTTTATTACTTGAGTGAAAAAAATATTAAATGATGGAAAATCGGAAGAACTTTGATTATTTTGTCCAATACCTCTAGTATCTCTCTTGAAATCGTCCATTGAAGAGAGAATTTTATATTATCAAATCCTAAAATATGATTTAAGAACAACAACAAATCAAAAAAAAAAAAAAAGTAAAATCAATAAGCAAATAAATAAGGAATATAAAAAACATAATACCCAAATCAATGTTAATCTTCAAATCCAATCTTGCAATGAAATTAAAAGAAATAATAGAAAATAATAATATATTGAATATGAAATCTGGGGATTTGATTGGAACAAATTTAAAGAGAGAAATGGAAAATATGCTTAAGAAATGAGAGAGAAAATTTAAAATGACATTAATATCTATCCAATTACCCAAATATAGGAAAATGTGTAATCTATGAGAGAGAAAACATGGGTGTAAATAATGAAAGAGAAAAATATAATTAATATCAGAATAATTTTTTATTTTCAAAATAATGACATTTTTGACATGTTTACTAATATTATTAAAGTATGGATATTATCACTAAATAAGTTGGTTTTTTTGACTAGTTAGCTAAATTTTCCTATAATGTATTGTTGTCAATTTAGAGCATGTTTGGATGAGCTTAAAAGCTGGTCAAACTTACTTAAAAGTCAATTTTTGACTTATTAGAGTGTTTGATAAATATCAAAGTAACTTATTTTAAGTCAAAAATGACTTATTTTAAGCCAAAAGCTAAAAACTAGGTGAGAAATGCTTTTTTTTTTTCAACTTAAAAGTCATTTTATGTTGACTGTGTATATTACCTTTTTATCCTTAATTCTTTTATTTTTATTTTTATTTTTATTTTTATTTTTATTAATTATTATTATTATTATTATATTATATACTATTATTATTATTATATATTATTATAATTATTATTAATATTTTATTATTTTTATTATTATTATTATTATTTATTATTATTATATATTATATATTATATACTATTATTATTATTATATATTATTATAATTATTATTAATATTTTATTATTTTTATTATTATTATTATTATTTATTATTATTATATATTATATATTATATATTATTATATATTATTATTATTATTATTATTATATTATTATTATTATTATTATTATTTTCATATTATTATTATTATTATTATTATATACTATTACTGTTATTTATTATTATTTTATATTATTATTATTATTATTATAATAATTATTTTTATATTATTATTATTATAATAATTATTATTATTGTTATTTTCATATTGTTATATTATTATTATTTATTATTATTATTTATATTTAATTATTTTTATTATTATTATTTATTATATTATTTATTATTATTATTATTATTTATTTTATTATTCTTTATTATTATTATATATTATTATATATATATATATATATATATATATATATTATATATATTATATATTATTATTATTATTATTATTATTATTATTTTCATATTATTATTATTATTATGATGATGATTTTCATATTATTTTATTATTATTATTATTATGATTTATTATTATTATTATTATATATTATATGTTATTATTATTATTAAATTAATTAATTTTTATCATATTAATAACTTTTAAGGGTATTTCAGACATTTTGAATAAAAAAAGTATTTAGCAGCACTTATTTGCCAAACACATCAACATTTTTTTTTTAACTTTAGCACTTTTATCCAAACACATAACTACTTATTTTAAAAATAAGTTCCAGCATTTTCAAAAATACTTTTAAAAACTACTTTTTTTAAGCCCATCCAAACGGGCTCGTAATTTGTAATAATTTGAACTATTTTTGACAATAGATTGATTACATATATATATATATATATATATATATATATATATATATATATATATATATACTTTTGATTTGTATAATGCACTAGATACATTCAGTTTTATACAAATTGTTCAGTTTTGTATAAATTCATTTATACATTGTAGTTTGTATAATAAGATCTATATTTGTATAATTGTACGTGTACAAGACGAAAATATATGCATTTGTATTTGTATATACATTTTTCTCTCGCTTTATAAACACACAAACACATTTTTGTACATTGTATACATTTGTATACCGAATGGGTAATTGTATATGGAAAATGACTAATTGTATACTGAACCAGATGACAAAAAATGGGATGCTTGCAATGAATTACAAATAAAATAAATTATAGCTATAACATTTAATTTTCATGAATAGTTTTTTATTTCATACAATTTTTCTTATATATATACTTCTAATATATACTAAATATATACACTATATACTATCTATTATTATAGTAGAATGCTTACATTATATTATACATATACTTCCAATATATACTAAATATATTAATTAATTCCTTTTTTATAAAATTAGTATAAAATCAATTAAGTAATTTTAATTACTATATTTTACCATATATTGAAAATTATACAATATATTTTTTGTTAAAAAATCGTCACCAAGCTGGTGCATCAATGGGCTGTCGACCGGTCTCTTATCGGGCCAGCTTACGGGGCTCATGCCAAAAATTATTGGATAAATGACAGAAATTCCACTTTTAAGTTCTCTTATTACCATTATCCTCTATTAGTTTTATAATTTTTCAAAATTTCTTATTTTCACACATTAGATTAATGTATCAGCGCATCAAATTAATGTATCTAGCGCATTAAATTAATGTATCTCGCGCATCAAATTAATGTATCATGTATAAAATGTATATTAGATTAGTATATCATGTATAAAATGTAATGTATCTTACTTAACGATTAATGTATCTCGCGCATCAAATTAATGTATCAGCGCTTCTATTATTGTATCATTTGAGGGATTTTGGGAATTATAAACTTATAAGGGACAAATGGTAATTTTGCCTTTAAAATATGTGATTTCTGTCCTTTGCCCAAAAATTTTCACACCAGCTCATTCGACCTAACATGTGGGTCAGGTATCAATTTTGGGCTTACTGGAACCGGCTCAATTGACAGGCTTAGGCTGAAGGCATGTTTGCCTACGCATCATGATATCCTGGCCAACTTTCACGTCACTCAACTAAATAATCTTTCTACTTGTTATTGTCTAGCGTTTTGAAACATTAACTCTGATGCAGATCACAAGAGTTAGCTGAACAATCATGTATAAGTTGACTAAATCTATTTTCAATTGATTAAAATAGTTCTACACAAAATATTTCGTATTCGTACAGAATTTGGAGAAGAATTGTATTTTAAAGATACATAAAATAGGTGCTTATATAGTCTCTATGATGGTTGAATTGGTGTGATACTTAATTAGTTTATTGTGAAGAATAAATTAAATAACACATACGATAGTTGGTACTCCCATCAAAAGTCCTTTAAGATGATAGAGTATATATGTCTAATAAATTAGCACAATAAATTAGTTATCGAAAGTTATGCTTATATAAAATACGAAGTATAATAAAAATCAATTTATATATAGCACTCAACAAAATTCTCCTTATTTAATTAAAGCATATGATAAAATTATTCATACATAACTCTGTGTGTGTAGTACTTCTAATTAACGTTGATCTTGGAGCGGTCAATAATATAGTTATGATGAGTGACTTTATGATCATTATCATCAAAATTAGACATATTTCTCATCTTGTTTTTCACATGATCAATATAATTAGAGAACTTTTTATTATCATCTTCATGATTTATCTGATGATGATGAACTATACTGATTGAGGACTCGTTCATAGCTTTCATAGATTCAGCCTTAAACTTGTGAGTTGTTGCACTATTCATGTCTCCTCCAATGTGATTATATTCTACGAAGACCTGTTTAGACATAATATAACTAATAATTAAATACTATAATTTTGTAAATGAGATGATTATACTATTAATTTTTCGCTTGAAAAAAAAGCTAAAAGCACACATATAAGGAGGCATAATAAATACATCAATTAACTAAAATACGGTTACACAATTTCAAACACGTTATTAAATCAGGTAAGAGATGAGTCAAGTTAATTAGCAATAAAGTATTTTCATTTGTTCGACCTTGAAAAGATAAAAAAGAATTAGACTCACACATGACGTGAAGAAGCATGACACATAACAAGTACTTCTCCCATTTCAATTTATATGTGTTAGTTTGACTTGATACGAAATTTAAGAAATTAAATAAAGACTTTTTAAAACTTGTAGTCTAAAATAAGTCATAGATATTTGTGTAGCTATAAATCATTTCATAAAAGATAAACTGAACATTTTAAAATTACAGTAAATTATTACTATATATAGAAATGTATCATTCACTGACTAAAAAAGAAAGTAAGTCATATAAATTAAGACAGTAAGAGTAGAGTTTATTCAATAGTACTATATATACCATGTTGGAGTCAGAAGACAAGATATGATATTTCCCTTGTGATGGAATTTGCTGGCCATTTAACTCGAGAGAAAGTGGTTTTAATACAGAAGCTTTAGCTGAATTAGTAGCAAATTTTGGATTTTCATCTGGAAAACTATGGCGAAATGATCGAAAAGCTGGATTTATATTCACTACTTTGAAATTTTTTTCACAAATTCCTTGGGATTGAATAGTACTATCTTTGATAGTGATTTGTTTTTTTCCCATTTTTCAAAAATATTTTTGAGAAATAACCAAATTTGAGATGGGGAAAATAGGGTTAGGATAGAGCAAATAAATAGGAAAGGGTTAAGGAATTTTAATTAAATTTCTTAGAATCTTAAATAATCATGCATTTCTCGTTTTGCGTGTGAATAATTTGTTTAATTTCATTGAGACTTAAATTTCAAGGAGATATTCCTTATGGGCCATATTAACAGACAAATTATCTTCATGGTTTTTAGATAGTCATTAAAAGGGATCATATTCTTGTTAATAACTTTCTCTATAATTTTCCTAATTAACAATAAGATAATGATATGCGCACATGTGTTGATGTAGTACTCATCAATAGTACTTTTGGATAACTTAGTTGGTTTGGAGGGTGGTCTTTCACACAGATATACATATAGTAGGGGATCGATCCCCCTTAAATGTCTTCTGAGTCGAGTCTGTCGTATAAAGTTTGTCTAGTGCAATTTTACATTCTCTGTGTGGTTTGCAAGTTATTACGCCAAAATGATAGAGGTTGTATTAAAAGTTAGAATGCGTATATTACTTAATTATGGTTTAGCAATATAAAATGTAAAGTTACGACACGTGTATGCATATATTTATTAGGTTAGTATAAACATCAAATGTGGATAAAGTTTAATCGTACATTAACTATTAAAAAAGTGCAATTTGGTAAATGTTTTTGGACATACGTCACAGTGCGCTCGTAATAAAAAATCATCACCAAACAGAAAGGAGAAGCATCAGATACTATACGTTCTCAAAAGTCTAAAAGGAACATTTAGCTTTTGGTAAAATTTCAATTGGTACTTACTTGTAATGTAACAAGAAACTCATTAATTATTTGTGTTAGGAGACTCGGAGAGACAATCACGAGGAACAGAACTAAGATTTCGAGTTTATGAATTTTAGATTTTTATTTTAAAAAATTGATAAATATAATATTTATATAAAAGTTATTGAATTTTATTGAAGTCGTACCTGCATGATCCTTAGGTGTAAACAAAGACACTAAAGGTAGTAAGAATAAACTAAAAAAGCAATAGATCCCACCATTATAATTTGTAAAGAATTAAAGAAGTACGTGGAAAATAAAGTGGAGAAAGAATAATATTTATGTGTAGTCTATGGTTTTAACTCCTAAACCACTAAGTCAACCTCTAATCATATATTCATGAGGTTTAAAATTAATATATAAACATAAAAAATTCTTTAAAATATCTTTAAATATACAACGTAATTTTTTATTGAGATGATTTGAGTGAACCCCCTCAGCATACGCCTCTCTGGCCGAACGTTACTGTTGGATAAATCATAGATTGGTTGTTGTCACGTATCATATATATAACATATGATGAATATGAAACGAATTATTAGTACTTACAAAATTCTTGATGTGAGACCTTAAGTCATACAATATTTTTGCTATCGATTGGCTCACATTTTGTGCTTTAAAGTGTCTTTTCGAGCTTTTATTCTTTGAATTGCACTTGGAGAGTTGTCAATTCCCGGATTAGCCTGCGCCACACAAGGCAAAATTTGAGTAATTTTTAATTCGTTCATTAAAGGATATATGTAAAGAAAGCGCTTGATCCTACAATATGGTGTCAGAGTCAGACTCATCTCAAATTATTATTTACTTATGTTGGGTTTTCATTTAAAAGTGTTCATGCTCCAGTTGAGATCTGGGCATGCGAAAGAGTGTTAAGAAGTTCCACATGTTGAGTTTAGCAAAGTGTGAATGAGAAAAGAAAAGAAAGAATATGAAAAGTGAGGGAACTAATTTGAAATTAAGGAAAATGAAAAATCATTTGCAAAGTGCAAATGAAAAGTCATTTTGCCCATATCGGCAAAAGAAATGGAAATTGTTGTCCTTATATAAGAAACACTTCCTTTACTTCTTAAAGAGCTAAGAAGGTGCTCACTTGCGCTGCGTCGCTCGGCTTCGACAAATGATTGATTGATAAAATTTTTGGACAAAATTTATTTAATCAATTTTTGTTAATCAAATAAATCTTGTTAATATTATCTCTTATAAAATAATTCAGAACGTTAGTTAATTAGTTAATTAACAGAATTAATTGGTGTATAACGGTAACATTCCGAAAAGTTGTTACTTTTCGAAAAGTCGTTACTTTCCCAACATACACATTTTTTGAAAATTTGTTATTTTTTTCAAAAGACGCAACTCTCTGGATAAAACGGATCTGAACATATTTTTCTGAACAAACACGTTTTTTGCTGAAAATGGCTATAAAAGGAAGTCATTTTTCGTTTTTTCAAACAGTGAAATTTTCCTTCTCTGCATATATTTTTCTCTCAAAATCAAAGTGTCGATCGACTGAGTCTGTGTTACTTGTTATTGTTCTTAAGTTCGCTGAAGTTAAAGAAGTTTGAGGTACCACTATTTCTTTAACAGGATTAATCCGTTTTATCTTGGGAGAAATTAATCCATAACCTCGGATACAATGAGGGAATTAAATTTCTTAAGGAGACACAGTAATTTCTGTGGACTCGAATTATTTTTATTTTCTGTCTACTTCTTCTTATTTTTCTTTCTGTTTTAAATAACCTTATAAGTACATGTTAATAACACCACATCGGTAGAGGGATGAGAATTTGGTTTCCTTAAATAAACTTGGACAAGTCTCCCTCATGAGCTAGTTTTTGAGTTTGAGTTAAACTCATGTGTTATATCTTTACCGTATTTAATTAATATGAGGAGAACTTTGTTTTTGTAGTTTTTCATTTATTTCTTTTCGAATTAATCATTAAACACATGTCATTCATGAACTTCTTTTACGTTGTAATGGAATCATGAATAGTTAAACTTTTAATACCTAAGGTTGATGTACAAACACGAAGGTTGTTGTTCGATAATCACATAATTATACATATTTTTCAAAATTGAGTTATTTAGTTTTCTTGAGCCTAATTAATCAATTGATTTATTGACCAATATTTGAACTCGAAAGAGAGAATTTGTGTGTGTAACAAGAAAAAATAGGGGTTGGTTGTGAACCTTTGGGAAAAGGGTACGATTCATTTTACGTGGATATGAATATACCCGTTAGCCTTATATATTTAGTTGATACAAATGAAATATCACATCCACTTCACTATCGATCGATGTTCATAGGAATATAGGTGTTACAAATTAGTCGAGTAGGCTTAAGAGTTGTTGAGAAACGCTCAACATAGTATTATCAACCTGCAATTAATAAGTGTTTCACCCTTAATCAGAGGTCTCGGGTTCGAGCCCTAGGTATGGAGAAAATCTTGTTGGGAGCGCCATCCCTGAATGGGCTCTGCGGTGCGCGATTAGAATTTAGTTGGATCTCCAATATGGGCTCCGAACACCGGTGTAAAACCAAAAAAAATAAAAAAATTAAGAAAGTAATTTAGCTTGTGATTTGACAATTCAACCGCATTGTTACAAGTACAACTAACAACGCTCAACTTTGTTCATAAATATGTATACAAAGTTTCAAAATAATGTTCAACTTCAACAAGAATCTTAAGGGGTGTGTGGTCTACATACTATCCTTCACTATTAGAATTGTTTTTCGAATATCTTCATTAACTGAGGTGTTAGAAGGGGGCACACCGCGCTGCCAATCAGGCTATCCACTTGTGTGTTCAGTACCTCGACGAATCTTCAAGGTGTTAGCCTTGACCTCCACAAGCAATAGTTGTAGTTCTGATCTCAAACTTAGATGGATCCATATCGTGTTCATCGTCATCATAGCTAGACATAATCGTGCTCTTCACATGATCGATATATCTAGAAAACCTATCATTACTTCTAGTGTCATTATAATTAGTATAATCTTGATTCTCCATATGATCTCTTGTTGCAACCATATGTATAGGGGATCCTGTTTTAGACTCGACTACTTCGTTATGATTATATTCCATATGTACCTGGTTTGAGGCAATTTGATCCTTCTGAGTAACAACTAGCTTCAATTTTGTGGCTTTGGCAGGGTCGCTTCTTTGATGATGATAACTGATTGCTATTTTTGATTTGGGATTTCGGGAAAAATATCGAAAAATTGAAGTTGGATTTAGTGATTTGAAAATCTTTTCACATACTCCCTGGCCTTGAGATTGTGTGTCTTTGATGATGGTTTGGTTCTTTCCCATTTTAGAGTACACTTTGGGAGAAGGTTGGATGCAGAGGAGATGGGGATCATATATTATGGAGACTCATTACTAGTTTATTTAATCATGTTTCTTCTAAGATTCCACAAGGTGTAAAATAGTCATTAGTCATGAAGGGAATCACATTCTTGTTTGATATTTTCCTAATTTACAAGATTCCATATGGATGGTTATTGTTACTATTGTATTGTATGTTAATATCGTTCGTTTAAATATAAAATTGGTATTCAAATTTTATTATATCATATTATTAAATTCATCATTAGATAACAATGAGATTTCTTGTTTTATATAACAATCGATTTGATGTGATAACATTATTACCTTATAGCAGTACGCTACAATAAATAATAGAACAATGTATAACAACCATCCAAACAAAGTGCGAAGACTAAAGTACAATGTCTTGTTACTTTCTAAAAGAATCTTATAGTGATTGGTTTTGGAGTCTATGAGTCTGAGGCCAATAGTATAGACCCCTTAATTATTTCTTGGGCATGATGAAAGTAGGGAGTTAATGGAGGACAACACTATGTTGAATTGAGATGACTTACTTTTCTAGGTTAAAAAAATTGCCCACTCACAAAATTTCAATTTAAATGCATATTTAATTATAACTTTAATGGTGTGAATTGCTAAATCTTGTAAATCATCAAATCTTTAAATATAAATTGTATACAAAGTCATCAAAAGAGGAGTGGGAGACACAGTTTGGTATAAATAAACTCAATATTGATTCGCAGTTGATAATATCTTCACCGTCTAGGGTAGCAATGAGTCGAAGAGCATCGTGCATTGATAGGTACTGAGATGGCCCGTATTGACTATCGTGAGGTCCTTTTCTAGTAGTTAGTGCGATTATTTTGAGTTTTTCTTTTCGTTTTTGAATAGTACAACACATTTATTTCGAGTACATAAGCATTACGCAAAAAAAATAATTAAAAATTCAATTAATCAAATTTCCTTTTTAGCTTAACTTCAAATACTATAGTTCAAAACGCCTACTAGATAGTCACTAAATATATATGCATAGTCTGAAGTTCAAAAAAAGATAAATAGTCATCACCTAACTATCGAATAATTTTATCCACTAAAATTTGAATATATGGGAATAAATCACCTAATAAGTTTATATACTATATTGACTCAAAGAAAGCAAGATTTTTTGGGTACCTCTTTATCAAGCAATCAATCAAAGATCACAAACTTGAAAAAGTCATAAATTAGCACAAAAAATGAGTAATGAAAATCAATCTTATAACACCAAACATTAAAAAACTTCTTTCCTTTTTCCCAGATTCAATCTTTTTTCTAATACAAACACAAAGTATAATAAAAATCAATATATATAACCCAATAATTTTTTTCCCCTTATTTAATCAAAAGTATAAAAAATTGTACATATAATTATGCAAATCATTGTTCAAATATAGCTCCTTCATTTGTTCCCCACCAGCAAGCATCAATAGTCTAATTATTAATGTTGAACTTGAAATAATAAGTGACTTTATCATCATCAAAACTAGCCATACTTGTCATCAAAACTAGATATACTTCTCATTTTGCTTTTGACATGATCAATATAATTAGAAAATCTATCATTATCATCTTTAGGACCTTCATTTATCTCATGATGATGATTTATAGTGATCATGTTCTTTACAGAAGACTTGTTCACATCTTTCATAGATTTACCCTTGAACTTGCGCGTTGTTGCACTATTCTCTCCTGCAATGTGATTATATTCTACGAACACCTGTTCAGACATAATATAATTAAATAACTAGAAAAATAAGGTTAAATTTTGTAGTATGTAAGAGATTTTGGCCAAAAAGCAAAATCACATGTTTGACTCGTACAGTCAAATTTCTTTATAACAAAATCAAGTTTATCTAGACAAACAACATCGATTTAAACATGATCATAATAGAAAGGTAATAATTACCATATTGTTGGAGGTAGTAGACATGTTTTGATGATATTTGCCTTGAGATGGAATTTGCTGGCTATTTAACTCAAGTTGATCAACAATAGCAACTGGTTTGGATAAATTAGCTCTATAATTCCTCTGATGATCTATTTTTGGCTTCGTACTAGTAACAAATTGTGGAGAATTTCGGCGAAATGATCGAAAAGTTGGACTTATATTCATTGCTAACTTGAATATCTTTTCACAAACACCTTGGCCTTGGGACTCACTCTCTTTATTCATGATTTGAGATGAGAAAATGGAATTGGACAGAGCAAATAAATAAGAGGAGATTAAGGAATTTAACTTTTGATTTAATTTAGGGAAAAGGGTCTGATTTACCCCTGAACTTTGTAATTTGGAGCTGATATATCCTCCGTTTAAAAAATGGCTCATATATGCCCCTGCCGTTATAGAAATGGCTCATATATGCCCTTTTACTTAACAGACCAATATTTAATAAATTAAAAATTCATTTCTTTATGCTTTAATTTGAGAAAATGCCACGTGGCTCTTAAAATACCCCACCCACTTAAATTTTACCGACCCGACCCAATTGAAAACAAGAAAAACCCACCCACTTAAATAAATCTAACCCATTTCTTGGTCTCCATTCTCCACTTCAACAACAAAAAATCAAAAATTTGCTTCAAGGCTTTGAAGGATGGATGGAAAAGTTTGAGACCTCTAATTGGTTTAGATGGAACGTTTCTCAAAGGAAAATGTAAGGGGCAACTATTAGTAGCTCTTGGAGACCAAGAAATGGGTTAGGTTGTTGAAGTGGAGAATGGAGTGGAGAATGGAGACCAAGAAATGGGTTAGATTTATTTAAGTGGGTGGGTTTTTCTTGTTTTCAATTGGGTCGGGTCGGTAAAATTTAAGTGGGTGGGGTATTTTAAGAGCCACGTGGCATTTTCTCAAATTAAAGCATAAAGAAATGAATTTTTAATTTATTAAATATTGGTCTATTAAGTAAAAGGGCATATATGAGCCATTTCTATAACGGCAGGGGCATATATGAGCCATTTTTTAAACGGAGGGTATATCAGCTTCAAATTACAAAGTTCAGGGGTAAATCAGACCCTTTTCCCTTTAATTTAAGACCTTAGTTAATCATGTTACTCGTTTTGCGTGTGAATAATTGTTTAGTTCCATGGAGGCTAAAATTTCAAGGAGATATTCCTTATGGGCCATATTAGCAGACAAATTATCTTCATGATTCTACACAAGGTTTAGATAGTCTAAGAACAGTGGCGGACCCAAGATTTTCGTTCAGGAGTTTTGAAAAATAAAAATATAAACGTGTAAATAAGTCTTTCGAAATGGGCTCTTTGAATTTTTTTGGATTTAAAACCACAATTTTGCCACGTTTTTAAAATAAAAATATAAACTGTTTTTTTTAAACAAAAATAAACTGAAACTATAAAAAAAAGTAAATAAATGTTGTTGGGAATCGAACCTCAAACCTGGGGCATGTAGCTTAATATTCAAGGGTCTTACCATTAAACCATCTATTATTATTTATTATTGAGAGGGTTCAAAATATATTCATCTACAAAAATATAGAAAATTTACCTTATATATATCGTGTATTTTTTTATCGAGGGTGTTCACCTGAACTCGACGTGGGTCCGCCCCTGATTAAGAAGGATCATATTCTTAATAACTTTTCTTAGAAGGTTTGATGTAAATATCAAGTGCGGATAAATATTGATCGTACATCAACTATTAAGAAAGTGATCCAATATGGTGAAGTTTTAATTGGACTTATGTCACAGTTAGGTCGTAATAAAAAAAAAAATATCACCAATCACCAAACAGAAAGGGGAAGTATCAGATACTATACTGCTTCAAAGTCTAAAAGTAGCATTCAGCAAAATTTCAATGGGTTCATACTTGTAACAAGAATCTCATTGTTTGTGTTGGAGACTCGGAAAGACAAGCATAATCAAAGACGGAACTAGGATTTTGAGTTATGAGGTTCACATTTTAAAAAAATAAATAATTATTAGGTTGTCAATAATTATATATACATAAATGAATTTTTAATATATATTACTGAATTCTGTCGAACTTGTAATTGAAATGCTAGCTCCGCTCGTGACGATAATGCGAACACCTGCCTGAATCATTGGGTATAAACGAAGACGCTAAAGGAACAGAAAGAATAAAGTAAAAAGCAATACATCCCACCATTATAATTTGTATTTTTGTAAAGAAAGACATACACAAAATAAAGTGATGAAAGAATAATATTTTTGTGTCGATGAGGGAATTAAGTTACTGTGGGATAAATAATTATAGATATACTATGTATATGAAATGAATAACTTACAAAATGCTCTCACGTTTTTCTTTGATTCTTCCAGCATGGGATAAACCCCTTATATATTGTAATTAATATCATTAGTCAACATTATATATCGCTAATCGTACCATCATCATTAGTTATTAGCAATATCATTTCAATACTAATTATTATAGTCTTACCACCATAATCACTTTTGATAACAACTAAACACAACCACCATCATTAGTGAACACCGTTCCAAATCAACACACAAGCACTATAGTTAGTCATCATCCAAACCAATGTCATATAAGAATTTCAAATATTTTATTGATATAATATAAGATGTAGTTTATTTGATTGATTTTATATTTATTATTTTTAAGCAAAACAAAAATTTAAATTCAGATATTGAGAAAACAAACAGTCTTAACTATTTAGTATTCAGATCTTAATGCGATAACTTAAATATGTATAATTTATGTATATTATATATTAATATTAAAAGTACACATTTATGGTTTATTAGCTATTATTCCGAGTAGACGGTTATTTATGTCAATTGCTCTTATCTAAGAAAGTAAAATTACACAAATTCTATAGTGTTCAGAACTAATTACATCATATCCTCACTCTTTCTAAATTACAAAAATCCTTTAAAATGTAAGGATTTTGGATAGATCATTTTCGCCCTGATACATTACCTTTGTCGATACAAGACACAAATGTCCCGATATGTCGCTCAATGTTCCTATACATCGCGTTCCAATACATCACCTTTGTTGATACAAGACACGCTTGTCCCAATAAATCGGGTAAGAGTGATGTATCTAGGAATAGGATAGAGTGAGGAAGATACAGATTTTTGGAATTTTATCAAATGAGAGAAAATTTTAGAGAATACAATAAAATAAATGGAAAAATTACGCAATTATTAAGCAAACTTATACTACTTAATTACTCATCATAACTATAATTTGCTATAATTACCATTCGTTACTAACATTGACCATTATTTATGTGGACTGACTTCGAGTTGTACAGTTAGCCACGTTTGTACAGTTCGCCGCATTTGTATAATTCGCAACTAAACAATTTTTCGTTTGATTTGTATCTGTATACAATGATTTATATTTGTATATGACGTTGATTTCCTTTGATATTTCAGTTTTGTCACCATATACATTCAATTTTTTGTGTACAACTTTTTAAAGTTTGTATAAACTTGGAGTTTTCAGATTTTGTATAATATAATTTATATAATGTAATTTGTATAACATATTCTATATAATTGTTTAACATTCATATCTTACATTTGTATCAATTATTATTTCAAGTTTTATCATATTTGTGTAATTCAGACTTTATATTACTCAACTATACAAAAACACGCGAATTATACGAATGTAACCACGAATTATACAAATTATTTTCCTCTCTTGCTCACATCTCTCCTCCCTTTCCCACTCTCGCCTGCCTCTCTCCTCCCTCTCCCAATCTCGCTCGCCTCTCTCCTCCCTCTCCTAATCTCTCTTTTCATATATACAACATATATATAATATACAATTATCTAACCAATATACATATACAATTCACCTCTCTCTCACTCTCTGCTCTCTCTTACTCGCTTCTCTCCTCCCTCTCCTAATTTCTCTCGTCTCTCTCTTCCCTATAACATGTAGCTATGAATCATAATTATTAAACTATAGCTATGAATCTTTATTAGAGATACCATTTTTAATAATTTTATTATTTTGTTTCTTTATTTTTCTTCTTTCTCTTCTTTTGGTCTTTCTTTCCCTTTTATCATTAGTTAATCTTCTTTTTAATTTTTTCAATATTTTTCTCTTTTTTCTATATTTTTTCCTTTTTTTTAAGAAAACAAAATAAATACAAAAAAATGAAAATACCAACTAACTATTTTCTAATTAATAAAAATAAATAAATACATAAAGAACTAGACTACTATAATAAATCTTAATAATAGTATCAATGATTAATGAGTATTTCTGAACAAAAAATGTTAATGATACCATAACAATATCATTGAATAATGAGTAGGGTAAGAAACCTTATACTTTTCTGGTTATTCTATCACATCTCTGATTCATAACACCATTACTAAATGGTTGTGACTGAAGTATATCAGATATCACAAGTCCAAAGCAGAACTATATATTGAAACAGAGAAGTAAGTTGAAATTAGGCATGAAAGAGTAAATAGATTATCAATTTCAAACTTACAAAATCAACAAGTAAAAAGTTGAAACAACAATTTGTCGAAAAAACAAAATCAGGATGGGTTTTCTGTTGACTACTGCTCATGGTGTTACACAATTTTTCCAAAGTAAACAAACATTGACTCAAGTTCCTCATTATGAAACAGATGTGACAAGTCCAAAACATAATTATATGTTGGGGAGTCAATAAAAACAGAACAGTAAGTTGAGACGAGTTAATACTGTTGGGTGGTCTTGGGCCTTTTCAACCCAAAAGCTAGCTCAAAGGTTGAGGCTTTCCCTCACACTTATAAATTGACCACCAGCCCCTTCCACTTTCGATGTGGCATAACTCAACAATCTCCCCCTTCACACATCGGGCCTTGGGCTGGAGAGAGCGACAACCCAGTTTCTCCCGGTGGGCTGAGACTTGTTGACAACCTGGGCTCTGATACCAATGTTGGGTGGTCTTGGGCCTTCTCAACCCAAAAGCTAGCTCAAAGGTTGAGGCTTTCCCTCACACTTATAAATTGACCACCAGCCCCTTCCACTTCCGATGTGGCATAACCCAACAATCTCCCCCTTCACACATCGGGCCTTGGGCTGGAGAGAGCGACAACCCAGTTTCTCCCGGTGGGCTGAGACTTGTTGACAACCTGGGCTCTGATACCAATGTTGGGTGGTCTTGGGCCTTCTCAACCCAAAAGCTAGCTCAAAGGTTGAGGCTTTCCCTCACACTTATAAATTGACCACCAGCCCCTTCCACTTCCGATGTGGGATAACCCAACAAATACGGCTAGTAAAGTTCATACCCATCCAACTTTTACAATTATATGACAGAACATGATGTATATAGGGTCTATTGTTTTCACTATTCCGGTTCAGACATGATGCACATTGCTAAAATATCTGTTAACTTTGACACTGAGAAATAACCATGAGCTACCGAGTCATTTTCTGAACGACATCTGTTAGCCAAAAATATGTACAACAAATCAACATGAACAATAACAAAGAAAACTGAAAATCCAACATACTGTCCTTGTGTATTGATATTTCCAACTTAATCACGTTTGAAAAAAGACTACTGTACTTTCAAATAAATAAGTTATGCAAAATCTTAAATTTGAAGTTCTTAAAGTATAAACTGCATCACCAATCTAATAAGAAATTAACACCAAACCCACATTTCAGAGTTGGTTGTTACCAGCTCACCACTTTTGTGTTCCACAGGCTGCCAACTCCCCTTCTTCAAATAAAATTTGTAGACTTTTACTCCCTTTAATTGACTAAGAAGAGGTGTGCTTCCATGACTCGAATTCTTCATATACATCAAATGATCAATGAAAAATGTGACCTTTTCTCTTGTTGAACACACGTCGAGTCTCCTAGGCTGACAACAACATACCAAAGCATCCACAAATGTTGAGCTCTCCCCATTATTCCATATAATGGTGACATCTAAAACGTTCACATGCGGATTAGAATCATTATGGTCCACCTGCAAATTTTGAATGTTGATGTCACAGGCTCTATAAGATTCAATCCAAAACTCAGACCAAGAGATCGAATTTGATAGAAACTTCCTCAACTTACAAAACCATGCTGCATTTACATTGTCACTCTCTAAGAGTTGAAAAACGATTCTTGAGTACTTCAGTTGACTTGACCTTCTCACAAATTTAATTTGAGGACTGTCTTTCCAGGCATACTTAAGTGATACCAAGTTTGGTGCATCAATCTCCCATATTCCACCACAATGCTGAATCTTCAAATACTTCAGGGAAACCGACTTAATCTTTTGAGTATTCATTGTTTCCAAGCCCCAACAACAGTCAAAGGTGAAAGATTCAATCAACGAACAACTATTAAGTAGAGTCTGAAGCATGTTTGCATCTAATGTTAGATAAGATATAGAGAAAGTTTTCTCAAAGAAGTGCAATTCACAACAACACTAGGCAAAAGAGTACAAGATTTCAGAACCAATTTTCTCACTGATTTTACCGCCAAGATTGCGAAAATAAACAAGGGGTATGATGATATGGTAAGGTCTTTTACACCATTTCTAAGTACAATACTAAGCCACTTATCAATCATAGGGACGAGTAAGACTTCATGAGAATTTTCAAAGAACGTTTCAACTGATAATTCAAAATTTTTGATATAGTATATAAATGATAAATATTTTTTTAATATAGTATCTATATATATATATATATATAAGTATCAGAAAATATTACTATCTTTTAATCAATACCTACTGATTTTAATGATATTTTTATTTATTACCATTTATAGCATTATATAACAATACTATGATAAATCTATAATATGTGTTAAAATTGAATTAGATATATATGTATTGTAACTGTTTTAAAATATATTATGCTTGTTTGGTAAGAAATTGACATGTTGTATTATAAGTGTATTAAATTATGTGATAAGTATATTATGGGAAAATTACGCGGCTAAGCAAACTTATACTATTTAATTACTCATCATAGCTATAGTTTGCTATAATTACCACTCACGAATAACATTATACATTAATTATGTGGGCTGACTTCAAGTTTGTATAATTAGTCATGTTCGTATATGTATAATTCGCCAGGATATACAAATACATATGTATAATATACAATTTCTTAACCTATATACATATACAATTCACATCTCTCCCACTATCTGCCCTCTCTCACTCACCTCTCTCGTCCCTCTCTCTATCTTGCTCACATCTCTCCTCTCTCTCTCAATCTCGCTTGCCTTTTATACAAATATATATGTATAATATATAGTTATATACAACTATATACATATACAATTCACCTCTCTCCCACTCTCTTCCCTCTCTCGCTCGTCTCTCTTCTCTCTCTCTTAGTCTCGCTCGCCTCTCTCCTCCCTCTCCAATCTCTCTTGTCATGTATACAAATACATATGTATAATATACAATTATTTAACAAATATACATATACAATTCACCTTTCTCCCACTCTTTTCCCCCTCTCTCCCAGTCTCGCTCGCCGCTCTCCTCCATATAACATGTAGCTACAAATTGTAATTATAAAACTATAGCTATGAAGAGTAATTAATTATTTTTAAGTGGCTATATATGAACGTTTCTCATATATTATTTATAAATAAAACTTTTACTAAATGTGTTTTATAAATTCTCTCTAATATGTATTAAATTGTATTATAAATATATCAAAAGTGATCAAGTGAAAAGAAAATGTTATTGGTATAAATGATAAATATAATTTACTTGTAATTCAAATATTTCTTCAATCCCACCAAAATACAACTCTCTAAGGTGTCTCTTAAGAATATAACACAAACAATGATATGATTAATGACATTAAAATATTCAAATATATATATATATATACACATAATAATAATAATGAAATTGCGTAAAATAAATATTGCAAGTTAACAAGTCATAATGAATATGATCATAATTTAAAAGTATCAAATCATGCTAAAATAAGTTTAATAAGTATTAGTTACATGACTAAATATTAAAGGAAATTAAAATTTAATTATGTATTTTAATTGTCTAAACCAATGGAAAAAAATAAAGAACAAATATTCAATATTATTGTCAATCTTACTGTTAAATTGATTTCCTTTTTGCATTAGTATTGATTTGATTTTGATTTATGTTTCATTACAATTACTAACACATTTGGACTATAATCTTTATGGAACCATCCAAAATTCTAAATTTCAAACTTGACATAATATATTAAAAGATAAAAACTATGAAAAACTTTAAAAAAATATTTAAAAATTATATCAAAGTAAATATTTTATGTGTAAAATAAAATTTTAAAATTATATATATAATGTCGGGTTGGTTTGGTCTCGGCTTGATTTTTTTTTAGTTTAAACCAAACCAACCCAAATATAGTCTGGGGTTTTTTCAACACCAAACCAAGTCAAACCAACCACTAGTCGAATTATTTTTTTCTGGATTGACTCGATTTGTGGTTTGGTTCGATTTTCGGTTCGGTTTTCTACACCCCTATCCACAATGTATCTTCAATCCTATTCTAGTTTAAAAGGTTATATAGGCAGTACCAAACCAGTTGTGTGTTATGTATCTACAATATTCCATGTTTGTTCAGTCTTGTCCAACTTAGAGACTATGTATATATATACATTATCCAATAATAATCTTGATACATAATTCATAATGTTCTATAATTAGAGCACTGTGTATCAGTTCCAAAAATAGGTATATGATACAAAACAGTAACAAGACTACTTTCTTGTGTATCAAATTATGATATTTATCTTTTTAACTCTTATATTTCAATTTTTCCTTAAATTAAAGGTATATGCGTCTTCTTTTCAGCACCACCAAATTTGCATTATTTTTAGTTCGGAGTAAAAAGTCATGACCGTTTTGCCAGACTATCCTAACAGAGTTTTCTGACAACTACAAACACTGTTTAGGATCCATAGAGGTGAAGGCAACAATATTTAGTTTAGCCACTGAGATAGATAAAATATCTCCTTCGGAACATATATATTAAGCTAGTTTGAATAGATTTTGAGCATGTTTGGATTTCTATAAGTGCTTTTTAAGTCGTCAAAATAGTTTTTAAGCACTCGTTTTAAGTTTAAATGATAATAAGTCAAAATACATAAGTTAGGATTTATAAGTTATGATGTTTAGCTTAGAAGCTAAAAGTCAATCGAAACAGATTCTTTATCATCAAAACCTTAGATACATGAACTTCGAAGTTGATTATCAGGCTTTTATCGTCTTTTTGAAAATAATATGTTCGGTTTATATGCAGGGAATATACTTCAATAAGTAAGTAACTAGTTTGATGTATCTTTCATCGTGTCTACAAGTTTTTAGATTTACCCTTTGCTTTAGTTTGTTGCATGTCAAGTGAGCGCAAAGATTTGCAATTTTCAGTTAAGAAGTCTAATTTATCATCAGAATAACTATGTAGCTAAATATTGATAAACTCCGTATTCTAAATCGTGTTGGGAAGTAGGAGAACATATAAAGTAGTTTTGATGATCGATAAAGTGAAGGCATGGCGTCGTATGTGTACAATTATGAGTATTGCGGCAAAGAAGAAAAAATGCAGAAATAAAGAAGGAAACAAATATGGAAAGAAATAAAGAAGGAAAGAAATTAAGAAAAAATAGCAATTCAAGTCAAAGAAGGAAAGAAATAAAGAAGTTAGAATTCAAGTCAAATAAGGAAAGAAATAAAGAAGTTACAATTCAAGTCAAATAAGGAAAGAAGTAAATATAGACAAATTCAAGAAGGAAAAGGATTTGTAATTCCTTTCCTTGTAGAAGTTGAAGGCAAACCAAACTCTATAAAAGGATCAAGAAGTTGAAGGAAAATAATATCTTTGCATAAACAAAAATCGAGAGAATTCTCTAGCAAAGCCAGATCTATTGCATATTCACGAAATATATCATCTTGAGAGCAGTAATTTTCTGGAGAAAAAACGCAGAGCTTCGTCACAGCAACGTAAGAACCTGGTTCACGAAATCTGTTCCACACTGAACTAAAACACAGAGCTTCGTCACAGCAACGTAAGAACCTGGTTCACGAAATCTATTTCACACTGAACTAAAACACAGAGCTTCGTCACAGCAACGTAAGAACCTGGTTCACGAAACCTGTTCCACTATGAACTATTGAATGTTGAAGTTTGATCAATTAAAGTCTAGGGTTATTAGTCTTTGTTGATTTGTTCTAGGTTTATTATTCAGTTGTAATAATTCTAGATTGTGTAACAAGAAGTGGGTTTGACTTCTTGGGAGTTGAGTCTTGAGAGAATTGTAACAAGAAGTGGGTTTGACTTCTTGGGTGGTTAGAGTTAAGAAGAGTTGAGAGTCTTTGTAAACAAGAAGCGAGTTTGACTTCTTGTTGAGTGGAGAGTTTTCGATTAGAGTTAATCGAAAAGGGTAGAAGTTTAGAGTTAGATTCATTGATTAACTGAGTTGTAAATCTTGAATTAATATAAAACTTCGGTGTGGTTTTTCCCTTCCTTGAGTTAGGAAGGTTTCCACGATAAATCTTTGTTTTATTGTGTTGCGACAGAATTACAAGAACCTGGTTCTTGTATCAGGGTAAAGTTTCTTCAATTGGTATCAGAGCAGGTCTTTTCATTAAAAGACTAACATCTTGAAAAGGATCAATGGCAGCACCACCTACACCACAAGAAGGAGCTTCTCAAACTCGACCACCACTGTTTAATGGAAAATATTATGGATGGTGGAAGAACCGCATGATGGATCACTTACTAGGAGAAAATCCAGACCTATGGGGAGTCGTGTTGGATGGTCCAACCATACCCATGAAAACTGGAATTGACGGAACCACTCAAGTACTAAAAGATAGGAAAGAATGGAATGTTGCAGATAAACTTGCAATTCAGAACAATGCTAAAGCAAAAAAGATCTTGATATGCGAAATAGGTCCAGATGAATACAATCGAATATCATCATGTCAAGATGCAAAAACAATATGGGAAACTTTACAAACTGCGCATGAAGGAACAACTCAGGTAAAGAAGTCTAAAATAGATAACTTGAACAGACAATACGAACTGTTTCGAATGGCAAAAGGTGAAACAATCCAAGAGATGCACACCAGGTTCACTGCTATCATTAATGAAATCTACTCACTAGGTGACATAATTCCCAATGGGAAGGCAGTCAGAAAACTTTTGAGTGTTCTTCCAGAATCTTGGGAAAGCAAAGTAGAAGCCATTACTGAAGCACGTGATCTAGATAAGTTAGCTATGGATGAACTCATTGGAAATCTCATGACCTATGAACTCAAGAAAAAACAAGAAAAGGAAATTGGAGGCAAAAGAAAATAGAAGAACCTGGTTCTTACTGGCACAACATCAGAAGATTTTGAGGACGAAAACATTGCGTTAATGACCAAAAGGTTCTCAAGAATGTTAAAAAAGGGACAAGTATTCCATGGAATGAACTCTCAAAAAATCACTGAAAATCCAATAGATCAAGTATGTCACAAGTGTGGAAGTCCAGATCACTTTGTCAAGTTTTGTCCATTAAAAGCTCTAGAGAAAAAGAGGAATAGTTCGGATAAAGAAAAGGAAATCAAGAATGATAAGTATATTTCCACAAACAGACGAATGACCAATAAAGAAGTTGATATTTCAATGAAAAAATCCTTTGCCGCTATGGGAGACTTATCAGAAGAAGAAACTGAGGATGGAGGGTTCGAAAATCAATCACTACTTGCAATTGAACAATCAAATAAATATGATTTTATTGCACTCATTGCTGAAACAAATTTTGAAGATGATGAAGAAGATGACAAACAAAGCGAGGTAAGTTTTTATCACATTAAAGTAAATATTGAATCATATTCTAAAAAGGAACTAGAGTCCCTATTGAGTACTCTTATAGATGCATATCAGTCAATCAATTCTGAAAGAGAACAAATGATGAAAAACTATGCATCTTTAAGAGAAGTCAATGACAATCTTGAGAAACACAATCACTTTCTTCAAAATAAATTAAAAGAACAGATAAAATCTCAGAGTTAAGTCACAAGGGCAAAAACTCTGCTAGTGAACTTCAATTAGCTCTAGAAAAAAAATTGTTAACCATAAATTGTCAAGCCTTAACAGAAAGAAATAGATTGCTACAAGAAAATCTTGATCATACCAAACTTGATCTGGAACGAAATCTTAGATGGACCAGGTCCTCTGAAATGTTAACTCAGATTCAAGAAAGGCAAACCACCAGTCGAAGTGGGATAGGTTTTAGAAAACAGAATAATCTTATAGCATACACTATTCACATGTCTAAAAGCTTATGCACTCATTGTGGAAACTCAGGTCACTTAAAGAATCAATGTAAAGCTTTATTTGAGGCTTTTCAAAAAAATATTAAGTTCACCAAAAAGAAAAAGACTGATACGGCTCAGAACCTGGTTCCAAATAAAACTGCTCAAGATAGAGGTTTTCTTATTTGCCTTTATGGGCTAGAAGAAATCTTATTCATCCTTTTACTCACATAAAGGGGCCCAAGCTAATCTGGGTTCCCAAGACTAATCTTTGACTAGTGTTTCAAGTGAAGATGAGAGGGAAAAGGCCAACTTGGTACATGAATAGTGCATGCTCCATACAGGTGTTAAAAATGGTAGAAAATTTCCTCTCGCTCTTTGGTTTTCAAGGCGAAAGTTTAGTCCTTGAAAAAGATGAGAAAAATGAAAGAGACAAGATCAAAAAGGTTCAAGAAAGTGACATGATATCAAACATCTTTGATGATGTAAATTTAGGGAACATTACAAATGAACCTGGTTCACATCGAACAATCATTGCTGCACTTGCAACATGAATTACTGTACTAACCTATGGTTCTGGAGATTGGGGGAATAATAGAGTAATCGGGACAGTTAGAGTATGGTACACCTTCAGGGGGAACTTCGTTGTGTGAACCTGGTTCTTATTATTCATTGAAAGGTATTGAAAATTGACAAAGGTTGGTTCTTATGACTCAGCTTGAGATTCGTTGGATCTGGGAGAATATGATGATGCGACATTCTCATGAAGGCCTTGAATATGAAGAACTTGAGAAATATCAGTCAAAGCATGGTCTTATCGAAACAAGTTGATGCATTATCATGATTTCCTTTAATAATTGGCTAGTAAACGAATAATCTTATGCTTGAGTAATTATACAATGAATATCTACTAACTCAGCCTCGTACTGTAACAGGTACACACTCCAGGCACATCTCAAACAATGTTTAGAAGGTCTGCGAATATTATCTCTACTCTTTTGCTAACACGATTAAGTAAATCATGGAGGAACATAAAAAGGGGAACCTGATTTTTCTGTAATACTCAGGTATGTACCATCCTTTTCAATGCATGAATTTCTTGAGTTTGGGTCAAACATAAGCACTAGTGAACCTGGTCGATCATCAAAAATTCAAATCTTATAAAACACCAAGAACCCTCTTTGACAATGAGCATCATTCAATCCCAAATCGTTCTAATGATGAAAACCTTAGTCTTCAAGCCACTCATGCTTTATTTGAGAGGGAAGTTTGCTTTATCTCTCACTTCTGAACCAGGTTCACAAACTCCAAATTGATATTTCATCCATTCCAAGTATATAACATGTCTATCTCTCGGGGGAACAATTCTCATAGAAATAACTTGTTGATTGCTTTCATTATTGATAAACACATCTCTTTGTGCGCCAAAATATGGTGAAACTCTTACTTGTAGTTGATACTCCTTCAAAATGTCATCAAGAAAAAGGCTATCAAAAAAAAATCATGGAGGAATGAAAATGTTATGGAGTAGAGTTTTAAAAAAAAATTATAATGTACCTCATGTTTCTCTTGATGAAATTTCACATTCTAAGAAAACTGATCAGAACGAAGGAGCTGGTGCACATTGGGCATATTAAAAAATTTATCAATGGCAGTAACATCCCTTTCTTCCTCACTTTAATAATCATTGTCCCAAATTCTTATCCTCAATTTTTTAGACTCTCTAATTCGTTGATGTGCTTATGTCTGTCTCATACTCATCATATCATATGCTTTTGATTTAGGGCTCTAAGGGCTTAAATTGGTACATAATTGTTTATTCTGTTTCTTATTGAAGATCTTAATTGTGTATGTGTTTAAGATGGCTAATATTCTCAGATTAACTTACTATATTGTTAGCAGAAGTGTACTTGAAAGTGTTGCCCAAGTGGCTATGAGTTAAAATGATATTGCACTCATTGAATGTTAACCGAGTTCTTTGGTTATTTGTTTTCAATGATGCCAAAAGGGGGAAATTATATAATGTGGATAGACATATATTCATAGTTTGTCATCATCAAAAAGGGGGAAATTGTTGTGGAATGAGAAAAACATGAAGTTTGTAGTTTTGATGGATGACAAAGAGTTGTGGTTTTGATTTCTAACAAAGAGTATTGATGTGTAACAAATCATTGTTTATCATCATCAAAAAGGGGGGAAATGTTGGAAAGTAGGAGAACATATAAAGTAGTTTTGATGATTGATAAAGTAAAGGCATGGCGTCGTATGTGTACAATTATGAGTATTGCGGCAAAGAAGAAAAAATGCAGAAATAAAGAAGGAAACAAATATGGAAAGAAATAAAGAAGGAAAGAAATTAAGAAAAAATAGCAATTCAAGTCAAAGAAGGAAAGAAATAAAGAAGTTAGAGATCAAGTCAAATAAGGAAAGAAATAAAGAAGTTACAATTCAAGTCAAATAAGGAAAGAAGTAAATATAGACAAATTCAAGAAGGAAAAGGATTTGTAATTCCTTTCCTTGTAGAAGTTGAAGGAAAATCAAACTCTATAAAAGGATCAAGAAGTTGAAGGAAAATAATATCTTTGCATAAACAAAAATCGAGAGAATTTTCTAGCAAAGCCAGATCTATTGCATATTCACGAAATATATCATCTTGAGAGCAGTAATTTTCTGGAGAAAAAACGCAGAGCTTCGTCACAGCAACGTAAGAACCTGGTTCACTAAATCTGTTCCACACTGAACTAAAACACAGAGCTTCGTCACAGCAACGTAAGAACCTGGTTCACGAAATCTGTTCACACTGAACTAAAACACAGAGCTTCGTCACAGCAACGTAAGAACCTGGTTCACGAAACCTGTTCCACTATGAACTATTGAATGTTGAAGTTTGATCAATTAAAGTCTAGGGTTATTAGTCTTTGTTGATTTGTTCTAGGTTTATTATTCAGTTGTAATAATTTCTAGATTGTGTAACAAGAAGTGGGTTTGACTTCTTGGGAGTTGAGTCTTGAGAGAATTGTAACAAGAAGTGGGTTTGACTTCTTGGGTGGTTAGAGTTAAGAAGAGTTGAGAGTCTTTGTAAACAAGAAGCGAGTTTGACTTCTTGTTGAGTGGAGAGTTTTCGATTAGAGTTAATCGAAAAGGGTAGAAGTTTAGAGTTAGATTCATTGATTAACTGAGTTGTAAATCTTGAATTAATATAAAACTTCGGTGTGGTTTTTCCCTTCCTTGAGTTAGGAAGGTTTCCACGATAAATCTTTGTTTTATTGTGTTGCGACAGAATTACAAGAACCTGGTTCTTGTATCAGGGTAAAGTTTCTTCAGTGTTTACAACAACATATCTAGAGTAGTCCCACAAGTAGGATAAGAGGAGGTTGGTGTGTACGCAGCCTGATGGCTTAAGCAAAAATGATGAGTTTTTGGCTAAAATCATCCCTCAATTATGACTCAAATCTAATGTACATCCTTATATTATCTAAATGAGCAAACAACATACTTATACTATCCAAAAAATAACAAGATCACCCTTCAGTTTATTTTTGTTAAGAAACTAATTGAACAAATAAAATAATATTTCTTAAAATTTGGTCATGTCTTAGCTACATCGAGAAGATCAATATTACCCAAAAAGAATAAGAATATGGATAAAAAATGAATTTTTTTTTTGCATAACCAAGTAAATTAACTTGCAACAATACATAAGTTTTGATATATTTATACAGCAGGATCCAATGGTTTGAAAGATTATGCAAAAAAAAAATCATTCTAAAAAATTATATGCCACTATCTAGCGATTCTCTTTAATAAAAAAATATATGGTACATATATACTATGTAGACAATGCAATTCACATTTTATACAATATATAAAAATACTGTTAATTTAGTGAAATTATGTAGGCGTTTTGTTGTGAAAACTAAATAATAATTACTGAAAATTTTTTGAAAATGGAGTTGTATTTGGACAGTTTTTTACAAAGAATTTTTAGAATTTAAATATATTTTGTATGAATATTATAATCCTCAATTTCTAAAAATTAAAAAATCACGCAACTTGACTAGCTTAATTGTGTGTACATATATTTATTCGACTTGACACATTTTTTATTGATGACTTGAGTTTCTTAAAAAAAAAAGACAGAAGGATGAATCTTGCAAAGATATAGGATCAGTCATATTACCAAAAAATTCATAGATTAATACACATGAAAAATAGAAAAAATTCAGAATTCATGTTCGGTGGATCAAAAAATTTAATATTGTTTCTAAGAAAATAAGTTCTTTAAATAATTGTCTAGCAAAAATAAAAAACAAATTCCACAAGTGATATTGAGGTAACAAGTTTCTTTCACATTATAATTTTTAGTATTATGTCAATCCTACAATAATTAGACATTAAATTCAGCTTTTATCATTCTTAATTAGAAGTCTAAAAAACTAAATAAGAAGAAGGATTCAAAGTGGGATGATTTTGTTTGATGAAGGAAGAATAGGTACAAATTATTCGAGCTCAAACAAATCAGTTAAAGAAAGAAACTACAAGGATAGATAAAAATCTCAAATTTCTATTTTTGATTAACTTTTGTTTTATCCAATCTGCAGGAATCAATAGAAAAAGCAAATTCATTGTGTTTTTATGAGAAATTAAAATTATTGAGACAAGTTATGGCCTATAAATAAGAGCATAGATGGAGCTATAAGGGATAAAGGAAATTTAATAGTAGTTTTAATTTTATTTTAATTATACATTTTCTTATTTGTTTTTATTGACATTAAACCGTTTGAATCTGAATGTACATTTATAGTAAGTTATTGTGTAGTGGGTGACAGTGATAATTTTTGTAGGCAACTAATCGTTGTGATGGATAATAGTGATAGCTAATAATTGTAAATAGTGGCTAGTGATGATTGTGGCTGAAGATGGTAGTTGTAGATGTTGGGTGGCGATGGTGATAATTGCTAATGATGGATGATAGGAATAGTGATAAAACAAATCCTAATTATTTAGATGTATTAAGCTAGTAAGCGACTGTAATATTACAAAAAAATAAACACACTTAATAAAGTTATTCTTAGCAATTATTCTACTATTGGTCCAATTTCATGTATTTTTCAGAAGAAGAAAACAGGATCCAATTAATAATTTAGTAATTAAACTTCAATTAAATCAATAATTCTCATTTAAGAGTAATGAATGACTTTGACGGTCAAACAAGCAAAATGACAATCATGAGAAATAATGTTAGAAGCGAGAATTCACACACAAGAGTATATATGATCGGGTGATCAACGAAATAAATGAAAATCATGCCTGAATCCCAAGTTTATTATGACCTGAAGTTGACGGTCAAGAAACAACAATCTCTTGATGAACAAAATTACAATATTACATGTGCTAATAAAAAGTAACATATACCAGTAAAATAATTGAGGTACCAACTAAACTAACCGAACATCATCGATATCAATTACAAATTCAACAAACACAAACCTACATTGATGCAAACCCTAAAGATGTAAAGACAAAATTGAGAAACTTCTTGGACTTCTAACAACAATTGATGTGTGACTTCCATAATTTCAAAGATCAAAAGCAATTTCTATCTCAGAATTTCCAGATCCAACAACTAATACTTTTTTATCTTTATTTTTTTCCGATTTGAAATTTTCAAGACCTCCCACTTTTGAAATATAACCTTCGTTGTTTTCTCCAGTAGCCAAAACCAAGAAATGATAAGCATATACAATTGCATTTCTCCACTAGCCAGATTTCTTGATTTGGCATTCTTCTTGTTCTCTTCTTTGTTGAAAATGGATCATTCCACAAATCACAAGAGGGGCTGCGATACGCCAGCTTTTTGAAACATACCTGAATTGGAAGAGGGGCTTCACCGGAATCCTTAAGAAGATTTTACTGATGAGCTTTGATAGCAAAAAGATAGATCTAAAGTTTGTATCTTTAACGGAAAAAGAAGAAGAAGCAAATAGATTATCGCTTGTGTTTTTCCTCCGCCTTTTATGTCGACAAGAGGGTTCTGATTCCATTTGAGCTCTTTGAGAAGACTTAAAATTGACTAGAACGATCCAGCAAAACCTACCAGAAATCTTGCCTTTTCTTTAAAATTGACTAGAACGATCCAAATTGTGTAGAGATAGCAAAAGAAAAGTATAATCGGGAAATCTTCTGCTAGCCCAAGATCATAACTATAATTATAAGATTCAACTAAAGAAGAAAAAGAAAAGAAGAGTAAGAATTTGGATAGAAGAACTTCGTTATGAAGGAAGACTCTTTAATTGTCTTTGTTTTTGGTTGCATATAAATGACTAAGGACACCCTATTTATACTTGTGTAAGGATCATTCTAGATATTACAAGATCTAGATTATTCTATCATTTACTACAGATATCGAACTCTCTAGAATATCAACACATTTCTTAGATATAACTAAAAGAAAATTCTAGTAAAATTTATATTTTAAAAGTCTATATATTTTTTTAAGATAGAATATTCTAGATACTACGGTAGAATACTCTAGAATTAAGGAGTGGGTTGGAGAGTGGTAGTGAAAAAGTTATATAAAAAAGGAAATGTGAATATACACGTCTAATACAAAAGTGATGGACCCATCTTAAACATTAAACCTTTTCTATAATTAATTAATACTATAGGTATAACATATAATTAGATAGTAAAAGTTATCTTAGTTACATAATTTTCCGTAAAAATTAGGCAAATCACATAGTCTAAGGGACAAATTACTTTCTATCCCTACTCTTTCACTATTTACCAAAAATCTCCTTTTTTATATTAATCCGGATACTTAATATTGCAGAACGATACTTAAATTAGAGCGCACAGATACTTTAATATTTAATTTGTTGTTATCAGTTACAGCGTAAAAAAAGGGATTACATTTATCCCACGATTCACGCGGACGTTTAACAAATTTAGCGTCGAATCTGCATAAACCTCTAACTGATTTATGGCATTAGTGAATTTCAAATTGTGAAACCTTCACATTGTTCTTCGAAAAAAATACGCAAAGCTTGTTTTAAAAAAATTCTGGAACGCAATTTTTGAAGATTCAAAAATGAATATTTCGATCTTGTTAAGAAATTCTGGAACATCGGAAAGTGATGTTATATACGAGTGATACAAAAGTGATGGAATAGTGGTTGGGGAAAAATTTCGTTCATGAATCTTATTTAAGCAATTGCGACTGAGTTGGGTATTAATGAATCGAAAAAAATACTTATACAGTTCCAATGGAACCAATGCCAGACAAAAGTGATTGGACAGCTCCGGACTGTGTATTGGAAGAAGTCGTCTTGCCACCTAGATACAAAAAGATGTCTGGTAGACCAAGAAAAAAGAGAAAGAAAAATCCAGATGAAAAGCTAACAACAAAAACTAATTGTTGTGGACGTTGTGGACAAGGTAACAATATAAGAACATGTACCTTCTTTCCAAAAGATTCTTGATGATTTTTTTTTATGCTTCATGTGTAATAATATTTCTGGATATTTTTAGTTTGCTAATAAGATTTGAACTTTTTCATTTGATGTGATTATAACTTCATATGAATATTACAAGATACAAAATGTGTAGTAATACTAAATATATATTTTTTGATTGTATTATATCAAGTGTAATGATATTGATAACTTGTTTAGTCTCATTTACATAATATAATGGATCTGATAATAAATTTTCGTTATCAGATACAAAATGGTAACCGATACTAAATATATATAGAATTTTATATGATTCAACCTGTTGAACGATACTAAATATATATATTAAATTATTTTGTATTAATTGTTAAAGATAAACAAATTTATTTTTGATAATAAAATGTGTATCATATACTTAATAACTCTATGGATATTGTGTATTTGACTGAAAGACTATGACATTTTAAGTAAATTATATTTGTATCAGTTGGTGTAATAATTGTGTAAATATAGTATCAGGTATACTGTGAACAAAGTTTATAGTGTATCAGCAGTAATTGTGTAGATCGTACTTTTACAAAAATAATTTGTAGCGAGTTACTGTTAATTAAATTATATATTTGGAGACAAAAATTGAAATTGAAATATATTTCTTGACAAAAAAAATTCTTCAAATTAATAACTACTTAGTAAGATTGTGCTGGAAGGAGAAGTTATAATACAAAATACTAATTAACGTAACTTCAACATAATAGAAAACTATTCTACATTAGTATAACTTACATAAATCCCATAGTGTAAAACCTAAATTACATCATATCCCTTCTTTTTTTCTATTTTACAAAAATACCTTAAAAAAGGAGTCATCCGGATACATAATTGATTGTCCGGATAAATTAATTATGATACATTATTTTGCAGTTGTTGCGCTTAAAAAGGAAAAAACAGAAAAAAATCTAATTGCAATCCCATAATTTATGCTATTCAGTTCCCTTCTTACTGTCAATCACTAATACCTAGATCCAATTCAAAAATCAAAACTTCATATATGTCATCGCTCTTCCTAATTCGTCTTCTCCATATTTCGTCGTTCTCCTTGTTTCATCGAAGAAAATTTGTATAGCTTAGGTATGAATGATACCAGAATGATATGATAGTGGTCGGGAGATTAGTACGAAGGAGTAAGTGAATCAATTTCAAGATACAAAGATCTGATAAAATAGATATGTGATTAGTTGATTTTAAAATTCTACATGCTTCATCGATTTCATTGTTTCGTCGAAGAAATTTTTTAAAGCTTAGATATGAATGATATCGAAATGATAAGATAGTTGTCAGGGAGAAAAGTAGAAGTAAGAGAATTGATCTCAAGATACAAAGATCTGATAAAAAAAGCTATGAGATAATTTGTTTTATACTGCAAATTAATATTTTTTATTTTTCAATACATAAGTCGTGATATTGTTCATTATACCTTGTTAGTTACTACTTTATAAAGCATCTTATGTGTTAGATTATTAGATTTGTGTATCTTTTTTTGATAATTCTAAAGTATCAAAGACGTGTAAAATTCATCTTCGTTATTTTAATGTATCATTGACCATGCGAGTGTAATTATGATACATATGTATAAAATATATCATGTAGTTATTCAAACATGTAAACTGTTGAGGACAATATGATCCGTTGTGATTAGTTGTAATAATGTATCTTGCATTTTTTTTTTTGGAATGATACATTAAACAGTAACAATTTTTAATGTATCTTATACAATTGCAATAGTGAGCAAGGAGAGAATGATGACTTCTAACGTCGCAGAATGTTCAATGGTTTCCTTGTTGAGACAAGACAATTATCTATATTATGCTTTTTGAAGAAGTTAGATTTCTATTTAATTCTTGAAACGACAAAAATCCAGAAATAACATCTTATACAAAGGATACATGGAGGATATTTGAAGAGATTTTGATTATAAACGCATCTAAATGAAAAAAAGAATGTCAGGATGACCAAGGAAAGGAAGGAAGAAAAATCGAGATGAACTACTAACCACAAACAGGAACTGTTGTGGACATTCTGGACAAGAAGGTCACAATCAAAGAGCTTGTACATTTTTTTCTTAAAGATTCTTAATGAATACTTTTTTTTGGAGTACTGTTATGTATCAAGTTAATAATTCTCAATTTGTAGCATTTATTTTCATTGTTATAGATATATACACTACAAAGTATTTTTAAATTATTAATATCGAATACAATAAATTGATTTGTATCAAACAATTTTTAATTCTGTCTATAATTTTGATTGGTAATTTCTGATATAATAAAGTGAATCTGGTATAAGGAATTATGTTTCAGATATACTATTTATATTATGTATCATTTTGTATTTGATATAAACGTGATTGACAAATGTTGTGTGTAACGTACAATGAAGTGTGAATATTAATGTATCACAAACAAAAGGAATTAAGTTGATACATGCTTAAAATATACATTGGAAAGGTTAAATATTAAATGTATTTGTGGCTGCTTAGAACTACATAAAACAATATGATTGTACATTTATTTGTTAAATATTATGAATCAAATATTTATTTTATTGATATTTTTGTATCAGATCATTATATATGAATCATAACTTTCTTTTGATATTGTTGTATCAGATAATAATATAGCATAAAGTGTTATGATGTATAAAATACTTATAATAGATAAAATGTAACAAGCTACTAACAATATCGAAAATTATATTCAGAATAAATAATTTTGTTACAAAAAACTGTAAACTTGAGAAAATGTATCTTAAAAATGATAAACCCTCCAAAATATTAGTTAATGTATCTTAAAAATAATAAACATCTAAAGCTATCGGTGGTACATAATCACTAATCTATATGAACCAAGTCATCTTGTTATTGTTGAGTTGAAATGGCTCTTCAACTTTGGTGGATCATCGTTATTGCTAACATATCCCACCTTGACCTTGTTGAGACCGTACTTTCATAATGGTATTGCATATCTTGTGCGAATATAGTGATCAACTAAAAAACCATTAGATCGATGTTGACTTTATCGCTAAATAAGAATTCAGCAAAGGCAACTACAAACATTTTGTAGTCACTAAAAACATTATGTGGGTACATTATAAAAATGAATTATATTTGAACAAAAAAGTTAATTACATGATGCATTATTGCAACTACAAAAAATCATATTGTTTAATTGATACATAATGATAAAAATAATAACTGATAATCATTACCACTTGATGATATTTGTATTTGATACTAAATGAAACATCATTTATTCATTACATGTGTTTTAAGTATCATGGTTAAACTATTTTATAATATGAGACAATATTCTGCAAATTACAACCCATCAAAATAATTTCTATCATATAATTTGATCCATTAATGGCAATATATCAAAAAACAGAAAGAATCAAAATTAAGATTTCTTATATAATTTTGTAAGATTTAAAGCAAGGTACAAATAATATGATAATATATCATTGTTGTCAACGTATCCAATTTTAAAAATAACTCACGATAGATGACATGAACTTTAAAAAAAAAAAAAAGAACCAGATAATAAAAGACATACCTGGGTAATGTAGATCTTAAAATTGCAGAAGCAACTTTTCAATAGAAGACGACTATAATAATTTATTAGGCTATGAATTATACGTTATTTTGTTTTTAACCCATTTATCATCATCATAATCATATATTCGTTTAGTATTAGAAAAGTTTGGTTGAGTGATACCAATACTAAAAGAACGATCCAGATCCATATGTATCAGAAAAAAAGATATTTTTTTGAAGAAGAAGACCATGGAGAAGATGCATGTAACTATTGAGTTGTTTGAATTTGATTTACATGAGAGAGAATCCTTTTAAAATTCAAATTGATATGAAATTGTAACTGAATGTTTGGAATCCATATTATGCAAGGAGATATTGCTT
This sequence comes from Solanum lycopersicoides, assembly GCA_022817965.1. NCBI lineage: Eukaryota > Viridiplantae > Streptophyta > Magnoliopsida > Solanales > Solanaceae > Solanum > Solanum lycopersicoides. Next base: position 101,735,391 of record CM040626.1, on the reverse strand, counting down.
TTTGCTAATTCGAATTGAAGGGTGATATAAAATGATAAGATTGTTGAGTGAAATTAGGGAGAGATTAAAGGAGTGAAAAAATGAAGGGGATTCGTGGGTTAAGGTTGGAATGATTATGTATCTGGCTCACTTGCTATTTTGAAAAAAAATAAGGGATTTTAGAATTTTTTTATAAATAGTAGAGAATAATGGAAAATATAAAAAAATAAAGATGTGTATATAGGTAATTTATCCTTAATTAATCCACCTTCTGCCTGTCTAGTGTAGCCACTCTTTGGCCTTGTAGGATCGTCGGTATCGCTAACATATCCAGCCTTGACTTTGTCCATACCATACTTCCAAAACAGTGTTCCGTATCTGTTGCGAAGATAGTCACTCTGAAAACTAACAGATGGAATGTTGATTTCGTCGCTCAAGTATTCTGCATAAGCAGCTACATACATCAATGAGTTCTGTTCACTTTTAGATACATCAATGTTCATGAATAGTGATACTAAATAAAACATACATGCCAATATGATACTTAAACAATAATATTATATACATTAATGTTCATGCGATTTGATACTAAATAACAACAAAACATTAAACTTAAACATATATATTAGATACATTAATTGTCATGTGCAACACATAAAAGATACACAAATTTGATTAGTCGTTATATAAACAGATCAAACTGATACTTAAAAGGGTATCTAAGCTACATTAATATTCATGTGTAACACATAAAAGTATCACAAAAATCAATATTCCTTGTGTGAAGTGAAATAGTAATACTTTCTGAGTTCTGTTCACTTTAGATACATTAATGTTCATGAAAATTGATACTAAATAACACCTACATGCCAATATGTTGCTTAAACAATAATATTAGATACATTAATGTTCATGCAATTTTATACTAAATAACAATAAAACATCAAACTTAAATAGATATATTAGATACATTAATGTTCGTGTGCAACACATAAAAGATACACAAATACCCAAATATTTCATTAGTCGTTATATAAAGAGACAAATAAATAAACAGATCAAACTGATACTTAAAATAGTACTCTACGATACATTAATACTTATGTGTAAGACATAAAAGTATCACAAAAATCAGTGTTCCATGAGTGCAATGAAAAAATTGAAATAAACGATACTTAAATGAAAAAAATAAATCACCAAACTAATGAAAAAGATACGAAAATCCGGATGGATAGGGATACAAATGTACATACCGTGGATAGTGTTGGTCGAATAATCGGAGGTGCCGCCTTTCTACCCCTTTTCTTTGGGGTTTTGGGTCTTTCGAAGTTGATGCATATTTATTCTTTGCAGAAGTTCTCTTGCTAGAACTTGGATTTGTCATGACTATAGGGTCATGCGACGATTTAGAACTCAGATCTTCGAAGCTTTCGATTTTGGAAAATTTTTTATAGATTTTTTTAGAAAAGAAAAAACAGTAGATACACAAAAAAAAAAAGGAAAAAAAAGGAAGAAATCATAATGGAGAAGATGATAAACCTATTTTGGACTCTAATCCGGACGAATAAGGATAAGATTCTTTTGAATTTCGAATTTATTTAAATTTTTAACAGAAAATTTTATGGGCAAAAATTTGGGGATGGGAAAATTCTAGTTTTGAGTTCCAACGTAAAAAGTCAGTTATGTATCATTGTATGTAAAAAAAAGATTTTTGAATTTTAATAAAAGAGTAGAAAAATATTGGGAATAGGTAAAGTAAAATTGTAGTTTAGTAATTTTGCCGTTGCAATGCCAGACAATCCCAGCCCAACTTCAATTCCCGACCCAGCCCAAAGAAATCCAGAAACGTTAACAACAGCTTCTCAAAATAACAAAAATCCCACGCCAACGCACACTGTGATTTTCTTTGTCTTCTTCCTCAACGTCCCTATCCAATTTGTACACTGTGATTTTCGTCCTTTTAGCGTTTAACTGTATGATTCTGTTCATCATTTTTTCAGAGTTTGAAGTTGGTGGTGGAAGTTTGCTGCACTAAGAAAGGTAACACTCTTCCCTTTACAATACCCCTTTCGTCTTTGCTTTTTCAACATGGCTTCATTCGAGCTCTTACTGTCTTAATATACTCTATCTATGCATACATTTTGATTAAGCTTCATGAAGTGAGTTCTTATTCTAGCTTCATGAGAATGCTTCGGTTGAGGGTTGATTTGCTGATCAAAACATGTCTCTTGACTTCCAGAAGTGTACTGATTAGCTTCAACTGTTTCATTCATCTTAATTATTTTCTATATGTTTTGTAATTTAAGTTTAATGTTTCACAATGGTATCACTTCACAACAATCATAATAGCTGGTTAGGGATTTATTACTGATTCCTACGATCTCTTTCTGCATATTTCTAATCACTAAGTTGCGTGGACGTACTTACTACCATGTCGATGTTGAATTCATCCCATTTTTTGGTCAACTTTAGCTATTCAATTGGTACAAGCAATTGTTAAAAAGGAATAGTAATTGGAGTTGAAAATTAAGACTTATTAGTTGGCAAATTGGTAAGATTTGCAAACCATTTTTGACTTTGCCATGGTTTTATCCTTCTATAAATAGAGCATTCTTGCTCATTTGTAGAACACACCAAGTTAGAGAAAAAAAACATTTTGAGAGCAAAGTGAGGTATTCCATAGACTATACAAAAGAATAGTCTGTGAAGAAAAATAGAGTGTGAGCGATATTTTAGTAAGACGGAAACCAAAAGAGTGTTGTTTCTTTTGAGTGTGTAGTAGTCACTTTGAGTATTGTATTTGTGACTACACAGTGTAAAATTCCTTACTATAGTAATATCAGTTGCTCCTCTTGGCCGTGGTTTTTTCCCTTATTTAGAAGGGTTTCCACGTAAAATTTTGGTGTCGTTATTTTCCCATTTTATTTCCATTACTTTTACCATATATATTGTTGTGCTTGTCCGCGTTTTCCCAACAGTCGATGGCTCTTCAAATCCTGGTTCACTACCTCCTAATGTTTCTACTGCTATCAGTGGTGTCGCCTTCTGTGGTACCATTACGGGACAACTCTTCTTTGAATGGATTGGTGACAAAATAGGAAGGAAGGAAGGAAGTGTATGGCATAACCCTTATGATTATGTCTATTTGTTCCATTGCTACTGGCCTTTCTGTTGGTAGGGATCCTAAGACCGTCATGGCCATCCTCTGCTTCTTTCGCTTCTGGCTTGGTTTTGGAATTGGTGGCAATTACCCCCATTATGCTACTATTATGTCTGAATATGCTAATAAAAACACTAGGGGTGCCTTCATTGCTGCTGTTTTTGCTATCCAAGGATTTGGTATCCTTGGAGGGGGTATCGTTGCCATCATTATCTCTGTTGTATTCCAGGCTTGTTTCAATCAAGTGGATACCCTTGGTTCAACCGTTCCTCAAGCAGATTATGCGTGGAGGATCATATTGATGGCTGGGTCACTTCCTGCTCTTCTCACTTACTACTGGAGGATGAAGATGCCTGAACAGGCTCGTTACACGGCTCTTGTAGCCAAGAATGTGAAGCAGGCCACTGCAGGTATGGAAAAGGTTATGCAGGTTGACAATGGGACAGACCAAAAAGAGCCTGCTGTAAAGTCCGGCAATGAATTTTGTTTGTTCACGAAACAATTTCTTAGGCGACATGGACTTCACTTGCTTGGCACAGCCAGCATATGGTTTCTTCTTGATATTGCATACTACAGCCAAAACTTGTTCCAAAAGAATACCTTCAGTGTCATTGGATGGATTCCTGCTGCCAAGACTATGAATGCAATTGAAGAGGTTGCACTAGCCCAAACTCTTATCGCTCTCTGCAGTACCATGCTTGGATACTGGTTCACAGTGTTCCTCATTGACAGGTTTACCATTCAATTGATTGGTTTCACAATGATGACAGTGTTCATGTTTTCTCTAGCTATTCCTTACCACCACTGGACTCTCCCGAGCCACCTTATCTGGTTGTGGTCCTCTATTCACTCACCTTTTTCTTTGTCAACTTTGGACCCAACGCCACTACATTTGTCGTGCCTGCTGAGATTTTCCCCGCTAGATTGCGGTCGACTTGCCATGGAATATTAGCTGCATGTGGAAAGTTAGGGGGAATGCTGGGTGCATTTAGATTCCTGTGTTTGGCTCAACGACAAGACAAGACCAAGGCTGATGCAGGGTATCCTGCTGGAATTGGGGTGAGGAATTCACTCATTTTCCTTGGCATAGTCAACCTTTTCGGATTATTTTTCACTTTCTTGGTTCCAGAAATCGAAGGGGAAGTAACTTGAAGAGTTGTTAAGGGAAAACAAAGACTCAACTGAGGAAGGAGCAGAAGTAGAGAATCATTCATCCGATAACAAGACAGTTCCTGTGTAAAAGCAGTTACTAGTTTCCATTTTATCCTTCTTATGTTCTGCAAATGTTCTATGAAGCTATTAGTGTAGACATTTGCAGCAACTAGTAGAGTTCCATATGTTTTGTGTCATATATTGGATGCAGTATGTAAAAACTCTTCTCTTATTAACCTTTCTTCATCACTCCCTGCTCTATATAATCTATACTGAAGAGTGATTATATTAAAATTAGCTTTTAATAATTTCAAGATCACATCACATAAGCCTAATATTTGGATTAGCTGGTGTAAATAGCTGACAAATGAATTAATAAACTTTAGAAAAGAATAAGTGCATACAATTCGAAATAGAGACAAATTAAATGCATCACCAATCTAATAAAAAATGAACTTTCTTCATCCCCTCCATAACGATCCTGTTTGCAAGCTTCCCACTTCTGAGTTGCAGCAACTGATTTTTTTCATCAAAAGCTTTTAATTGACTATGCCACAGTGTGCATCCATGAGAAGTAGATTGACTCAAACTCTTCACATACATTAAACGATTGATGAAACGTGTAATCGTTTTAATATTTGAGTGTAGGTTGAGTCTCTTGGGATGACAACTCCATAGCAAAGCATCCACATAAGTTGGGCACTCCATAGTCTGATTTTTCCATTGAATATTGACATTTAAAATGTCGACGTGTGGGATAGAACCTATGTGGTCCATTTGCAAATCTGTCAGGTTGATCTCACCACAATTGATAAAATAAAGAGTAACTTGAGACCAAGAGGACGAATTTGAAAGAAACTTCTTCAACTTACAAAACCATGCTGCATTTAGATTATTGATGCATTCAACATACATTTTTGAGTACTCCAATTGGCTTGACTCTCTTGCAATTTTAAGTTGAGGAATTTGATTCCCCATATAGTCAAGTGAAACCAAATTCGGAGCATCAATCTCTCCTATCTCGAAAAGATGATGAATCTTCAAGACCTTCAGGGAATCCGACTTGATCTTTCGAAGATTTCCTGAACAATACATAAGGATAAAAGAGGCAATCAAGGGACAACTATTAAGTAGAGTCTGAATCATGTTTTCGTCTAATCTTACATGAGTTAGCGAAAGCTTTCTCAAAGAATTGCAATTCGCAATACTACTAGATAATGGAACAGGCATAAGAATACTACCCTGGAAAACCAATTCTCTTACAGATTTTGCTGCCAATATTCTTAAAATAGGCATGGGGTATGATTTAAAGTTAAGAAAAAGATGTTTTACACCATTCTGAAGTGCAACGTCAAGCCACTTATCAATCAGAGGGAAATCTTCACGAGAATTAGCAAAGCTCTCTACTAATTCAATCTTTTGTATAGGGATTTTATCCTCCCGATATCTCTCCATGGTTGTATTGATTGTATTTATATTGCCTTCCCAACGATTAATAGTGAATTCCAAGTTGGGAAGAGTCGACCATTCTCGTAGCCATGTTTTGGAGAGAATGCTCATCCGCGTTGCGTCTTTAAAACTAAGACAGCAGAGTATTTTTTGAATGAGACAATCAGGTAATATGTCATTCATATTTAACATCAATGCATCACAACGTTAATATATGTATAAATCTTTAACGTGCCTTTGGTGGTAGCTATGATACAATTCTTCAATTTATAGGTTATGGTTTCCCTAAAAGACGGGAAAAAAGGTATATTATAGGAATCCTATTTCTAATGGGTTAATGTAATCTGTTGTCCCTTAACTTTCCCAGTTTTATTAAAAAAGATTTATATATTTATATAATAGGAATGGTGAAATTGCTTACATGTCAGCTCTATAAAAATTATTTTTTAAATGATTTTTTAAATAGTTAAAATTATTTTAAAAAATTATTTTAAATTAGTCTAGAAAATAGGGTGTAACAGTAAATCTCTATTTATTATTTTTCCTTAAAAACTCTACAAATAATGTATGTGTTCCTTGTTTTGTGAAAAAGTATTTTAAAATTTTAATCATCTTTCCACATTCTCCTCATTTAAAGAATAAAATATAATAAAATAATAATAAAAAATAATAATTAACTAAAGAAATCTAAAATCCGAAAATAAAAACTAAAACTACAATCTAAAAGAAAACAAAATTGAAAACACGTAAAGTGTTTTTTAAAACAGTGTTTTTTAAAACATAAAAGTAACCAACTCATTTTTTTTGTGAAAAATATTTTTAATAGATAATAATAATAATAATAAATTAACTAAATTAATTTAAAATCCTAAAATAAAAAAGATAAACAAATCTACACGTTTTTTGAAAAAAATAAAGTAATTAACTCAACTTTTTTTGTAGAAAATATTTTTAACTATCATTCCATTTTTTAAAAAAAATATTATTAAATTATATCAAGATAACATGACTTATTTTTATTTAATAATAGAAAAAAACAATTTGAATCCTGATAAAAACAAAAGACAAAGAAGTCACGTCCTTTAAGAAAAAAACTTAAATTAGCCACTATAAGATTTTAAATAATTAATTTAAAATTTTAATTTCAAACAATAACTAACCTTATCTTAGAATATCTAAACATCATAACTCACATCTTTGGAAAATAACTACATCATCCACATCTTCTTAAATCAACTCTTCAAAATTTGACTCCAAACATGTGTAAAGAAAAATCCGATGACACTTACAAAGATCATAAAAACATATTTAGAGGACGTATCGTAGTATATTGTGTATATAAGTCTTCTCTCTCAATTGTTTGATTATGATTGAACGAAAAGAAAAAAGAAACTAATGATCACGGCGAATGATCATGTTTCTTCCGTGTTTGATTTTTGTTTTAGTTTATTTTTTATTTATTTATTTTATTTCAAATACATTTCAAATATCTTCTATATCATTATTTACAGGTTACTAAAAAAAAGTCAGCAATGTGTTACAAAAAATTCAAAAAATAAGAATTCAATCTATATTTCAAAAAAAAAACTATATTTCAAAAAATATTTTCAATTATAATTTTATATATTGTACTTATTTATGAGTATCTTGATTAAAATGATAAATACCTGTCTTATCCGGATAAGAATTTTAATTTTCTTAAATCATGTTTTATTTGGATCATGCTTTTTTAATTTTTTTGTATTTTTATAGTTAGTTAATTAATATTTTATTTTATTTAAAAAAAAAAAAAAAAAAGGCAAAACATAGAGAGAGAAAAAAGACAAAAGCTAAATAGAAAATTAAAAAAAAAAAAAAAAAAAAGAGACACCAAAATAACTGCTATACCATCAATCCCGCACATATTAACAATAGATATTGATTCTTACGGTTACAACTTCCACTAATATGACATTGAATTTAAAATTAATTTTTTCAGAAAAAACTGTCTGGTTATGTGTTTATAACATCACAGTGTGTTTTTTATTCACAATATAATTCTCTTTTTAAGAGGTATTTGTAATGTAAGGCTTCTTTTCACTGTCATTTCATTCAATGAATTATTTTTTAATTATTTTTAGTCATGAAGTTGTTCAATTACAACTTAAGCATTGCTCAATTGTTTTCAATAAATTTATTAAACTTCAACTCAAGCATCGGTCAATCGTCTTTAATTTGATGATATTTCGTTTTATTTTCTACAGTAGTAGTTTGACATGATTGTATTTTCTTTTGGTCTTAAGAAAATTAGAATGAAAGAAATCATTTAATTTATCTTAAATTACAATAATAACATGTATTATGTGTAGTTAGATTCTAAGTACGTTGATGAATTCATAACATTAATGAAATTAAAAAATTCTAAAGAAAATAAATATACACGTTATTTCTTTGTTTGTAATGTTTTAATGGTTGGATTTATTTTTATTATTGAATAATCAAAGATGCCATTCATTTTCTTAATTTTTTCTTCCTGTTTGATATACTTCAAAAACAACTTCAGGGAGCAAGTTTTTGGAAGCATTTGTATATTTAGCCATATAGCCACTTGGGCCATTTCATGTAAGTATTTTCTTCGCTTATTTCAAAGTTTTACCTCTGTTATAGTTCTTTCTTTGTTTTCTAATGACATCTAAGTGACAAAGTCGAAATAAATAGTTCTCAAGATTTGTACGTATTCATAAAGAAAGTTAAAGTTAGAAAATTAATTAATTACTTAGAAGGTAATGCATTCACTTCATATAACATAAATTTATTGGGTGATTGATTGATGACTATTGTAGTGTTGTAACTAAGGATAATTATCTTCGAGCAATATTATTTTGACGATTTAACTTTTCGTTTTTTCTTCTAATGTTTAGTAGTTGTTCAGACAAAATCACTATAATCAACTTCATTTATAAACATTATTATTTATACTTATTGATGCATTTGAGCAGAGGCGGATCTAGGATTTGAAGGTCGGGGGTGCCACAACATTCAAGTAAGATAAAATGACTGGTTGCTTTAATTTTGGTTACAATTCAGATTATTAATTTTATTTTATTTTATTTTACAAACAAATCGATCAAATGTGCCTATAGTAATATTTTCTTTTAGATATTATGTGATCAGAGATAACTAAACAATTCAATTTTTATTTTCTTTTTGAATTAAATGTTTTATTCGTTGAAACTTTGAGAGAGAAAAGTCACGTTAAAATTTGAGTTTGTATAAACCATCTAATAATATTAACATAATATGTTCATCTTCGATTGACTTTATGTGTTGTTGGAGATATATATTGGGAAATAATAAAAATTGTAGTTTCAGCCTATTCATCTTACTTAGCAAAAACGTCGGTGAAGATCGAAAGAACCTTTAAATTTAAAAAAAAAACATTTTGAAACTTATGTTTTTTCTAAAAACTATTATTTAAATATATTCTTAATAATATTTGTTTGACACTCATAACTCAGTACTCACTAATTGATAAAACAGAATAAACACGTTACACTCAAATCAATATATTAACAATGAATGGAGAAAAAGAAAATAAAAAGGAAAAAAAGGAGCAAACAAAAAAAACTAAATGTTGTTGCAGAGGCCTGAACCCGGGTTGACGAGGTGGAAGACCCTCTGCTTTGCCAATTGGGTTATTCCATTGTATAGTCATTAGGTGTCAAAAGTAATATTTAATTATTATTATACATATATACATGTGTATACAACGTTTTTTTCGAAAACATTAAGTGTTGTGATACCTCCACCCGTACACCTAAATCCGCCCCTGCATTTGAGTTTAGTTTTTACTTGAACACCCTCAATGAGATTTTTGTATGCATTTTATATAATGATTAATAATTATAGCAAATTCTTAGCCTTAATTGTTGATTATATTTTATTTTTTTTTGTTTATAATTTTTAATGCTATTAAGACTTTTTCTTTTTGCAGAATTTGTTCAGCATATTGTGACTATCTTTTAATTTTGAATAAAATAAAAAATTAATTTTAAATTTTTGATAAATGATACACATATGCAACACATCTTCTTAAAGAACTTCTCAATGACATTTTTATAAATCTGCATCAATTTCTAGATTTACATATATATATATATATATATATATATATATATATATATATATATTTAGAATATCATATAATTGATATATGACCTTTGGAAACATTCAAAGATAAAAACTAAAAATTTGAATAACATGCCTACAATTTGATATTCAAGTGATTAAAAAATTTTTTAGTTTTATGCTTAGCGTTATCGTGGTCATAGGACTTTTCTTAGTTATATTTTATTTTAATGTAACTATTAAATAAATATTTCAGTGTTAAAAGAATTATAATATGAAAATGATTAGTACAAAATGAATTTTTACTTAAAATAACAATTGAAAAGAAAGACGATAACGACATTGAGAAGCTCTTCATATAGCTGAATTTTATTTTGGATAAACAATTGATTTTGGAATTTGAGAAAAGAAATTCAAGCTATCAGTTAAAAAAAAATTCATCCTTTTTAATTTGAAAGTGAAAAAACTGATATAATAAAAAAGGATAAGATTATTAAAAAAATTTAACATAACAGTAGTTATACAGTTTCTGGATTCAAATTTGAATTTGAAAAAACATCCAACTAAATATGATATTTTAATCTTATTTTAAAAAAAAAGAAGTAATTATTCAACTAAATAAAGAGTTTTAGAACTTCTCATTACACTCCTACTTCTAAGCAAATTGAAAAACTTTTAAATTCACATTATTTATCTAAAAACCCACATATGAAAGTTTTTTTTAAACTAATCATTTTAAATATTATTTAATATTTTAAGTTTATATCAGATTTTTATTCTTATTTGAATTTTAAAATAACATTTTAAAATAAATGTAACCTATGATCTATAGGTTCTATCTTTACACATGTAAAAAAATTGAAATAATAATAATAATAATAATAATAATAATGTATTAAATTTAAAGAAATATCCAACTAAGTATAGATCTTTAATCTTTAGTTTTGGAAACAATATAATTATCAAACTAAATAGGGAGTTTTAAATTTTTTTCATTACATTTCTACTTCTAAACAAATTAGAGAACTTTTAATTTAAAATTATTAAAATTATTTATTTAAGAAAACCCACCTATGGAAGTTTTAATTATGACATTTTAGTATTTATTTTGAAAAAATAATAATTATTCAACTAAATAGGGAGTTTTAAAACTTCTCATTACACTCCTCTACTTCTAAACTTTTAAAATAAAATTATTTATTTTTAAAAAAAACCACGTATGAAAGTGTCTTTTAAAATTTATTATTTAAATATTATTTAATATTTTAATTTTTGTATCATAGTTTTTTGTTATTTGCATTTTAACTTAAACATTTTAAATTAAACATTTTAAATAAATTATAACCTATAACCTATATGTTCTGTTTACAGATAAATAATCATAATAATAACAACAATAACAATAATAATTTATTAATTTTTAAAAAAAAATTGAACTATATATGGCATATTAATCTTTATTTTGAAAAAAATAATAATTTGTCCAACTAAATAGGGAGTTTTAAACTTCCCACTACACTCCTACTTCTAAACATATTGAATTTTTTAAAAATTGAAATGACTTATTTTTTAAAACAACCACGTATGAAATTTTCTTTTAAAATTTATCATTTTAATATTATTTATTATTTTAAGTTTTATATCAGTTTTTTTTCTTCTTATTTGCATTTTAAAATAAATATTTTAAATAAAATATGACCTATAATCTATATTTTCTATCTTTAGATAAAAATATCAAATTAATGATAATAATACTAATACTAATAATAAAACTAATAATAATAATAATAAAAATAACAAAATACCGTTTTACTTAAACAAATAATAATAATAATAACTTATAATTATAATAATTATAATAAATTAATAATAATAATAATAACAACAACAACAATATAATAACGATAATAAAAATAAGAATAATAAACTAAAAAAACATTTTAATCTTTATTTTGGAAAAAAACAGATAGCTATCAAACTATGAAACTAAATATGCCGTTTTAATCTTTATTTTGAAAATATAATGATTATCCAATTACATAAAGAGTTTTAAAACTTTTCATTACACCCCTATTTTTAAATAAATTGAAAAAACTTTCAATTTAAATTATTTATTAGAAAATACCCACGTATGAAAGGATCTTTTTAAATTTGTCATTTAAAATGTTTAAATATTATTTAATATATTAAGTTTCATTTTTCTTATTTGCAATTTAAGCACTATATTAATTCATATCTCTTATTTTTTTTTCTTTTTCGAATTTTCAACCTTAGCACAAGATAAATGAAAATTGTCATAGCAAAAATTATAAAATGATAATATTTGTCACTATTATAAACAGAAAAGACATTAAATTATATTATTATTACTACTATTATTATTAAATATATTATTAAGTGTTTATACATTTTATTAATTGTTTTTAATTATAAAATAATTGCATTTTAAATAATCTGCGCAACGCGCGGGCACGTATACTAGTATAATACTTAAACGTGACTCTTAATTTGATGTGAATTGACAATTACGATCTTTAAATTTGAATATGTACAAATATGCACTTAAACTTGTATAAAATTGAACAAATAGACACATTTATCTTACATGACACCCTACATGAAAAATTTGTGTCCTATGTGGCATCCTACAAGTATTATGTCATGTAGGATACATATGTCTACTTGTGCGCACTCAAAGTTTGAGAGCATAGCTATCAGTTGAAGCAAAGTTAAGGGGAGGGTTTTGACCAAAGTAATCCATTATATAAAATAATTCAGCAAAATAATACGTTTTTCTAAAATTTTACAAAACTAATATAAACGTATTTCACAGTAACGTTTTAGGATATATTTTATTTTTTAAAAGTTGACAACGTTAGATTGATATACATTACTCAAAATAACGTTTTAGGAGTAAAACGTTACTGTATATCAACCTAACGCTGTAAGTTTTTAAAAAAATAAATATACCCTAAAACGTTATTGTGAAATACGTTTATACTAGTTTTGAATTTTTTTTAAAAAAATGTACTATTTTGATAAATTACTTTATATAATAACTTAGTTTGGTCAAAAATTCAGTTAAGGTTTATCCGTTAAAAAAACAAAACTGAAGTCAGCTAAGTGTTTCAACTGCTACGCCGAGATAAATTTTCTTTTTCAGATTTAAAGCTTTCTTACTGAATTCTGTTTTGGACATTTTTAGGCTTAGTTTTGTTCAGTTTGCTTAGTTCTTCGTGTGAATTTATGGTCGATTTCATTCCCTTTTTTTTTTTATCAATTATAGCCAAAAAATAAAAAACAGAAGGCCCCCAGTTAAATCTATGTTGAACCGTCAACCTAAATTGTAGATCCGTCTCTGCCCGTGATGTCAATCTTCAAATATTCTGTGGGCTAACATATTTAATTTTGGGCTATCGAAAATTGGTCCAGAAACACATGTTAGTACTGCAGTCAAAGGAAATTCCGAGGAAAGGCTCAAAATTATCCTTTATCTTTGAGTTTGGAATCAAAGTAATCCTTATCTTTAAATATGGAGCACTAATAGTCCTCCATGATTTTTGAATTGATACACTTTTAATACACTTCATCAAACAACTGTCTAATATTTAACAAATTATTAACTTTGCACGTGAGAATGTTTTTCCTCCAAACTAAATCTCTGTTTCCCCTGTCTCTCACTTCCTACCAACCAGGTTTGATTGGCAGAAAAAAAAAAGAAGGAAAAACGAAAATAACAATCTAGAACAAACTCTATCGAAGGCGGAATAATTCAACATGTGGACGAGATATGTTGAAGTTGGACAAGAAAAAATAGTACCAATCCAACAAATGCAGTTACATTTTAAAGATCAGTTTTTTTTTTTACAAAAAATTAGATCACCTCTTGAAAAAGTAGAAAATATATTTTGTTATTGTTTTCCAAAAAAAATTCTGGTGTAGTTTTTTGTGCGAATCTGCTGTTGGTTGTGGTTCCATTCTAGTGTTGTTTATTGCAAATTAGGAGCTGCATTTCTGGTGCAGTTTTGGTGATGTTGTGGTGAATTTGTAGTGCAGTTTGGGTGCTTTTCTACTGCTGTTTTGATGCAATTTTAGTGCAATTCTGATTTGTATGAAAATTTCTTTGTGAAGATTCAAGGGACCAAACATACATCATATTCGTTCCATAGCAAAATTCATTACATTGCAAAATGAAAAGATATATGTCAACATGTGATCGCATTTCGAAACACTGGTTTTTCAATTATTTTATCTCAACTACTCTTATCTTAGATTCTCTATCAAAACTTGCATTTGATAAACTTCAGCTAGGTAGAGCTTGAATCTGTCCCGATCTTTTTACTTCTAGATTATTGTGTGCCTTTAATTATCTTCGAGCTCACTGATGTTTAGCATGTATATGTCATAATTGGGACAATCAAAATGATCAACGGGACAATTGGTCGAGTATCTCATGTGCAAAAACCTTCCTCAAAAAAAGAAAAAGAAAGAAGGCATTCCTCAAAATCATTGAAACACCGCTGACATATTGAATATTACTTTCCGGTTTGTTTCATTTATGCAAATAGATGAAAGAAACAGAGCTATGGTGGATAAATTAGGTACTGATACTATTTGAAGGAGAACAAAGACGGGAAAGGTTTGAGTTCAGAAAGCATTTCTCACGTGCAAAGAAAAGTGCCGTAAAAAATTAGACGGTTGTTTAGGGAAATACTAAATATGCACTGATTGTTGAAACACGAGGACTATTAGTGCTCCAAGTTAAAAGACAAAGATTACTTTGATTCTAAATTTAAAGATGGAGGACTATTTTGAGCTTATTCTCGAAATTTTCATTAAAATTTCTTAACTTTCAAGCTGATTATGAAGACTCCACTGATAATTATGTTTCCTCTCTTAACCTTTGGAACACATGCTATTAACATCTCCCCGTGTTGCTCTTCGTAGCTTTTCAGCAAAATCATCCTCACTTTCTTTTCCTTTCGAGCCAGTAACTTGCTGAAGAATCTCCCGCAATTCCTTTGACTTGTTATTGGGAAATAATGCACCAAGCACGAACTTTGAAATGACTAGCAACTAATGTATTGTATACACTTTGTTTGCCAGAGTAGTTTTATCGAGTCCTGGCATTCCTACAATCAAAATGACATCCAGCTCGGATTCATGATCATATCTACTGTTACCTCAACAAAAGATGATGAGGTTGACTCAATTGGCTCGTCGTAAAGATCTGAGACTATTATAATTCATCATATGTGGATTGATGTACTACATACAGGGGTAATTGAAAATAAAACAGAACATGGAAAAAAAAACTGCATGTGTCTCCCTCTCTATAAAGTGATTCAAGTATCAACTTACAAAATTAAGTATTGCACAAAAGTAGGATGGTTTTTCTGTTGACACATCACGGTGTAATACAAAATTTGTCGAAAGTAAACCAGCATTGGTTCAAGATATTACAAGTAGAACTATATGCTGGGATGTGAAAAAAATATATATATCCTAAAGAAATGAACAAGTACATTCAAATTTGAAAATAAGACAAATTAACTGCATCACCAATCTAATAAAAAATAAACTCTCTCCCCTTCAGTAAGGATCCTTCTTGCAAGCTCCCCACTTCTGAGTTGCAGCGGCTGATTTTGTCCATCAAAAGCTTTTATTTCTTTTAATTGACTATGCAAAGGCATGCTTCTATGAGAAGTGGAATGACTCGAATTCTTCATATACACTAAACAATCGATGAAATGTATAATCGTTTCAATATTATTTGATATGAGGTTGAGTTTCCTAGGATGACAACTCCATAGCAAAGCATCCACAAAAGTTGGGCACTCCATAGTTAGACAAAATACATCTAAAACGTCCAACGGAGTATAGAACCTATGTGGTCCATCTGCAAATCTGTCGTGCTGAGCTCACCGCAGTTGAAAAATTGAAGGGAAACTTGAGACCAAGACGATGAATTTGATAGAAGCTTCTTCAACTTACAAAACCATGCAGCATTATAAAACATGCATTGAAGAGCGATTTTTGAATGCTTCAGTTTAGTTGTCTCTCTTACAATTTTAAGTTGAGGAATTTGATTCCCCGCATAGTCAAGTGATACCAAATTTGGAGCATCAATCTCCTCTACCCCGTAAGGATGATGAATCTTCAAGACCTTTAGTGAATCCGACTTGATCTTTCGAAGAGTCATACTCAACCCCGAACAATACTCAAGGGTGAAAGATTTAATTAACGGACAACTATTAAATAGTGTATCAAGCATGTTTTCGTCTAATGTTACATAAGATAGCGAAAACATTTTCAGAGAATTGCAATTCACAACAACACTTGATAACGAAACAGGCGTGAGAGTACAACAGAATAGAATCAATTTTCTTAAAGATTTTCCTGCTGCCAAGATTGTTAAAATAGGCGGTGGGGTATAATGAAAATTTAAGAAAGAGTTTTTTTACACCATTCTGAAGTGCAATGTCGAGCCACTTATCAATCAAAAGGAAGTGGAAGTCTATGTGAGAATCATTAACGGATTCTAATAATTCAAACCTTTTTATAGGGATTTTCTCCTTCTTATATCTCTCCATGATTGTGTCCACTAATTTTGAATAATCCGACTTTGTATTGCCTTCCCAACTAATAAAAGCGAATTTTAAGTTGGGAAGAGTCGACCACGCTTGCAGTCATGTTTTGGAGAGAATCCTCATCCGTGTTGCTTCGTTATAACTAAGAAAACAGAGTATTTTATGAATGAGACATTCAGGCAAGATGTCAGCCATGGTCGTCTCGAAGGATCAAAACCTAATACTAAAAAAAATAAAATATTTTAGCTATGATGCAAAATTCTTTAATTAATAGGAAAAAGCGTATATATTAGCGATAATGCACAAGTATCCCTCAACCTATGCCCGAAATTCCAGACACACTTATGTATTTTCCCTATATATTATAGTAATCCTATTTCTAATGTAATTGTCCTCCTTTTCTAACTTGGAATGTGCATCAAAAGAAGTCTGCCTATGAATCGTATATTTTTATTTAGATTTTGTGTTATACTCCCTCCGTTTCAAAAAGAATGACCCTATTTTCTTTTTAGTCTGTTTCAAAAAGAATGACCCCTTTTTAGATTTTGTGTTATACTCCCTCCTCTAACTTTATTTTTCTTACCACAATTTTTCTCTTTCTAACACTAAAGAAGATGGAGGTTTATATAGAGGGATTCGGGGTCGATTTGGGAGTGATTTTCAAATTTAAATCTTGAAGAGATAAGATTCAAAGTTGTCCATGGTACCAAATTTTCAACGGAAAAGAAAGAAAGAGGGGAAGAGGACGTGATTTGCTGCGGGATTCTCGTGATTTGCAGGGATTTTCGCTGATTTTTTTTTCTTCTGATTTTTCTGGGTTTCACACAAGGAAGAAGAAGAAAATTTGGGGGTGGGGTCGGTTTTGTATTATTGAGTATGTATGCTGTAAGTATTGTTTCTGCATAAGAGAGTTAGAAGCTAGATTCTTGTTGGGCTTGGGATATAATGTGCTGGTAAGTGGAGGAGAAAAATAGAATTGAGGAAGTTGGGTTGATGGGCTGATTGTGTAGTAAAGGGTTGGAGATATTGGGCTGGAATTGGAATGGGCTGCTGGCAATTCAGAGAAAGAGGGCCCAAGACTTGGTCTTTTGAAGGGTTTAAGAAGTGACCCAAAATTGTTTATAAATTAATTAAGGAGTTTCTTAATCTTAACGAAATAAAATAATTAATTCTATTATAAGATAATTAACTCAAAATATAAACTATAAATTAGCTAAACTAATTAATCAAATATTAAGTTAAACTAAAATCTTTTGAGATAATTTTTTTAAGCATTTATATAATAAATGTATGCAAAATTATATAAAATATTTTTTAACATTTTAAAATTTATAATAATGACGAAATTACTTAAAATAACTCGAAAAATATTTAAAATTTTATAAAGTTAATTATTTCAAATTGTTTGAAATTTAAGAGGCTCGATGACTAATTTATATTCTGGAAGGCCAAAATTGGGTATCAACAGCTGTCCCTCGTTTGACTTGGATTGATGAAAGAAATTCGAGGCAAATGAAATTGACGAATCCAATTTTGACCGATCACATCTTCATATTTGGGAAAAGTAATTCTGGTATGGGCTTTAGGAATTATGGCCGAACCCGGTATTGGGTTTCCTACATATCTCAGGTTATATGAGAATTCAGGCCACTTGTAGTTCGATACGCTTGATTTAACACACGATTATTAAAGAATTCAAAAGTCAGTTCGATACCAAATTATGAAGGGACCGGAATGCTCGAGAATAAGACTTGAAAACAAATA
Organism: Solanum lycopersicoides; assembly: GCA_022817965.1. Taxonomy (NCBI): domain Eukaryota; kingdom Viridiplantae; phylum Streptophyta; class Magnoliopsida; order Solanales; family Solanaceae; genus Solanum; species Solanum lycopersicoides. The sequence goes on along the minus strand of CM040626.1, from coordinate 101,717,190 downwards.
TTGGAATACAACCGAGTTTTCAACATTGAGCCCGCCTACATATCCTCAAACCTTGTGAATCAGGCTGTTTGTAGTTCGACTCGATTGGTTGAAAAGGAAATCTATTATGCAAGATGACCTTTGGTATTGGAGGAGTGACAAATAAAACGAGTGTGGAAAAGAGGCTTGTAACCTCTTAGCCATGAATGTCGAGCTCTTCACATCCATAAGTAAGAACTTACACAAACATAATTTCCAAAGCTCTTGGTGCACTGTCACTCAGATTAGAAAGTTGCCTCCAGTGAGAGTGAAATATTTCACGGATGCGAAATTGAAACCGATGAACTAAAAGAAAAATCCACACGCCTTTGATAGGGGTGTGGTTTGATTGTAGTGGAAGTTGCTCCTCAGATCGCGTTCTAAGAGTTTGATACTCCTCTTTGGACTATGTCCCAGTTCGCTGCTAAGAAAAAGTTCCACGTTGTGCTGCATCCCTTTTGATGTCGTCCGCACCTGTGGTGTGATTTGAGAATTCATCCTCTTGGATGCTCTCGTCAGATATTGAAATAAACTTGTTAGTAGAAACTGTAATTTACATAGAGAGGTGTTATGTTTTACCCTCTTCGGCACACATTTCCATCAGTTTTGACACAATAGATGATGAATTGATATGATGCGACATGATGATGACTTTATCGATAATGTAATATTGTTGATGACGAACTTCATTGATAGGATGTTGCTGCTACTTTTATGATGAATATATTGATGCTTGATCGATAAGATGATGTTGCTACATTGATGATCCATTGGAAGGATGAATGTTGATCCATGGTGGGATGATGTTGTCGAAGCTTGATTGGTAAGATTATGTTTATCTTTTAGTGTTGGAAGAAGCAATGACTCTCTCGGCATTTTGAAGATGATGGCCCTCTCGGCGTTTGAAGATGCAATGGCCCTCTTGGAAGCTTGAATGCAATGACCCTCTCGGCATTTGAAGATGATGGCGCTCTCGGCGTTTGAATATGCAATGGCCCTCTTGGCGGCTTGAATGCAATGGCCCTCTCGGCGTTTGAAGATGCAATGGCCCTCTCGGCTTTTAAAGATGATGGCCTTCTCGGCGTTTGAATATAAAATGGCCCTTTTGGTGGCTTGAATGCAATGACCCTCTCGGCACTTGAAGATGATGGCCCTCTCGGCGTTTGAAGATGCAATGGCCCTCTCGGCATTTGAAGATGATGTCCCTCTCGGCGTTTGAAGATGCAATGGACCTCTTGGTGGCTTGAATGCAATGGCCCTCTCGGCATTTGAAGATAATGGCCCTCTCGGCATTTGAAGATGATGGCCCTCTCGGCGTTTGAAGATGCAATGGCCCTCTCGGCATTTGAAGATGATGGCCCTCTCGGCGTTTGAAGATGCAATGGCCCTCTTGGCATTTGACATTACCGTGTCTGATATCAACGGAATTTGTGAATATTTTCCAAAAGTTCTTGATGCTGAAAAAAAATGTAATTTGATTTTTTCTTGTACATGTTGAGAGTGATGTCTTCACTTGTTCCCATCTTGAACATTTTGTGTTCAATATGACTGGTGCTTAGTTGGAGATTTGAACGAGGTGTTGTTGCTCGTATTCTGAATTGCTGCTTTTCTTCTAAAGAACTCCACAGAAAAGTCGTCAATTTCAAGGAGCTACTCGCCCTTTTGAATTTTCCATATTCATTGAATGTAGTAATATGATGATCTTGAGGCAATCTTATATACCTGCATCCACAGAAAAATTGTTGTTCTTAAAACAAACTGATCTGTGTTGATTTCTTCAATCGCTTGCTCCTTCTCTTGATATCTTCAGTTGATCACTCCGATCTCTTTCTTCTTGATAGACATAAGATGAAATTATACCAAAATTTTGACATAATAAGAAATTCTTAAAAAAAAACTTTTGAGAATCAATTTGAAAGAAGTCACTGTCAAATGTCATGTCATGCAAGGGTTAAATGAACGTCCTTGGTTTAAACTTTAGACGTATCCGATAGCTTGTCCTGGAGAATTCAGAAAATCGCTGAAGCTGAGAAATTTCTTAATTGGCTCTCCCGGAGTCCTCCATAGTCAGAAAGTTTTGTACTTGTCTCTGAAATCCAACAATGTTTGAGATTGCTGAAGTTGACTCTGAACTTTAACGATGCTAGAGATCATTTGAAGTTAGCTTTAAACTTCTGATTATGCTCGAAATGTTCAAAATTAACTACATACTTCTAGTGATGCTTGAAGAAATTTTTGACCCATTCTCAAAAATTTCTGTCCCAGTTAGATGCCTTGGAGTATCTCAAATATTTGATATATGAGTGGTAGATTTTTTTAGTCCCTCAAATAAAATTCTGCAATTCACCATGTGACTTTAATCTTGACTTGTTAGAGATCTTCTTGAGAATTTTTGAGACCCTCTCAAAATTTTGTCTTGATTAGACGTCTCAACGTATTTCAAACTTTTGATATATGACTTGTAATTTTTTAGATCCCCTAAAACTTATATTCCACTTGCAACTCATAATGAATCTTAAATCTTGACTTGTTGGAGATCTTCTTGAGAATTTTTGAGACCCTCTCAAAAATTTCGTCTTTATTAGACGTCTCAACGTATTTCAAACTTTTGATATATGACTTGTAGGAATTTTTGAGACCCCCTCAAAAATTCTGTCCAGTTGCAACTCACAATATATCTTATGTCTTGAAATTTTTTAAGTCTCTTCTTGAGAATTTTTGAGTCCCTCTCAAAAATTCTGTCCCAGTTTCTATTGTAATGAAAAATAGAAATCTTACGGGAGATATGACCGAACCCTTGTGCGCCTACGTATCCGTTGAGGCAGGAATCAGGTCATACGTAGTTCCCCTCTCGAGGATTAACAAAACAAAAAAAATCTGATAAAGGAAATGACCGAGGCCGACATAGGCCGCCTACGTATCTCATTCTTGAGAATTCAGGTCAGACGTAGTTCAAATACAAAAGATAATTCCTAACTATAAAAGATAAGATGATTACAAGCAAATGATGCGATTACAGGGAAAGAAATATAAGAAATTTAAATCTTATAACATCTCTTGATAACACCTGAGTTGATTAACCACTTGAGATGAATGTCTATGCTCAAACTTATCATGCCATCAAAAAATGTATTGATATATTGCCTGAGCAAGTTCTAGAGTTCTCTTTCTGCGCTTCTATCAGATGAACCTCAATTTTGTCTTCTTTGACACATTCATCCTTTGGTAAATTCACTTCTTCTATATCATCCAAATCCGACTTATCTTGATTCTCAAACCATTTTAAATATTTGGCAATGTATCATGATCTTCTCGTCATACTCTTAGACACATCAATATCTACTTCATTTGTTCATTCAGCTTATGACATGACATGATATTGACAGATTTTAAACTTAATTTTAATAAAACAAACACAAAGGTTGTTAGATAGAAAAGTTAAAGCAAGTGGAATAAATTTTCGCATAGAAGAGACTTTCATCGAAAATAAGGGAATACGAACTTTGAACATGATCATGTGCCATTTTGCCTTTTCCAAAATACTACGAGGAAAATAATGTAAAATTCATCTTTGTCTATCAAATGAACGAAGAGTCAAGAACGGCGTGGAAGTCCAATTAAGAACTTGTTCCATTGGCTCAGCATCTCGTACGCTTGATGTCACCTTCAATTCTTCCAGTATGACATGGCCTTCTTAAAGAAGATCCCTAGTTCCTTCTCTGAGATTATCATCATGGGCATATTCTTCTACTAGAAAAGACAGATACAAATGGCGAAACATGATTGACCTCCTTCTTGCTCTGATCATCAATTTTCTTCGGCCTCGACCATGTTAATGGTACATTCTCCATTATTCGGCATTGAATCCACATTAGCATTGCCTACGACTGTTTAAAAAGTTATAACCTTTTGATCAATCAAATCTTGAATTTTATGCTTCAAGTTGATGCAATCTTCAGTGGTATGTCCGACACCTCTGAATGGTAAGCACAATGAAGATCGCCCTGTAATGTCTGGAATTGACATTTTTTGGGTCAACTGCTTGTATCAGACCGGCTACTTTCAATCTCTCAAAAAGTTGAGTCTGGCTTACAACCAATCGAGTAAAGATTCGAGGTTGTTTTCTCTTAAGTTTTGGACGAGGAAGATCTTGATTATTTTGTGGAGGTTGAGGTACTTGATGATAAAGTGAGGGATTTTGGCGAGTAGGTGTGGTGTTCGAAAATTTGGATATTGTGGATTTTGGAAGATTTGAGGAGCATTTGGGTAATTCGGCGATACAATTTTGATACTCGATTGTACATTTGATAATTTGGCAATGGAGTTTGGTAATTTAGATAATTTTGTGTTGGAGCTTGGTAATTTGAACAACTTAGTGGTGGAGCTTGGTAATTTGGTTTGACATAAAAGATGGGGTAAGAATTTTGTGGAGCTAAGGGGTAGGTTTTGGATGGTAAAGGATTTCGAACATTGTGACCGGCATGCCTCTTTGATTTTTTATTCGATTCAAATGAGATAGAGGAAACATCTTTCCTCTTCCTCCTTAATGTCTTGAGGATTCACCTTGGAAAATTATTGGTATGATTTTTCCGGTCTTGAGACCGTCTTCAATAGCTTCACCAATTTTGACTATCTCACTGAACTTTCCTTCTAAAATGAGAAACATCCTACTATAGTACTCCGGGTCTTGAATGCGCACAAAGATTTCAATAATCTCTTTCTCAGTCAGTGGAGGCCTAACCCTTGCAGCCTCTCTTCTCCAACGGTAGGCATATTCTCGATAGTTTTCACAAGACTTCTGTTTGATTCTCTCCAAATAGTATCGATCAGGAATGACTTCCACATTGTAACCTAACCTTTCATCGAAGTGTGTAGTAGATGCGATTTTTAGAGGTATGGGTTGAGTTGTTAGAGTAGGAATTTGATAATTGGAGGAAAATTCTGAAATTGTTGGTGTTTGGATTTTGAAGAGTAAGTACCTTTTGGCGTGAGGAGCTAGCTTGATGTGGGTTAAGGATGATCGAGTCGATGATGGGAGGTTTTGAATTTGTAGCGCGGTTGAATTGTTTGCAAAACATTTGGAGGCTGGATCGAAAGTAGGAAAATGGAGTGGAGGTCTTCCATTGTCTGAAGTAGAAGTGTTGGCAATGATAGCCATATTTATCAAATCTCGGGACTTATCCATTTAGCCCTCATTTCAGCAATTTGTTGGAACAATTGTGCAATCAGCTTTTTGTTCAGCGATGATAGGGTTGTTCACAGTGATTTTGCTCAAATCAGTGTTCTCGACATTTTCAACCACTTTTTCTTTGCCTTTTGACGAACTTTGGTCAAAGAAGGAATCTTTGAAACCTTTAGACCTTGTGAAGTATGGATGTTCAGTCATTTTCTCAACACAGATCAGTTTTATGTACCTGAAAAGGAAAATAACTCAAAAGACAAATGTATTAATTTGTGTCGATGATAAATAATACAAAATATCACACGCATGATCCACAAACACATAAGAGTTGCTCCATTTGAAGATAAAAGAGCCCATATATATGGAAAGGTGACTAAATAGACAGGAATTTGTCTATTTAATTTTGGAATAGTGAATTGGAAAAAGTTAACTTGCGTGGATTCAATGTAATTTACATACTTTTGGTTTTGACTGAGAGGAAACTCTAATTTTCTTGGGAGAGCGGAAAAAATAGAAAATTTAAACATATGGACCGAATCTTGAAAGACTGCCACGTATCTCACGGGGAGAATTCAGGTCCTACGTAGTTCGACATTCCTTTGAATCTCTTTTTGATCTGAAATGGAAAATTTATCCCCTTTTTTTTAGATGAGAGAGTAAGATTTAGGATTTGAAAGGGAGTTTTGAATATATTTTTTTTTTGGAAACTAAAGACTCGAAGAATATTGGACGCACTTTTGATAGTGACTTGATATTTATGCTTAGAGGTTTCTAAAAATTATATGAAGAGGAGTGAGCTACAATATCTCCAAATAAAACAACATTTTCACATAAGCAGTTATAACACATAAATAATCATTTCGTATTCTAAATAAATATGTGACCCTTTTTGCCAAGGGTAGGCCTAACGATTCAAAGAATGTGATTATGATAGATTGATCTGAGCCATTAATTTGTGACAACTCGAGTTTTCATTGAATCGAACTCACTATGTCAAAATTAGGCTTGGATCCGTCTATCATTGTCACTTTGCACAAAACATGCTCGTCGTCGTTGGGTCGTGAAACCCGTTGACATAAGGGTGGACTTCTTAAATGTCGAATCGATACCCATGATCGATCCACCTAAGGCATATGCATGCATGACATAAATTGAGGGTGTTTAGCTCTATCTTATGTTTTCTAAGATTTGGCTTTCTAGACACAAGTTCCCGAGTGGACAACTCGAGTGAGAAGGCTACGCGGTTACGCGGAAAAAGATCCGGACACCCCGCGCATATGCCAACTCTCCTAACTTTAGGAATTTGAAAGAAGTTTGCGGGTGCACAAAGCACACCTCGCGTGTACGTGTGATAGTGTGAATTTCCAATAAGTGGAGAAATATGAACGGAATGACAGTTTATAAAGCAGTAACAAATATACAATTTATGAAAACAATAACAAATAAACAGTTTATATCACATAAGTATAAAAACAAGACATTAGGCATTCAATATAAGCAAACAAGTAACCATATGCTAAAAACATTAATAATTAAGCTAAGTCTATTATGGTTAGAACCTATTAAATCCCCAGCAGAGTCGCCATTTCTGTTATGCCGTAATTTTACCTATCTTTAGAAAAATCACTTTTTTGAAAGTTCTAAGTATAAAACAATTTAGAAAAATACTTAGAAAAGAGTGTTCACTTAATTTTTTAAAGAAATTAAGAAAACTTAATTTAAAAAGATTTTAACAGATTAAATCTTAATAAATTGAGAGAAAATGGGTAAGAGGTTCTTATTTACGCTTCAAGAAGGTTTTTAAGGCATTTGAAGCGCCCGCTAACATGCGGTTATCCTATGACTTAGGTTAATTATTATTTTTACTATTCTTAGGAACGTGATATAATATACGAATAATGATTAACGACATTCGTTCAACTTTAAAAAAATATTTAAACAAAGATTAATTTTTATTTTTTTTTATTTTAAGAAAATGGAAACTTAATTAGAATTTTTGAAATTGATTATAAGTGAATAGAACTGAATTAGATTTTATTGTTTTTAATCATTTTAAAAGATAATAACATCAAACCAAAATTCATTAATTTAAGCATGAAAAACCATTTTAAATTAATTTAAGAACAAAATTTTTGACTAAATGTATTTCATGAAAAGTATGAGAGTGATAAAAAATATATTAAAATAAACTAACATAAAGAAAATAGTCATCTTTTGGGGATTTTAATTAGGCTAGTCAAAGTTAAGGTTAAATAAATTTTAAAAAAAATATCACAATTAAATAATTTATGATAAAGATAAAAGAAGAGTTGGGCCTACTGCAACCAATTTGGACTTATTACTGCCCAGAACATTGGGCCAAAGCTGCTGATTTTTAATTTTTAAATCAATTCCCGTTTTTTGTATACACAAGCTGTATATCTATGTA
>CM040626.1:101686472-101708562 GCA_022817965.1 Solanum lycopersicoides | reverse complement strand
ATTCTTATGATTTTAAAGTAAAAATATGTCGAATTGTGAATTAATCTTTGAGTTTTAAACATACAACATAAAAAGTTAGAATTAAAGAGTTGAATTGGTGAATGAACTTAAAAAAGAAAGCAAATGATAAAAATAAATATTAAAAGGAATATTTAATACTAAAATAGTCATATAATAACAACAAACATAATAAGGTTATTGAAACTAGAAAACAAGAAATAATAAAATCTAAGGACAAAATGAGACATTCTCAATTTAATTAACATAGCTGTACAAAATAGAAGTTGTTCGTAATTTAAATGCTTAGCTAAATGGTTGATTTTATTAATCCAAATTAAGGGAAAATATTATGAATAATATTTCATGATCTTAATTGTGTATAATAACTCTACAATATGAAAAGTCATACTCAAATTAATTACCTCACAAATAAATTTTAAAAACTATATTCATTATTATTACTAGTTGAATTTGGCATTTTGAGATAAATTGTCAGAGTTACTTAATCTATCTGTACTAATTAATGATATAATCCTTCTACATGCATAATTAGGTCATTTAAGAAGTAAATACAAGTAAATCTCTTTCAATAAATACTAGTATTAATATTTATATTTCCATTTGATGTTTATATTAAATTATTAAATATGACGTACACTTTGCTTTTATATATACTATTTTATTTTTAATAGCTCGATATATTTATTTTTTGAATTTTTACCTTGTCGATGAAATTCGGTACACCGGATGGGGTCTTCCATTAGAACTTTTCTTCGTTACCTGTCGGCTCTCAATTTTTTTTATTAAAAAAACTAATAGTAAAGTCACGAGTTATATGAATGGTAAAACTTACCTACAATTTAATTATGTGAATTCAAATAAATGTGGAAGTGCGGTGAAAGAGCAACAATAATAACAACTATTTATTATTCATTAATTAATTAATTAGATAAAAATCATTGACATGTTAATTTTATTTTGAAAAAGAGTAAGAAATAATAATATAGCTTATATACAAGATACGGATGTTCAATAACAAAACAAACGAGTCAAACTAATTTTTTTTTTACAATAAATGTGATTTTCTAGTGTCAAAAAATAACAATCAATATAAATTATTTTTTTCACAATTTAGGTGAAAGAGAGTAAATTTTTTTATAAGCATACATTTTATGTGATTATAAAAAACTAGTAATTATTGAAAATTGAGGTAGGTTATATAATAAATTCTTGAAAGATTATGTATATAACCTTAAATAAATTTTAAATTAATGTAGAAAACATTTCATTAATGAATGATTAATTGACACAAACAATTACACTGTCTAGCTAAATTAATTTTTTTATATATATAAATATTATATTTTGATTCACAATAATTAAAAAAAATGATTCTCCTTTATTTTTTTTTAATGTGTGACTACAGTAAAACCTCTATAAATGAATACTTAGTAAATTAATAATCTCTCAAATAATATTTTTCTCTGGTCCAGACGTCAGCCAAGGGAAAAAATCACCAATTTCAATAAGATAATAAGATAATATATTTTCAAAAGACCCTTATATAAATATATGGTCCCATTAATATCATAAATTAATAATTCTTTAAAAGTACAAATATATCTAAGACAATTTAGTAAAATATGATTTTATTGTATTCTGTTTTTTCTTAAAATTTAAATATAAGTGAAGCTCATCTCTAAATTTTCTTATTGCATCCAAGAGCTCTGGTGTTATCTTTTCGAACTGCACCATAAAATTGTGAAGAGTTCTAGATGCGATAAGTGTTACCTTATGTGTAATTGGTTCCAAATGTATAGTATCATCTTCAATTTTATCATAATTAAACATTATTTTTTCGATGGTATCCACAATTACTTCTAAGTTATGGACCTCTGAACATGTATCACTTTCACCTGGATAATCCAACAGATTATTGACATCCATTTTATTGTGGTAACCGAGATCATTAATCATGACCTTGAGTTCATGAATGATGTTTTCGCAAGTAGGTTCATTCAAATTCTCTGAGATTGTATCCCCCGAATGAATTTTATAGTATCAAAAACAATTTGTTATTGTCTCTTGCTGGACATTTGTTCTCCAAACAGAAATTGCAAAATTGATTGCATCCAAAATATTGATCTTTGGTGGATCCACTGCAATATCCTATGTTAAAAGTTGTTTGATAATACATCTTGAAAGTTCTTATCATCACAACATCACAAGATTGAAATTAGTAAGATATAATGATTTTGATGTATTCATTGTAACTTATGTATAATATTTTTTTTAATGTTAAATCAATAAATATGATACATAAATTAGTAAGACACGATAATTTTGATATAATAATTTATAGAGATTTTACTATATTTTCTTATGTATTATACTGACACTCCTTAATAAAATTTTAACTCCGCTACGCACACATACCACATGCATGGGATAATACACGTAGTATTAAATTAAATTAACATAAGTTAAAAAGGATAAATAATATTTAAACTTTAAGTAAAATACCTTAATTGAATGGGATAAAATGTCATATAATATTACAATGTAAAAATGTTTACATAGTTGAAGTCATGAGAAAAATTATCAAGGAAAACAAACATGACATAAGAATTACGTCTACTGTTAATATTTGCAGTAAAATTGGGATATAAATTTTTTTCACTCTTATTAATTTTGATAAAAATAAGTTGTAATTAGTCAAATTACCACAACTTTCATAATATCATTTTGAACATTCATTTATGTTCTATTTGCGTATATATGCATGCCAAAGATTCAATCATAAATGAACCACAATAAATATTTACATGCACCGAGTAAGCATTAGTAATATTAATCAAATTAACGTTCAAAAGAATATTACAAGTCAAATTTTACGTAAGAATAAAGACCTCAATAATAAATCTAAATCCTTATAAAAAGGTCAACTAGAAGAATTTTACACCACACCGACATAATTTATCATAATTTAGTGATTTAACAAAATAAATGTATATTTTATTAGTTATGATTCAATAATTATCATGTATATTTGTGTACATATGAGTATAATATTTACCACGAAGTATGAATCACTATCATGTTGCATTTTAGATAAGATAATTAAATATTAACTTGAAAAATATTGTACCACAATCGTAATTTTGTGTTTTAACTTGGAAATGATTGTAGATGACGTACATATTAGTATTTGTTATAATTCTATTTTTATCCAAAGTAGTTAGAAATATGATATTTCATTGTCTTTTATCATAACAAAAAAAATATGCATGCGTAGAATTCAATCATAAATAATGAAGTAAACATAAATACACTAGGTGGATTGATATATATCTGAATTCTATCTTAATTTAGATTCTTAATTATTTCTATTTGAATATATATACTAGATATATATACAATTGATACAAAATTTGAATTTTCACTAACGAGAAAATACTTAATTTATACGTATTGAAGTTGATAAGCCTAAAAATATAACTTGAAACTATATACTAATCTATAAAACCTCTATTATATCACATAGCATAAACTGAAAACATATCGAGATCGAATCTCAATGTACTCAAAATATCTATATAAATAGAAGAACATGCTAAGATCATGACTCATGAGTGTTAATTCACCTCACCCAGGATCTTAAGCATAACAGACTTTGAATCAAGAACAACAATAAATAATATTCATCCATACCAATTAGTGATAAGTTCTAAAATTTTGTGATAACTTCTTCATTTTCGATATTTTCTTGGATAAAATACTTGGACCAATTGGATATAGTTATAGAAAAAAACAAAAATAAATGGCGCACGAATTAAAGAAGTGATGTAACACATTGGTCATTTGCGAATTCTGAGCGTAAGTCAGGATAAAGAGTTTGTGAGTGTTAAATTTTCTTTAGAACTGTCAATTAATTTTGTTAGAGATTTACAAATTAATATACATATATATTTAATTAATTTTTTAGTACAAATACAGGGTCTACAAAAAAGCTACTAGATTCATCTGTATCCATGAACCAGAAGCAGATCCACCCTATAAGGTGGATGCACGTGCATCTGTTAACTTCGGAAAAAAATTATGTATATATACGTATATCTCTTTTGAGAAACTGACAGAAATTAAAATAATTAACAGTGCATCCATGAAGAGCATATGAGTGACGTTGTGTTGCTGATACAAACCAAAGAAACCACATGCGAAATCTGAATTTTCATCCAGGCTTCAGCTATGATAATATTAATGCACCTAAAATTTTCAAATCCTAAATTCGATAAACTCTACCTAGCTCCGACTCAATTCGTTATATATACTAGAAAGTGGTTGGGTGAAGTGTGGGCATATATATGGGACCAGAAAAGTGGAGCGCTATTGTTGGTTAGCAGACGACTACAGGGGAAAAGGCTATAATAGGGACCCGCCGCGAAGGTGAGTGCGGGGAGCAGTTAGCTACACAACAGTAAGGGAGGCACGAAAAATGACTAATTCCTCTGTTTAAAAAAAAATATATTTTTTTTTAGTCTATTTAAAAAAGAAATATCCTCTTTTCTTTTTTGGCAATACTTTTATTTTAATTTTTCACGTGATATGTTTAAAATCACAAGATTAAAGGGCATTTTGATACATTTGACATAACTAAAGAGCATTTTGATACATTTGACATAACTTTAATTTAAAACCACAATATTAAAAAATCTTCTTCTTTTCTTAAACTCCGTTTCAAGTTAAACTAAATCATCCTTTTTAAAATGGTGGGAATACTATTTAAATAAATTGAGACCACCGAACAAGCGCATTATGCACATGCAAACGATTCCTTATTCAACTTAAATATGAACTAGAATCATCATATATTTACTATCTTAAAAAAAAATACAAAATTGTTATTTTTATTTATAAATAAATAATAGGAGAAAGGGAAAAAAAGAACACTATCATCATTGTGTAAAAGAATATAGAAAGTCTAAGATAAAAAGGCATCACCAATAAAAAGTTACTCTCTCACTTTTTTTTTTAATTCAGTGTCCAGTACACGTATTAGAGTCTGACTAAATCCAGATTTATAGTCTCACATTGAGAGCGACTTAATCCAAATTTCACATTGAGAGTAATCACTTCCTAACAAATGTGACTCCGTACCCATGAAATTTGGTACAGACATTAGAGTGACTAAACTCAGATTCGTAGTCACACATTGAAAGCGACTAAATCCAAATCTCATATTGAAAGTAAACGCTCTCTAACAAATGCGACTCCGTATTCATGAAGTCTGATTAAATTCAGATTCACGCTGAAAAGTCTCAAATTGGGAGTAAATTGTTTCCTAACGAAGACGACTCAAACCCAAAACCTCTTGATTAAGACTGAACGAGTATTTGTCATTCCACTACATCCCTCGTTGGTTTCTCACCCTCATTTTAGTTAGGTATATAATACATGAACATATAAACATGTCTTTAGTATGGCCTAGACTGACATTATGTTCTTCAACGTAGACACTTAAAATTGCGTAAAGTTAAATTACTAGACACAATCATTTTATGTGATATAATATAAATTAGTTTGAATATATCTCACTTAAATTATCACAGATATAACATTAACATACTATAAGAGTATCATTGAAATAAGTAATTTTTTTCTTAATTTGCTGAAATTGAATAATTACTATATTAATAATACAAAATTAGTACTCCATAAAGGTAGTGAAGAATTGTTATTTAATTAGCTAAAAATGTAACTAAGACTTTATAAAAAGAGATGCTCTGTCTTATTCCCTAAAATTTCACAACAAATAAAAGTAGAAATATTCTCTCCAAACCCTTAATAGAAACTCTCACATACATTCTTAGGGTTAAGTAGGATAGAGTATCATCTTTTAATGATTGGATTATTTATTCATAATTACATGTGCTCTGACTGTTAGACAAAAGTACTTTTGGTTCTAAAAAAAAGAAACTTTAGCTTAATGAACAAACTAATTTTTTGAAATTATTGGTGCATATACTATTCTTTATATTATAAACAAATAGAGAAGTTGCTATTTGCTAATATTGAATTATATATGAAACAATTAAGCTTTGACGCATCAATGCATTTGTTTCACTTCCTTAGACAAGAAGAATTTAGAGTATATTGTATGAATGTATATTATATATGATTTTTCACATTCATTTATCAATGTGTAATGTGTTGTTTGGTTGTTGAAAATAATAATTTGTTACTTAGAATTTGTTATTTATGATATTTACTTATTTATTGATTAGAATTTGTTAGTTAAAATAGTTTCTAGTCCTAGTTTAATTTAAATTTTACGTTTATAATTTATAAATAAAGATGTTACTAATTACTTTTGATATATTAAAAATCTAGAAATATACAAAAATATACAAAAACATATAAATTTTTTGAATTATAAATAAAATATTTTTCTTCACCGGTGATAATTAATCACCAATTCATGAATTTTCAAAAGCTTCATGTGATTAGATTATCACAGGCTACAAAAATGAAAAAATATAAATAACACTATATGAATAGATTAATATGGTCTAATTCTTTTTCGAACCCCATATATTGAAGGAATTTTTATTTAGTGCACCGTACCGTCCTTATTACCTACTCTAATTTTTAATTCAACAGATCCATCTTCGATATCGATGAACACCAATCAACGGATCCTAGGAGGTATTTTAATATGTCCCCAAATTACTGCCAAATAATCGCATTTGTTTTAACAATTTTCAAGAAAAAAAATTAACTCTTGTGTCAATTTTTCCTGAAATTAATATATGTTTTTATTTTGACATAATATATAAATATGTGATTTTATTCATCAGTTTGATGTTTTCTAATTTCGAATGTGGATAAGTAGCTATTTAAATTTGTATAAAATTAAATAAGTAGACATACACATTATACGTGTGACATAATACATGTAGACTGTCAAACATGTAGGACGACAGATGTGTATATATACGTGTTCAACTATATACAAGTTTGAGTGTCCGTCTATTTATACACATTAAATTTTTTAGAATATTAATATCAAATAAAATCAAGTTAAAAATGACATTTATATATTTTGTCTTTTATTTATTCCCCACCGAATAACATGACTTTTCACAAACTGGAAAGAGATTCTTCTCTCCTTTATAATGCTGGTATTTTTAGATATATGGATTAAAGAAAGAACAAACAAAAAAAATATGGAGTTACAAAGGTATAAAAATATTGATAAAAGCACATTTGAATTCTTTTTTAAAAAAATATTGTATGAGTAAAGTAGAAATATTGATAAAAGCACATTTAAATTCTTTTTAAAAAAATATTGTAGGAGTAAAGTAGTGACAAACAAGTGGGAATATTTGATAGATATATATCTTCCAAATATCCAGGCTTGAGTTATAATTTATTTCCCTCTAGTGTCTATCCTGCTAAGAAAAGAGTAAATTGATTAAATGACATATTAATATTGAATCAAATTTAATTTCAAATATTAGTTTATGTGATATAAATTGCTCAAAAGTATATTAGAAAATAAAAAAACATCTAATTTTATCAATCATTATTGGATATTTTAACACCTCTTACCCCTCAATAAGTGGACTGAACATATGAAGCGTGAAAGTATAATATTAACACGAGCTTAACATCACGTAAACAAAATAATAGGCGTTAATCCAAGTCTTCGGAAAAAATATACTTATAATAATCTAATTTAATTTTAAAAATTATCTTATGTCGCAAGGATTATCCAATATATACCAGACATTCTAACAAATCCAATTCTCTACTCCTACGACTAAAAAAATGTGCTAAATCTATTCTGCGAGTTCACGAAGAGTGGTAAAGCTAGAATTTTTGTAATATGTATAAAAAATAAAATTGTTAAAAGACGAGTGTTATATGTAATATTTATACATGAAAAAATTATTTTTACCTAATTACGTATATAATATAATTTTTTAATAAAAAATATCGATTGACACTCCTTAAATATATTTATCTCCAATCACTGCATGAGATAAGTAACTCTCAAACAATGTGACACACTTTAACACCTTACACACTCAGGACTAGACACTTAGGTAAAATATAAAATTAAAAAAAATGAATTGTGACTCAACCTCGAAAACTAATTTATGAAATAAAAAATATTGAAAAATATATAAGAAAATGAAAATAAATTCCCTCAAACAAGTAAATTGTACTTTTATTAAAAGACAAAGATATGCAAACTTTATTTATATTTTTGAGGACCAAGAAGTACATGTAATTTGAGGTAAAGTATGAAAGGTTCTCATTGGATTATCCTTTTGGCTATATGAGAAGAATCAGAATAAGAGATAAAAAGAAAGGGAAAAAAAAGTTTCATCATATAAACAAAAGCCAAAACTTTATTTTGATAAATTGGAATAAACCTTTTAGTAAGATGCTTTGATTCTTTTTTTTTTCCCTTTTCTTTTGCCCTCTCTTTGTGGGGATGCACTAGAGCCTAGAGGCACTTGTTTAAAGTTTGTCAACAATTAACTATCTTGTGATTTTTTATTTTATTTTTTGAAATGACATATAACTATCTTTCACATGTATGACTCACCCCACAAGGTTCTTTCCAAAGAGGGTCATTGCCATTAACTTCAAGTCAATTTGTGTTCCACATATTATACATGAGAAGGATTGATCTTTTGTCTCCCTATAGAGTTTTCTAGAAATAGTCACACTTAATTGATGTACACAAACAATGGCAAGATCTTTGTTTGAGAACTTACATAGAAGACAAGTGGCGTACGCATAATTTTACGTGATTATCATAATATTGACATAGTTTATCTGTTAAAGGTCAATTAATAAGTTAATTTAGGTCCAGGGAATGGTTTTTTTGGGGTTACCTAAACTATTTATCTAAGTACTTAATAATTGATATTATACGTTGTTCAGTTAGACAAGTGACACACATATTTTTTTATAATTGATCGATCGGTATGTATCGATAAATTAAAATTGTAACTAAGAAGATTAACATGACTAGCACAATACAAGATCAATGACACACTTTTTAAACCGTCAAGAATTAAAGTACTTTTAATTGTCTAAAAAGAAGAATAAGAATCAAGTTCGTTTGGATGTGTGGAGATCTTTGGGAAAACGTCAATTGAATTTCAACCATTAAAGTTAAGTGATCAAAAGTTCAACAATCCATAGCCCCAAATTAAAAGTTAAAAAACAGTCTAAGTTTTTCTTCTTTTTTTATTTTATTTCATTCCAATATTTGTATTAAAATTCGACTAATTCAGATTTACGCGGTATAGAACCTCGAAGAGGAAAGCTCCTTACTTAGAATTTTTCATATTCAATGCTTGAATCTCAAATCTCTAGTTAAGGAATAAATAACTATCACTACAACAAAAACAACTTTGCGGCATTAAATATTGACATTATAAAGAGTGTTAAAGTCTTTACCAGCATTATTAAGTGCCATTAGAACCAATGTCGCTAAAGGCTTTAGGGACATATACAAAGAGTGACAATTGCAGCTAAAAATACATATTTAGCAGCAATTAAGAATTAAATGCCGCTAATGATCATTTTTGTAGTGTACATTTACTGCACGCAACACATCCTCTAATACCTTTTTTAAAAAAATTATCCGTCTTTCTTTCTTACTCTTTTTCAAGATAAGCGATAAGACTATGGATTATTTTTTTTCTATATAGATATGTGGTAATTAATTAATTTCTCAAAAAAATGAGTGACATATCAAATTTCATAGCTAAGTAATATAAATTTCAAGCTAATTTTATTTAACTACAAACTAGTGACAGATTATACAATTTAATCAGCTAAAAGCATTTTAACAATGAACTAATTAGGAATTACCGATAAATTTAATAGATAATTCTATATTTTCTTTATAGTTCGTTAAGAAATATATAATGATTAATCTAGAATCTTTTTCCACTATATTCATATTTTTCGTGATGTATTCATTCAAGTCTAGAGAAATGATGATGATATTGAAGGTAAAACTTGGAAGAATTTTTTTTCTTAAGATATTAATATTGACACGTAAATATAATAACCTATTTTTCAAATATATTGAAGGAATAAACATGAATGAAAATAACATTTATAACATGAAAGTAATAAGTGGAATATCTCAAAAGTACTTCCTTTAATAATTTAAGCACCGCAAAATGACATAATAGCTAGTACGTAGATTTTGAATTTAAGAAAATAAATAAATTAAAACATGTCCAATTAAACGAGACCAGCACTTTAGAAATTGCCATCACATTGATGTGTTTTTTAATTAATATAAGTTACAATTGTCAAAGTTTGTAATTACAATTAATTAGCAGACATTATATTAGGCAACAAATGTTTGGCTAACTATCTCAATCATTACATTGTCATCAGTAACAATAATCTAGCAAAGAATATTCGAGACAATATGATGTGTAGACCCTCTAATATTTGTAGCAAAATACAATTCTATTACTTATATACTATGATGTCTTGCTAAATTAAAAAAATATTAATTGAAATTTCTTATAATTATCTTATCATTAATTCTTTTTAAAAGTGATAACATTTGTTTATAAAAAAATTTAAAAAAATTTCAATTGGTGAATTAATAATATTATTTTCTTAATATATGTAAAAAAAAATGACTGATTAATATGAAATTGAAAGAATATTAATCCAAACTACCTGTAAGTGTTCAAGAACCATATTTATTATTTTCGAAAAATAAATTAAATGCTTCAGAAGCAAAGTTCCTCCATTTTGACTTTCAAGCTTTTAAATATCATGAAAGTGCATATCACTTTAATATTCATACCAACTTGAATTAAGACAATTAAATTAAGATAAAAAGAATAATTAAGGCATGGGATTTATCACAACATGGCTTCACGATGGCCATCAATCTTATTGATTCTTAGAAGGCCACGAACTTAAGTTTAAATAAATATTTTTTTCTATTGTTTAGAAGATTATAAATTTCAAAAATTTTCTTTAAAAATATATGTCATTTTTCCTATAATTTTAAATTGAAGTGTCTAACAAAAATATTTTTCATAATCTATGTTCAGATGGTCGATTAAAATATATCATAATTTAAGTAAGGGATGTTGATATATTTTGTTATATATTCTTAAAATTAATTAAGTATAATCACTCATATATTTGCTCAAAATTACTTTTCGTTTATTTCAAAAGATGTAACAACTCTATATTTGGTCGAAACTTTCTCCCTTTGAAAGATTGAAAAATAATTTAAAGAAAAGGTTTCCATATAAAGTATGAATGAATATTTACGCATGCTTGAAGATTCTTAGGACTTGGCTTCATGATGGCCATCCATTTTCTTGATGGTTGTTATCGGTTGTATAGTATATAGATAACGATTGTTGGAGTGAGTAAAAGTCTGTTTATTTGGACTTGAACAATCTTCCTCTCATGACCTAACTTTTGGTGTTTTGTAGGCGTAGATGTCATATCTTTACCACAATGAAACAACTCGTTTTATGTAATGAGCGATTTGGTGTGATCGCATCGTACCTTAATATTTTCTTCTTATATTTATCTTTATTTATTATTTTAATAAACACATTTCATCTTTTATGCTATCTTTTCGTAATAACTATTCAAATATTGTGTTCATTCAAATAATATATAGTATAATACGATATAATACAAAATAATAAAATATAATACAACACATTATGAAATATTTTTCAATTAATATTAAATTTATGGAGTTGTTGAAGACCGAATTATATTTGATCATACATTTTGTAGAATATATAACATTAGAAATTCAAATTTAAAATATAATTTCAAATTAGATTTGAATTTTCTTTCCGATTAAATTCTAATTTAAAATTTAAAATATTATTCCATAAATTATTATATGTTTTTATGATAAAACGAATCCCAAGAAAATAAATTATTGAAGAGAATTTGGTTTATTTCATATTCTAGATGGATTGATTATTCTAGAATACAATTTATTCATCAAATTGGGATAGAGTGGACGGTTTGAAGATAGCTTAAAATTAAAGGTGTGATGGGTGACGACTAATATCAAAGTTTTAATTGGAATTGGTCTTCAAGATGTTACATATGACGGAGACACATTTGTTGCCCCAATAAAAGTGGGGCGGAGCTACAAATATGCTTATGAAAAAAATTTAATAATTATAATCAAGATTTTATATAATATTTAAATATTTATTGAATATGTACATATAATTTAAGTAGGAACCTAATAAGATTATAAGGTGAGATATAATTCTTTTTCTTGTACTTTTCCTTTCCGAGTTTTATGTATATTGTTATATTTAGAAAACTAGCTATAGTATAGATGTAGAAATTTCATATCTAGAATAAGAGAAATCAAGGATTATATTGATGTATTGATTGTATTGATCAATATTGATATATTGATATACCAGTCAATGGTAGTATTGATAAATAATAATGTTAAGTATACTCTTTATATAGAAGAGAATTGTAGAGTCCTAAGTTAACTATACTTAGAGTCTTACTATAATACCTATTACTATTATGATAATAATAATGCAATTATAAATAATTTAAATCCTAATTATACTATTATTCTAATAGTAATCCTAGTCGTAATATAATCCTAATCATAATATAATTATAGACGAAATATAATCCTAATTAACATAGGTAGTCTAATTCTAGTGCGACTCTAATTCTTTAGCAGTGATGTAAATTCGTCGATCAGCTTCGTTGGACCTGTTCCAATCGTTATCTTCCTTCCTCATCAACACTTGTTGCAGATAGGTCAATTAACTGCGTTGGACATGTTTCTTTGACATGTTTCAATCGTCAGTTTCCTTACTTCCTCTCAAGCTAGTGAGTAGAGGAACGGTTACTCCTAGTGATGTAAACTCGTCGGTCAGCTTCGTTGAACCTGTTCCAATCGTCAGCTTTTTTCTTCATCAACACTTGCTGCAGATAGACCAGTCAACTGCGTTGGACCTGTTTCATTGACATGTTTCAATTATCAATTTCCTTCTTCTTCAACAATAGATATCCCACCTAGTGAATTTGCTTTTATATATATTTTTATTTTAAAAATACAGATTTGATATTTATAAACTCAAGAAGTTAAATGATGAATCGATATTAAAGTAATTGACTAATTGCCTAGGTTCAGAAATTTTTAATAGCTCAATTAATTGTTACTTGAATTTTCAAATGGTGTTGATTTTCTATCTTGTAATTTTCATCCAATTTTAGTAGATCATTAATTATTTTAATGATGAATCGATATTAAAGTAATTGACTAATTGCCTAGGTTCAGAAATTTTTAATAGCTCAATTAATTGTTACTTGAATTTTCAAATGGTGTTGATTTTCTGTCTTGTAATTTTCATCCAATTTTAGTATATCATTAATTATTTTATCTTATTTCTAAAGAAAATTGCCTAGGTTTTTGTTTTTATTTTATAAAATATGAAAATAGAAGATGGCTTGTGACTTGTGAGTTAGGGAAAAAAAGGTTAGGTGGCAAATGAAGGAGATACAAAAAGTGACGGTGTTTACAATTAAATTAAGGGATAATGCACAAATATTTTCTTAACATATGCCCAAAATTTTAGAGACACATTTATACTATAATAAGGTCCTATTATCCCCTGAATTTATTTTATTAATAATTTTCTATCCTTTTTCGGCCTAGGTGGCACTATCTTGTGGACCCAATGTTGGTTGACTTTTTTTTCCAAGCTAGTGCCACGTATGCTGAAAAGGGGTAGAAAATTACTTATAAAATAAGTTCAGGGAGGTAATAGGACCTTAGTATAGTATAAGTGTGTCACTGGAATTTCGGTCATAGGTTAAGGGGGTACTTGTGCATTTTCCCTTAAATTAAGTTAGCTTTTAAATATTTAAATTTCAAAAATTATTCAATCATATATATCGAAGCTATATATAATTGAATAGTTTTTTTTCCTTGTAATTCAATCTTAGATTATTTTGTTCTATTTTTATTTTATCAAAATACTCAATCCTGAAGTTGAATTTGTTAAAAAAAAAAAAAAAAAAAGTAATAAAGTTGTATTTGTTAATTATCTGATCAGTACGCACCTTTAGTGATGGGAGCCTAGAGTTGAATTGAATATACCATGCCTTTACTATATCATGAATCCACAATGGATTTTTTCTTTTTTAATATTTATATTAGGTCAAAAGCAGGATGATATATGATATTTATGTGTGTTTTATTAAGCATCATATCATATCAAATTAGTAATAACATAATACGTGTTATTTTTTTGTTGAACCAACACATTTCACATCTCCTTATAACAGTCGTATTATTTTGGGGTCGATTTCATGCTATGTTATATCTTTTAATAGCATTTCACTATATATAGCAATAAGAAAGTATTATAACAAAAAAGTTTGACTTTATAAGAAATCACTGAAAAATATTTTGTAGATATTTTTTTAGATATTTTTATTGAATCAAGAAAAGAAACACAATAATGTTTCATATGAAAAAATTAGAATGGTTCCTGCATCTAGTTTTCATCATGCAATTTCTCAGTAAATTGATTTGATAAAAAATACTCCTTCCGTTTCAAAAAAGATGACTTAATTTGACTTGGAACGGAGTTTAAGAAAAGAAAGAAGGCTTTTTAATCTTGTAGTTCTAAATTAAAGTTATGTCAAATGTACCAAAATGCCCTTTAATCTTGTGGTCTTAAACATGCCACGTGAAAAGTTAAAGTTAAAGTGTTGCCAAAAAAGGAAAGGGATCATTCATTTTGAAACAAACTAAAAAGGAATTAGGGACATTTTTTAAAAAACGAAGAAAATATATAATAAATTATATTTTATAACATGAATTTGTTGCTATTTGCGACCCAAAAAAAATCTTTGTTTCTTGATGTGATTGTTTAGGTGATATTATTTTAGCAAGAGGCACTTTCAAATATGGTGGCCATAACTGAATGACCCATATTCCTCAAACATGATCACACTTCATAATGTGGCCCCAAAATTGCATTACCAACAAATATTTGTGTTCCTCTTTTTGTTCAGTCCATCCTAGTGGAATGATATTTATTTATATCTCAACAAATATTGTGTTTAGTTAAGTTTTAATTTATTTGTCATGTTTTAATTGTGACAAGGTTTAAAAAGATAATAACTGTCCTTCAAGATGGCTCAGTTGGTCTAGAGGGTGGTTATTCACACGGATGATTTGGGATAGATCTCCCCTCAATGCCTTTAGAGTCGAGCCTGTCGCATAGGGCTTGTCTAGTGCGGTTTAAATACCCTGTGTGGTTTGGAGGCTATTATACAGTGGGGGCTTATACAGTGGGGGTTTACGCAGTGCGCACAAAGTGCTCAAGGACAGAGGTGTAGCGGCTGGGGGTTATCCTGGGGTTCCAAAAATATATATAATAACCGAATTTTGTAATAAAATATATCAAAATATTTTTTAATTTTATTGTGTTAAATATATCACGTGAAAAATTGAAACGGATGAAGTAATATTTTATGACAAAAGATTTAAAAAGTGAATGTCAAAGTGTGAAGAATGGCGTCATGACTCATGAGTTGCTATTTTAGTTGAGGGATGCAACAGCTCATAAAATCAAATAAAGAATGAGATTATTTTATTTTGTTAAAACTGAAAAAGGGAAAGTAAATTAATTTCTTAATTGGTTTGATATTATTATTATTTTTTAGGTCAAAGTATTTAAAAATTGAATGAAAAGTGTGAGGATGGCGTCATTAGTGCTAAATAATTCAAATAAATAAATGGTGATACTAATTGAACCAAATCAAAGAGACAACGCTACATCCACATTTTGATAATGATTAGTGTTTAATTAAACATTAAACAAGTTTAAATCATCAATCGGAGAAACGAATTTAGAAAAAATTCTTTCAAACTAAACTCATTACTTTATGTTTGAATCAGAAGCGCACGTACATTTTACATATTAAATATTTGGCTACTACAAAAATACATATTATAATTTAGAACTTAGTAAATCAAATGCTCTAGCTATGTTAAAAGCCCCAAACTTAAAAATTATCATGTTCAAAATTTGAATTTGCTTTTCAATTAAATTATATATAAAGATTCGTAATGATAAATTTTTTATAAATAATTTCATAATTCATACTAGTGTCATTTAACTATGGACTAGCGATGGATCATAAGAAAAATAGCTAAAAAGTTGTTAGTAATGATTTAGTTAGAGCTTATCGACAAATTCGTAGCTAATTCTGATCTAAATCGATTTTTTTGTGACATTTGAATAATATAGGTATGACTTACTGATATGATCATGTCAAATGCTGACACTTTTTGTATTTAATACTCTACTTAGCTTGGAATCTTTCTACCTAATTAATTATTTTTATATTATAATTTCTCCATATACAAGAAAAGGCTCTTCAAATAATTTTGATTTCGATGCTACCAAAAGCCACATAATGACAAAGAGACAGGTGAAAACTATATATAGGGGTGTCACTATAACAAAAATAACTTTTAGCGGCATTAAATATTGGCACTAATAAAGAGTGTTAAAGTCTTTACCGGCATTAGTTAAGTGCCATTAGAACCAATGTCGCTAAAGGCTTTAGGGACATATACAAAGAGTGACAATTGCCGCTAAAAATACATATTTAGCGGCAATTAAGAATTAAATGCCGCTAATGATTATTTTTGTTGTAGTGTGTTTTCCTTCTCTATTAGGATTCGTTTTGTATAAGGTATAATAATTTCAGAGATAAAATATAAAATTATTTTATTCTATAATTGATCGAAGGTATTTGCAGTCATGTGATTATTTATTCCATTATTTATATCTTAGTGATGAGATAAACTATCCAACATAGTGGAATAACTTATTTCATAATGATTAATTTCAAAATTATTAATTAATTAAACTAATAAAAAGAAACAGAAAGGACAAAAAATATAAAGAAATTTGGTTTGTCTTGTTATATATGATGAATTAGAAGCATCTGAGAAATTTCTGTAGATTTTTTTTTAATTTTTTTTTTCTGAAGAAATTTTGTTGAATGTGACTTTGCAATTTTTGTACGGAGTACTTTATGACAATGAAAGGAAAATAAATAAATTAAGGTGACGTTTGTTTCAGAAAATGGTGAAAATATAAAAGATTGATATGAAAAAATTCGAGTACTCAGTTTTCTAAGCACTTTTTGAAATATTTTTTACTTTATTTATGGTTTTCTTTTGATATAATCGAGAATTCGAGGGCTAATGATAATATTATGTATATAATTTCATAAGTAAGGTTTAGAAAAGATGGTGTGTAAACTGGTTTATTCCTATTTTCTAAGATCTTAATGTTTTTTGCACGTCAATCTACCTCCAAACAAAGTTAAATCGGTAATGTCTGAAGTTAATTTTGACACAAACTAAAATAAAATAAAATATTTAAAGTTAAATATAGTTGAATTGAGGTTCACACACATGTCATACGTGCATGAACTACTTCATGCAAAGTTGGTTGAAGCGGATAGAAAAAAAAAGACCGAACTAATTGAAGTTTAATCATATGAAATTTTTTAATACACTGTATATTTAAAATTGTTTCAACGTGAATAGAAGTGTAATAAATTATAAACTGAAGACATAACTTAAACAATAATTCCGTTCGAGAACTCGTCAACTCTACGAAGGTCCCCATCCCATATATCATCATTTTAACACACATATATTATTAATCACCTCAAAGAGAAGACTAGATATGAATATTGTCGTTTACATACCAACTATTATGTTTAATTTGCCAATTAGGCAATAGATAATTGAGTTATTGTAAAGACAATCTATAATCGGAATTTAATTACGTGTTGAACCATTTTAATAATGTATAAAGTCGTACTTTAATCTTAGTTTAACAAGTAGTAAGTACATTATTTTATCCAAATAAAGGTGAAACATCAAATTAAAAACAAAACATATTTAGTTAACAAGTTGACAAAATATGTCAACTTTGGGAAAATGGCATGGTTGAGGTGCTTTTCAACATGGTTTAAAAAATAATATATGGGTGGCATTATGATATGAAGAACTAAGTTTAAATATCACTCTAAAAAAGAAAAAAAGAAATATATGTTAGTAATTGATGCTTTTTTGAAGGTCAACTAACTAAGATGCTTATAAAAATATCAAATTTCAGTCATTTATAATAAATAAATAAACCTTTGGATATATAGTGCCAAATTAATGCTCCTTCTCTTATTTTTTACATTTTTTTTAATTACTGCTTTGATTTGTTTGAGTCAGGTATCTTTTTGGAAGTAACCTCTGTACCTCAACGAGGTAGTGATACACTAACTTGTATACATTCTACTTTCTTTACATACTTTATCGATTTCACTGAATTTATTGGTGTTGTTCTCTTATTTTTACACTATGGCTACATTTGCGACATTGTATTTAGAAGTTGGTCAATTATTTTTCAAAATTAAACTTGTGATCTGAATATTACTCTTTACATTATGTGATTTATGTAAATTATACTCATTAAAAGGCCACAAAAGTGGGTATTTGTGTGAATCAGCCCATTGATTACACTTGGTGCTATAAACAGCACAGTTCTCAATTGGGCTAAAAAGTTCTATTCTTGGTCCATTTGGTTTGCCAGAATAATGGGTTTAAGCTAAATATCACAACAATTTCGATGATCATCGATATATCAAAACAACAATAAATCTAAGAAACTTATGTCAATGACGATTTTCCTATGTTTTCAAACTTCTCTAACAAAATTTTGATTAGAATTTAACTCGTTTTTCATATTCGAAATTCAAAATCCACTTCATCAAGCATGTCCTAAAATTTTTACAATGTGAATGAGGCCATGTGCATCCATATATGAAAAAGAAACACAAGTTGTTACGGATGCCAGATTTTGGGCCCATGAAACGACCCAACTTCCTAATCTTTCTCGTGTCTAGCCATCTATTTTTATTATATATTGCGTTCTAATTATATAACAATTATATAATTAAGACTTAATTACATTTTATTTTTATTTTTTTAAATTACAAAACATAAACAGACATGCGGATACATAGATCGTGATAGATTGCTATTTTGGAAACCTGCGGATACATAGCTCACAAATGTATTCGAGAGGGGATATAGATGTATCCAAGAGAGGATACGAATGTATCTGAGAAGAAATTTTTGTAATTTTTTTAAATGGTAGAATATTTTGGAGATTATGGTAAAAAATAAGATGTGTATTCATATAATTTTTCTTCTGTATGATGTAGTTTGGTTTGATATGAAATTTAAGATTATTTTTTTTTGAAATTCTTCGTTTAAAATAAGTCTAAAATATATGCATGACTACAATCATCTCATTAAAGAGAAAATTGATATTTTAAAGTTCAATTATTACTAAATATTAAAATGTGTCAAATTTTTAAAACTAATTAAAAATAAAAACGTGTCATATAAATTGAGACAGATGGAATAGTAATTTGCTTTTGTCAACAACAACGACAACAAAGCAAAAGGAAACTAGATATATATTTCAATTTTGTGACAAATAAATTCTTGTGCAAAATCGAACCGAAATCGATATTTTGAACAGAAAAACGTTATTGGTTTATCCTTAATGGGTTATTGGTTTAGCGATTTTTATAACAGTTTTAATTTTTTTTGTTATCTGGTTATCGGTTGTTAACGATTTTAGATTTTCTTTAACGGGATAATCGATAATCCGATAGTAAATTAAATAATTATATTTATACCATTTTGTATATAAATTTCTTGATTTAGAGTTTAATTTCCTACTTCTATTTCTGGTTGTCCAAAACTCTTGGTTATTCCAAAATGTGAAAGTGTTTGTTTTTTAGAAAGATGTACCTTGTGAACTCATGTGCACAATTCATTTGGTTTTTCACCTTTTTTAAAAGTGATTTTCAATATTTTTTTGTGTCAAATTTTAACGATTAAAGTGATAACCGAAATGATAACGAGATAAGTCAATATCTTAATGATTTTATAACGATTTAGCATCTATACAAATCGATAACCAATAAGCCAAACTTATCAACTTCGACACCAAACCAAACTATTACTTGAATGATAGTGCATTTTGGATCTAGTATCTACTCCTAAATTATTACTACATCCGTCCTAATGTGCATTATTTATTTTATACGGTGATCAAAAAATTATTAATAGATTAGTCAACTTTACTATTTTATTTTTATTATTAATTAGCTCTTAAAAAATTATTTTTGGATCTTCAAAAATTGTTTAAACTTCCAAAAACTATATCAATTATAGGGGTAAAGTGAGAAAAATTAATTAATTCTATCATGATTTAATAAGCAATTAAATAATATGAGAACATATATTTTTAGTAAAATATACATCTAATGGACGGAGGGAGTAACTAAGATCTTGTTGGTAAAAATAATATGAAGTGTATTCAACCAATAAAAACAGAATGTGTCAAAAATGATGACCCATGGTTCCCAGTATTCCTAGAACCAAAAATAATAATTAAAAAAAACCAGAGGTTACCAAACTTCAAAGAATAAATCTGGGATAATTACTTCAATGAGCACAACTAACAGAAAAAAAAAATAGCTCGAAACACAAAACATTCTGCGTTAGCAAGGATCCAAGGAAGGAAACCATATCTTTAGGGATATGATATAGACAATGTACCCTAATATAAGCACTAGTGATTGTTTTTCATATCTTAAACTCATGACCTATAAATCGCACATTATACCATTGCTCTAAAATAGCAGCACAACTATCACAAATAAAGACATTAGCTGGTTTCCAATATTGCTTGTATCTCCACATTTCAGATTTAATTCATCTAACACACAAAGGATACTCAACATTTATTATATATAGTATATAAACTTGTTGGAACTAACTTATTGAAAAATCAATCGGTCAAAATAAGCATGAGCAGCTACGATATTTTAAGTTTATTCCTATTGACCGAATATGTAACCTTCTAGATTCATTTTCTGTGCTTTCCCTTATCAAACTATAAATAATAACATCAACCTTAAATATACAATGTAATACAAGACGCTTCATACGAACCCGTTGCTCCCAATCGAAGGATGATAAAGTGAATCTCGTAATCCATCCCCTCTCTTATTTTCTTCCCAAAGTTCAATCTTTGTTAAAACATATAGTACGACTAACATATATAACAAATGCATATAACACTAAACAAGTTATCTCCTTATCTTAATCATTTTGAAAGCTAAACATACAAGTTTTGCTTAGATTGTTGAAGGAGCTAGCCTTGACCCCCACAAGCAATAGCTGTAGTTCTGATATCAAACTTGGATGGATTGATATGGTGTTTATATTTATCATCACCGTCATCATAGCTAGACATAAAATTGCCCTTGACGTGATTGATATACGTAGAAAACCTGGCATTCTCTGGATGATCTCTTTGTGGAAGCATATATACAGGGGATTCTGTTTTAGACATGGTTACTTCACTATGATTATATTCCACATGTACCTTGTTTGAAGCAAAAGATAAGTTTTTATCTTGTTGAGGAACAACTAGCTTGAATTCTGTGGCTCTAGCAGGGTCGCTTCTCTGATGATGATCACTGGTTACTATTTTTGTTTTAGATATGGTTACTTCACTATGATTATATTCCACATGTACCTTGTTTGAGTCGAAAGACAAATTTTGATCTTGTTGAGGCTTAACTAGCTTGAATTTTGTGGCTCTAGCAGGGTCACTTCTTCGATGATGATCGCTGGTTGCTTTTTTGATTTGGGATTTCGGGAAAAATATCGAAAAATTGAAGTTAGATTTAGTGCATTGAAAATCTTTTCACAAACTCCTTGGCCTTGAGATTGAGTGTCTTTAGTGATGGTTTGGTTATTTTCCATTTTAGACTAAGTCTTGCAAAACTACAAACTTTGGGAGAAGGTTGGATGCAGAGGAGATGGAGATTTGATTTATTTAATCATGTTTCTTTAGAAAGATTCTACAATGTGTAAAATGGACATTAT
>CM040626.1:101662483-101685499 GCA_022817965.1 Solanum lycopersicoides | reverse complement strand
AGGCTGTTAATAACTGTCGATGATTTTTCCGTTCATATTTCTCCACTTATTGAAATTCACACTATCACACGTACACGCGAGGTGTGCTTTGTGCACCCGCAAATTCTTTCAAAATTCCTAAAGTTAGGAGAGTTGGCATATGCGCGGGGTGTCCGGATCTTTTTTCGCGTAACCGCGTAGCCTTCTCACTCGAGTTGTCCACTCGGGAACCTTGTGTCTAGAAAGCCAAATCTTAGAAAACATAAGATAGAGCTAAACCACCCTCAATTTATGTCATGCATGCATATGCCTTAGGTGGATCGATCATGGGTATCGATTCGACATTTAAGAAGTCCACCCTTATGTCAACGGGTTTCACGACCCAACGACGACGAGCATGTTTTGTGCAAAGTGACAATGATAGACGGATCCAAGCCTAATTTTGACATAGTGAGTTCGATTCAATGAAAACTCGAGTTGTCACAAATTAATGGCTCAGATCAATCTATCAGAATCACATTCTTTGAATCGTTAGGCCTACCCTTGGCAAAAAAGGGTCACATATTTATTTAGAATACGAAATAATTATTTATGTGTTATAACTGCTTATGTGAAAATGTTGTTTTATTTGGAGATATTGTAGCTCACTCCTCTTCATATAATTTTTAGAAACCTCTAAGCATAAATATCAAGTCACTATCAAAAGTGCGTCCAAATATTCTTCGAGTCTTTAGTTTCCAAAAAAAAAAATATATTCAAAACTCCCTTTCAAATCCTAAATCTTACTCTCTCATCTAAAAAAAGGGGTAAATTTTCCATTTCAGATCAAAAAGAGATTCAAAAATGAAGGTCGAACTACGTAGGACCTGAATTTCCCCGTGAGATACGTAGGCAGTCTTTCAAGATTCGGTCCATATGTTTGAAATTTTCTATTTTTTCGCTCTCCCAAGAAAATTAGAGTTTCCTCTCAGTCAAAACCAAAAGTATGTAAATTACATTGAATCCACGCAAGTTAACTTTTCCAATTCACTATTCCCAAAATTAAATAGACAAATTCCTGTCTATTTAGTCACCTTTCCATATATATGGGCTCTTTTTATCTTCAAATGGAGCAACTCTTATGTGTTTGTGGATCATGTGTGTGATATTTTGTATTATTTATCATCGACACAATTAATACATTTGTCTTTTGAGTTATTTTCCTATCAGGTACATAAAACTGATCTGTGTTGAGAAAATGACTGAACATCCATACTTCACAAGGTCTAAAGGTCCCAAAGATTCCTTCTTTGACCAAAGTTCGTCAAAAGGCAAAGAAAAAGTGGTTGAAAATGTCGAGAACACTGATTTGAGCAAAATCACTGTGAACAACCCTATCATCGCTGAAC
The DNA here is from genome assembly GCA_022817965.1 of Solanum lycopersicoides. Classification (NCBI taxonomy): domain Eukaryota; kingdom Viridiplantae; phylum Streptophyta; class Magnoliopsida; order Solanales; family Solanaceae; genus Solanum; species Solanum lycopersicoides. Next base: position 101,684,132 of record CM040626.1, on the reverse strand, counting down.
AAAATAAGCGATTGCACAATTGTTCCAACAAATTGCTGAAATGAGGGCTAAAATGAATAAGTCCCGAGATTTGATAAATATGGCTATCATTGCCAACACTTCTACTTCAGACGATGGAAGACCTCCACTCCATTTTCCTACTTTCGATCCAACCTCCAAATGTTTTGCAAACAATTCAACCACCGCTACAAATTCAAAACCTCCCATCATCGACTCGATCATCCTTAACCCACATCAAAGCTAGCTCCTCACGCCAAAAGGTACTTACTCTTCAAAATCCAAACACCAACAATTTCCAGAATTTTCCTCCCAATTATCAAATTCCTACTCTAACAACTCAACCCATACCTCTAAAAATTGCATCTACTACACACTTCGATGAAAGGTTAGGTTACAATGTGGAATTCATTCCTGATCGATACTATTTGGAGAGAATCAAACAGAAGTCTTGTGAAAACTAGCGAGAATATGCCTACCGTTGGAGAAGAGAGGCTGCAAGGGTTAGGCCTCCACTGACTGAGAAAGAGATTATTGAAATCTTCGTGCGCATTCAAGACCCGGAGTACTATAGTAGGATGTTTCTCATTTTAGAAGGAAAGTTCAGTGAGATAGTCAAAATTGGTGAAGCTATTGAAGACGGTCTCAAGACCGGAAAAATCATACCAATAATTTCCCAAGGTGAATCCTCAATACCATTAAGGAGGAAGAGGAAAGATGTTTCCTCTATCTCATTTGAATCGAATCAAAAATCAAAGAGGCATGCCGGTCACAATGTTCGAAATCCTTTACCATCCAAAACCTACCCCTTAACTCCACAAAATCCTTACCCCATCTTTTATGTCAAACCAAATTACCAAGCTCCACCACTAAGTTATCCAAATTACCAAGCTCCACACAAAATTATCCAAATTACCAAACTCCATTGCCAAATTATCCAAATGTACAATCGAGTATCAAAATTGTATCGCCGAATTACCCAAATGCTCCTCAAATCTTCCAAAATCCACAATATCCAAATTTTCGAACACCGACACCTACTCGCCAAAATCCCTCACTTTATCATCAAGTACCTCAACCTCCACGAAATAATCAAGATCTTCCTCGTCCAAAACTTAAGAGAAAACAACCTCGAATCTTTACTCGATTGGTTGTAAGCCAGACTCAACTTTTTGAGAGATTGAAAGTAACCGGTCTGATACAAGCAGTTGACCCAAAAAATGTCAATTCCAGACATTACAGGGCCGATCTTCATTGTGCTTACCATTCAGGAGGTGTCGGACATACCACTGAAGATTGCATCAACTTGAAGCATAAAATTCAAGATTTGATTGATCAAAAGGTTATAACTTTAAACTGTCGTAGGCAATGCTAATGTGGATTCAATGCCGAATCATGGAGAATGTACCATTAACATGGTCGAGGCCGAAGAAAATTGATGATCAGAGCAAGAAGGAGGTCAATCATGTTTCGCCATTTGTATCTGTCTTTTCTAGTAGAAGAATATGCCCATGATGATAATCTCAGAGAAGGAACTAGGGATCTTCTTTAAGAAGGCATGTCATACTGGAAGAATTGAAGGAGACATCAAGCGTACGAGATGCTGAGCCAATGGAACAAGTTCTTAATTGGACTTCCACGCCGTTCTTGACTCTTCGTTCATCTTGATAGACAAAGATGAATTTTACATTATTTTCCTCGTAGTATTTTGGAAAAGGCAAAATGGCCCATGATCATGTTCAAAGTTCGTATTTCCTTATTTTCGATGAAAGCCTCTTCTATGCGAAAATTTATTCCACTTGCTTTAACTTTTCTATCTAACAACCTTTGTGTTTGTTTTAGTAAAATTAATTTTAAAATCTGTCAATATCATGTCATGTCACAAGCTGAATGAACAAATGAAGTAGATATTGATGTGTCTAAGAGTATGATGAGAAGATCATGATACATTGCCAAATATTTAAAATGGTTTGAGAATCAAGATAAGTCGGATTTGGATGATATAGAAGAAGTGAATTTACCAAAGGATGAATGTGTCAAAGAAGACAAAATTGAGGTTCATCTGATAGAAGCGCAGAAAGAGAACTCTAGAACTTGCTCAGGCAATATATCGATACATTATTTTGATGGCATGATAAGTTTGAGCATAGACATTCATCTCAAGTGGTTAATCAACTCAGGTGTTATCAAGAGATGTTATAAGATTTAAATTTCTTATATTTCTTTCCCTGTAATCGCATCATTTGCTTGTAATCATCTTATCTTTTATAGTTAGGAATTATCTTTTGTATTTGAACTATGTCTGACCTGAATTCTCAAGAATGAGATACGTAGGCGGCCTATGTCGGCCTCGGTCATTTCCTTTATCAGATTTTTTTTGGTTTTGTTAATCCTCGAGAGGGGAACTACGTATGACCTGATTCCTGCCTCAACGGATACGTAGGCGCCACAAGGGTTCGGTCATATCTCCCGTAAGATTTCTATTTTTCATTACAATAGAAACTGGGACAGAATTTTTGAGAGGGACTCAAAAATTCTCAAGAAGAGACTTAAAAAATTCTCAAGACATAAGATATATTGTGAGTTGCAACTGGACAGAATTTTTGAGGGGGTCTCAAAAATTCCTACAAGTCATATATCAAAAGTTTGAAATACGTTGAGACGTCTAATAAAGACGAAATTTTTGAGAGGGTCTCAAAAATTCTCAAGAAGATCTCCAACAAGTCAAGATTTAAGATTCATTATGAGTTGCAAGTGGGATATAAGTTTTAGGGGATCTAAAAAAATTTACAAGTCATATATCAAAAGTTTGAAATACGTTGAGACGTCTAATCAAGACAAAAATTTTGAGAGGGTCTCAAAAATTCTCAAGAAGATCTCTAACAAGTCAAGATTAAAGTCACATGGTGAATTGCAGAATTTTATTTGAGGAACTAAAAAAATCTACCACTCATATATCAAATATTTGAGATACTCCAAGGCATCTAACTGGGACAGAAATTTTTGAGAATGGGTTCAAAAATTTCTTCAAGCATCACTAGAAGTATGTAGTTAATTTTGAACATTTCGAGCATAATCAGAAGTTTAAAGCTAACTTCAAATGATCTCTAGCATCGTTAAAGTTCAGAGTCAACTTCAGCAATCTCAAACATTGTTGGATTTCAGAGACAAGTACAAAACTTTCTGACTATGGAGGACTCCGGGAGAGCCAATTAAGAAATTTCTCAAGCTTCAGCGATTTTCTGAATTCTCCAGGACAAGCTATCGGATACGTCTAAAGTTTAAACCAAGGACGTTCATTTAAGCCTTGCATGACATGACATTTGACAGTGACTTCTTTCAAATTGATTCTCAAAAGTTTTTTTTTAAGAATTTCTTATTATGTCAAAATTTTGGTATAATTTCATCTTATGTCTATCAAGAAGAAAGAGATCGGAGTGATCAACTGAAGATATCAAGAGAAGGAGCAAGCGATTGAAGAAATCAACACAGATCAGTTTGTTTTAAGAACTAACAATTTTTCTGTGGATGCAGGTATATAAGATTGCCTCAAGATCATCATATTACTCCATTCAATGAATATGGAAAATTCAAAAGGGCGAGTAGCTCCTTGAAATTGACAACTTTTCTGTGGAGTTCTTTAGAAGAAAAGCAGCAATTCAGAATACGAGCAACAACACCTCGTTCAAATCTCCAACTAAGCACCAGTCACATTGAACACAAAATGTTCAAGATGGGAACAAGTGAAGACATCACTCTCAACATGTACAAAAAAAATCAAATTACATTTTTTTTCAGCATCAAGAACTTTGGAAAATATTCACAAATCCGTTGATATCAGACACGGTAATGTCAAATGCCAAGAGGGCCATTGCATCTTCAAACGCCGAGAGGGCCATCATCTTCAAATGCCGAGAGGGCCATTGCATCTTCAAACGACGAGAGGGCCATCATCTTCAAATGCCGAGAGGGCCATTATCTTCAAATGCCGAGAGGGCCATTGCATTCAAGCCACCAAGAGGTCCATTGCATCTTCAAACGCCGAGAGGGACATCATCTTCAAATGCCGAGAGGGCCATTGCATCTTCAAACGCCGAGAGGGCCATCATCTTCAATGCCGAGAGGGTCATTGCATTCAAGCCACCAAAGGGCCATTATATTCAAACGCCGAGAGGCCATCATCTTTAAAAGCCGAGAGGGCCATTGCATCTTCAAACGCCGAGAGGGCCATTGCATTCAAGCCGCCAAGAGGGCCATTGCATATTCAAACGCCGAGAGCGCCATCATCTTCAAATGCCGAGAGGGTCATTGCATTCAAGCTTCCAAGAGGGCCATTGCATCTTCAAACGCCGAGAGGGCCATCATCTTCAAAATGTCGAGAGAGTCATTGCTTCTTCCAACACTAAAAGATAAACATAATCTTACCAATCAAGCTTCGACAACATCATCCCACCATGGATCAACATTATCGATAAAGTCATCATCATGTCGCATCATATCAATTCATCATCTATTGTGTCAAAACTGATGGAAATGTGTGCCGAAGAGGGTAAAACATAACACCTCTCTATGTAAATTACAGTTTCTACTAACAAGTTTATTTCAATATCTGACGAGAGCATCCAAGAGGATGAATTCTCAAATCACACCACAGGTGCGGACGACATCAAAAGGAATGCAGCACAACGTGGAACTTTTTCTTAGCAGCGAACTGGGACATAGTCCAAAGAGGAGTATCAAACTCTTAGAACGCGATCTGAGGAGCAACTTCCACTACAATCAAACCACACCCCTATCAAAGGCGTGTGGATTTTTCTTTTAGTTCATCGGTTTCAATTTCGCATCCGTGAAATATTTCACTCTCACTGGAGGCAACTTTCTAATCTGAGTGACAGTGCACCAAGAGCTTTGGAAATTATGTTTGTGTAAGTTCTTACTTATGGATGTGAAGAGCTCGACATTCATGGCTAAGAGGTTACAAGCCTCTTTTCCACACTCGTTTTATTTGTCACTCCTCCAATACCAAAGGTCATCTTGCATAATAGATTTCCTTTTCAACCAATCGAGTCGAACTACAAACAGCCTGATTCACAAGGTTTGAGGATATGTAGGCGGGCTCAATGTTGAAAACTCGGTTGTATTCCAATATTTGTTTTCAAGTCTTATTCTCGAGCATTCCGGTCCCTTCATAATTTGGTATCGAACTGACTTTTGAATTCTTTAATAATCGTGTGTTAAATCAAGCGTATCGAACTACAAGTGGCCTGAATTCTCATATAACCTGAGATATGTAGGAAACCCAATACCGGGTTCGGCCATAATTCCTAAAGCCCATACCAGAATTACTTTTCCCAAATATGAAGATGTGATCGGTCAAAATTGGATTCGTCAATTTCATTTGCCTCGAATTTCTTTCATCAATCCAAGTCAAACGAGGGACAGCTGTTGATACCCAATTTTGGCCTTCCAGAATATAAATTAGTCATCGAGCCTCTTAAATTTCAAACAATTTGAAATAATTAACTTTATAAAATTTTAAATATTTTTCGAGTTATTTTAAGTAATTTCGTCATTATTATAAATTTTAAAATGTTAAAAAATATTTTATATAATTTTGCATACATTTATTATATAAATGCTTAAAAAAATTATCTCAAAAGATTTTAGTTTAACTTAATATTTGATTAATTAGTTTAGCTAATTTATAGTTTATATTTTGAGTTAATTATGTTATAATAGAATTAATTATTTTATTTCGTTAAGATTAAGAAACTCCTTAATTAATTTATAAACAATTTTGGGTCACTTCTTAAACCCTTCAAAAGACCAAGTCTTGGGCCCTCTTTCTCTGAATTGCCAGCAGCCCATTCCAATTCCAGCCCAATATCTCCAACCCTTTACTACACAATCAGCCCATCAACCCAACTTCCTCAATTCTATTTTTCTCCTCCACTTACCAGCACATTATATCCCAAGCCCAACAAGAATCTAGCTTCTAACTCTCTTATGCAGAAACAATACTTACAGCATACATACTCAATAATACAAAACCGACCCCACCCCCAAATTTTCTTCTTCTTCCTTGTGTGAAACCCAGAAAAATCAGAAGAAAAAAAAATCAGCGAAAATCCCTGCAAATCACGAGAATCCCGCAGCAAATCACGTCCTCTTCCCCTCTTTCTTTCTTTTCCGTTGAAAATTTGGTACCATGGACAACTTTGAATCTTATCTCTTCAAGATTTAAATTTGAAAATCACTCCCAAATCGACCCCGAATCCCTCTATATAAACCTCCATCTTCTTTAGTGTTAGAAAGAGAAAAATTGTGGTAAGAAAAATAAAGTTAGAGGAGATCGGATTCTTTGAAAAAAAAAAAATTGATAGGAAATTTTTTTTTTTAGAGAAAAAAAAAATCGATAGGAAGATTTTTCCATCTACAAAATACATGCTTCAAATGTCTTCAAAAGTTTAAGGTCAAGAGTTCAAAAAATAAAAAAAAATTAATAATATAATTTTCAATTTTTTCGGGTTCATCGGAATCTTGTGTAGTCGAAATTCGTGGTGAAAGTTGCTTTGTGGTCAAGCTCGTTGAGTCCCAAAACGCTGCACTCCAAAAGGTAATATTCATCTCTATTTGTATATTTGGTTTCATAATGTGCTTGTCATTTGACTTTACAGTATGAGATATTAAAGTGTTGAAATTTCTAGATTTGTTTAGACTTGTTTTGACTGCAAATCAGTGGAGATTTGCTTTATATTGCCTTGCTGTTATTCTTTAAGCTAAATGCTCTGTGAAAAAAAAATTATTTCCTTCCGTGTTAAAAGTCCATCGCTATTGCAAAATTTAGTACTGCTTGGAAATGTTTTCTTGGTGCCTATGATTATTCTTCCTTTTTTTTTTTAGCTTAGCATGAACTGTTAACATAGTGATTTTGGTTCCTAATGCCCTGAGTTCTATCTGTATATATATGCTTACTTATTTAGTGGTAGTGTTAGCATATTAAGGGATTTGGATTCATCTTATAGTGTTTATGCATTTAATATCAACTAAAGTTGTCCTAATTGTCTTAGCTTTAACTGTTGGCGTGATTTGTTAGCATGTATTTGTTTATTAAATTGGTTTGATAGTATATGTATTGTTACGGACATTAAGTGCTACCAGTACTTCGAATAACTATTTATTTTATCATCAGCATGGCTTGAACTTTTGGAATTTGTACTCCTTACATAGATCTACAATGTTTAGGTCAATTGTGTAGCTTGCCATATATATATATATATATATATATATATATATATTAGTTTAAGAATTGCTATGATTTGCCTTAGATTTAATTAGTGTTCTATTTTTTCGGACGCTAATCGTTTTTATCATTTCGTTGCATATGATGCCATCCGAGTTCACATTGGACTCCACTCGTGCATATCCTTTCGTTGTTTTGAGTCATCCTCATATTTGTGGTGAAAGAGAAGCTGAAACAGGCCTTGGAAAGTTCGAAAACGTACATGTTGTATACAGCAGTATACACTGGTATACATGGTCAATATTGATGTACATGTCCAAAAAATCAAAATACAGGTGCTAGAGGTTGAAGTGACCTGCATACATTCGGTATACAGACCAAGATACAGGAAACGAGGCAGATATACGCGTTGTATACATAGATATACAGCTTGTGTATACAAAAACGGGAATTGATTTAAAAATTAAAAAATCAGCAGTTTTGGCTCAATGTTTCTGGGCAGTAATAAGCCCAAATTGGTTGCAGTAGGCCCAACTCTTCTTTTATCTTTTATTCATAAATTATTTAATTGTGATATTTTTTTTTAAATTTATTTAACCTTAACTTTGACTAGCCTAATTAAAATCCCCAAAAGATGAACTATTTTCTTTATGTTAGTTTATTTTAATATATTTTTTATCACTCTCATACTTTTCATGAAATACATTTAGTCAAAAATTTTGTTCTTAAATTAATTTAAAATGGTTTTTCATGCTTAAATTAATGAATTTTGGTTTGATGTTATTATCTTTTAAAATGATTAAAAACAATAACAATCTAATTCAGTTCTATTCACTTATAATCAATTTCAAAAATTCTAATTAAGTTTCCATTTTCTTAAAATAAAAAAAAATAAAAATTAATCTTTGTTTAAATATTTTTTTTAAAGTTGAACGAATGTCGTTAATCATTATTCGTATATTATATCACGTTCCTAAGAATAGTAAAAAATAATAATTAACCTAAGTCATAGAATAACCGCATGTTAGCGGGCGCTTCAAATGCCTTAAAAAAACCTTCTTGAAGCGTAAATAAGAACCTCTTACCCATTTTCTCTAAATTTATTAAGATTTAATATGTTAAAATCTTTTTAAATTAAGTTTTCTTAATTTCTTTAAAAAATTAAGTGGCGACTCTTTTCTAAGTATTTTTCTAAATTGTTTTATACTTAGAACATTTCAAAAAGTGATTTTTCTAAAGATAGTAAAAATTACGGCATAACAATTATGGGTAAACTACGGGTCAAATATGGGTATTACAAGTTTTATCCAAATTTTCAAAAAACCTTTGGTTACCAAATTTTAAAAGCGATTTTTCAAAACATTCATATATGAGTCCCTATTAATATTTCAACTCTCGACCTCCACCCCACGCTTCCAAAAAAAAATTAAAGTTTATTTTTAAAAAATATTTTGAACTTCAAAATTTCAACTTTTCACCTCTACCCTCGACCCCCCAACCCACCCCCACACCAACCCCCTCACCCCTCACCCCAAAAAAATAAAATTTAAGTTTATTTTAAAAAAAAAATTTTCAACTTCAAAATTTTATTTTTTTCATCCCTACCATCGTCCCCCCATCACCCCCATCCCCACCCAAAAAAATTAAGTTTGTTTTAAAAAAATATTTTCAACTTCAAATATATCATCCTACTCTGGACCCACCCCACCCTAGCCATCGTTCCCCCACCCCTACCCCCAACCAACCCCCACCCTTCAAAAATATTAAATTTGTTTTAAAAAAAAAATTAATTTCAAAATTTTTTCACCTACCTTGGACCCTCCCCCCAAACCCCGAAACTTTTTTTAAAGTTACTTTTAGAGAAAATGGCCAAAAGCCTTCCCAATCTATAGTCGAATTTCCAACTACACACTCATACTTCACGGAGGTCCTATTACCCCCTTGAACTATTTTAAAGTGAAATTATTTCCTCCCTAAATGTTTATGTGGCAAAGGAGGTGTAGTTCACTCTCTTTGGGAGAGTGGGAGATAAAAAATAATTAATAATATTTTCTTTATAAATATTTAATTTATTTCATATTAACATTCTATTTTTTAAAAAAAAATTATTTTATCTTTTTTATTCTTTCTCTTTAATCTTCATATATCCATAGATGGTGGTGGCTCACCTCAACCACCAGGTCACCGCCTCCTCGACTATTCATCAATAAGTCTCACCTTCAAATTACATACTTTTTGTCATATCTCCATTTTTCAAAACTTTAAAATCGTTGGTTGCTCAAAATCAAAAATAAACATTAGAAGAATCGAACTTTAGACTATTCATTAATGGAGTAGTTCACTAAGTAATAGGTTCAATTAATGGAGAAGAATTCATTAAAGAAATCATTTGGTAACATATCCTTTAACGAGGAAGACCCACTTATTGAAATGTTAAAATAGGGGAGAAAGAAACAATTTTCAGTAATAGAGTTTTTCGTTTGTCTCTAGCTTTAAAGAATGAGATTTCCTGGTGTTTAGAATTCCGATGAAGGTCGAAGATGTTGTAGTCATGAAATCTGTAAAAGCTTTCAAGGGAAAAAAATGGAGGAATAGAAAAGAAAGAGAAAAGGTGAAGATGAAAATACAAAACAGAAAAAAGTGAAATATAAAACAATTATTATTATTTTTATATATAAAAAAAAGGTAATATGACGTGGCAACGCGTGTTGACTACTGCCTAATACAAATCTGGGCGTGAGTTTTTAGGGGGCTAAATGTTTCACTTTTAAAAGGTTTAGGGGGTAATATGATCCCGTGAAGAATAAGTGTGTAGTTAGGAATCCGACTATAGCTTGGGAGGCTTTTGGCCATTTTCTCTTACTTTTATAATAAAATAAAACTAAATGAAGCATTTTCAACAGATTTCATCTAAAAAAAAATTAAAATATTTTTTCAATATTGAATTCTTAAGTAAAGAACTATTTATTCATGAAATATGGGTAAACTAATATTTTATCCAACCCATTTAATACCCAACCCATTTTTACCCATATCAAATATGACTAAGACTGGCAAACGGACAGGACCGGTTTTATCGGAACCGGTACCGGTACCGGATTTTTCTTATCGGATTTTCTTACCGGTACCGGATTTTACCGGACCGGATTTACCGGAAAAACCGAACTGTTCCGTCCGGTCCGGTAGTAACCGGGTTGGACCGGTTTGGAACCGGGTCTTACCGGTTCATCCGGTACTTTTTTTTTTTTTTTAATAAATTTTAATTATTTTAATTATTATATAAATATTATATATTTATATTAAAACTTCAATTGAAAACTTTAAAGTTTATATAAGTATGAAATTGAATTTATACTTTAAAGTTTATATTGAATTAAAGTTTCAAATTGAATTTAAAGTTTTATATTGAACTTAAATTTTATATTGAATTTAAAGTTTAAACTTTATATTGAATTTAAAGTTTGAAATTGAATTTAAACTTTAAAGTTTATATTGAATTTAAAGTTTTAATTTAAACTTATATTAAAATAATTAAAAATTAAATTTATAAAATGACATGAATTAAATAGAAGAGACTATTATAAAAGAAAATCAAGGCGAATAGCCGTATATTTATTCAAATAAATAAATTATACAATACTAATATTAGAAAGAGAATAAGAGTACATAATTTAGGAGGAATTGAATATTAATTATTATACTAACAATTGCATTTTTTTTTAAATTCTTTTTGTAAATTTAGTATCATTTGAAAAGAAAGATTTTTTGGAATTGACATTTGTCGTTCTTCTTCCATTGCTTCCATGCCATCATCACTATTCTCACCAAATATTTCATCTATTTGGTCTTCTATTTGGCTACTTAATAGTGGTAGTCCGGTGTTTCTTCTTTCGGCATTGACCCAATCTCGAAACAACACCGATATTTCCAAACTGTCCTTTGCTAATGAATATCGATGATCTCCAATCATAAATCTCGCCGCACTAAAGGCTTGCTCCGAAGCGACCGATGATGCTTGAATCGCTAGCACATCTCGAACAATCCTAGCAAGGGTCGGAAATTGATTTTCACGATTCTTCCACCATATTAATATTGGAGGTTGAAGTTGTCCTTCTTCATGCCTAATCTTTTCCCGTGCCTGATTGAAATATAAATCAAAATCATTATTAGTAGAAGATTCAAGCTCAAGATATTCATTCATCCAATCATCCGTATCATCACTTTTAGGCTTAGAACATGAAGGTTCAACTATTGGAATATTTTTTTCCATAACTTTATATGCATTATATAATTCTCTAACTTTTGCATAAATGCTACTTTTACATTGTTCAACACTAGGAGTTTCATCATCTTTAATTTCTAAATTTACATAAATCTTTTCAACCATTCTTTCAACACCTCTTAATTTATAATTTGGGTTGAAAGTAGTAGCAGTCAAATAGATTTGAGGAATAGGAAAAAAATATTTTTTGAATTTTTCAATCATAAAAGCAAGTGAATCTTTAAAATGATCTTTTCCTTTATATTTTGCAATTCAGATGAAATAACACAAATATTTACTAAAACAGAAGAAATAGTAGGATAATATTGACCAGAACATGCATTTGTTGCTCTATAAAAAACACTTAAAAAATCAATCAGTTCTTTTGTATTTTGCCAATCTTCAAAGCCAATTCTTAAACTAGGATCCGCATTATGAGCATTAAAAACTAATTGTAGCGGTTCTTGATAAACATAAGCAGCTTGAAGCATTTCAAATAAAGAATTCCATCTAGTGCATACTTCTTTTGGAACTTTTCTATATGCAAGTCCACATTCATTACAACGATTTTTAAATTCTGTAATTCTAGCTTTTACTTTAGCTTTAAAAATCCAATTACAAGCAAGTTTAATTTTTTCACAAGAAACTCCAAATTGAGAAATACCATCTTTTACTATTAAATTATAAACATGTGCGGCACACTTAATATGAAAACAATCATTATCAATTGGACAAAGTCTAATTTTTAAATAATCAACGGCTCTTAAATTATTAGAAGCATTATCTAAAGTGACACTCATTATTTTATCACATATTCCATAATATTGTAAAATAGAGGCCACTTTTGATGCTATATAAGAACCGGTTTAGTTTCTTCAACATATTTATACGCTAATATTCGTTTTTGCATGTTCCATTCATGGTCAATCCAATGGATAGTAAGTGTAAAATAATCGTTACCATTAGGACTACGTCCCATAAGTAATAGATAATCTACCATCATAATAAGCAAATAAACAACAAAGAAAATGAGAATATTCTTTTTGATATTTAAAAAGATCACTTTTAATTGTATTTCTTGGAATACCTTCATAATCTGGGTTATATAATTCTCGAATATAATGAACAAAACCAGGATGTGAAGGAAATGAAAAAGGTAAACCACAAACAGCAATCATTTTAGCTAATTCTCTACGATTTTTTTCTTTACTATACGTGCGGTGTGTGCTTCGACTAGCCGGGTTAGACATATTTAATACACCTTAAACCATATTAGAACCTCCAACACCCATAGAACTTTCGGGTATGGGTGTTCCATTTCTATTAACTCTTTCTATATCATCTAGGCGAGCAAATTCTTTATTACACTTTCGTAAATGTGTTCTTAGTCGTCCCGTTCCCCCTTGTGTACCCGTAGTTACATGTTTCATTACCAATTTACATTTAGTGCAAGTAACAGTAGTTTTTGCCTCATTTTGTATCAAAAATTTCCATACTAACGATCTTTTAACACGTACGGTGGCGACATTTGAAAAAGTAGGTAAAGGGGAGACTTCGGTAACCGGACTAGTCGGGGTAGGGGTCTCTTCATCTTCCTCATTTATTTCTACTTCTTCTTCTAATTCTTCCTCAAAATTAGTATAATGTCTATTTAAAGACTCGTGATCTACTTCATTTTCGGAATTAAATTCAATAGGTCTTGGTGACGTAAAAAAAGTTTCATTAACACGAGTATAATCATTAGTATTAACTAAATATCTAGGTGGCAAATTTTTAGAACAAGAACTACTTACTCCTCCCTTGTTATTTTTTAATTCTGACATTGGTCTTTTACCACTATTTCTTTCGGAATTCATGTTAAAATTTAAAATAATTAAATATTATGAGAAAACAAGCAAAATAATATAATAAAAGAGATAAAACAACTAAATTAATAAACAAATAAAAATTAAAGTTGAAAGTTGGAACGAATGTACCAAACGTCTACGTAAAAGTAGACGTATAACAAAGCCGGATTTGGTAGATGCCTATTGTAGCTTCCGAAATTCAAACTCCAACTCAATATCACAATATAATAATTAATAATTTATGAGAGATTTAAAATTGAGACTTTGAGAGATTGTATAAGATTGTATAATTAGTGAATTGGTGATTTAATATGAAAAAAGAGGGTATATTTATAGTATAAATGGGTTAGAAAGGGGTGGGGGGTGCTACTTGACCGTTTTGGGCCCCAGCCCAACGGCTAGAAGGGCCCAACGGTCATAAAACGGATACATAAATTAAAAAAAAAAAAATTTAAAAACCGGCTAAACCGGACCTTACCGGATCAGACCGGTCCGGAACCGGTTCTTACCGAACCGGTTCAACCGGATAAAAAACCGGGAACCGATTCGATAACCGGTCCGGTATACAGGAAGATCGGTTCCTTACCGGTTCAACCGGTACCGGACGGACCGGTACGGGAACCAGCCAGGAACCGGACCGGACCGGATCAAAACCGGTCCGTTTGCCTGCCTTAAATATGACGGGTTGAATGATTATCCATTTTATGTTTACCCATTTTCAACCCGCCCATTTGTCACCACTACTAGCAATCATATTTGTGATGATGAACATTGCCCAAAATAAATAAAAAAATGCACGTTTGAATTGGTCTATTTTAGTATTTGTTACTCCATCCGTTTCAAAAAGGATGGCCTAGTTTGACTTGGAAAGGAGTTTAAAAAAAGAAAGAAGACTTTTTAATCGTGTGGTTCTAAATTAAAGTAATGTCAAATGTACCAAAATGCCCTTTAATCTTGTGGTCTTAAACATGCCACGTGGAAAGTTAAAGTTAAAGTGTTGCCAAAAAAGAAAAGGGGTCATTCTTTTTGAAACAGACTAAAAAGAAAATAGGGTCATTCTTTTTGAAACGGAGGGAGTATAACACAAAATCTAAATAAAAATATACGATTCATAGGCAGACTTCTTTTGATGCACATTCCAAGTTAGAAAAGGAGGACAATTACATTAGAAATAGGATTACTATAATATATAGGGAAAATACATAAGTGTGTCTGGAATTTCGGGCATAGGTTGAGGGATACTTGTGCATTATCGCTAATATATACGCTTTTTCCTATTAATTAAAGAATTTTGCATCATAGCTAAAATATTTTATTTTTTTTAGTATTAGGTTTTGATCCTTCGAGACGACCATGGCTGACATCTTGCCTGAATGTCTCATTCATAAAATACTCTGTTTTCTTAGTTATAACGAAGCAACACGGATGAGGATTCTCTCCAAAACATGACTGCAAGCGTGGTCGACTCTTCCCAACTTAAAATTCGCTGTTATTAGTTGGGAAGGCAATACAAAGTCGGATTATTCAAAATTAGTGGACACAATCATGGAGAGATATAAGAAGGAGAAAATCCCTATAAAAAGGTTTGAATTATTAGAATCCGTTAATGATTCTCACATAGACTTCCACTTCCTTTTGATTGATAAGTGGCTCGACATTGCACTTCAGAATGGTGTAAAAAAACTCTTTCTTAAATTTTCATTATACCCCACCGCCTATTTTAACAATCTTGGCAGCAGGAAAATCTTTAAGAAAATTGATTCTATTCTGTTGTACTCTCACGCCTGTTTCGTTATCAAGTGTTGTTGTGAATTGCAATTCTCTGAAAATGTTTTCGCTATCTTATGTAACATTAGACGAAAACATGCTTGATACACTATTTAATAGTTATCCGTTAATTAAATCTTTCACCCTTGAGTATTGTTCGGGGTTGAGTATGACTCTTCGAAAGATCAAGTCGGATTCACTAAAGGTCTTGAAGATTCATCATCCTTACGGGGTAGAGGAGATTGATGCTCCAAATTTGGTATCACTTGACTATGCGGGGAATCAAATTCCTCAACTTAAAATTGTAAGAGAGACAACTAAACTGAAGCATTCAAAAATCGCTCTTCAATGCATGTTTTATAATGCTGCATGGTTTTGTAAGTTGAAGAAGCTTCTATCAAATTCATCGTCTTGGTCTCAAGTTTCCCTTCAATTTTTCAACTGCGGTGAGCTCAGCACGACAGATTTGCAGATGGACCACATAGGTTCTATACTCCGGTGGACGTTTTAGATGTATTTTGTCTAACTATGGAGTGCCCAACTTTTGTGGATGCTTTGCTATGGAGTTGTCATCCTAGGAAACTCAACCTCATATCAAATAATATTGAAACGATTATACATTTCATCGATTGTTTAGTGTATATGAAGAATTCGAGTCATTCCACTTCTCATAGAAGCATGCCTTTGCATAGTCAATTAAAAGAAATAAAAGCTTTTGATGGACAAAATCAGCCGCTGCAACTCAGAAGTGGGGAGCTTGCAAGAAGGATCCTTACTGAAGGGGAGAGAGTTTATTTTTTATTAGATTGGTGATGCAGTTAATTTGTCTTATTTTCAAATTTGAATGTACTTGTTCATTTCTTTAGGATATATATATTTTTTTCACATCCCAGCATATAGTTCTACTTGTAATATCTTGAACCAATGCTGGTTTACTTTCGACAAATTTTGTATTACACCGTGATGTGTCAACAGAAAAACCATCCTACTTTTGTGCAATACTTAATTTTGTAAGTTGATACTTGAATCACTTTATAGAGAGGGAGACACATGCAGTTTTTTTTTCCATGTTCTGTTTTATTTTCAATTACCCCTGTATGTAGTACATCAATCCACATATGATGAATTATAATAGTCTCAGATCTTTACGACGAGCCAATTGAGTCAACCTCATCATCTTTTGTTGAGGTAACAGTAGATATGATCATGAATCCGAGCTGGATGTCATTTTGATTGTAGGAATGCCAGGACTCGGTAAAACTACTCTGGCAAACAAAGTGTATACAATACATTAGTTGCTAGTCATTTCAAAGTTCGTGCTTGGTGCATTATTTCCCAATAACAAGTCAAAGGAATTGCGGGAGATTCTTCAGCAAGTTACTGGCTCGAAAGGAAAAGAAAGTGAGGATGATTTTGCTGAAAAGCTACGAAGAGCAACACGGGGAGATGTTAATAGCATGTGTTCCAAAGGTTAAGAGAGGAAACATAATTATCAGTGGAGTCTTCATAATCAGCTTGAAAGTTAAGAAATTTTAATGAAAATTTCGAGAATAAGCTCAAAATAGTCCTCCATCTTTAAATTTAGAATCAAAGTAATCTTTGTCTTTTAACTTGGAGCACTAATAGTCCTCGTGTTTCAACAATCAGTGCATATTTAGTATTTCCCTAAACAACCGTCTAATTTTTTACGGCACTTTTCTTTGCACGTGAGAAATGCTTTCTGAACTCAAACCTTTCCCGTCTTTGTTCTCCTTCAAATAGTATCAGTACCTAATTTATCCACCATAGCTCTGTTTCTTTCATCTATTTGCATAAATGAAACAAACCGGAAAGTAATATTCAATATGTCAGCGGTGTTTCAATGATTTTGAGGAATGCCTTCTTTCTTTTTCTTTTTTTGAGGAAGGTTTTTGCACATGAGATACTCGACCAATTGTCCCGTTGATCATTTTGATTGTCCCAATTATGACATATACATGCTAAACATCAGTGAGCTCGAAGATAATTAAAGGCACACAATAATCTAGAAGTAAAAAGATCGGGACAGATTCAAGCTCTACCTAGCTGAAGTTTATCAAATGCAAGTTTTGATAGAGAATCTAAGATAAGAGTAGTTGAGATAAAATAATTGAAAAACCAGTGTTTCGAAATGCGATCACATGTTGACATATATCTTTTCATTTTGCAATGTAATGAATTTTGCTATGGAACGAATATGATGTATGTTTGGTCCCTTGAATCTTCACAAAGAAATTTTCATACAAATCAGAATTGCACTAAAATTGCATCAAAACAGCAGTAGAAAAGCACCCAAACTGCACTACAAATTCACCACAACATCACCAAAACTGCACCAGAAATGCAGCTCCTAATTTGCAATAAACAACACTAGAATGGAACCACAACCAACAGCAGATTCGCACAAAAAACTACACCAGAATTTTTTTTGGAAAACAATAACAAAATATATTTTCTACTTTTTCAAGAGGTGATCTAATTTTTTGTAAAAAAAAAAACTGATCTTTAAAATGTAACTGCATTTGTTGGATTGGTACTATTTTTTCTTGTCCAACTTCAACATATCTCGTCCACATGTTGAATTATTCCGCCTTCGATAGAGTTTGTTCTAGATTGTTATTTTCGTTTTTCCTTCTTTTTTTTTTCTGCCAATCAAACCTGGTTGGTAGGAAGTGAGAGACAGGGGAAACAGAGATTTAGTTTGGAGGAAAAACATTCTCACGTGCAAAGTTAATAATTTGTTAAATATTAGACAGTTGTTTGATGAAGTGTATTAAAAGTGTATCAATTCAAAAATCATGGAGGACTATTAGTGCTCCATATTTAAAGATAAGGATTACTTTGATTCCAAACTCAAAGATAAAGGATAATTTTGAGCCTTTCCTCGGAATTTCCTTTGACTGCAGTACTAACATGTGTTTCTGGACCAATTTTCGATAGCCCAAAATTAAATATGTTAGCCCACAGAATATTTGAAGATTGACATCACGGGCAGAGACGGATCTACAATTTAGGTTGACGGTTCAACATAGATTTAACTGGGGGCCTTCTGTTTTTTATTTTTTGGCTATAATTGATAAAAAAAAAAAAGGGAATGAAATCGACCATAAATTCACACGAAGAACTAAGCAAACTGAACAAAACTAAGCCTAAAAATGTCCAAAACAGAATTCAGTAAGAAAGCTTTAAATCTGAAAAAGAAAATTTATCTCGGCGTAGCAGTTGAAACACTTAGCTGACTTCAGTTTTGTTTTTTTAACGGATAAACCTTAACTGAATTTTTGACCAAACTAAGTTATTATATAAAGTAATTTATCAAAATAGTACATTTTTTTAAAAAAAATTCAAAACTAGTATAAACGTATTTCACAATAACGTTTTAGGGTATATTTATTTTTTTAAAAACTTACAGCGTTAGGTTGATATACAGTAACGTTTTACTCCTAAAACGTTATTTTGAGTAATGTATATCAATCTAACGTTGTCAACTTTTAAAAAATAAAATATATCCTAAAACGTTACTGTGAAATACGTTTATATTAGTTTTGTAAAATTTTAGAAAAACGTATTATTTTGCTGAATTATTTTATATAATGGATTACTTTGGTCAAAACCCTCCCCTTAACTTTGCTTCAACTGATAGCTATGCTCTCAAACTTTGAGTGCGCACAAGTAGACATATGTATCCTACATGACATAATACTTGTAGGATGCCACATAGGACACAAATTTTTCATGTAGGGTGTCATGTAAGATAAATGTGTCTATTTGTTCAATTTTATACAAGTTTAAGTGCATATTTGTACATATTCAAATTTAAAGATCGTAATTGTCAATTCACATCAAATTAAGAGTCACGTTTAAGTATTATACTAGTATACGTGCCCGCGCGTTGCGCAGATTATTTAAAATGCAATTATTTTATAATTAAAAACAATTAATAAAATGTATAAACACTTAATAATATATTTAATAATAATAGTAGTAATAATAATATAATTTAATGTCTTTTCTGTTTATAATAGTGACAAATATTATCATTTTATAATTTTTGCTATGACAATTTTCATTTATCTTGTGCTAAGGTTGAAAATTCGAAAAAGAAAAAAAAATAAGAGATATGAATTAATATAGTGCTTAAATTGCAAATAAGAAAAATGAAACTTAATATATTAAATAATATTTAAACATTTTAAATGACAAATTTAAAAAGATCCTTTCATACGTGGGTATTTTCTAATAAATAATTTAAATTGAAAGTTTTTTCAATTTATTTAAAAATAGGGGTGTAATGAAAAGTTTTAAAACTCTTTATGTAATTGGATAATCATTATATTTTCAAAATAAAGATTAAAACGGCATATTTAGTTTCATAGTTTGATAGCTATCTGTTTTTTTCCAAAATAAAGATTAAAATGTTTTTTTAGTTTATTATTCTTATTTTTATTATCGTTATTATATTGTTGTTGTTGTTATTATTATTATTATTAATTTATTATAATTATTATAATTATAAGTTATTATTATTATTATTTGTTTAAGTAAAACGGTATTTTGTTATTTTTATTATTATTATTATTAGTTTTATTATTAGTATTAGTATTATTATCATTAATTTGATATTTTTATCTAAAGATAGAAAATATAGATTATAGGTCATATTTTATTTAAAATATTTATTTTAAAATGCAAATAAGAAGAAAAAAAACTGATATAAAACTTAAAATAATAAATAATATTAAAATGATAAATTTTAAAAGAAAATTTCATACGTGGTTGTTTTAAAAAATAAGTCATTTCAATTTTTAAAAAATTCAATATGTTTAGAAGTAGGAGTGTAGTGGGAAGTTTAAAACTCCCTATTTAGTTGGATAAATTATTATTTTTTTCAAAATAAAGATTAATATGCCATATATAGTTCAATTTTTTTTTAAAAATTAATAAATTATTATTGTTATTGTTGTTATTATTATGATTATTTATCTGTAAACAGAACATATAGGTTATAGGTTATAATTTATTTAAAATGTTTAATTTAAAATGTTTAAGTTAAAATGCAAATAACAAAAAACTATGATACAAAAATTAAAATATTAAATAATATTTAAATAATAAATTTTAAAAGACACTTTCATACGTGGTTTTTTTTAAAAATAAATAATTTTATTTTAAAAGTTTAGAAGTAGAGGAGTGTAATGAGAAGTTTTAAAACTCCCTATTTAGTTGAATAATTATTATTTTTTCAAAATAAATACTAAAATGTCATAATTAAAACTTCCATAGGTGGGTTTTCTTAAATAAATAATTTTAATAATTTTAAATTAAAAGTTCTCTAATTTGTTTAGAAGTAGAAATGTAATGAAAAAAATTTAAAACTCCCTATTTAGTTTGATAATTATATTGTTTCCAAAACTAAAGATTAAAGATCTATACTTAGTTGGATATTTCTTTAAATTTAATACATTATTATTATTATTATTATTATTATTATTTCAATTTTTTTACATGTGTAAAGATAGAACCTATAGATCATAGGTTACATTTATTTTAAAATGTTATTTTAAAATTCAAATAAGAATAAAAATCTGATATAAACTTAAAATATTAAATAATATTTAAAATGATTAGTTTAAAAAAAACTTTCATATGTGGGTTTTTAGATAAATAATGTGAATTTAAAAGTTTTTCAATTTGCTTAGAAGTAGGAGTGTAATGAGAAGTTCTAAAACTCTTTATTTAGTTGAATAATTACTTCTTTTTTTTTAAAATAAGATTAAAATATCATATTTAGTTGGATGTTTTTTCAAATTCAAATTTGAATCCAGAAACTGTATAACTACTGTTATGTTAAATTTTTTTAATAATCTTATCCTTTTTTATTATATCAGTTTTTTCACTTTCAAATTAAAAAGGATGAATTTTTTTTAACTGATAGCTTGAATTTCTTTTCTCAAATTCCAAAATCAATTGTTTATCCAAAATAAAATTCAGCTATATGAAGAGCTTCTCAATGTCGTTATCGTCTTTCTTTTCAATTGTTATTTTAAGTAAAAATTCATTTTGTACTAATCATTTTCATATTATAATTCTTTTAACACTGAAATATTTATTTAATAGTTACATTAAAATAAAATATAACTAAGAAAAGTCCTATGACCACGATAACGCTAAGCATAAAACTAAAAATTTTTTAATCACTTGAATATCAAATTGTAGGCATGTTATTCAAATTTTTAGTTTTTATCTTTGAATGTTTCCAAAGGTCATATATCAATTATATGATATTCTAAATATATATATATATATATATATATATATATATATGTAAATCTAGAAATTGATGCAGATTATAAAAATGTCATTGAGAAGTTCTTTAAGAAGATGTGTTGCATATGTGTATCATTTATCAAAAATTTAAAATTAATTTTTTATTTTATTCAAAATTAAAAGATAGTCACAATATGCTGAACAAATTCTGCAAAAAGAAAAAGTCTTAATAGCATTAAAAATTATAAA
>CM040626.1:101513257-101661483 GCA_022817965.1 Solanum lycopersicoides | reverse complement strand
ACTATTAGTGC
This sequence comes from Solanum lycopersicoides, assembly GCA_022817965.1. Lineage (NCBI taxonomy): Eukaryota > Viridiplantae > Streptophyta > Magnoliopsida > Solanales > Solanaceae > Solanum > Solanum lycopersicoides. Next base: position 101,661,472 of record CM040626.1, on the reverse strand, counting down.
TCCAAGTTAAAAGACAAAGATTACTTTGATTCTAAATTAAAGATGGAGGACTATTTTGAGCTTATTCTCGAAATTTTCATTAAAATTCTTAACTTTCAAGCTGATTATGAAGACTCCACTGATAATTATGTTTCCTCTCTTAACCTTTGGAACACATGCTATTAACATCTCCCGTGTTGCTCTTCGTAGCTTTTCAGCAAATCATCCTCACTTTCTTTTCCTTTCGAGCCAGTAACTTGCTGAAGAATCTCCGCAATTCTTTGACTTGTTATTGGGAAATAATGCACCAAGCACGAACTTTGAAATGACTAGCAACTAATGTATTGTATACACTTTGTTTGCAGAGTAGTTTTATCGAGTCCTGGCATTCCTACAATCAAAATGAACATCGCTCGGATTCAGATCATATCTACTGTTACCTCAACAAAAGATGATGAGGTTGACTCAATTGGCTCGTCGTAAAGATCTGAGACTATTATAATTCATCATATGTGGATTGATGTACTACATACAGGGGTAATTGAAAATAAAACAGAACATGGAAAAAAAAATGCATGTGTCTCCCTCTCTATAAAGTGATTCAAGTATAACTTACAAAATTAAGTATTGCACAAAAGTAGGATGGTTTTTCTGTTGACACATCACGGTGTAATACAAAATTTGTCGAAAGTAAACCAGCATTGGTTCAAGATATTACAAGTAGAACTATATGCTGGATGTGAAAAAAATATATATATCCTAAAGAAATGAACAAGTACATTCAAATTTGAAAATAAGACAAATTAACTGCATCACCAATCTAATAAAAAATAAACTCTCTCCCCTTCAGTAAGGATCCTTCTTGCAAGCTCCCCACTTCTGAGTTGCAGCGGCTGATTTTGTCCATCAAAAGCTTTTATTTCTTTAATTGACTATGCAAAGGCATGCTTCTATGAGAAGTGGAATGACTCGAATTCTTCATATACACTAAACAATCGATGAAATGTATAATCGTTTCAATATTATTTGATATGAGGTTGAGTTTCCTAGGATGACAACTCCATAGCAAAGCATCCACAAAAGTTGGGCACTCCATAGTTAGACAAAATACATCTAAAACGTCCAACGGAGTATAGAACCTATGTGGTCCATCTGCAAATCTGTCGTGCTGAGCTCACCGCAGTTGAAAAATTGAAGGGAAACTTGAGACCAAGACGATGAATTTGATAGAAGCTTCTTCAACTTACAAAACCATGCAGCATTATAAAACATGCATTGAAGAGCGATTTTGAATGCTTCAGTTTAGTTGTCTCTCTTACAATTTTAAGTTGAGGAATTTGATTCCCCGCATAGTCAAGTGATACCAAATTTGGAGCATCAATCTCCTCTACCCGTAAGGATGATGAATCTTCAAGACCTTTAGTGAATCCGACTTGATCTTTCGAAGAGTCATACTCAACCCCGAACAATACTCAAGGGTGAAAGATTTAATTAACGGACAACTATTAAATAGTGTATCAAGCATGTTTTCGTCTAATGTTACATAAGATAGCGAAAACATTTTCAGAGAATTGCAATTCACAACAACACTTGATAACGAAACAGGCGTGAGAGTACAACAGAATAGAATCAATTTTCTTAAAGATTTTCCTGCTGCCAAGATGTTAAAATAGGCGGTGGGGTATAATGAAAATTTAAGAAAGAGTTTTTTACACCATTCTGAAGTGCAATGTCGAGCCACTTATCAATCAAAAGGAAGTGGAAGTCTATGTGAGAATCATTAACGGATTCTAATAATTCAAACCTTTTTATAGGGATTTTCTCCTTCTTATATCTCTCCATGATTGTGTCCACTAATTTGAATAATCCGACTTTGTATTGCCTTCCCAACTAATAAAAGCGAATTTTAAGTTGGGAAGAGTCGACCACGCTTGCAGTCATGTTTTGGAGAGAATCCTCATCCGTGTTGCTTCGTTATAACTAAGAAAACAGAGTATTTTATGAATGAGACATTCAGGCAAGATGTCAGCCATGGTCGTCTCGAAGGATCAAAACCTAATACTAAAAAAAATAAAATATTTTAGCTATGATGCAAATTCTTTAATTAATAGGAAAAAGCGTATATATTAGCGATAATGCACAAGTATCCCTCAACCTATGCCCGAAATTCCAGACACACTTATGTATTTTCCCTATATATTATAGTAATCCTATTTCTAATGTAATTGTCCTCCTTTTCTAACTTGGAATGTGCATCAAAAGAAGTCTGCCTATGAATCGTATATTTTTATTTAGATTTTGTTTATACTCCCTCCGTTTCAAAAAGAATGACCCTATTTTCTTTTGTCTGTTTCAAAAAGAATGACCCTTTTTAGATTTTGTGTTATACTCCCTCCTCTAACTTTTATTTTTCTTACCACAATTTTCTCTTTCTAACTAAAGAAGATGGAGGTTTATATAGAGGGATTCGGGGTCGATTTGGGAGTGATTTTCAAATTTAAATCTTGAAGAGATAAGATTCAAAGTTGTCCATGGTACCAAATTTTCAACGGAAAAGAAAGAAGAGGGGAGAGGACGTGATTTGCTGCGGGATTCTCGTGATTTGCAGGGATTTCGCTGATTTTTTTTTCTTCTGATTTTTCTGGGTTTCACACAAGGAAGAAGAAGAAAATTTGGGGTGGGGTCGTTTTGTATTATTGAGTATGTATGCTGTAAGTATTGTTTCTGCATAAGAGAGTTAGAAGCTAGATTCTTGTTGGGCTTGGATATAATGTGCTGGTAAGTGGAGGAGAAAAATAGAATTGAGGAAGTTGGGTTGATGGGCTGATTGTGTAGTAAAGGGTTGGAGATATTGGGCTGGAATTGGAATGGGCTGCTGGCAATTCAGAGAAAGAGGGCCCAAGACTTGGTCTTTTGAAGGGTTTAAGAAGTGACCCAAAATTGTTTATAAATTAATTAAGGAGTTTCTTAATCTTAACGAAATAAAATAATTAATTCTATTATAAGATAATTAACTCAAAATATAAACTATAAATTAGCTAAACTAATTAATCAAATATTAAGTTAAACTAAAATCTTTTGAGATAATTTTTTTAAGCATTTATATAATAAATGTATGCAAAATTATATAAAATATTTTTTAACATTTTAAAATTTATAATAATGACGAAATTACTTAAAATAACTCGAAAAATATTTAAAATTTTATAAAGTTAATTATTTCAAATTGTTTGAAATTTAAGAGGCTCGATGACTAATTTATATTCTGGAAGGCCAAAATTGGGTATCAACAGCTGTCCCTCGTTTGACTTGGATTGATGAAAGAAATTCGAGGCAACTGAAATTGACGAATCCAATTTTGACCGATCACATCTTCATATTTGGGAAAAGTAATTCTGGTATGGGCTTTAGGAATTATGGCCGAACCCGGTATTGGGTTTCCTACATATCTCAGGTTATATGAGAATTCAGGCCACTTGTAGTTCGATACGCTTGATTTAACACACGATTATTAAAGAATTCAAAGTCAGTTCGATACCAAATTATGAAGGGACCGGAATGCTCGAGAATAAGACTTGAAAACAAATATTGGAATACAACCGAGTTTTCAACATTGAGCCCGCCTACATATCCTCAAACCTTGTGAATCAGGCTGTTTGTAGTTCGACTCGATTGGTTGAAAAGGAAATCTATTATGCAAGATGACCTTTGGTATTGGAGGAGTGACAAATAAAACGAGTGTGGAAAAGAGGCTTGTAACCTCTTAGCCATGAATGTCGAGCTCTTCACATCCATAAGTAAGAACTTACACAAACATAATTTCCAAAGCTCTTGGTGCACTGTCACTCAGATTAGAAAGTTGCCTCCAGTGAGAGTGAAATATTTCACGGATGCGAAATTGAAACGATGAACTAAAAGAAAAATCCACACGCCTTTGATAGGGGTGTGGTTTGATTGTAGTGGAAGTTGCTCCTCAGATCGCGTTCTAAGAGTTTGATACTCCTCTTTGGACTATGTCCCAGTTCGCTGCTAAGAAAAAGTTCCACGTTGTGCTGCATCCCTTTTGATGTCGTCCGCACCTGTGGTGTGATTTGAGAATTCATCCTCTTGGAGCTCTCGTCAGATATTGAAATAAACTTGTTAGTAGAAACTGTAATTTACATAGAGAGGTGTTTGTTTTACCCTCTTCGGCACACATTTCCATCAGTTTTGACACAATAGATGATGAATTGATATGATGCGACATGATGATGACTTTATCGATAATGTAATATTGTTGATGACGAACTTCATTGATAGGATGTTGCTGCTACTTTTATGATGAATATATTGATGCTTGATCGATAAGATGATGTTGCTACATTGATGATCCATTGGAAGGATGAATGTTGATCCATGGTGGGATGATGTTGTCGAAGCTTGATTGGTAAGATTATGTTTATCTTTTAGTGTTGGAAGAAGCAATGACTCTCTCGGCATTTTGAAGATGATGGCCCTCTCGGCGTTTGAAGATGCAATGGCCCTCTTGGAAGCTTGAATGCAATGACCCTCTCGGCATTTGAAGATGATGGCGCTCTCGGCGTTTGAATATGCAATGGCCCTCTTGGCGGCTTGAATGCAATGGCCCTCTCGGCGTTTGAAGATGCAATGGCCCTCTCGGCTTTTAAAGATGATGGCCTTCTCGGCGTTTGAATATAAAATGGCCCTTTTGGTGGCTTGAATGCAATGACCCTCTCGGCACTTGAAGATGATGGCCCTCTCGGCGTTTGAAGATGCAATGGCCCTCTCGGCATTTGAAGATGATGTCCCTCTCGGCGTTTGAAGATGCAATGGACCTCTTGGTGGCTTGAATGCAATGGCCCTCTCGGCATTTGAAGATAATGGCCCTCTCGGCATTTGAAGATGATGGCCCTCTCGTCGTTTGAAGATGCAATGGCCCTCTCGGCATTTGAAGATGATGGCCCTCTCGGCGTTTGAAGATGCAATGGCCCTCTTGGCATTTGACATTACCGTGTCTGATATCAACGGAATTTGTGAATATTTTCCAAAAGTTCTTGATGCTGAAAAAAAATGTAATTTGATTTTTTCTTGTACATGTTGAGAGTGATGTCTTCACTTGTTCCCATCTTGAACATTTTGTGTTCAATATGACTGGTGCTTAGTTGGAGATTTGAACGAGGTGTTGTTGCTCGTATTCTGAATTGCTGCTTTTCTTCTAAAGAACTCCACAGAAAAGTCGTCAATTTCAAGGAGCTACTCGCCCTTTTGAATTTTCCATATTCATTGAATGTAGTAATATGATGATCTTGAGGCAATCTTATATACCTGCATCCACAGAAAAATTGTTTGTTCTTAAAACAAACTGATCTGTGTTGATTTCTTCAATCGCTTGCTCCTTCTCTTGATATCTTCAGTTGATCACTCCGATCTCTTTCTTCTTGATAGACATAAGATGAAATTATACCAAAATTTTGACATAATAAGAAATTCTTAAAAAAAAACTTTTGAGAATCAATTTGAAAGAAGTCACTGTCAAATGTCATGTCATGCAAGGGTTAAATGAACGTCCTTGGTTTAAACTTTAGACGTATCCGATAGCTTATCCTGGAGAATTCAGAAAATAGCTGAAGCTCGAGAAATTTCTTAATTGGCTCTCCCGGAGTCCTCCATAGTCAGAAAGTTTTGTACTTGTCTCTGAAATCCAACAATGTTTGAGATTGCTGAAGTTGACTCTGAACTTTAACGATGCTAGAGATCATTTGAAGTTAGCTTTAAACTTCTGATTATGCTCGAAATGTTCAAAATTAACTACATACTTCTAGTGATGCTTGAAGAAATTTTTGAGCCCATTCTCAAAAATTTCTGTCCCAGTTAGATGCCTTGGAGTATCTCAAATATTTGATATATGAGTGGTAGATTTTTTTAGTCCCTCAAATAAAATTCTGCAATTCACCATGTGACTTTAATCTTGACTTGTTAGAGATCTTCTTGAGAATTTTTGAGACCCTCTCAAAATTTTTGTCTTGATTAGACGTCTCAACGTATTTCAAACTTTTGATATATGACTTGTAATTTTTTTTAGATCCCCTAAAACTTATATTCCACTTGCAACTCATAATGAATCTTAAATCTTGACTTGTTGGAGATCTTCTTGAGAATTTTTGAGACCCTCTCAAAAATTTCGTCTTTATTAGACGTCTCAACGTATTTCAAACTTTTGATATATGACTTGTAGGAATTTTTGAGACCCCCTCAAAAATTCTGTCTCAGTTGCAACTCACAATATATCTTATGTCTTGAAAATTTTTTAAGTCTCTTCTTGAGAATTTTTGAGTCCCTCTCAAAAATTCTGTCCCAGTTTCTATTGTAATGAAAAATAGAAATCTTACGGGAGATATGACCGAACCCTTGTGACGCCTACGTATTCCGTTGAGGCAGGAATCAGGTCATACGTAGTTCCCCTCTCGAGGATTAACAAAACCAAAAAAAATCTGATAAAGGAAATGACCGAGGCCGACATAGGCCGCCTACGTATCTCATTCTTGAGAATTCAGGTCAGACATAGTTCAAATACAAAAGATAATTCCTAACTATAAAAGATAAGATGATTACAAGCAAATGATGCGATTACAGGGAAAGAAATATAAGAAATTTAAATCTTATAACATCTCTTGATAACACCTGAGTTGATTAACCACTTGAGATGAATGTCTATGCTCAAACTTATCATGTCATCAAAAAAATGTATTGATATATTGCCTGAGCAAGTTCTAGAGTTCTCTTTCTGCGCTTCTATCAGATGAACCTCAATTTTGTCTTCTTTGACACATTCATCCTTTGGTAAATTCACTTCTTCTATATCATCCAAATCCGACTTATCTTGATTCTCAAACCATTTTAAATATTTGGCAATGTATCATGATCTTCTCGTCATACTCTTAGACACATCAATATCTACTTCATTTGTTCATTCAGCTTATGACATGACATGATATTGACAGATTTTAAAATTAATTTTACTAAAACAAACACAAAGGTTGTTAGATAGAAAAGTTAAAGCAAGTGGAATAAATTTTCGCATAGAAGAGACTTTCATCGAAAATAAGGAAATACGAACTTTGAACATGATCATGGGCCATTTTGCCTTTTCCAAAATACTACGAGGAAAATAATGTAAAATTCATCTTTGTCTATCAAAATGAACGAAGAGTCAAGAACGGCGTGGAAGTCCAATTAAGAACTTGTTCCATTGGCTCAGCATCTCGTACGCTTGATGTCACCTTCAATTCTTCCAGTATGACATGGCCTTCTTAAAGAAGATCCCTAGTTCCTTCTCTGAGATTATCATCATGGGTATATTCTTCTACTAGAAAAGACAGATACAAATGGCGAAACATGATTGACCTCCTTCTTGCTCTGATCATCAATTTTCTTCGGCCTCGACCATGTTAATGGTACATTCTCCATGATTCGGCATTGAATCCACATTAGCATTGCCTACGACAGTTTAAAAAGTTATAACCTTTTGATCAATCAAATCTTGAATTTTATGCTTCAAGTTGATGCAATCTTCAGTGGTATGTCCGACACCTTCTGAATGGTAAGCACAATGAAGATCGACCCTGTAATGTCTGGAATTGACATTTTTTGGGTCAACTGCTTGTATCAGACCGGCTACTTTCAATCTCTCAAAAAGTTGAGTCTGGCTTACAACCAATCGAGTAAAGATTCGAGGTTGTTTTCTCTTAAGTTTTGGACGAGGAAGATCTTGATTATTTTGTGGAGGTTGAGGTACTTGATGATAAAGTGAGGGATTTTGGCGAGTAGGTGTTGGTGTTCGAAAATTTGGATATTGTGGATTTTGGAAGATTTGAGGAGCATTTGGGTAATTCGGCGATACAATTTTGATACTCGATTGTACATTTGAATAATTTGGCAATGGAGTTTGGTAATTTAGATAATTTTGTGTTGGAGCTTGGTAATTTGAACAACTTAGTGGTGGAGCTTGGTAATTTGGTTTGACATAAAAGATGGGGTAAGAATTTTGTGGAGCTAAGGGGTAGGTTTTGGATGGTAAAGGATTTCGAACATTGTGACCGGCATGCCTCTTTGATTTTTTATTCGATTCAAATGAGATAGAGGAAACATCTTTCCTCTTCCTCCTTAATGTCTTGAGGATTCACCTTGGAAAATTATTGGTATGATTTTTCCGGTCTTGAGACCGTCTTCAATAGCTTCACCAATTTTGACTATCTCACTGAACTTTCCTTCTAAAATGAGAAACATCCTACTATAGTACTCCGGGTCTTGAATGCGCACAAAGATTTCAATAATCTCTTTCTCAGTCAGTGGAGGCCTAACCCTTGCAGCCTCTCTTCTCCAACGGTAGGCATATTCTCGATAGTTTTCACAAGACTTCTGTTTGATTCTCTCCAAATAGTATCGATCAGGAATGAATTCCACATTGTAACCTAACCTTTCATCGAAGTGTGTAGTAGATGCAATTTTTAGAGGTATGGGTTGAGTTGTTAGAGTAGGAATTTGATAATTGGAAGGAAAATTCTGAAAATTGTTGGTGCTTGGATTTTGAAGAGTAAGTACCTTTTGGCGTGAGGAGCTAGTTTGATGTGGGTTAAGGATGATCGAGTCGATGATGGGAGGTTTTGAATTTGTAGCGATGGTTGAATTGTTTGCAAAACATTTGGAGGTTGGATCGAAAGTAGGAAAATGGAGTGGAGGTCTTCCATCGTCTGAAGTAGAAGTGTTGGCAATGATAGCCATATTTATCAAATCTCGGGACTTATTCATTTTAGCCCTCATTTCAGCAATTTGTTGGAACAATTGTGCAATCGGCTTATTTTGTTCAGCGATGATAGGGTTGTTCACAGTGATTTTGCTTAAATCAGTGTTCTCGACATTTTCAACCACTTTTTCTTTGCCTTTTGACGAACTTTGGTCAAAGAAGGAATCTTTGGGACCTTTAGACCTTGTGAAGTATGGATGTTCAGTCATTTTCTCAACACAGATCAGTTTTATGTACCTGATAGGAAAATAACTCAAAAGACAAATGTATTAATATGTGTCGATGATAAATAATACAAAATATCACACACATGATCCACAAACACATAAGAGTTGCTCCATTTGAAGATAAAAGAGCCCATATATATGGAAAGGTGACTAAATAGACAGGAATTTGTCTATTTAATTTTGGGAATAGTGAATTGGAAAAAAGTTAACTTGCATGGATTCAATGTAATTTACATACTTTTGGTTTTGACTGAGAGGAAACTCTAATTTTCTTGGGAGAGCGGAAAAAATAGAAAATTTTAAACATATGGACCGAATCTTGAAAGACTGCCCACGTATCTCATGGGGAGAATTCAGGTCCTACGTAGTTCGACATTCCTTTTTGAATCTCTTTTTGATCTGAAATGGAAAATTTATCCCCTTTTTTTTTAGATGAGAGAGTAAGATTTAGGATTTGAAAGGGAGTTTTGAATATATTTTTTTTTTTTTGGAAAACTAAAGACTCGAAGAATATTGGACGCACTTTTGATAGTGACTTGATATTTATGCTTAGAGGTTTCTAAAAATTATATGAAGAGGAGTGAGCTACAATATCTCCAAATAAAACAACATTTTCACATAAGCGGTTATAACACATAAATAATCATTTCGTATTCTAAATAAATATGTGACCCTTTTTTGCCAAGGGTAGGCCTAACGATTCAAAGAATGTGATTATGATAGATTGATCTGAGCCATTAATTTGTGACAAATCGAGTTTTCATTGAATCGAACTCACTATGTCAAAATTAGGCTTGGATCCGTCTATCATTGTCACTTTGCACAAAACATGCTCGTCGTCGTTGGGTCGTGAAACCCGTTGAAATAAGGGTGGACTTCTTAAATGTCGAATCGATACCCATGATCAATCCACCTAAGGCATATGCATGCATGACATAAATTGAGGGATGATTTAGCTCTATCTTATGTTTTCTAAGATTTGGCTTTCTAGACACAAAGTTCCCGAGTGGACAACTCGAGTGAGAAGGCTACGCGGTTACGCGGAAAAAGATCCGGACACCCCGCGCATATGCCAACTCTCCTAACTTTAGGAATTTTGAAAGAAGTTTGCGGGTGCACAAAGCACACCTCGCGTGTACGTGTGATAGTGTGAATTTCCAATAAGTGGAGAAATATGAACGGAATGACAGTTTATAAAGCAGTAACAAATATACAATTTATGAAAACAATAACAAATAAACAGTTTATATCACATAAGTATAAAAACAAGACATTAGGCATGCAATATAAGCAAACAAGTAACCATATGCTAAAAACATTAATAATTAAGCTAAGTCTATTATGGTTAGAACCTATTAAATCCCCAGCAGAGTCGCAATTTCTGTTATGCCGTAATTTTTACTATCTTTAGAAAAATCACTTTTTGAAATGTTCTAAGTATAAAACAATTTAGAAAAATACTTAGAAAAGAGTCGCCACTTAATTTTTTAAAGAAATTAAGAAAACTTAATTTAAAAAGATTTTAACATATTAAATCTTAATAAATTTAGAGAAAATGGGTAAGAGGTTCTTATTTACGCTTCAAGAAGGTTTTTAAGGCATTTGAAGCGCCCGCTAACATGCGGTTATCCTATGACTTAGGTTAATTATTATTTTTTACTATTCTTAGGAACGTGATATAATATACGAATAATGATTAACGACATTCGTTCAACTTTAAAAAAAAATATTTAAACAAAGATTAATTTTTATTTTTTTTTATTTTAAGAAAATGGAAACTTAATTAGAATTTTTGAAATTGATTATAAGTGAATAGAACTGAATTAGATTGTTATTGTTTTTAATCATTTTAAAAGATAATAACATCAAACCAAAATTCATTAATTTAAGCATGAAAAACCATTTTAGATTAATTTAAGAACAAAATTTTTGACTAAATGTATTTCATGAAAAGTATGAGAGTGATAAAAAATATATTAAAATAAACTAACATAAAGAAAATAGTTCATCTTTTGGGGATTTTAATTAAGCTAGTCAAAGTTAAGGTTAAATAATTTTAAAAAAAAATATCACAATTAAATAATTTATGAATAAAAGATAAAAGAAGAGTTGGGCCTACTGCAACCAATTTGGACTTATTACTGCCCAGAAACATTGAGCCAAAACTGCTGATTTTTTAATTTTTAAATCAATTCCCGTTTTTGTATACACAAGCTGTATATCTATGTATACAACGCGTATATCTGCCTCGTTTCCTGTATCTTGGTCTGTATACCGAATGTATGCAGGTCACTTCAACCTCTAGCACCTGTATTTTGATTTTTTGGGCATGTACATCAATATTCACCATGTATACCAGTGTATACTGCTGTATACAACATGTACGTTTTCGAACTTTCCAAGGCCTGTTTCAGCTTCTCTTTCACCACAAATATGAGGATGACTCAAAACAACGAAAGGATATGCACGAGTGGAGTCCAATGTGAACTCGGATGGCATCATATGCAACGAAATGATAAAAACGATTAGCGTCCGAAAAAATAGAACACTAATTAAATCTAAGGCAAATCATAGCAATTCTTAAACTAATATATATATATATATATATGGCAAGCTACACAATTGACCTAAACATTGTAGATCTATGTAAGGAGTACAAATTCCAAAAGTTCAAGCCATGCTGATGATAAAATAAATAGTTACTCGAAGTACTGGTAGCACTTAATGTCCGTAACAATACATATACTATCAAACCAATTTAATAAACAAATACATGCTAACAAATCACGCCAACAGTTAAAGCTAAGACAATTAGGACAACTTTAGTTGATATTAAATGCATAAACACTATAAGATGAATCCAAATCCCTTAATATGCTAACACTACCACTAAATAAGTAAGCATATATACACAGATAGAACTCAGGGCATTAGGAACCAAAATCACTATGTTAACAGTTCATGCTAAGCTAAAAAAAAAAAGGAAGAATAATCATAGGCACCAAGAAAACATTTCCAAGCAGTACTAAATTTTGCAATAGCGATGGACTTTTAACACGGAAGGAAATATTTTTTTTTTCACAGAGCATTTAGCTTAAAGAATAACAGCAAGGCAATATAAAGCAAATCTCCACTAATTTGCAGTCAAAACAAGTCTAAACAAATCTAGAAATTTCAACACTTTAATATCTCATACTGTAAAGTCAAATGACAAGCACATTATGAAACCAAATATACAAATAGAGATGAATATTACCTTTTGGAGTGCAGCGTTTTGGGACTCAACGAGCTTGACCACAAAGCAACTTTCACCACGAATTTCGACTACACAAGATTCCGATGAACCCGAAAAAATTGAAAATTATATTATTAATTTTTTTTTATTTTTTGAACTCTTGACCTTAAACTTTTGAAGACATTTGAAGCATGTATTTTGTAGATGGAAAAATCTTCCTATCGATTTTTTTTTTCTCTAAAAAAAAAAATTTCCTATCAATTTTTTTTTTCCAAAGAATCCGATCTCCTCTAACTTTATTTTTCTTACCACAATTTTTCTCTTTCTAACACTAAAGAAGATGGAGGTTTATATAGAGGGATTCGGGGTCGATTTGGGAGTGATTTTCAAATTTAAATCTTGAAGAGATAAGATTCAAAGTTGTCCATGGTACCAAATTTTCAACGGAAAAGAAAGAAAGAGGGGAAGAGGACGTGATTTGCTGCGGGATTCTCGTGATTTGCAGGGATTTTCGCTGGGTTTTTTTTCTTCTGATTTTTCTGGGTTTCACACAAGGAAGAAGAAGAAAATTTGGGGGTGGGGTCGGTTTTGTATTATTGAGTATGTATGCTGTAAGTATTGTTTCTGCATAAGAGAGTTAGAAGCTAGATTCTTGTTGGGCTTGGGATATAATGTGCTGGTAAGTGGAGGAGAAAAATAGAATTGAGGAAGTTGGGTTGATGGGCTGATTGTGTAGTAAAGGGTTGGAGATATTGGGCTGGAATTGGAATGGGCTGCTGGCAATTCAGAGAAAGAGGGCCCAAGACTTGGTCTTTTGAAGGGTTTAAGAAGTGACCCAAAATTGTTTATAAATTAATTAAGGAGTTTCTTAATCTTAACGAAATAAAATAATTAATTCTATTATAAGATAATTAACTCAAAATATAAACTATAAATTAGCTAAACTAATTAATCAAATATTAAGTTAAACTAAAATCTTTTGAGATAATTTTTTTAAGCATTTATATAATAAATGTATGCAAAATTATATAAAATATTTTTTAACATTTTAAAATTTATAATAATGACGAAATTACTTAAAATAACTCGAAAAATATTTAAAATTTTATAAAGTTAATTATTTCAAATTGTTTGAAATTTAAGAGGCTCGATGACTAATTTATATTGTGGAAGGCCAAAATTGGGTGTCAACAATAATATACTCATATTTTAATGGGTAAAATATGGGTATAATTCCAAATATTACCCATATTTAAAATCACTTCTTCAACTCATATTTAAATGTTATTTGGACGGGTCAATGAAAAATGAACTTAAATTGCTAGCACTAATTGCTAGCTTACCATTTATCTCCATCAAGCTTGTAATTATTCAATAGCTGAGCACGAACTGATATAAATACCACAAAATAACAATTAAATATATACTATAGAAAATATTTACCATTTAGTAATAACATTTTTCTTACTTGATCATTTTTAATACATTTATAAAACAGTTTTAATACATATTACTTAGAAAAAATTATATAAAAAAATTATAATACATGTTTTATTGATGGATAATACATTTATCACATATTTTATTATACTTATAATACAAAATGTGAATTTCTTATCAAAGAAACCCGTATATATTTTAAAACAATTATAATACATATGCATACATTACAAACATAATTCACTTTTAATGCATATTACATATTTATCATAGTACTGCTATATACCGCTATAATTGATAATAATGAATAAAAAATATCACTAAAATTCATACTATTATTTATTGAAAGATACCAAAGTAATTTCTCCTGGGGGACATTTGTTTTGCATGGGCCTACGTAAGAAAAAGCCCATAGCATATGATTAGCCGTCAAGCCCATCAACAAGGTAAGAACTCTAACGTCGTCGTTTTAGGACCTTCCAAGTAAAACCCTTCTGGACAGCCGGAGAAACACACAGTGGGAAAAAACCTAAACCCTTCAAAAACCCCAACGCCATTTCCAGCTTCGTGGCTTCTTCAATGGCGTCCGTCGTTTTCAGAAATCCCAATTCGAAGCGCGTGTTGTCACTCTCTCCTCAAATCTACTCATGTTGTAGAGGAGGATCAGTTTCCACTCAGTTTTCACTCTCCGAGACGAAAAATGGAAATGACACTTCCAGTCTTTCTAATCCATGGTGGAGATCCATGGCCACCTTCACTCGAACGTAAGCTTATGAAAACTTCAACTACTGTAGCTCAGCATAGTAAATTTACTTGTAGTATGTTTTGGTCCTGAGTTGGATTCAGGATTTTAAAGTCTTTGAGGCTGAATATTCACTTGATCTAATACTATTTTAATTCTGATAAGCTGAATTTGTTAATATATCTAATTTATTTTCTGTTTTCCTGCAGAAAACCTCATGTAAATGTGGGAACTATAGGACACGTTGATCATGGGAAGACTACTCTTACTGCTGCAATTACAAAGGTTAGTGTGGTCGGACCTCATGTATTTATTAATTATTACTGCTTCCATTTCATTTTATCTGAAAGCATTTGACAGGGAATTGGAGATTTAATGTAGAATTGATTAGTGTATTGTACTTGTGGCAGTGGATTAAATTAAAGTTTGAAGTAGAGGAAAATGGATTTGAATTCTTGAGAGTTTTGATGGGTTTATATAAAGATAGGAGTATTGTTTATGGAATGATGTGGAACATTTTTAGTTCCCTTTTCTTTGCCACTCATCATATAAACTACCAATTGTTTGATAAGCACCTTTGTGTTGTCCAGGTTCTAGCAGAAGAAGGGAAGGCCAAGGCAATTGCATTTGATGAAATCGACAAAGCCCCTGAAGAGAAAAAGAGAGGAATTACTATTGCTACAGTAGGGGATTTTCTCCTTCCTTAGTGGTGTAATATTTTTTGAATTTCGATTTGTATTTAATGGTTTAGTTGTTCTTTCTGTAGGCCCACGTGGAGTATGAGACAGCTAAAAGACATTATGCTCATGTTGACTGCCCAGGACACGCGGATTACGTTAAAGTGAGATGCAAAACATACCTATATTTACTGCAGTATGCTCGTTCACCATTTTTTATGTATTGCCACTGCTGTAGGAGTGATTAATTATGTCTTTCCTGAATTGTGAATAGTGCTCAGTTAGTTGTGTATCATTTGAGAGTTTATTTCACTCACCATGGCGCTAGTAATTAAGCAATTTACGTAGTTTCCTCAAGATCAAAAGTTTGTGTGAATGAAGACTAAAACTACTTTAAAACTATAAGCTCCATTCTTTTATGATATCGACTATTGAATGTGTACATTTGCTTTATTCCTGGTTAAAACCATTAAAGTAGGAAGTTCATGATATTAGACCATCAACCTCATTACCTTAAATATTGGCCCATTTTATTTGGTAGTAGTGATAAATTTCGAAGTTTAAGCAATTAATTCTGACTTGTTTATTATATTTGTAGTAATTGAAAAATAACCGAAACGTGGATTTATCAAAATTTGTATGGAAGTATACAATAAATAAGATGTTATAATAATTAATACATTTTGGGATGTTGCAAAGTAGAACGTGTCAATTCAAATTTAATGGCAGGAGTTGTCTTTTTAGAGGCTGTCCCCAAGTGGTAGACATCATCCAACTTTTCTTACACCTCATTTTGCTTCACTTTCTCCGATGAAAAAGTATGGTTTGGTGTGGTAAATTTTGGCCTATGCAGGACTACCTAGTGTAAAAAGCACTACTACAGTACTACTTTCTTGTGGTTTGTGAGTATCAAATTCTTTCAACCCTTTCTTGGTGGGATCTTTTCTCGTTGTTTCATTGTTTAATGATTCTTCATGCTTTCTGCTCTTTGAACAAGAAACATAGTGTTAGTTGGGGGCAGCAGTGACAATTTATTATTTGGGAGCAACTTGTGGGATTACGTAAAATCTTTCTCTGATCTGAAGTGAGAGATAATTTAACTTGTTCTCCTTTGTAATCTCTTCATACTTGCTTGGTCAAACCATATGTTGTTACTTGTGGTGATTGATTCTTCTTTTGAAGATAAAACTTATGGAGACTTAGTCAAGTTGCAAGTTCTGCATTGAGACATAATAGTAACTTGACAATCCCTACCTAAAGATGAATCTGTTTAGCTCTTTGAGCAAAAAATGACATATGACCCATCCCAGATTCGGGTTATTTTTTGCTGCTTGATGTTAGAAACTAATTTCAAGTATAAATGTAACTCTGTTTTCCCCTCTATTTCCTTTTTAATTGTTAAAAGTATTGTAGTAATGTAAGCAACAAATGCTGTAAATATTTACAATATGGGCTAAGTTACTGCTTATTAAATAAGCTTAAGAAGTCAACCTTGGTGTCTAAAAATAGTGAAGATATACATCTGGTGTTAATGCTAATAACAGACTCCAAGTTGCTCTGAAAAATTCTAATAATTGTTAACTTCTTGTTTATTTAATTTCTAATCACTTGCTTTTATCTATAGAATATGATTACTGGAGCTGCCCAAATGGATGGTGGTATTCTAGTTGTATCTGCTCCAGATGGACCTATGCCACAAACAAAGGAGCATATTCTTCTTGCGCGCCAGGTGGATACTCGTGGATAGACCATAAAAATAACTGAAATAGACTTTTTTTGGTGATTCTAATAGTTTCTTTTTCTTATGCTTTACAGGTCGGTGTGCCCTCTCTTGTCTGCTTTTTAAACAAAGTTGATGCTGTTGACGATCCTGAGCTGCTGGAACTTGTTGAAATGGAGCTTCGAGGTGCGCCAGCTTTTCCAGTACTCTTGTCAATTGTATTATTACTTATGCAGAACCTGAAGTCCTGGTAACATGCTTGCAGCTATCATGAGTTTGTTATAATCATTTCCTTACGTGAGATTTCCTTTCTTGCAGAACTTCTTAGTTTCTACAAGTTTCCTGGGGATGAAATTCCTATTGTCCGTGGTTCAGCTCTTTCTGCTTTACAGGGAACAAATGAAGAAATTGGAAAGAAAGCTATTTTAAAATTGATGGATGCTGTAGATGAATACATTCCAGATCCAGTGCGTCAGCTTGATAAACCATTCTTAATGCCAGTAGAAGATGTATTCTCAATTCAGGTAATCTGATATTCTAGTAGCTCATGTTAACCAGAGATCAGTTAAACTACCTTTTTCAGTTTCTTTCTGGTCCCTTGAATTGTACTTCATTTTTGAGGTTTATCTCTAACTTCCATTTGTTCATAGCCTTTGTGCTGTGATGCTATACCTCTTTCTGCTTATTTTAGTACAATCCTTTTGCTCCGAGAAAGGTAGTTTTTTTTTTGGCAGCAGTCCATCTTTCATTTCCAAAAAGAGGAAAAATAATAATGCTAGGACCTTGTTTTTAATGTGATACTGATCTTCTACCGCTAATGTTTGAAGGGGCGTGGAACTGTTGCTACTGGCCGTATTGAACAGGGAACAATTAAAGTTGGAGAGGATGTGGAGATATTAGGGCTGATGCAGGTTAGTTGTTCTTTAGGGGGAGAGTATATTGGTTCATTACATGTTCCAGATTTTCTGTGCTATCTAGACTTCGATGTGCTTTTCCTATTTGTCTGTGTTGAAACCTGAGGATGAACGACGCCACGACGCCATGCTTTTATTTAACTTATTGATGTTATTGATTATTATGTGTAGTATTTCACAATCTTACAAGTTAAAGAGTAAATTTTGTTACATGGTATAGAAAAATCTCTTGTAAACAAGCAAACTAATACACCCACTGTAACGTCATGAATGCACCAAAAAGAAGCTAGGAATGCTATTTCTCAAGTACACTTTATATTTTTCTATCCCTTCAAAGCTCTTCTATTTCTCCTCTTCCCTAAGATGTACGTGAATTCTAATGTCACAATGACCACTTGTAATAACAAGTCTAGGTTGTGGTTAACTATTAATGTAATGATGAGGATGCTTAATTTAATCGTAGCTGGATGTGTAGTTTTGAGAAATTGTGTTCCCTTATTTGTATGTTAAATGACATTATGTGCTTTCATAGAAGAACTATGATTGTGCTTTTCTTAGCACTTGTTCATGTTACTTCCCTAAGACGTACGTGAATTCTAATGTCACAATGACCACTTGTAATAACAAGTCTAGGTTGTGGTTAACTATTAATGTAATGATGAGGATGTTTAATTTAATCGTAGCTGGATGTGTAGTTTTGAGAAATTGTGTTCCCTTATTTGTATGTTAAATGACATTATGTGCTTTCATAGAAGAACTATGATTGTGCTTTTCTTAGCACTTGTTCATGTTATCATTTTTTTTATAGGGAACTTTAAAATCTACAGTGACTGGTGTTGAAATGTTCAAGAAGATCTTGGATAATGGTCAAGTAAGGATTTGAGTCAATCTATGCAACTTTCTAATAGTTTTCATTTATCACCTATTGTACGTCCCTATTTTGATTTATTTTCTTTATTAGGCTGGTGATAATGTCGGGCTTCTTCTACGTGGCTTGAAACGAGAAGATATTACACGTGGAATGGTAAGTCCAAATTTCAGTGTGTTACTCATAAAAAATGACTTGGCAGCCACCTTATCTACAGAATTGTTTATCTGTGAGATGTTGTAAAAGTTTTTTCTGCTTTCGTTTTTGTTCTACATTTTACATTTGTTGGGTGTTTGTCCCCTAGAATTTTATTAGAAGTAGCTTGGTATCAGGGTAGGATCACTGAGTTTTGTGGTGCGTTGTGCTATTTGCCATGTCATACTTGTTCAAGTATGATAATGAGATGTTTCATGAAGTCAAATCCAATCTATGACCCTGATAATGTAACTATGTACTTGTGTATCTTCCAGCATCTTATATAGTATTTTGTCTATAGGTGATTGCAAAGCCTGGTAGTGTGAAAACGTCCAAGAAATTTGAGGCAGAAATATACGTACTAACTAAGGATGAAGGTGGTCGGCACACTGCTTTTTTCTCAAACTATAGGCCTCAGTTCTACATGAGAACTGCTGACATTACTGGTAAAGTGGAGTTACCTGAAAATGTCAAGATGGTTATGCCCGGTGATAATGTTACAGCTACCTTTGAGCTGATATCTCCAGTTCCTCTTGAAACAGGTATTTGTATTTTATAGATCATTTTGTTATTTTTGCTTATCTGTATAGTAAGGGTTCATCTGTGATTGTAGTTATTCTTGTTTTCTCCCCTTGAAGTTGCGTTGTGAAAATATTTTTGAAATGCTCATTGTCAATTTCAAGGTGATACTTTTTTATTGAGATCTGAGGAGATTTTTTGGGGTGCATTATATTGACTTGTGCTTAACCTGGTTATGTTTCTCCCTGATAAAGAAGAGCTCATCATCTTACTTGAGGGAACATTTACATTGCCTTCAATATTTTTCTTACTAATGTGATGATCAATCTCATCCTCAAAACAACTGGATCACATGAATTGATGCCTTGTCCCACTTCGTCTGAAGTTTTGATCCTGTTAACCTTGATGTCCAGTGAAACCCATTTGGTATATAGTTTTTGAAATTTTATTCTGGCGGTGTCTAGTTTTTCACAACACTGACAACTGAACCTACTGGACCGATTTATTGGTTCTTTCCCCATAAAGACGGGTCACGGGTTCCAATGAAATATAAATTGATCATTATAAAACAATAGTATTCTATGTAGCAAATGTGATTCCTAGTAACATTCATATTTTTATGTGACTTCTTAAAATGAAGTACCAAAAATTAACTGAAATAGAAGAGAACCAAGATGATAAGATTGGTTTGGGAAAATGTGTTATACACAGTAGATCCACTGAAAATCAGTATAGTGTAAATATTGAAATAACTGGCCAAACCGAACCATTAACACCGCTATTTGATTCTACCTATTACAAATGCAAGATTTTGGATTATTTTGTAACGTAGAATATTGATTCTTCTTTTCCCTTTGAATGCTGCCTCATAATTATGCATGTGTTGTATGTGTTTTAAGGGGTCTTTTTGGAGATTTGATTGTTTTTCAACTTTGTTGAAGAAAAGTTTTTCTTTGAATGGCACACATCTGATTGTTTATGTTCCATCTGCCCGTAACTTTTCAGGACAAAGATTTGCCCTGAGAGAGGGTGGCAGAACGGTTGGTGCTGGGGTTGTTTCTAAAGTACTGAGCTGAGGGTTCTGAAAATGCAAGCTTCAGTTTCAGTCTGGTTTTGTCTCTAGAGGAGCTGACAAATGAAAATTCTATTGCTGCTTGCGGAAATACAAGACACGGTGATGGTTGCTAATTTAATCATCATTTGACATTTTTTTATATTGCAATGCCAAGAGATGTGTCGTCGTGAAATTGGATATATTGGAGAAAGTAGTCAACTTTGTAGCATCTTATAGTTCATAAGCAGTCATTACTTCAAATAATGAACTTTTTGGTGTATGAACTATTTTTTTTTTTTTTTTGCATTCATGAGAAACTCCATGGTAGATGCTGCTGCGTGATGATATGTACACAATAAATCCTACTATCATTTCGAGCTGTTTGCTTGCATTCCCTCAGGTGTTCTGTATATGATATGCTTCCTACAAAGTCTGATGGACTTTTTAACTTTCCTTCACATCTATGCACGAAATTTCGGCCTTGATCAGTAGTGCAGAATTGAGTTGAACCTTGGACTTAACTCCGATAATGTTGCTTCTAAGTCCTGTATTGGTCTTTGTATTCTTTGATTTTTGTTTGTGGAGAGGGGAATTGTATATAACAACAAACTAAGTGTAGTTGCACAGATCTTAGCATCTTAATTAACTAAAGGCAAAATGACTTTTACAATAAAGTTGGATTGATAATGCAAATAACAATATTGTCAAAGACTTAATGTAGCAGGAAAGATGCGGTGGCGGAGCCAGGAAATCCGCCAAGGGTGTTCAAACTTTAAAAGGGTTGATAATATTTTTTAGCGGAGTGGACACAAAATGTATTTATTGATGAGTGGGTGTACCCAAATTTAGAAATTAAATTACATATCACTAAATTACCAAATCATACGGAAACTTTTTTTTATAAGGAACTTAAAATTATAAAACTATCAATAGTATAAATTAAAACTAATGGAGAAAGGTCAACAAAAACAATTTTAGGTACTAGTTGAATATAACTCCCTCTAATTCATATTAAATGGATGTTGTGACCTTTTCTATGATCCAAAATAACTGAATATCTCAAAGTTCAAGGAAAATATTGAAACTTGTTTTCGCATAATTACCTTTTCTTTTAGTAACATTCTTACCTATTTTACATTCATTAAAAGAAATAGTTTATAAATAATAAAAAATATAATAGTGGATAGTTTATATTTAAAAATAATTTTTTGAAAGTGTGTTATATCGAAAATATAAAAAGAAAATCTTTATTATTAGGTTAATTAAAAATGAAGGTAAATAATAATAAAATCTTTATGATTAGGTTAATTGAAATTGAAGGTTAATTACAGGTCAAAATTTAATGCTAGAAACATAAAGAAGATATGGAGGCGGCTAGTTTTTAGAAAATATTCTGTTAAAAAACACAGCTAAGGAGGATTGAACCAGTGATCTCAAAGACCTAAATTAGCCCAGAAAAATAGTGTTAAAAACATACAGTTTGGGGAGATCGAACCGGGGACCTAAAAGACCTAAACTAGGGTGCTTACTGTCAGACCAGCAACTTATGTTGTGTTTAAGGGTGTTCAGTTTATTAAATATGCAGATTTAAACCGTATTTATAATATAATTTTTCGACAGAAGGTGTTAGCCTGACCAACCTTATTATTAGGTTGTAGCTTCGCCCCTGAAAAGATGTATACTTGAGCATGAAACCACACAGCCTTCTGTAGTTCTGTATCCTTTTGTGGGATCATTATAAGTAGTAAATATTCAACTTTGTCTGAATAAATTAAAATTAGGCACCTGAACATAATGTCAAAATTCTTTCTTTAAGATCCGAATAGCTTAGAACTCTCGTGCTAGTGTTATTCACATCATTATACAAGACTATCCGCTACAAAACAAACTAGACGAGTAGAAAGGGCTTGAGCTTTGTTACTCACTACATGTTTCGTGCTGTGAAAATCCATTTCTTTCTGCTCAAATATTATATTACAGTCGAATGCCCCAAAACGAGCTACTGATATCATCCCCCAAGCTGTGCATGTTTTTACAAACTCTAAATCTTGTGTTCTTGAAATCAAGCAAGCCTCAGCACTACGACTGCCAGCAAAGTTGCTGCTCTGAAGTAGATTTCCTTCACATTTTTGTCCAAATTATTCATCATATCATCTTCTATCATATCCAACTTGCCTGGACTTCTGTTGATTACCACAACAGTGTCTCTCAAATTATTGACAGCCCAAGAGAGCCATATAAGTCCAAGGCCTAAACCAGTGTTCAACAGTCTAGGTGCAGATAAGACGATTCTTCCACAGGCTAGTCTGCAGGCAATTGAGAAAAGGATGGCTATGCCAGTTCCAGCAATGGTAGCAGAGAACGTGGTCAGAAAGTGTGGTAGATGGGGACCCGATTTCTTCAGTGAAAGTATAGCAGTTTTCCCATGCCGTTTCTTGTCAACTATTATGGAAAGAAGGCTTTCACATGCATGGAGGTAATTGTTCCTGTAGATCTCACTCTCTTTAACTGTTCTCTTGTTGCTCTTTCTCTGAGGTGATGTCTGGTACTTAGTTTTCTGAGGACTGTCAAAAAGTGTAAACGTGTGAGAGAGGATTAATCCTGTGGTAGTGTAAACTAGAAACTACACGAGATTAGTGCTCATGCAACTGATGGGCTATTACACATGAAAATTAAGATTTCTTTCCTCCTATTAAATAAGCTGACTACAGTAAACCTTTGTTCATTTCCCTCTTCATAATGTGTACCAAGTATGTGAATACTTCAAGCAGATACATTGAATTTATCACCATGGTTTTAGTAGATGTGTCAAATAGAGAAACAGCTACAAGTGTTGCCTAAAGAAAACTACGACAGAGTATACAAAGGCAAAACCTCAGACCTGAGAAGTGAACTACCTATCCTAGATATGGGAAACATGGATCATACATTCAGCTATGTGGTTGCTTCCTTATTTACCTCCATAGTAATAAAATCTATTTGCTTTGTGGAACTGCCTTATATATCTTAGTTACATGTTTAACATATTCTGCTACAGTTACCAGTCAAATAATCATTGAAAATATTCAAAAAAAAATGTCAAACTTCAAAGCACAGATCAAATGTAACTTTGGATACTATTTCCATGTCATAGAAATCGTTAAACGAAAAATGTAGCCAAGAGAACAAAGAGCATGAAAAAAGGGAATATGAGATGAGTTTTATACCTCCGTAGAGATGCTGCATTCACGTCAAGTTTCTGAGCAGAACTTTCACCTTTAGACTTTGTCTTGCATGTCTTCCTGCACAAAGAATAACTTCACTTAAACCTTGAGAGGCTGTGATCACTTTATCAAACACATGTATTCTTTTCAGTATTAACAGACAAGGTAACTAACATGCTGGATGATTCTAGTGGCTCTACTCTGATTACATACTGTCTCAATTGATGAAGAAGAAGATGGTGCTGAGCAAAACTCTACAGTTCGGGTCAATAGCTAAACTCGTCAGTCAGTAATTCACCTATTTCTTGAATACAGAATTACCAATCTAGAATACACGAAGCCAGGTGAAAGAGGCAGAAGAGCTGTTGCTCACCCCGGCACCAATTTGTGACATCCCCAATCTCCCAAACTTGATCATCCTTTGTGCTATTATCTACAGACTTCTGAAGTATAATATCCTAATCTCACCACTCTAAATGGTACAAACCAATAGAAACTAATAAATCCTTAGACAATTATGATGCTGGCTCATTGCCATGATGAACCAAGCTTAATCTGGTTACATTACATTAACATGTAGATAGCAACAACTAGAGAACACCTCCTACATGTCTTTCCCATATAAGCACACAAGAAGCATCTACCAACGCAAACCCATACAGGCAGAAGGCCTGGACCCTCTTAAGCTTAGAGTAGAAGGATGTAAACAAGGGTATTTGAGCATGGTACCCTTTCCCATAGGATCAGAACAGTACTTTTGTCTTAAAAAAAAAAATATGCCCATTTTATACCTGATATGAAAACCATGGTTTTCTAGGACTTCTAACCTCATTAGGATGTCACTTCACTTCCAAACTAGGACTTTTTTTGATAACCATATGCACCTTGACTAATTCCACTAGATACATGTCGCTTCCCACTGGCAGCAGTTACTAACGGTAACATGCTAAGATGCTTATTTTTTTACCTGTTATGAAAACCCTGGTTTTCTAGGGGTTCTAACTGAATTAAGATATCACTTCACTTTTTTTTTTTTTTTGGATAATTGTGGTGTTAGGGCCAGCTTGCACGCACCTTGACTAATCCCACTAGATACATGTCGACGCCACCAACATCAGTTACAAGGTAATTGTGTCCACCAAGGCTAGGACATATGGGAAGAAATCACCAGTGTTTTTGTACTTCTGAACTTCTACATCCTTTGGCAAATCACTGTCTATGCATCCTCTTTTCCCATGCCCAGCTGGCTACTATGGTCTTGATTGCATCATTGTATTCATACCTTCAGATAATATGCAACTATGACAATCATTTACCTGTTCATAATGGTAGAGCTTCATTTTAACTATTTAATCACTTCCCAATCTAGTCCTCATCAGTGATAATCCTTATCATGTTGCTCTTATATCTCGCCAACACATTTTGTCACCTTCTAGTACCATCTGAGAGACCAGACACTAACTCACTTCAACTGAGATACCAAATTATTCAAGAAAGAAAATAATAATTTAGCTATGATATCTCTGTATTCGAGTGTCGGAATCACATCAAACCTATGGTGCTGCCAGTGTTGTGGACGGCGAGAGGCGACAAAAGGCGACAAGGTCCTGCCTCGCCACGCGGCGAGGCGAGCGGCGAGGCGCTTGCCTTTTTGAATCAAGGCGCCAATTAATACCAAAATTAAAAATATTTAATTGCATATTTTATCCAAAATCTTAATAGTAATAACACATATTAGCAAATATTCAATTCAAAAACCAATAGTAGATACTAAAATGTCTAAAACTTTAAAGACCAAATAATTCAAAATACAATAAACTAAAACTTTAAAAGTCTATTCTTCTTCAATGTCCCTCTTTTTGCTAGCACCCGCCATTGGTTATTGAATTCAATCAATTCACTGTTTAGGAATAAATAATTAGGAAACTGGAAAGTTTTTTTTTTTAATTGACTGCCTATAATTTTTTTAAAAAAATCACACAAAGCAGTAAGCACTGCTTACAGCCTTACACAAGAAAAACAAAATTGAAGAAGAACAGAAAAAATTTGAAGAAGAACAGAAAAAAATTGAAGAAGAAGAACAGAGACGATATACCTCGCTGTCCTCGCAGGCCGCCGCCGCAGAGAATCGCGAGGGAGAACTGAGAAGAGAGTCGCGACTCGCGAGGGAGAGAGTCTGTCGCGAGCAGTGTTACACTGGTCGCAAGTCTGTCGCGAGTCTGTCGCGAGCGAGAAGACAGTGAGGGAGAAGAGAGCGAGGGAGAAGAGTCGCACAGGCAGGGAGAAGAGTCGCGCAGGCAGCAATTTCAAAAGTATAAAAAAAAACTAATTTTGACTAATTAATTAAAAAGGCGGCGCCTTTGCTGTCGCCATTATGTCGCCACACCTCGCCACACCTCGCCATTTTGATATCGCCTCGCCTCAGTGGTGAATGGCGAGGAGTCATCGCCTCGCCTCGCCTCTCGCCAAAGGCGAGGAGGCGCTCGCCTTTTGTAACACTGGGTGCTGCAAGCCAGAACGAAAGCTTT
Source organism: Solanum lycopersicoides (assembly GCA_022817965.1). Lineage (NCBI taxonomy): Eukaryota > Viridiplantae > Streptophyta > Magnoliopsida > Solanales > Solanaceae > Solanum > Solanum lycopersicoides. Next base: position 101,635,368 of record CM040626.1, on the reverse strand, counting down.
GATGGTCTACATTTGCTCACAGAGGAGAATCAATACAGAAGAAAAAAGCCTAACAAGTTTTATTTTCAATAAGATAAACCACATGAACAAGAAAAACACTTGTCACATCTACTCAACAAAAACTTAAAGAGCAGAATTCAAGCAAAGAAACTATTGCTACCTGTCAAAGTATGGAACCACCATTGCATGCTTTGTGCATTTCATTGAGTCCTTTGAGAAGTAGAACTCGGAGATAATTGAAAGTATGTCCTTCATCTCAATGCTAGCACTGGAACCACTAACTAATAGACGGCCATCAGAATGAATCATTTTTCCTGAATCAAGTCCTATCAAATTTGAAGGAGGTTCCCATAAGTGGAGCGCAGCACTTGGATAAACAAGAGGTGGCTGAGACATAGCATCACGAGACTGTTGTTCGAGATAAGAAGGAAATTGTTGTTGATGCATGTTTATCGCATGTACCAGTGGTCCCATGAGATCAAAGAGTATAGCTATATCTATTTCACCGCTTTCTACATCGTTTGATCCAGATCTAAGGTACTTCAGAATATTCTCCTGTCTTGTGCATTGTTCAGCAATCCCAAAGCTCAAGAGCACTGAGTTCAAGTGATCATCTGCGGGAAAGATAAGACATAATCAGCATGGTACAATATTTTTGGTAAAGGTAAAGCTTTATTCTTCAGCAGAAAGGATATGCAGGCGACCTCCAAAAAATCACAGGCCCAAGAAACAGTGGAAAGTTGCAGTAATTACAAAGATCCTAAAAAGTCTACCAACTGTTCAACTTCTTCTATACACCAAAATACATAGCATTGATGCAATTCTTTTAGTTTTCTTGATTGAGATAGAGATATCCTCAACGCATTTGTTGTTTCTCTCTCTCCATATAGACCACCACATGCAAGATGGTATTATCAGCATGGTATAAAAGATTTCATGAGCAGTAACGATCCATCTAGATAATCAAGCAATTAAAACTCAAAATTTAAGCAAAATTTTGAGATAGTGTGAACTATGAACCTCGTGCATCTATGAATTCTGGTCCTTCAGCGGTTGATAGGATCCTGACAAAGGGATTGCCTGCCAATAACCGACTCATCGGTTTACATAAATCCAGTCTCTGGTTAAACCTTATGCTAGCACAACTTGACTTCGCAATATCTTGATTCACTCCAGGAAGAGGAAAAAAAGGAAGACTATCCTGCAAATAAAAAGAAAGCATACCATTTAAGTGGGTCTATGATCACTTGAAGTTAAAGATCAGAGTATACTACTAAAGTGATAAACTGCTCATCAATTGTCAGACAACTCGACAATTCTTTAAAGAATAGGGAACAACAAATATCCGAAGCAGGGCTTAAATATGCAGAGATATAAGATTGTTACACCTAAGATATCTTAGGTGCATGTCACTCGGTATCTCAAAATTAAAGCAAATCCACAAAAAAAAGTGGCAACTCTAATGCAAATAACACATCTCTAATTGCAAAGAATATGCTTCTATTATAGGACAACAAGATGATAAGTATGAGATGTAGGAAGCAAGGAAGATAATAACTAGCACTACTGATCTTTTCATTTCTAATATCTTAGCAAATTGTGGAATCAGACAAAGAGAAAAACCAGCATATAAACAAGTGGCACTCAAATTATATGTATGTATAGAAGATTTAGAAACAAAATAAAAATAATAAAAGTACAGTGTTTATGGTTAAAAACTCACACTTGAACTGTCACTATTTCACGAGTTTCACACCCGAGGTACAAGTTATTCCCTTTTCCCACCTGAACTATAACCATCTATGTATTAAAAACACACCTCGAAGCTGATTAGGCCAACTATCATTTAATACCTTATCCTACTTGAACTATTATCATCTACTTAACTATGTGTGTTTTATAATATACATACACGGTGATAATTCAGGTAGAAAAAAGGGAACAACCGATAGTTGGCCCTAATCAGCTTCGAGGTTTGTTTTAATATATAGATGCTGATCACTGCACCTCCAAATTAGAATGACTATATAATCTCACAACATTCATCAGCAACAATGGAACTATCATCTAGATCAGAATACATGATCAAATATTGCTTCTTTTTTTTTTTTTTTTGAAGAAAATAATCATATTATCCTATCCCATGCCATAATAACTGAACCCCATTTACCAGCAAAGCCCAGAGGCTCCAGGAAAAAACAAAACAGAATTATGAACACCAAAACAAGTACAAATTGACACAACAAAATATGCTACGAACCAACACCAAGAAAAAGATCTATCAACTAATCAATCAATCAATCAATAACTAAATATCAAACTCATAAAAGAGTAGCTTACCTTTAAAACCCTCAATTCTGGAGGTGAAAATAGCCAAGGAGGATAACCATGAGAAGCCATAAGACAACGTTCAACCATGATTAAGAGAAACCCAACTCAGAAACTTGAGTTTCTGACCCAAAAATCTCTTCTTTATGGTTGATTTATTGATAGTCACAGCATGAGGGGCTTATCCTGCTATTCACCTCAAGTTCCCTAAGATTTTATTGCAATTTGGTGGCTTACAAAACTTAATGGCCTTTGAGAAATTAGGGGTTACATCTCTTTGGTTGGATTCTTGAATCTTGACAAAATTAAAGCTTTCAACTTTTTCTATGTTTTTGGATTCTTCTTAGACTTGTGGTGGAGATTTATTATTATTATAATACTGCCTTTGGTCCACCCAATTGAAAATCTTCCATTTCTTTTATCAAATAGATCTGAAAAATACCTTATTTTTTGGAAAAAAACTTATCCGTATTTATCTCAAATTAATGCAATTTTATTATTACGTGATTTAATAAAATAGCATGAATTATAAATTTAAACAAATAACATGTATGTATTGACTTAAAATAGCTCGATACAAATGAATTTTACTTTTATTTTTCTATTCACATCAGATTATATAAGTTTCATATTATTTTTTTCCTCTTAGGGTGTGTTTGGTATGGAGGAAAATGTTTTTCATGGAAAATGTTTTCCTAGAAAATATTTTCTTGAAAAACAAGTAGATTTTGGACTTATTTTCTCATGTTTGGTTGGTGAGTAGAAAATATTTTCCGAAAATGATTTTTAGTGTTTGATCTATGAATGAAAAATATTTTTGAGAGACATCTTTTATTTTTACTAGAGTACAAAATAATTTATGAAATTGAAAATATTTTTAAAAAGCAATTTTTTTTTTTTGGGATGGTGATGGGGTGGGGGTAGTGGGTGGGGGCAGGGGGGAGTGTTTAGGAGTGAAAAAATAAAATTTTGAAGTTGATAGTATTTTTAAAAAATAAAATTAATTTTTTGGGGATTGGGGTGGGTGGGGGCTACCCGGGGGAGGGGGTAGGAGTTTAAAAATTAAAATTTAAAGTTGAAAATATTTTTAAAAAGCAAAATCAAATTTTTGGGGAGGGGGTGGGGTTGGGATTGTGGGGGTGGCCGGTGGTGGGTGGGTGGGGGAGGGGTCAGGGATCGGGTGAAAAAACAAAATTTTGAAATTAGTTTTTTTTTTAAAATTGATGTTTTTTCTAAAAGAAAATGTAATTTGAAATTGGAGGAGAGTTTTGGAAAATGTTTTCCTTAATTTTTTAAGGGAGGTCATTTTCCTTAATTTTGAGGAAAATGAGTTGATTTGAAAAACATTTTCCAAAACTTTTGTCCCAACCAAACATGAGAAAATTGGAAAATATTTTCCAAAAAATGTTTTCCTTCATACCAAACACACTCTTAAATTAGGATGGTAAGTAATCCTTATAGTGTTCATTTGAAGAGTTTTTGGTGTTGCAACTTTAATGTACGCTTCTTTGTGTGATTTATATTCCATTTTGTTTTAAAATATCTTTATTGATTTACACTTTAATCTTTTTATTGTTTACAAATAATAAAATCATTCTTTTATAAAACGGACATATTAGTACATAACATGGATAAAATTAAAAATCTCTATCTCATTTATTTATTTTTAAAAAAATCCCAACCATTTGTGACCACAATATAAAGCAGTGGGCATTTGTCCTCTCTGTGCTTCAACAATTCATGTGATTAGTTACATGACTTATATGATATTGGGTATTTAATATTTATATTTAAGCTCAATTAAATTTAAATTTATGATAAAAAGTCTCATATTAAGTGATAGATTATTCTTTAACAAAGGCAATTTCATATTAGGAAATTTGAACTCGAACTCAAAACCTCTAATTAAATATCAATGAATATTTAATCAGAGGCGAATCCACGTACACCCTTATGATCTCAACGTAAAATTATTTATATATATAATAATCTCTTTATAAACCGACTATATTAAACGTTCCAACACCCAATAAAAAAATAGTGCTTTGAATTTGTGGCTAGTTTGAAGGTTTTGTTTTTAGGCGAAGTTAAGGGTTCTCGATTTTTGCCAATAACAACTAATTACACATTTTTAAATTTTCCTCTTTCCTTCTCAATATATAAACTCACAAATTTTTCTCTTTTTTACTTTCTTTGTATACTAATTTTTTTGTCTTAATACCTTCTACGTTTTATAAATTTCGACTATTTGCTTAAGAAATCTTCAAGCTAAAAAAATTCTTTAAAAATTGAAAGTTTTTTTTTTTAATGATATGATTAATCTTATTTTTCTCATTAATATTTTAAATATCGCGATATGCACTTATACGGAGTGATATATAGTAATTTTATATTAAAACAATTGAGCATCTATAAATTGAAAATTATGAAACCGTTAGCATAATTACCATTCTGGCACAATCCTCGCCGATACTATACAACCTTAATTGCTAAAGCAAAGTGTGCCCTCAATATTTTACCAAATTTCTCTTTGACTTATACATTCATGATTTAGGCCTCATTTGTTAAACTTAATGGGGTTTGAATCTTAATCAATCAGATTTGTCTCATTTAGCGTGTTTGTTTTTTAGATCTGAATCTTAATTATTCAGATTCAGTTCATTAAGTTTGTTTGTTTTATTTCCTTATAAGTCTCTTAATGAGTCTGAATACATCTGAATGGATCAGATTTGTAACACACTCTTAACACCATTCAGACTAAAAAAGAAGACTTCTATCTTAATTCACCTACATCACAACAACTCATAAAAGTCTTTTTCTTGTTTAATTAATGTTTTTTTACATGTTTACCGTTAGAATTTCATTTATTCTTACTAACTTCATATACGTCTTTTACTTTCATAAATTAATCAATATATTTGAATTGATAAGCACTTCATGATATATTATTTAGCACGGCTCCAAAAAATAAGAAAGTATTAATTATTTGATTGATTACAATAACAAATGTCCATTATAAATAAAATATTTTCATAAACATTATATTACTACTCTATATAAACTATTATACATTGTATTATATTATATTCTCAAAGTTTTTTAGTGCAAAGAATAGTCATATTAATGATGTAACTTAATGTAAATTCTTAATAGATAAATCATATTATCTTGTTACGATAAGAATGTTCAAAATATTATTTTTTATATAAAAAAAACTATTTTACTAAAATAAGGATTTTATAATATTTTATTGATATAATGTTTAATTTCATATGTACATTCACATATTGAAAACAAACAGTCTCACTAGTATTCAGATACAGAGATAACATCTTAATATTCAGATGTTTACTCAGATTTACAAATTCAGATCTTAATGTATATCTTAATATTTAGATGTGCATTCAGATTCAGATGTTTTAATCTTAATGAAAACAAATGAGGCCTTACTTTTGTTACTAGTTTCTATAGTATTTGATATTGTAATGATCTAGATAAACATTTTAGGAATTTGAAAGAATTATATATTTTCATTATAATGATAATACAATTAAGATCACTTTGGAGCTAATAGCACTTGATAGGACTATAGTTAATGAGTTAACGTTTTAAAATTCGTAGGGTAAAAATTTTCACTAATAAATTAGAATATTGAAAGATAAACATATAATTTTTTTATATATAAAAATAATATAAAATTTATGTATAATAGAAATTTTTTAACGAAAATGATTATAATATCCTGACTCCACTCCTTTCTCTCACACCGACTCTCCTTTACACCAAGAAAATATTGTGTGATAATTTGTCCAATATAGAATCTAAAATGTTACTGCTTTCGATTATATTTGCCTGATATAATTACATAAATGATATAATTTCATAAATGGTATAATTCATATCACTTTTAATATATCTATAAAAATGTATATATACATTTTTTATCAAATATATATGCTAAATGAACCAATAACCACTGGTTTCTTCTCTTATATAAGATACATATTAATCATCCTATCATTTCCGTACGTGTAAAATAATGTATAACTCTTTATAGCTTATAAATATATTTATTACGTGTAATTTAAAAATAAAATAAAATATAATATATTAATTTTATATAAACATAATTTATCTCCTAATTAACTATCAAATGTAGTATATTATTTATGCATGATTTAATTAGAAAAAACTATCTACATTTGAAGCTAATTAAAAGATAAATCATTCATGTATAAAATTAATACTCTATTGAATTTTCTATTTTTAAAAATCTGCATAACTAATACATATATAAATAATTATTTTATTTAATATAAAACATAAATAATTAATACATACATGTAACTAATATATAAATAATTAATGAGAAAATTCTATAATTACATAGCATAACGTAATCCTTTTAAATCATTACCACTTAATTAATTACAAAAATTCCTTTTTCCTTTTCTCTATACCGATTTTACAATCATACTTGTGTACAATGTATATGGTACAAAACTACAAATGTTATTATTAATATATAATTTTAATGATTTCAAATCTCAATCAATATGAATTTGATATATAGTTATGTATCTAATGTATAACATATGTCTGACGTATAACTTATATATCGAGAAAAATTATATGTATCTATAAATTTTAGAAGTTTCAAAATTATTATAATTTAAAAAGCTTTCAGAGATACGACGTAATTAAGGCCTAATCCTTTTAGACCCCAACGGTTACATTATGCATTTACAACACAATCATATGCACCACCTTTCCATTACCTAATCCACCATTTTTTCTTATATATATAAATCATTCATCTACTCCATTTTTTCTTCTTTTTCTTCCCTTTCTCACGAAACCCTAGAAAATTCCACAACCCCAAATTTACAGAGCCTAGATTCCATCTCCATCGTAGAAATCACCCATCAATATCGCCGATAAACCCCAATTCCCTACCATAACGCAGCTCATTTCCTACAAATTTCTCTTTCTAAACCCTAGATCTGATCCACATTTCTGAATTACCTCAGTTTGAATTTTTTTTTGACTGATTGAGGTGGTTATCGTTGAAATTTTCACGTATGGTGGACATGGGAAGGGTTGAAACAGAGGCAATAGCCAAACCCTCCTCATCGTCCATGACTTCATCATCATCTGCGGTGACCACGTCAACATCGGTGACGGAGACGGTGAATGGTTCTCATGATTTTAAGATTACTGGGTATTCGTTGTCGAAAGGGATTGGGATTGGGAAGTATATCGCTTCTGATACGTTTATGGTAGGTGGGTATACGTGGGCGATTTATTTCTATCCTGATGGGAAGAGTACTGAAGATAATTCAACATATGTGTCGTTGTTTATTGCTCTAGCGAGCGAAGGAACGGATGTGAGGGCGCTTTTTGAGCTGACTCTGATTGATCAGAGTGGTAAGAGTAGGCATAAAGTGCATAGCCATTTTGGGAGAGCGTTGGAGAGTGGACCGTACACTCTTAAATATCGCGGAAGCATGTGGTGAGTTTCATATACTATACACTGCTTGTTGTGGGTTGGTTTATGATTTTCCCTGACCCCATGATCCTTTCTCGATTAATTGGTTAGTTTACTCCTTGTTTGGTGGTTCGTTTCCCGACCTCAATCCTTTCTGATTAAAGAAGTAAGCAATAATTGCTCATATATAATATTCTTGTAAGAATAAAAGATTAAATAACAATGTGACGTTCTCTTGTGCCATAATAATGGATAAATTCATCAATTTCTAGGAATAACACTTTTCTGTGTTTAGATGACATTTCACTGCAGTGGACATGCTAAAATGTGATGTTGGTAGCTTTGGCTCAATCAAAATGTAGCTAGCAACAACAATAACATACCCCAATGTAATTAGACCTTACCCGGTCACCCCTACCACCTTCCTGAAGTAGAAAAGCTGTTTCCAATAGATTCTCGGCTGAAAAATGTAGCTGACAAACTTAAATACTAATTGTTAATGAGTTGAAAATTTTATGGATATGATATTTTATTGATCAATCGCGAATATGTACTAGATATTAAAATATTAGATTTGGAGAACTAGTCACTCAATGTGAATTACAATTTAGAACTAACTATAAATATAACTAGTAGTAATTACATAGATCGAGAACACCTATATATTATATTGAAATATGCAACAAGGAGGTGCGTACTTTTATGCGCCATAGTCATGAACAACTGATGACCAACTAGACAAAGTCTTCCTGACAGTTGACACCTTATGGGAATGCATCTTAGGTTAAGTCCGGTGAGGGGACCTAACCTCATATTTATAGGCTTAAAAGCCTTAATTTAGTATTTATTGACTTAAAAGCCTTAATTTAGTGTGCCTCCCCATTATGAACTCACTAGTTTTCAACAGCCCTACACTATTGCAAGCCCACACATATGACATGAAATGGATACAGGCCCATATGGAATCCACACAAATACACAACTTGTGATTGTCCAACAATTATTAACATTCAACCCATTTTACTAAAACATAATAAGTTAATGTTAAGTTCACATTGAATAAATAATCCTAACATTCTCTCAATTGGACAACATTAACCTATTATTACATTTTAGTTAAACGGGTTGAATGATAGTAGTTGTTGGACAAGACACATACCGTGTTTTTGTGTGGATTCTAAAAGGGCTTGTATCCATTTCATGTCATATGTGTGGACTGTCAATAGTGTAAGCCAGTTGAAATCGAGTCCGTAGTGGGGACGCATACTAGTTAAGGCGTTTAAGCCTATAAATATGAGGTTAGGTCCCCTCTTCGGGCTTAACCTAGGGCGCATTCCCATCACAAGTTCATTGGTCTTCAATAGTCCTACACTATTGCCATCCCACATACATGGCATGAAAGGGATATAGGCTCATATGGAATCCACACAAATACAGAGTGTCTCTTGTCCTACACCTACTAACATTCAGCCCGGTTTACTAAAACATAACAATAATTTAATATTAACTCCACATTTAAGAAATAATTCTAACATTACAAACTTATAATTTTTAATAATTGAATCACAATTTTAGCTTCATTTTTGAACTTGGTTTATAAATTCTTACCTCACATGCTTGCTCAATGCAATATCGTCTGTTCCTTTTTGCTCATGGTTATTTCCTTGCATTACACATATGTTCTCTTATATTTTCCATCTGGCCTTTTTATTGGTTGAAGAATCACTCTTTGATTGTGCGCTGCTTAAATCTCGATAAATGTTGACACATTTCTTAGGCATTTTTGGTTTGGCTACACCTTTCTAAACAATCCATGTGTTTTACTGATCATATTCTTTCCTCACTGACTTGAGAATTTTCCTTCCTTCTCATTTTTCCATTTTGATTATATGTGACACAATTGAATATGTATATGGTTTTATAATAAATAGAGATAAATATTTTCATAGTAACGAAATGGCCAAAGTGTTTACTTTTTCCTATGTGCTCAGCTCAAAGTTAGACTCTTGAATATTTTCTAGTACTGGCTAGTGACACCTACTCTTGCCTCTTTCAAATATATGGGCTTGTGTTGTGATATACTGGTGCTTTTGTGACAACCGAGTGTTTTAATCATGTCTTTATTTATAGATTTGCTGAACTTTACTATAAGAAACTGCTGACAGCGTTATCCTTGTACGACTCACTGGTCATCGTCTCTCTAACCTTTACATGCTTATTCAGTCTTATCGTTTTACTTCTATTTTCATTACTCAACTTAAGAAACGGCATACTGTTTCCATATGAGCTTTTGAAATCTGTTGAAGCTTGGTGGTGGTTTTCTTGTAGATTGAAATTCTTAGCTAGAATTTAGCATTTCAGTCTTAGTACCAGAATGTTCACTAGCGAGATTTGACTTAAAAAGTTCTTAATTCACATCTTAACTTCTCTAGCCATGTTTGGAACATTTCTTTTATTCAACACGCAGCTTGTAATAATCTACATGACCGAATTTGGATTCTGCAGGGGATATAAGCGATTTTTTAAAAGAACCGCTTTAGAATCATCTGACTACCTGAAGGATGATTGCCTGCAAGTTCATTGCTGTGTTGGTGTAGTGAGGTCTCACACCGAAGGACCTAAAACATACTCCATCCCTCTATCTCCATCAGATATTGGACTGCATTTTGGACAGCTACTTGAAAGTGGGAAGGATACTGATGTGAACTTTGACGTTAGTGGAGAGGTATTTGCTGCTCACAAATTGGTACTTGCTGCAAGGTCACCTGTGTTCAGAGCACAACTTTTTGGTCCCATGAAGGATCAAAATACAGAGCATATAAAAGTAGAAGACATGGAAGCCCCTGTTTTTAAGGTCAAAGCCTTGTACTACCTCCCACCCCTTTCCTGCCCTTATCTTGATTTGACTGCTTGTAGTGTACTATCATTAACACAATCTTTAAGTTTTCAAGATATCACCTGCTGAACTTAATAATCTGCAAAGCTATACTACTACAAAACTTCTAATTCTTCTATTCTCTCAGCTGTCATTGCTTCTTCTATCACAGTGTGATCTGGCAAGTTTTTCAATGCTCCATTTATTTGTTATTTTTCTGCCTCTTTCTTTCAGGCATTGATCTGATCCCTACTTTTAGACATGATCAATGTTCTTTAAAGGCTCACTCGAGGTTCTTCTTGAGGTTTAGATACAACATAAGCTAGGCATTTTGCCTCCCTTTTTGGTGCTGTTCCAGTGTAGTCACCTCACCGAGGTGCTGAAGGTGCCAGAGGCGGAGCTAGGATTTTCAATAAGGGTGGGGGTGGGGTGGGGGTTTCAAAATCTGTTAAAATAGACACATGAAGTAGCCGAAGGGGGTTCAACATCTTTTTTATATACATATAAAATTATTTTAACCATGTATAAATAATATAATTTTCCGCCGAAGGGAGTCCGTACAAGGTGGCTCCGTCCTGGAAGTGGCACATCATTTGCCTATTTACTATATATTGACTTTGGTGATACATCAACTCTCAATAAATTATCAAGGAGTAGGAGAATATAAATACACAAAATTTATCTTTACATTTGATTTAGAAATTCTAGTTCGGTTTTGAACTTGATTTATAATATTTGCTCACATATTATGAGTGTAGTTTTTCTAATTCCTTTTTATATAATTGTTGTTCAAGTTTACATTTACTTTTTCCTGGCATTACATATTTATTTATTTTTCTTCATTTTTTTTCATGTCTTATGTACCCACTTTTGATTACATGCTTTAATTAACATGCATATCTTCGGTTGTGGGTTCCCTTGTCAGAGTATAAAAATATTGCATATCTGGCATAGTCATTGAAGTTGTTTAATTTTGTTATGATATCAACAAGAAGCTAAGTCGCTGAAAAGATGCCAGATAGAGAAGCCATACCTGGAGTTCATTTTGCACTAGAATTTTTTTGGTTCCAATTTTGATGTGATATTCTCTCTTTTCAGTTAACGTTGTGATTTAATTTTGCGTTATTTGCTCAATTCTCGTGTATGTTGGATGACAGGCTCTTCTTCATTTCATGTACTGGGACGTGCTGCCGGACATGGAAGAACTCACAGGGTTGAACACAAAATGGGCATCAACCTTGATGTCTCAACATCTGCTTGCGGCAGCTGACTGTTATGGGTTAGATAGGCTCAGGTTGCTCTGTGAGGCTAACCTGTGTGAGGAAGTTGCTATTAATACTGTTGCAACCACTTTAGCCCTGGCTGAACAGCACCATTGTTTCCAGCTGAAATCTGTCTGTCTCAAATTTGTTGCCATGCCAGAAAATCTAAGAGGTGCTCTTTTATCTTCTAATCAACTTATGTTAAAATGTTATTTCAAAGTTGGGATTCAGTTCAATTATTTGGTTCAAGTACTTAAGTTTTTGTGGTTTGTTTACATTTATAATTTTGTCACCATGATCTACAAATAATTTCTTCCAAGTAAAATTCTTAAAAGATTTAATTCCCCTTTTTAAATTTGTTTTTGTAATAGAGATGTTTCATGCAGGTTTAATCTCTCTTAAGTGAAATTTTTGTTCTAATCACATTTTCAACAATTCTCTTTATGTACTGCTAAAAGAATTGTCCCTAAGTTGAACTTGGAAGGGGAGATGTCTGGCTACCGTTGCAGTCTATATTTAGTAAGCCCTGAAATGAGACATTATTGTTTGTCCTTGTTCTAAAGGGGTTCAGCTTTAGGCCCAACAAGGAAAAAAGAGTGAAATAGGGCTTGCTACTCTACATTTTTTTGTTGTCATTTGTCAACTGTGGGGGGTCATGGAACTAACTTGATTGGTCAACCAAATAGGTCTCAAGGCCATACTTACAATACTTTCTTTTAAGGTCCATCACACCTGCCCCCTCTCCCTCCATTTTTTTGGCAGCTGTTTACTGGAATTGGCTATGAGAGCTGTTTCTGATTGACCTTCATTTGCTTGTTTTGAATGTATTGATGCCCTCCTAAAAGTGATTTTGCTGCCAAAAGCACTTGGAAGTAAATTCACATGTGGGGAATTTCTTACTGCTGCTTTAGAATTTAGAAAAATGTTGTTTCCAATTTCCATGCATATGGTTGAATTGAAGCATTGCGGAAACAAAAGTGAACTTTCATCTGGCTCATACAATTGTCCAGAGTTATGTTATTAATTGGTATTGATCATAGAATCCTCTTTTATGCAGCTGTAATGCAAACGGATGGTTTTGACTATCTGAGAGAAAGTTGTCCTCATGTCCTCACAGAACTGTTGGAGTATGTTGCTAGGGTAAATGAACATTCCAGCATCACCAAGAAGCTAGGGAATGGGCTTGTCCTTGATGGCGGGGATTTCAATGGTCGACGTGTGAAACAAAGATTGTAGTTGAAGTTGTAACTTCATGATGCAGGCTGTAGTTTGACATAGATGTAAATTTGGGTCTGTCAGTGTCATTGATATTGTTGTAATCATCTATATAATTACCTTGTTCCTAGTAAATGTTTATTTGTGTATGGTTCGTGCTACTTGAGGGTCTTTTGATTAGACAGCTTCTAACTCTTTGTCCATAAGGTTCTCTTTATTTCCTTCAGTTATTTATCTGTTATTTTGCTTCTCTTTATTTCCTTCAGTTAGCTCTTGATTGTTCAGTTGAACATGTAATTTATTTGCTTTATTTGGTGTATTGTCATTCCATTCCATGTTTAATTAAAAGAGAACAATAATTTTGCATCTAAGACCCAAAGCTTTTTAAATATTATAAAAAAATCCGTTTAGTCTTTTCTTATGTTTATCATTTCCTTTGTTCCAAAAGAGAAAAATAAAACAAAACAAATTCCAAGGGTTCTTTTACTCTTTTCCTAGAATTCCAGGGGTTTGGGGTACGTGGTCAATTTACTTTAATTTTGGGTTGAGTTATGGTAAAAAGAAAATAAAATGTTGAACATATTGTAGTGTATTACTTAGGGAATTTGAAAATTATCTTTCAATCATGTTGATATAATTTTTTTCTGTAATTTACAGTACTTTCGTTATAGATTTTGAATATATAAAATTTATTTTAAAGTATTAAATTAATGTAATTTAATTTAATTTCGAAAGTTAATCAAATTAACTCTCGAAAAATGCAATATAATACTCCCTCCGTTTAAAAAAGGATGGCCTAGTTTGACTTGGAACGGAGTTTAAGAAAGACTTTTTAATCTTGTGGTTCTAAATTAAAGTTATGTCAAATGTACCAAAATGCCCTTTATCTTGTGGTCTTAAACATGCTACGTGGAAAGTTAAAGTTAAAGCGTTGCCAAAAAAGGAAAGGGGTCATTCTTTTTTAAACAAACTAAAAAGGAAATAAAAACATTCTTTTTAAAACGGAGGGAGTAACTAAAAAAGAAAGGAGTATCTCCGAGCTTGTTAGTATTAATTTATTCTACATAAGTATTCTATAACACTGTAACATAATTGAACGTTTATCTATCTTACCACACTCCTTTACTAAAAGGCGGGCAAATGAAATAGATGAGAGCAATAACAAAAAAGTAGCAACCACTTCTATCTATCTCTCCACACTTCTTTGCTTTTATAAATGTGAAAATAAATAAATAGACGAGAACAATAATAACAGAAGTTCTTTAAGTAATATATTCGATTGTTTGATTAAAACTATTCTCTAAATTCTTTTAGAAAATTTCTTATTATTTAAAAAACTATTGATATAGTTAAAATAACTCTTAATGTATATTAGGAAAAAAAAAAGCATTATATAAATTAAATAAAAATTAAAGTATTTTCGAACAAATATCATACATATACATATATAGGTTTTCAAGCAAATTGAGTCCAAATTCGGACGCAGCTAAAGTAGTCTCCTCTTTCAGCTGTACGACGCACTTCCACCTCCGGCGAAGTCGAACTGTAAGTTCTCCTCTTTAGATATCTCCGTAACGAAAAAAAAACCCTAATTCTTCCTTGTAATAGTACTGAATTTCTGTTTTTGTTGCCATGTTTTGTACTGCCACGCACTATAAACAGATCCTTGACTTCGATTTCTCATGTTCCTTTGTGGTTTTTGTTTGGCGTCTTATGTAATGGATTACTTTTTAAGTTGTGATGGTGTGTATTACGCTGGAAATAATCAAGTTTTGTTGATATTTAGGATTAGGAGAAATAGAAATAAATAAGTCCGAGAAAGATGCTTTGTTTTTTTTTTCCTTTCATTTTTATTGTTATTTTCCAGAATTTGGGATTGTAGGAAGTGAAAAGCTACAATTGATTTCATTTCCTAATCAACTGAAACAAGAATTTGAATAACATCCCCTTTACATTCAATTTAGTCTAAACAAATGAGATTTTGAGGTGTGTTATAGTGTGCTATTTTGAGTTTTAGTTTATAGGCTGGGGTTGAGGGTTTGGGGTGGTAAGGGGGTTAAGGGAGATGATGGACGGAGAGTAGGGTCTTGGAACATAGGGATATTGATGAAGAAGTCTATAGAGCTCTTGAAGATTCTGAAGAAGTGGAGGGTAACGCATGCGTAATTTAATACCTGCATATCTCACGTCCCAACCTCTCACAGTATTATGAGCCTTTCCAAACTAAATGTGTCGTAATCATGGTACTGTGTTATAAGGAAGGCTGAAAATTTTCAGTTTTTTTTTTTTTTTTTTTTTTTTTACTCAGATAGCTGCCGAGGATACGTAAAACACAGTGGGATACTCTCTGGGGAGATAAAAATGGTATTGTTTTCTGATATCTCTTTCTTATTGGTGTATGTTCTCTTTATTCACGTCTAATTTGTATACAATTGGCGTCTGCCTTGTTTTCTTCGAGTGTTCTAGATTAGAAAGTTTATTTACCTTATTTTATGAATTTTGATTTGGGTTTTTTTCTGATGAATTTATTTGGTTTATATTCTAACCCTGTTTTTCCCCTGGCCCACTCTGTTTTCCAGTTGTTTTTCTCATACTTCAAGGATCTGGTGGGCAGGGAAGTGACTGTCGAACTGAAGAACGATTTGGCTATTCGAGGAACACTACATTCAGTTGATCAATACCTCAACATTAAGCTTGAAAACACGAGGGTTGTTGATGAGGACAAGTATCCCCACATGGTAATTCCTCATTCTTTCTCTTTTATCTTTGTTCTTCGTATTTTCTGTTGTTCACTTTATCTGTGAAAATATGGTTTATTGTCTATATTTAGTTTGGCGATGCATTACATCTTACCTCTCTTTCACCTTCTCTTTTTATGTGTATACAATCTGTTGAAAACCTCTGTTTTTGGCTCTTCCTTTCTCAATTCAAGAATTCTTGAATTAGTTGTTTATGCTTTTGTGGTATGCAATAAAACAAGTGGATATTTTCTCTTCCATAGTACTCCGGAGTTGTGAACCCGATAGTTTTGCTGGAAACTACTAATGTTGATTGTATATGTGAATCGAGAAGGTCAATTTGATGTATTAGCTTCTCTGTGTGTATATGATTCTGGCAACTACTGCTCACTGTGGTATGGGATCCTTATTCTATATGGGGATGAGGTTTTCCTATCACTACGACTATGATTATTTGCGGCTTTCACCTAGAAATGTTTAAGCTCAGTGTTCTTTCATATTTTTTGTTAACTACGCTATGATCTATTCACCTTTCTGTTGAATGAAGTACTAATGTTATGTAAGGAGGTCTACCTTTACAGTCTTTGATCCTTTGGAAACTGATACTTTGTTTATTACAAGGCTAAGAAGTTGTGAGTTTGGGAATTAAATATCACTGTAGCGGTGCATTGCTGCAGAGAATCTACAGCTAACCTTAAATAGCAGATTATTAGCATGTCCTGGCCTGATAGTTGCTCATAAGTCGAGACCTTGTGCTGAACCTTTGCTCTAATGCATGTGGTAGAATGTAATATGATTGTCTATGATAGCATCGTGGAGGAATAACTCGAATAAAAATACTTGGATGAAGCTTTGGAAGTCTTAGAAGGCCCATGACAAGATCTCAAATAAGAAACTTCAAAACAAGCTCATTGATTTTAACTGTAAAGACGAAGTTCCTAATATTGGAAGAAGAGCTCAAGCCAAGAAGAATATTTTGTCTTAGTGTTATGGCTTTTTTATTGGCCGAATTGAAGTCCAAGATGAGGTAAGATATGGGGTTCAAGAATCAGTCGTTGAAGGAGGTCCATATCATTTCAATTTTGGATCAATATAGCCACCTAAATTGTGCCAAACTTTCACCCCATGAATCTCCCACTTAAGCCACATTGTAGCCTAAATGACCCAATCAGGCGTGCAAATTGATAGGAGAGTTGCTGCTCAAGTTGCTTGCAAGTTGTCTTCAAGGTTCTAAGAGTTACCTTAATTTAGGCACTAATTAGGGGAGCCTAGCACATGTCTCCCTTGATTTTAGGAATTACTCAAACCTTCATATTTTATCTTAGTGGGATAATAACTAGGATAAAATATGAAATGTTTGACTGATCCCTAAAAATAGGGAAACCATGTGCTGGGCTGCCTTAATTACTTAGTTTCTAAAATTAAAGAACATCTTGAAGATAACTTGCAAGCAACTTAAGCAACAACTCTCCTATCAATTTGTACACCTATGTGATCCTTCTTGGATAGCAAGGAAGCTCATTTTAAGGGCTAAAATGTGCCCCAAGTGGGAGCTTTGCTAGGTGCATGTTTGGTATTATCAGGTGCCTAAATTGGTCCAAAGTGCACTGGTTTGGACCTCCTTCAAAGGTAGGTTCTTCATCTTTGGCTTCAATTTGGCCCACAAAAATAGCTAGAACACTTGCGCAAAAGATCCTCCTTGGCTTGAACTCTACTCCCAAAACTAGAAACTTCTTTCTTTGCAATTGAAGCCCAATTAGCTTCTTTTTGAAGTTCCTTATTTGTGATCTTGTCATAGGCCTTCTAAGAGCTTCATCAAAGTTCTTTATTGTATTTATGCTTCCGTGGCTGCTATCAGCCTTCCTCTAGATACACTACCACATGTTTTTATGGAACTCTTTGATGAAATTCTTTTGTTGTTTCAACAGATTGAATTTGTTGTGTAGTTGCTGCTTGGTCTCACCACTTTGAACCAATACTTATGTGATTGTGTTAATTTCCAGCATGTCACAATTCCAGTCTTATTGTCTAGGACTTCATTTGTATCTGGTTTTCTAGAAGTACGAATCATAAATGAAGCTACAATCTCTGTCAGCCCTTATATTTTGACTAGATTCACAAATTGGAAGAGAAGCGACGATAGTTGTAAGACCATAACTTATAAATGTCTAGACGATGTCAGAGAACGCAACTGGGCTTTGGCTGTTTAAGCCTCACTCGCCCTAGCCAAGCAAAGTCAATGGTGAACTTCATATTCCCCCTTTCACCTTTCTACTCTTTTCCTGCTAAGTTGGATTCCCTCTCCTTTTGTCCTCGTGCATCGTTTTTCCTTTTCATTCACTCACCAGCTCACCCCCTTCCGTTTCCCCCTCTATTATTATGAATATTAGTACTTCTCTGATCTGAATGCTAATACATACGTCCTATGTTTCTTTGGTGGCAATAGAGGTCGGTGAGGAACTGCTTCATCAGAGGATCGGTGGTGAGATACGTGCAGTTACCTCCTGATGGAGTTGACATTGAACTGCTTCATGATGCTACGAGGAGAGAAGCTCGGGGTGGCTGAATTCTAGAGTTCGAAATTGGTCTATTCACATTTCAGCGGATAAGTCAGCAGCAGTATACTGATTTTTCTTACTGGATGCATTTTGCGCGTAGTGGTTTTCTTCATCATCTTAAAATTTAGTATGCAGATGTTATGAATACCCGTAATGTGAAAATTGTTGATATGATATCTGTCCTTTGACCAAATTAAGAATGTTTAAAACTGAATTCAGTGTACAAGACCCTTCCAAATTACTCCTAAGGTTTGCTATGTCTGCTACATTTTTTCCATTGTATTCACTCTAATTTCTGCAGGATTGACATAATACTAAAAATTATAACGTGGAAGGAATTGATAACGCAAAATTGTCATCTCGTATTTAGTTCTTACACTACTTAAGAATTAGAATTATGTTTTTGTAAGAAAAATCACTTATGGAACTCGTTTTTTCTATGTTTACTAGGCAAATCATTTTCCTCATCTTTAAAAATCTTGTTTTCTTAAAGTAAATATTTTCATTTTTTTTGACCCACTAAACATGAATTCAGAATTTTTTTAATTTTTCATGTGTATTAGTCCAAGGATTTTTGGAAATATGATTGAATGCATATCTTTGACCCTAATTGTTCTGACACTAATTTTTCTGGGAACGTTCGTAATACCTAGTTTATGATATCCATAGCTTCCACAGGATTAACATCACTTTTTTAAGCAATTAAGGATTACAAAGTAGAAATTTAGGGTTTTCTCAAATTTTCGTATGTATTGGTGTATAATATGCCTTCTGCAAGATCCACACTATCTTTTTCAACATTTAAGGGTCGTGAAATAGGAATTCATAATTTTCTAAATTTTTCGTCTACATTGTATCTAAAGCAATGCTTCTATATTAGAGATTAACAAAATTGGATAGAAACCTTGAATTTTAATTTCATCAAAGTTTTTCTTTTTTTCCGGTTTAATGTTAGGTTCGAGTCTCAAATAGATCATCGGGGTCGAATTTCAATTTGGAAGACGGGTATGGGATTAGATGTTGGCATTGGTCTTGATTCAGAATTCGTGGTCATGTCGGATCCCTGTTAGGTTTTGGCATTGAGTCTTAAGTCGAGAGTCAAGGTCAAATCCTAATTTAGAAGTCGGGTTTGGAGTTAAATGTCAGGGTCGACTCTCTATTTGAAAGTTGGGTTCTGAATTGGGATTTGGGGTAAGGTCTCACATTGGATGTCGATATTGGTTCCTAGATCGGACGTCAGGGTCATATCCTAAGTGGGGAGTGACAATGAGGTCCCATGTTGGGTGTGAGAATTGGGTCTCGAGTCAGGTGTTAAGGTGGGGTCCCAATTTAAAAATTGGATCCTACGTTGGGTGTCAAGGTCAGGTCTTGGTTTGGAAGTTGATTCTTGGGCAAAATTGAGGTCTCAGGTCGGATGTCAGGTCCGGGCCCTGAATCGATCGTCGGGGTAAGGGGTCGGGTGTTGGGGTCAAATCCCAATTTAGATGTTGGGTCTCGGGTTGGGTGTCAGAGTCTAGTCTCGGTTTGAAAGTTGGAACTGTATAATTTTTTTGGTAATATCTATGAGAATTCCATAGAGAGAAAAACAAAATACATCAATACTTTATTTGTGGTCTAAAATATTCGATCATATGTGAGAAGAGCTGTCAATATGGGCTAATCCATTCTGTTCGGGTTAGCCCATTTTTGAAGTGGACCAGAAAATGGTCGCCCGTCCACAAGTACGTGGGCTACGGACTTTGCCGGGCCAAATCTCTTTTCTTAAAAGTATTTTTTTATATATTTTTTTAAATTAAATTATAATTCAAAATATTATCATAAATATCAACAAGATAATATTACATGGTGTTAATGTTACTAATTGTTAATTATATCCACAAATAAAATTATTCTTATAATATTTATTAAGTATCATTTCAAGTAAAATCATAAATAGCTAAATAGAAATATTAATCTAACGGTTTTTCATTGATCATAATAAAATACAAAAAACTATGACAATATTCCATAGGCTATACGACCTATGTAGTGACTCCCTAGAAATTTTAGTGAATTTTACTTTATGTAGTACATATTTTATAAACATATTTTGTATTTAAATTGTAATATTTCAAACACTAAACATATTTTGAGTTTAGAGTCAAGTTATTTTTAAGGGGGCAAATGATAGAAATCACATACTTAAGGCAAAATTACCATTTGTTCCTTATAAGTTTATAATTACAGAAATCCTTCAAACTGATACAATAATATAAGTGCTGCTACATTAATCTGATGCGCGAGATACATTAATCGTTATTTAAGATACATTACATTTTATACATGATAACTAATCTAATGTACATTTTATACATGATATACTAATCTGATGCGCGAGATACATTAATTTGATGCACGAGATACATTAATTTGATGCGCTGATACATTAATCTGATGCGTGAAAATGAGGAATTTTGGGATTTGTAAAACTAATAGGGGATAATGGTAATAAAAAAACTTAAATGTGTGATTTCTGTCATTTTTCCTATTTTTAATACTCTATTTTATTTTTATTTGACCTACAGGCCGGTCCTATCCATATTTCTCTTGATCTACAAATCGTCAGATTTATTCAGAATGGGCTAAAAAAACCTTTTTATTAAACGAGCTCCAAAAATCATAGCCCAACCCTATTAAATAACGGGTTAGGCCAGCCCAGCCCACGGGCATAGCCATATTTACAGCTCTATCTGTGAGACTAAAAAAGAACTTTTAGTGAGAAATAATTTGTATTTAGCTAGCAAGTGAGACTTGCTCACAGTCTCTGATCCTTATTGGAATATTGCATCCATTGGCATAAATTAGATGATAAAATGTTAACCGAAAAATCAGCTCTCAGCGATGTTAGGTAAGAGGTGAGGTTGATCATCGATCCAATCTCCATAGATGCGACAAATCTTCTTGAAAAGTTTCTATTTTAGGGTTTTCTTTTCCCCTTAGTTACTCTTCTTGTTTCGAAGCATTTACCATTGTCTTGGTAGAAGATAACTGAACTAGCTGAGAAGCCCTCGGAGTACGGACTTAAATTCATCAACATTTCCATCTCAAGTCGGCTAGTAGGCTCTTGCTACTCTACCTACTAGCTGACTTGAGATGAAAATGTTGACGAACTTTTTTCCCTATTACTCCAAGGCCCTTCTTCGTTCTACTTGTTGAATTATCCTCTTCAAACATAATGGTTATTCTTCGTCACAGGACGAAAAATAGGGGGAAAAAAAATCCGATAATGAAAATTTTGCAATATATATGGAGATTGGATTTATGATCTAGTCCTACCCCACCTCTTACCTAGCAAGGCCAATAGCTGATCTTTTAGTTTACAATTTATTATCTCCTTTACGCCAATGGATTCAATTCCACAGGTATCAAAAACTACGAGGGAGATTAAAATTGCGTTATACCTTCGAACAGTTAATGCATTAAGCAATTTTTCATATTTGGTGTCAACAACTACTTAAATTTGAAAACTGCATATTTTTTTTGGTTTGAGGTAATATCTATACGAATTGGGCAAAAATTATCTGCAGCGGGTGTTTACACTATTATTCATTTTACTTCATTAAATCACATACTAATGGAGATTACATTGGCTCGATCTAAACACCCAGTTTTTTTCTATCTTATTCCATATAGAGAAAAACAAAATACATCAATACTTTATTTGTGGTCTAAAATATTCGACCATTTGTGTGACTATATATTATTTAATTAAGCTAAAATAAAATTTTAAAGTTAAATTATTTTCATTTATAAAACTGTGATATCCTAGATATTTGCGTTTTTTTAAAAATAAATAAATAAATAAATTGTATTCCTAGTTTGTATAGGTCTTTTTTTGCTTGTTTCATTTTACTGTAGGGATAACCTAATTACAAATTCAAAAATCATAACCTCACAGCCGCAAAGAGATGAGAAGTAATGGGAGAAAACAATTTAGTACTAAATTTACTCCAAATCACTCTGAAAGAATGTTGGAATTCATGTGGAAATTTGAGAAGCCAGATGAAGAGCTGATTAACGAGTTTTACAGCAAAATTCAAGTAGAAAAACGGAGTTCTACTATTGATATATTACCGGAATGTCTCATTCATAAAATACTCTGTTTTCTTAGTTTTAAAGAAGCAACACGGATGAGCATTCTTTCGAAAACATGGTTGCAAACCTGTTCGAATCTTCCAAACTTGGATTTTACCGTTGATTATTCTAAAATTAAAGATATAATAATAATGGATGATATCATGAATAGATATAGGGACGGAAAAATCCCTATAGAAAAGTTTGAATTATTAGAGAAGGAACATTATGGGTTCTTAAGAGATCGTCTAGCTTACCCTCTGATTGATCAGTGGCTTGACATTGCACTTACGAATGGTGTAAAAGATCTTAAACTTTACTTAACATTATATCGCTTGCCTATTTTATCAATCTTGGCTGTAAATTCTTTAAGAGAATTGGTTATGAACTCTTGTACTCTTTCCCCTGTTTTGTTATCTAGTGTTGTTGTGAATTGCACTTCTTTAAGAAAGCTTTCACTATCTTATGCATCGTTAGACGAAAACATGCTTCAGACTCTACTTAATAGCTGTCCGTTGATTGAATCTTTCATCTTTGAGTGTTGCGTGGGCTTGAAAACGATTTATCAGGTGGTGAATCTTCAAAAGATTAAGTCAGTTTCCCTTAAGGTCTTGAAGATTCGGTATTGTGGAGGGTTATGGGAGATTGATGCTCCAAATTTAGTATCATTCGAGTACGAATGGCATCAAATTCCTCAACTAAAAATTGAGTCGAGACAACTGAAGCACTCAAAAATTACTCTTCGGTGCTACGATCATTTAGATGCTGGATGGTTTTGTAAGTTGAGGAAGTTTCTATCGAGTTCGCCTACTTGGTCTCATGTTTCCATTGATTTTTCCACATTCAATAAGATCAACCTGAACAATTTGCCAATGGACCACAAAGGTTCGACCCGTCAGCTGGACGATTTAAATGTCTATCGTAATACACGGCTGGGAAGGAAGTATCCAACGTTTGTGAAAGCTTTGCTATGGAGCTGTGATCCGAGAAGACTTAACCTGCAATCAACAAGAGAAACACTTAAATTTTTCGTTTCTCATTTGATGTACGAATATGAAGAAATCGAGAAGCAAACCTTGGTATAGTCAAATAAAAGAAGTAAACGCCTACGAATTTGATAGGAGGAAGAGAAAAGTGGGGAGCAGGGCCTTCAAAAGTGGTATACATGTTTTATTTCATTTGATTTGTGATGCAGTTTTTTCTATCAAAAATTGAAATTGCAGTTATTTATTAACAAAGTTATTGCAGTCAACTTTTTTAATTGTTGATTTTGTAATCTGATACTTTAAGCTTTACTTCTTTTAGTCTTCCATCAGGATCTTTTGCTGTCGTAAAATTTGATTTTGTTAATGTTAGCTGATGATAATACTTGGATTCATTGTAAGGGAAGACAATAGGAATTGTTGGTTTCTGTGTAATCGTTGGTTTAACTTTCTAAGATCGGAGTAGAATAATATGAGGTGAAACAGGTAACTGTGAAAAGATTTGCAGAAATCGATTCCTTGCAAGATCTTTCTCAACATTTTAGACTGAATGGATTCTGATTTTGTTGTCTTACAATTTGAATGAATATAAAAGAGTTGAATCAAGAGGAGGTATTGTTGGTTTCATGTGAATTACGGATAATTACAAGTAGAGGCGAACCCAGGATTTTAAAATTCCGGGTGCACCAATATTAAGCTAGGAAAAAAAGGACGTTATAGCTTGAATAGAATCTTAGTAGCAGGGTGGATGTTTGAACGCGTACCCGTTGTTATGCTTTTCATGGAGCACTATTAATTATATTTAGTTTCTGTCAATTTCTCAAGATAGATATGCATATATACATATACACATAATTTTTCTCAAAGTTAACGAGTGCACGGTGGGTCCGTCTCTGGTTACAAGACCACAAATAGTGTTCCAGAACTTCCAAGTTTTTCTTATGCATATGTTTTCAATATCTTGTTCAATGTCAATTCTTTTTCCGGTACCTTTTTGTGTAATTGTTGGTTAAAGCATAAGTACAACATAATGTTATAACTCCATTTTAAAAAAATCTAGAGAGTAATAGAACCCAAAAAAAAAAGTGAATCAAATATAATTAGAAGGATAGAATATACCCCTACATTGAATTATTTTTTAAAAACATTTAAAATTAATATTTTCACATCCATTAGATTTCACCAGGATTCTCTCCTATATCACAGGGATTGTATCCATCACATCAAGGAGTTTGATTATTGTTCAAAGTTGAGATGATTTTAAAAGTAAAGTCACCCACTCTATACAGGTCTTTCTTTTGTTAGGCATAACTTATAAATTCAAAAAACCTCTAATCGGAAGAAAAAACAATTGAGACTCAAAATCACAAGGAAATAATGTTTGAATTCGCTCGTAGAGTTAGGCAGAAATTGCAGAAGCCAGGCGAAGAGTTGATTAGCGGAGTAGAAAAATGGGGTTTTAAGGTACGGACACCTTCCATTGATATATTGTCCGAATGTCTCATTCATAAAATACTCTGTTTTCTTAGTTTTAAAGAAGCAACGCAGATGAGCATTCTTTCCAAAACATGGCTGCAAGCCTGGTCGAATCTTCCTAACTTGGATTTCACAATTGATTATTTAAAAGACAACGATATGAAAATAGTGGATGATATCATGGTGAGATATTGGGACGGAAAAATCCCTATAGAAAAGTTTGAATTATCAGTTGAAACGTTCTTTGAAAATTCTCATGAAGTCTTACTTGTCCCTATGATTGATAAGTGGCTTGGCACTGTACTTAGAAATGGTGTAAAAGACCTTACCATATCATCATACCCCTTGTTTATTTTCGCAATCTTGGCCGTAAACTCTGTCAGAAAATTAGTTCTGGAATCTTGTACTCTTTTGCCTAGTAGTGTTGTTTTGAATTGCAATTCTTTGAGAAAACTTTCTCTATCTTATCTAACATTAGACGAAAACATGCTTCAGACTCTACTTAATAGTTGTCCGTTGATTGAATCTTTCACCTTTGATTGTTGTTGGGGCTTGGAAACAATGAATACTCAAAAGATTAAGTCAGTTTCCCTGAAGTATTTGAAGATTGAGCATTGTGGAGGAATATGGGAGATTGATGCTCCAAACTTAGTGTCACTTAAGTATACCTGGGAAGACATTCCTCAAATTAAAATTATGAGAGGGTCAAGTCAACTGAAGTACTCAAGAATCGTTTTTCAACTCTTAGAGAGTGACGATGTAAATGCAGCATGGTTTTGTAAGTTGAGGAAGTTTCTATCAAATTCGATCTCTTGGTCTGAGTTTTGGATTGATCCTTACAGATGCAATAACATCAACATTCAAAATTTGCAACTGGACCATAAAGATTCTAATCCCCGTGTGGACGTTTTATATGTCAGCATTATAGGGAAGGACGAGAAGAGCCCAACGTTTGTGGATGCTTTGGTATGGAGTTGTCAGCCTAGGATACTCAACTTGAATTCAACAAGAGAAAATATTACATTTTTCTTTGATCATTTGATGAATATGAAGAATTCGAGTCAGTCTACTTCTCAACTTAGTCAAATAAAAGAAGTAAAAGCCTACAAATTTGATCCTAGATACTATAAGATGGAGAGTTGGCGTCCAGTCGAACACAAAAGTGGGGAGCTGGCAATAACGAATACTGAAAAGTGGGAAAGGTGTTATTTTTTATTAGATTGGTGATGCAGTTTATTCATTAGTAAAGTTCTTTAATTTTTATTTTTCAGGTCAGATCCTAGATACTTTAAGAACTTCAAATTTAAGATTTCGCATCAGTTCTTTATTTGAAAGTGAAGTAGTCTTTTATCAAACATGATTAAGTTGGAAATATCAATGCACAAGAACAGTATGTTTGATTTTCAGTAATATGTGGATTTGTTGTACATCCTTTTGGCTTATAGATGTGGCTCGGTTTCTCATATGTTGTGGTTATTTCTCTCCGTCAAAGTTTACAGATTTTTTAGCAATGTACATATTGTCTGAACCAGAATACTGAAAACGATAGATCCCATATCATGTCCTGTCATAAATTGTAAAAGTTGGATGAGTATGAACTTTACAAGCAATATAATAACTCTGTCTTGACTCGTTCTGTTTCTATTGACACCCCGATATATAATTCTGTTTTGGACTTGTGATATCTGTTGTACTTCTTGCTGTTTCATATTGGTACAGTGATTTCCTTCTTCTAAGATGCTCTCGAGCACTTCGCATGGAAACGTTTGTGTCTGTAAACCATTTGACAGGATGTTCATTTTTTGTAGATGTAATCAGATAGTTATTTCAGCTATCCCTCACTGTCAAAATTATGTACAATAGCATCTCTTTAGAGGGCCTGTATTACACCAGTCTTCGTATCATAATGAAGAACTTGAGCCAATGTTGGTTTACTTTAGACATATTGCACAACACCATGACGTCAACAGAAAAAACATCCTGATTTTGTTTTTTTTTCCCGACAAATTGCTGTTTCAACTTCTTACTTGTTGAATTTGTAAGCTGATACTTGATGGAGTAGCTTTTATTTACCAGTTTTAAGGGAGACATTGTTGGTTTCTCGTGAAGTACTTATCAGATCGATTACAACACCACATGGTGCTGTTCTGAACTTCAATTTCTCAATATCTTCGTTAACGATGACTTCTCTTTTAACAGATGACATTTATGAGTCTTTTCTCAAAGTTCGATGACATATTTGAGCCTTTTCCCCTTTCAAAAATTTTCCATTATTGACAACCAAATATTGTTTACCTATATAGATATTAGAATAAGAAAGATGAAATTGCATCAATACAAATATTTAATGCATGTAATATTAAAATAATAATCATGAATAATAACATTAGATTTTGTGAAAAAATGATTAGAAAATTATTCTACTTATTTTGATTAAAATAAATAAACATTATATATAATATAAAAGATCCTACATAGATGGAACTTGGAAGATTGAAAATGTCATAGAAACCTCCAGAGGTACTTTCTCTTATAAATCTATAAATCTCCATCAACATTAGGATCTCATCTGATCATGGCTGACATATTGCCCGAATGTTTCATTCAAAAAATATTGTCTTCTCTTAGTTTTGATGAAGCAACGCGGATGAGCATTCTCTCCAAAACATGGCTGCAAGCCTGGTCGACTCTTCCCGATTTGGAATTCAATAAATTTTGCAAAGGTGATAAACATATATTGGACACAATCATGAAGAGATATAGAAATGGAAAAATCCCTATAGAAAAGTTTGATTTATCAGCTCTTAGGCGATTCTCATGATGTTTTCTGTTTGATTGATAAGTGACTTGACATTGCACTTCAGAATGGCGTAAACAATATTGTCCTTAACTATAAATCATACCCCGCACCTATTATAACAATATTGGTTCTGAAGAGCTGTACTCTTTTGCCAATTTCGTTATCTGGTGGCGTTTTGAATCGCAATTCTTTGAGAAATCTTTCTCTATCATATGTAAAATTAGACGAAACATGCTTCAGACACTACTTAATAGTTGTCCCTTGATTGTCTCTTTCATCTTTGAGTATTGTACGGACTTGGAAACACTTGAGCTAGTGAATCTTCAAAAGATCAAGTCGGTTTCCCTGAAGGTCTTGAAGATTCGGTTTAGTGGGATCAATTGGGAGATTGATGCTCCGAATTTGGTGTCATTTGAGTACATGGGGAATCAAATTCCTGAACTTCAAATTGTGAGCGAGTCAAGACAACTTAAGCACTCAAAAATCATTCTTCACCACTTGGACAATATAAATGCCGACTGGTTTTGTAAGTTGAGGAAGTTCCTATCAAATTCGACCTCTTGGTCTCAAGTTTCCCTTTATTTTCATGAATGCACGGAGATCAAAATGAAAGATATGCAACAACACCACAGAGTTGCTACGCCATTGGTGGATGTTTTAGATGTCTACGTTCTGTGGATGAATCGCCGATCGCGAATACCCTTCATTTGTGGATGCTTTGGTATGGAGTTGTCAGCCTAGGAGACTCAACTTGCAAGTAACAAGAGAAATGGCTACAGTTTTCATTGATCGTTTGATGCATATGAAGAATTTGATTCAATCTACTTCTCGTGGAAGCAACCCTTGTTATAGTCGATTAAAAGAAGTTAAAGTCCACAAATTTGATTGGAAGAAGGAGATTTGGTATCCCGTGTAACACAAACTTTAGGAGCGGGCAACAATGAATCTCGATAGATATTATATTTTATTAGATTGGTAATATAGTTTATTCTATTAAAATTGAAAATGCGCTTAATTCATTTATAATGTTCTTTTAATCAGTTGCGGAGCCAGAAATTTCTTAAAGGGTATCCAGAAATAGCAATGTGTTATGTTAAGGGTGTCCAAAATAGGTTATTTAATCATTTCGTATATCATTTTACTTGAATATATGCTATTTTTTTTCCGACGAAGGATGTCCAATTGGACACCCTTGACAGTATGTGGCTACGCCACTGCTTTTAATTATTAGATCCAACTCAAACATGATTACAGTTGGTCATAATTTAAACTACTCGAAAAAAACAGAGACACACGTTTGAATTGGTCTATTGTGAAACAGAGTGGCTTGTGAACAATTCGGTTAAAAAGACCTTCATGAAAACTATGTATAGTATAACCGACATTTCAAATCAATAGAAGCAATGCAAGTATCTGTTTATAACATAGAATCTAAAGAAAAGAGAATACAAATATACAACCTAAACACACGGCATGCATATATTGAATTCGTGTAAACATCATGTGCGGGTAAGTTTTTTCCGTTTAGAAAAGGAGAACAATTAAATTAGAAATAGGATTCCTATAATATATACGCTTTTTCCTATAAATGAAAGAATTTTGCATCATAGCTACAATAGTTTTTTTTTTATAAAAAAAGCACCGTATTTCCAAAAATAAATTTCTAAATTTTAATAAAACTGGGAAAGCTAAAGGGACGAAAAATTACCTTAACCAATTAGAAATAGGATTCCTGTATTATACAGATTTTTTTTTGTCTTTTAGGGAAACCATACTGTATAAATTGAAGAATTGTTTCATAGCTACCTCCAAAAGCACGTTAGAGATTTTTTTTGACATTAGGGTTCAATATGATTGACATATTGCCGGATTGTCTCATTCAAAAAATACTCTGTTGTCTTAGTTTTAAAGAAGCAACGCGGATGAGCATTCTCTCCAAAACATGGCTACAAGAATGGTCGACTCTTCCCAACTTGGAATTCACTATTAATTGTTGGGAAGGCAATATAAATACAGCGAACACAACCATGGAGAGATATAGGAAGGGAAAAATCCCTATACATAAGTTTGAATTAGTAGAGAGCTTTGCTAATTCTCGTGAAGATTTCCCTCTGATTGATAAGTGGCTCGACATTGCACTTCAGAATGATGTAAAACATCTTTTTCTTAACTTCAAATCATACCCCATGCCTATTTTAAGAATATTGGCAGCAAAATCTTTAACAGAATTGGATGTGCAGGGTAGTATGCCTGATTCGTTATCTAGTGGTGTTGTGAATTGCAAATCGTTGATAAAGCTTTCTCTATCAAATTTAAGATTAGACGAAAACATTGTCCAGACTCTACTTAATAGTTGTCCGTTTATTGACTCTTTAATCCTTGAGTATTGTTCTGGGAAGCTTCAACAGATCAAGTCGGATTCCTTGAAGGTCTTGAAGATTCATCATTGCAAGATAGAGGAGATCGATGCTCGAAATTTGGTATCACTTGACTATGTGGGAGCTCAAATTCCCGAACTTAATAAAATTGCAGGAGAGTCAAACCAATTGGAGCACTCGAAAATTGGATGCAGCAACAATTTAAATGCGGCATGGTTTTGTAAGTTGAGGAAGTTTCTATCGAATTCGTCCTCTTGGTCTCATGTTTCCCTTAGATTTATAAATTGCTGTGAGATCAAGATGAAAGATTTGTTAATGGACCACATAGGTTCTACGCCTCGGGTGGACGTTTTAAATGTTAATATTGAATGGATGAATCAGAATTTTGTGGATGCTTTGCTATGGAGTTGTCATCCAAGGAGACTCAACCTATTCTCAAATGTTACTCCAACGATTACACATTTCATTGATCGTTTAGTGTTTATGAAGAATTCGAGTCATTCTACTTCTGATAGAAGCTTACCTTGGCATAGTCAATTAAAAGAAATAAAAGCTTTTGATGGAAAAAATCAATCGCTACCACTCATAAGTGGGGAGCTTGCAAAAAGGATCCGTATGGAGGGGGAGAAAGTTTATTTTTTATTAGATTGGTGTAGTTAAATTTAATTTGTTTCTATTTCAAATTGAATGCACTTATTCTTTTCTGCATTGGTTACAAGGTATTAGATATTAATAAAATAGAACTAAGAACATAATTTTAAACTTAAACTTGGATCTTATGGGTCCTTGCAAAAGCAAAACCATTTTTTAAAAAAAAAGTAATGAGTAATGCAAATTTCCTAAAAGGAAAGAGACTTAATTTCTACTTTAGAGTGTTTCAAACATAACTACAAATGTCTTCGATGTCATTCTTTCTAGGTAGTCCGTTGATTTCTAATTTTCTTATGCCACTCCCCACCGCGAACCACCCCCCTCCCTCGAGATTTGTTTTTATTTTTTATTTTTGAAATATATTTAAAATTTTAAAATTTTTATTTTTATGCCACCTCTTTACCCCGCCGCCAACCCCGTCAATTTTTGTAAAATTGAAATTCAATTTTGTAAGATTTCATTTTTACACCATCCTACCCCAACCACACCCTCAGACCCCCCCCCCCCGACGTCCCCCACAACGTCAATTTTTTCTTTAAAAAAATTAATTTTGAAAAATATTCCAGCGTCGGATTTTTGGGTCAGATCTCAGGGTTGAACTTTGAAAAAGTCGATGGGGTCATTTTCTAGTTCGGGTGTTAGAGTCGGGTTCTACATTGATTATCAGGTTGATTTTTGAGTTAAAAATTATTTTTCTAAAAAGAATTTCTAGTCTCAAACAAAAAGAAAAGATATTTTCTGAAATATATTTTTTATTCACCAATCAAATATTAAAAATTATTTTCTAGAAGATATTGTCCACTCAGTAACCAAACATAAGAAAATAAGTTAGAAATGTATTTGTTTTTTCCAAGAAAACATTTACCTTTGTAACAAACACACCCTAAAGAAGTTATAAAAAAAGAAAAAAGGATAATCTTTTTTAAATGAATTTAATTAAAAGCAAGGCGAATATGTTAATTGAAACATGTGACGTATATTTTCGACATTCTGGAGTTTTTATTTTTTATTTTTAAAAAAAAAACACAGAAAAATGTCTTGGGGATAATTTATATATAGTTTTTTTTTACTCTTTTTGCGGACACTTTAACTTTAATATTTGGCCGTTTGTAGAAGAAAATATTTTAAGTAGCGCATGGCGTTTTCGTTTGTTTTTTTTAAAAAATAATAAATTAAGCATGATATATTATCATTTTTTGTACAATTTTTTTTATTAATGAACCATGAATCATGATATACATGCAACACACATAATATTAAAAGCATGATTTCTTTTTAGAAATATAGATTGAACTAACTTTTTATCTTTCATTCAAACATTTCACAATAGGCAAAACAATTATAAAATATTATTCGGTTTTCGCACACTCTCACTTTTTAATACCAATTCAAATTAATCAGAATTTAATATATAAAAAATGATTCATTCAAATATTATTTGACGGTGTGATGAGGGACTAGGGAGATCTTTTAGTAATATAGAGCTCCTTATTTTTCTTAAAACAAAGTCATGAATGATAATATTGACATTAATATATACTGCAATAAACTTCACAACATTCATTGCAATTTGCCACTATAATTTATTCAATATAGAATGTAATCACCACAATTAAAGGAATATTATTGATTTCAAGGTCCTAATTATTATTTTCTACCAAAAATAAATCCTAATATTTACTGTAATTAAAATCTTGTCCAACATGAAATATAACTTAATTTATTTTTTCAAAGGTATATAAAATCATTTAATATATGTGATAGAATGAAAAATGTAGATTCTTACTTAATTTTCTTTCATTAAATCCTAAACGCATTAATTATTGCATACCTTTCCCAAATCCTAATGACTATATAAAATGCATAACACAACACAAGTTATGAAATAAAAATATTTGATCATACGAAATGACACATTTATATATGTCTATCTCGTTTTTTATAGTTTCTCTCACCTTATTGTTAACAAGCGTGAAAGCCGATTTGATAAATGATGTTTGCTCAAAAACACAAAAACCCGATATATGTTTATCAGCTTTAAAAGGGGATTCTCGATCTAAAGGTGCAAATCTTGAAGGCCTTGCGATTATCTCAATAGACATATCATTAAAGAACATGCAATCTACACATGATCTTGTTAATACATTGCTTAATCAAGCCACAGATCCAAAATTAAAGACGAGATATAGTTCGTGTTTGGAGAATTACAATGACGGTATTGATGATCTTAGAGGATTGCCTGATCTTTTAAAATCTAAAGACTATGCTGGTTTGAATATTCATGCATCTGCTGCTTTCGATGATTCTTCTACGTGTGATGACAATTTTTCAGATCCACCTGTTGAACCACCACAATTGAAAGCTGCTAGTGACAAGCTTCAAGGACTAATTGATATAATTTTGGTTATTAGCAATCTACTAAAAGGATAATAATAATATATAGGATATTACAATGACTTGAAAGTTTTATGAAATCAATATGCTTCATTTTTTTCAAGCCTTAATTACGTCTATTTTATTTTAACAAAATACCCTTAATTACAATGTAAAAAAAAAACTGCTGAAAAGGTTGAATTCTTAACTTCATAGTCGTAAGAATCAATTATACTTCCTCCGTCCCTAATTACTTGTCCACTTTTCTTTTCATAGTTGTCCATAATTACTTGTCCATTTTGACAAATCAAGAAAGGACAATTTTTTTTACCTATAATATCCTCAAATAAATGACTAATTACTTTGAAAAATGTAAAACTTTTTATCCACTTCATAATTAACAGGGGTAAAATGGTAAATTCACTATGTTATTAATTATTTTCTTATTATGTGTCATTTTTAAAGTGACCAACTAAATAAGGACGGAGAGAGTACTAAATTTATGGATGGGGTTGGAGTTTTTCCTAAGAGAGAGAAGAGAGTAAAATGACACTTATAATTATCTAAATTACATAACTCAAATAAGAAGAAAAAATAATACTAACAACGTATATTGTGTTAGTATTAATTAGTCATTAAGTACTATTCAAAATATTTAATTGTTTTTCTAAGTATCTTAAATAATAACAATCAATATTATAAAGACTATTTATGTTGAAACTAATTAAATTGTTATTCTTAAATACCTTAAAGAATAGTACTTAATGACTAGTTTATCTATTGTAAAGTCTTTTAATGAAGTAAGAAAAATTCAATCAATATTTTTAAGGATCCGAATGAATTCAAAGTAATATAAATAATTATAATTATGAATATAAATTAAAAACATAAGAGGGCTAGATATAGAGAAAAAAAAAAGGTCTTCTACTTTTTAAGTATTAAGTTCAAAATAGTTTTTAAAGTTTCATTAAACAACTTTAATTTTTAAGTATTGCAAAAATATTTCGATTACCATAAGATATTTATCAAAACTTAGCTTGTTAAATTTAGAGTGTTTGGTATTGCTACTAAAAATTAGCTTATTTTCAGAAACACTTTCTAAAACATACTTTTGAAAAAATATTTTCATCTTAGGAGTGTTAAAATGATTACATGTTTCATGGATGTATACGAAGAATTTGAGTTATTCTACTTTTCATAGAAACACGCCTTGATATAGTCAATTAAAAAAAATAAAAGCCTACAAATTTGTCTACTTGTTAATTTTGTAAGCTGATATTTGGTAGCATGGTATATTTCTCTATGAACAAATGAAGTCTGTTTTCCTTCTCCTGAGATGCTCATAAGGACTTCGAGCGCGTTTTCATTCTTCAATTTCATTTTTCAATTCCAGAACTAAGAGTGTGTATATATAGATCAAACTTAAAAACATCATTGTGTTCTAAATAGTAATTCAATTAAAGAACATGATAATACATTAAAAAAAATAATTTATTTAGACGTTTTCAAATAATAAAAAAAATATATTTATTCAGATTCTTCAAAAGTGTCGTATTCTTTAAATTTAGAATAATTAAAAAAATCCAAAACAAGAGTTTGGCAGGTAAAAAAATCGAGAAGTCCGCATATTCCTGCCAGTCTTATTTTTTTCTTGAAAATATTAGCTAGGGTACACTTAATTATTTTATTTGATAGTTTTAAAAAATAAAAAATAATTGACGTTTTTTTGTTTTTATTAGTAAAATGATTATATAATTTAAGTGGATTTCAACCATAAATTATTATATAGTACACATGACATTACTTGACCTAATTATACTTGACCGGATATTTTAATGCATAACAGCAAAAGACGCTTTATTTTTTCTTTTAAGGAATTCGTTTAGAAATAGAATTTTTAATATGTAGGGCTCTTTTTTTTGGGGGGGTATTTAGGGAAACCATAACCTATAAATTGAAGAATTGTATCATAGTTACTACATAGGATACGTTATCCTAAAATAAATCTATAAATTTTCATTAATATTAGGGTTTTGATCTCGACGACCATGGCTTTAAAAAAATACTCTGTTTACTTAGTTTTAAAGAAGCAACGTGGATGAGTGTTCTCTCCAAAACATGGCTTCAAGCATGGTCGACTCTTCCCAACTTAGAATTGTCTGTTAATTATTTTAAAGGCGATATAAAGATAGGGAACACAATCATGGAGAGATATAGGGACGGAAAAATCCCTATAGAAAAATTTGAATTACTTGAGTTGGATGCTGGTTCTGAAGAACTCTTCCGTATGATTGATAAGTGGCTTGACATTGCACTTGAGAATGGTGTAAAAGATCTTATCCTTAACTATACAACATACCCCGTGCCTATTTCAACAATCTTGGCAGCTAAATCTTTAAGAGAATTGTTTCTGCGTTTCGTTATCTAGTGGT
This sequence comes from Solanum lycopersicoides, assembly GCA_022817965.1. NCBI lineage: Eukaryota > Viridiplantae > Streptophyta > Magnoliopsida > Solanales > Solanaceae > Solanum > Solanum lycopersicoides. The sequence goes on along the minus strand of CM040626.1, from coordinate 101,599,698 downwards.
GTTATGAATTGCAAGTCTTTGAGAAATATTATTCTAACTAGTGTAACATTAGGCAACAACATGCTTCAAACTCTACTTAATAGTTGTCCCTTGATTGTTTCTTTCATCCTCCGGGATTGCTCGGGGAATCTTGGTAAGATTAAGTCGGATTCCTTGAAGGTCTTGAAGATTTATCAGTGTGACAGTACATGGGAGATTGATGCTCCGAAATTGGTATCACTTGACTATGTGGGGAGTCAAATTCCTCAACTTAAAATTGCAAGAGAGTCAACCCAATTGGAGTACTCAAAAATCTATGTTGAATGCATCGATAATTCAAATGCCGCATGGTTTTGTAAGTTGAGGAAGTTTCTTTCAAATTCATCCTCTTGGTCTCAAGTTTTCCTTCATTTTTCGAATTGCGGTGAGATCAACATGACAGATTTGAAAATGGACCAGATAGGGTCTACTCCTCGGGTGGACGTTTTAACCATAGCTCTATGTCTGGATCAGACTATGGAGTGTCCAACTTTTGTGGATGTTTTGCTATGGACTTGTCATCCTAGGAGACTCGACTTATTTTCAAATATAGAAACGATTACACGTTACTTTGATCGTTTATAGCATATGAAGAATTCAAGTCATTGTGTTTCTCATAAAAGCACACCTTTGCATAGTCAATTAAAAGAAATAAAAGCTTTCGATGGAGAAGATAAACCGCTGCAACTCAAAAGTGAGGAGTTTGCAGTAAGGACCCTTCTGAAGGGGAGGAGGAAGAGGAAGGGGACGGGGCTCGGGAAAATTTATTTTTTATTAGATTGGTGATTCAGTTAATTTATTTCTATTTCAAGTTGAATGCAAAGACTTGCTTGTTTGTTTTTTTGTTGTCAACATGAGCTAATATGCTTAATAAATCTATCTGAGTGCTTCCAATATTTGACAGCAGTACAATTTACATGGAACTACATTTCTACTTCTGTTATTATAATACAAAAATAATTTTGAGACACATTCCAATTCTTTCTAGTAGTCAAACATATTTGAAAACACTTCTAAGAGAGCCGATCTTGCTATATAGTACCGATCTGAGCCCAATCGAGCTTTGTTGCAGTAGAATCAGTGAAGTCCAAAAAACACCACATGCAGGGGAGGCAGGGCTAGCCCGGTAGCCGCCATGTAACGTGTATGAAACATATTTTTCATTAGAAATTGCTGACCTGAGCAGAAGCTTCAGTCGCATATTAAAACAACGAAGATCAACAAACACTGATAGTTTAGTAATCCGAAGTATACTTAGAGCCTGTTTTGATTAGCTTATTTAGGTGTTTTAAGCAGTTTTGTAGTGTTTGAGTAAAATAAAACAGCACCTGTTTTGAAAGATAGTTGATTCCATATTGAGTAGGAACTACACTTGAATTGCTTCTAAATTGGTTTTCATCTCTTACATGGTGATACATAACTATTGCACCTAATTAGATTAACTTTGATATTGTGAATGATAGAACAAATATACTCTAAACATGATTAAACAATCCACTATTACAGAAACTATTTTTAATTGATATAACAACGATGACAAACATTGTACTCTATCTACCTTTGAATAGATAGGGCGTTTTTAAACAAAGATCATCCTCATTACTTTTATCTTCTTAATTCGTACTTCTAACCCCATCCTAGACTCACGACGATCAAAGCAATTCAATTTGCTTTCTGAGATGCTCTATCCTTGTTCGGAACCATTGGTTATGTCAATGTTATTGACAATCTGAAAGACATTTCAAACTTTGATATTTGACCAAATAAGTAAAATAAAGAGAAGAGAGTCTGAAATAAACGACGTTGAGTGCAATTTAGCTTGAAGATGAAGACACCAAGAACTTGAACTATAATAATTGTTCTTGCGAAGAAGTTTTATGAAGCAAAAAGGACTAAAAAGATCTGCAAACAGATATGGTTCAAAGATGTTTCTAGTATAAGAATTATCTTCTTGTTTTAAACTTGAGAAAAGAAACAAAATTTAAAGGCTCTTGAGAAAATTGTATAGAGAATTGATCTTATGACTAATTTATCACATGATTGTTTTCATCTGACATTTTGTAGCCTCTGATTTTGACGTTGCATTACCGGCTATGTTACTCAAACTCTTCGAAAATGTCAACGGATATGTGTCGAATCCTTACAAAAATAATAAATTTTTGAGAATCCGACATGAAGGCAACAACAATTTTGAAGAGTCCGAACAACTTAGATTACTGCTACCTTCTTCAACAAAGGGCTAACTAAGCTTTCGATGTAGTTCTTTGTCTTACCAAGGTGATCACTGTTGGAAACCTAACCGAGTCATTATTTGGATGATAAATCATTAGAAATGATCTTAAATAAAATTTCACCTTCAATTGACATGCAAAATGGCAGTGACAAAAAATCATACCCAACTAAATTGTTGACACCCAATTTTAATCGATCTATATATTCACATTGCTATTTGATTAATAAATGTTTTTTAAACTAATTTTGTTTATTTATATAAACTAATGTCTTACATGTCATTTTTTGTCCTAAGTGGTGTCCTACGTGTATCGTGCCATGTCGGACTCATATGTCTACTTGTTCAAGTTTATATAAGTTTATGTGTCTACTTATGCATACCCAAAATTGAAGGGCATAAATGTGAAATATGACCAAGTTAAAGGACATATTTATGTATTATGCCTTGCTAATTAGATTACAATCTATTCAACAAATTTTTTTCTCCAAAGTTATTTAAATTCCATCATTTCTATCCAATTTTGTATCAATTTTAATCTAATTGATCAACATGGCCCAATTTTATATCCCAATTTCTATTGAAATACATCCATCTCAGAGAAAAGGATCAAAATTGTCCTTTATCTTTGAATTAAGTATTAAAGTAATCCTTTTTTTAACATGGGCCACTAATAGTCCTTCATGTATCAAGAGTTGGTACACTTATAGTACTCTTCTAGACATCTGTGTGTTTTTTTAACGGAGCTTTTCTTTGCACGTGAGAAATCATATGCACGATAACTCCGTTTTCATCGATGCAAGATAGTTTTCCCCTTTTTCACCGATAACTCTATTTTCACCATAACCAGATTTTCTCGTTCTTCTCCGATAACTCCGTTTCACCATTGCGAACCAGATTTTCCCCTTCTTCTCTGTAGTATCCATCTATAATTCTCTGTTTTATGGATGCGAAGCAGTCTTCAACAACGAAATTGCACAAGAACAATTGCACTAGATTTACACTGATATAACATTGAGATTGCGCCAAAACAACAGCTGAAAAAAATATCAAAACTGTACTAAAATTGCACCAGCAAAGTATCGAAACGACACCAACATTACACCAAAAAAGTATCACCAGAATCACCCTAAAACAACATAAACTGCACCAAAAACAACAATATAAAAACATTAAAACTGCAAAAAAGACCTACACCAGAATAGCACAAAAAAAGCAGTTGAAAGCACCGAATCGGCATGAAAACAACACCAAAACTCCACAATAAAAACACCAAAACTAAGCCAGAAATCGCACCTAAACAACAGCACCATATTCACACTAAAACATCACTAGAATTGCATAAAAAACCGCACCAGATTCCCACAAAAACTACATCAAACAAATAAAGAAACTGAAAACTATGGCAAAATATAATTCACTTTAAACACATACTATTATGCCGTAATTTTACTATCTTTAGAAAAATCACTTTTTGAAATATTTCTAAGTATAAAACAATTTGAGAAAAATACTTAGAAAAGAGTCGCCACTTAATTTTTTAAAGAAATTAAGAAAACTTAATTTAAAAGATTTTAACAGATTAAATCTTAATAAATTGAGAGAAAATGGGTAAGAGGTTCTTATTTACGCTTCAAGAAGGTTTTTAAGGCATTTGAAGCGTCCGCTAACATGCGGTTATCCTACGACTTAGGTTAATTATTTTGATTATTTTTTTTTAAAAAAATATTTAATATAGAAATAATATTATTAATTTACAACACTCGAATAACTTGAAAAAATAATAAAGAGAACAATTTTTTTTTTTTTTTATTTTTTTATTTTTTTTTAGAAAATGGAATCTTAATTGAAACCAATTCATCCTCTTGGTCTCAAGTTTTCCTTCATTTTTCGAATTGCGGTGAGATAAACATGACAGATTTGAAAATGGACCAGATAGGGTCTACTCCTCGGGTGGACGTTTTAACATAGCTCTATGTCTGGATCAGACTATGGAGTGTCCAACTTTTGTGGATGTTTTGCTATGGACTTGTCATCCTAGGAGACTCGACTTATTTTCAAATATAGAAACGATTACACGTTACTTTGATCGTTTATAGCATATGAAAAATTCAAGTCATGTGTTTTTCATAAAAGCACACCTTTGCATAGTCAATTAAAAGAAATAAAAGCTTTCGATGGAGAAGATAAACCGCTGACTCAAAAGTGAGGAGTTTGCAGTAAGGACCCTTCTGAAGGGGAGGAGGAAGAGGAAGGGGACGGGGCTCGGGAAAATTTATTTTTTATTAGATTGGTGATTCAGTTAATTTATTTCTATTTCAAGTTGAATGCAAAGATCTTGCTTGTTTGTTTTTTTGTTGTCAACATGAGCTAATATGCTTAATAAATCTATCTGAGTGCTTCCAATATTTGACAGCAGTACAATTTACATGAACTACATTTCTACTTCTGTTATTATAATACAAAAATAATTTTGAGACACATTCCAATTCTTTCTAGTAGTCAAACATATTTGAAAACACTTCTAAGAGAGCCGATCTTGCTATATAGTACCGTATCTGAGCCCAATCGAGCTTTGTTGCAGTAGAATCAGTGAAGTCCAAAAAACCCACATGCAGGGGAGGCAGGGCTAGCCCGGTAGCCGCCATGTAACGTGTATGAAACATATTTTTCATTAGAAATTGCTGACCTGAGCAGAAGCTTCAGTCGCATATTAAAACAACGAAGATCAACAACACTGATAGTTTAGTAATCCGAAGTATACTTAGAGCCTGTTTTGATTAGCTTATTTAGGTGTTTTAAGCAGTTTTGTAGTGTTTGAGTAAAATAAAACAGCACCTGTTTTGAAAGATAGTTGATTCCATATTGAGTAGGAACTACACTTGAATTGCTTCTAAATTGGTTTTCATCTCTTACATGGTGATACATAACTATTGCACCTAATTAGATTAACTTTGATATTGTGAATGATAGAACAAATATACTCTAAACATGATTAAACAATCCACTATTACAGAAACTATTTTTAATTGATTAACAACGATGACAAACATTGTACTCTATCTACCTTTGAATAGATAGGGCGTTTTTAACAAAGATCATAAAAATATATTTATTCAGATTCTTCAAAAGTGTCGAATTCTTTAAATTTAGAATAATTAAAAAATCCAAAACAAGTACGAGTTTGGCAGGTAAAAAAATCGAGAAGTCCGCATATTCCCGCCAGTCTTATTTTTTTCTTGAAAATATTAGTTAGGGTACACTTAATTATTTTATTTGATAGTTTTAAAAAATAAAAAATAATAGACGGTTTTGTTGTTTTTATTATTAAAATGATTATATAATTTAAGTGGATTTCAACCATAAATTATTATATAGTACACATGACATTACTTGACCTAATTATACTTGACCGGATCATTTAATGCATAACAGCAAAAGACGCTTTAATTTTTCTTTTGAGGAATTCGTTTAGAAATAGAATTTTTAATACGTAGGGCTCTTTTTTTTTTTTTTTTTTTTTTTTTTTTGGCATTTAGGGAAACCATAACCTATAAATTGAAGAATTGTATCATAGTTACTATATAGGATATGTTATCCTAAAATAAATCTATAAATTTTCATTAATATTAGGGTTTTGATCTCGACGACCATGGCTTTCAAAAAATACTCTGTTTTCTTAGTTTTAAAGAAGCAACGTGGATGAGTGTGCTCTCCAAAACATGGCTTCAAGCATGGTCGACTCTTCCCAACTTAGAATTGTCTGTTAATTATTTTAAAGGCGATATAAAGATAGGGAACACAATCATGGAGAGATATAGGGACGCAAAAATCCCTATAGAAAAATTTGAATTACTTGAGTTGGATGCTGGTTCTGAAGAACTCTTCCGTATGATTGATAAGTGGCTTGACATTGCACTTGAGAATGGTGTAAAAGATCTTATCCTTAACTATACAACATACCCCGTGCCTATTTCAACAATCTTGGAAGCTAAATCTTTAAGAGAATTGTTTCTGCGTTTCGTTATCTAGTGGTGTTATGAATTTCAAGTCTTTGAGAAATATTATTCTAACTAGTGTAACATTAGGCAACAACATGCTTCAAACTCTACTTAATAGTTGTCCCTTGATTGTTTCTTTCATCCTCCGGGATTGCTCGGGGAATCTTGGTAAGTTTAAGTCGGATTCCTTGAAGGTCTTGAAGATTTAAGAGTGTGACAGTACATGGGAGATTGATGCTCCGAAATTGGTATCACTTGACTATGTGGGGAGTCAAATTCCTCAACTAAAAATTGCAAGAGAGTCAAGCCAACAGGGGTGGCCTTGTTGAAGACCGACCTTCTTGCCATCTTAGTGGAGCAGTCATTCTTTCCATAGGAATTTCTCTTGGTGTTAACCAGATAGAGAGCACCTGCTCTGATACCACTTGTTGGAATGTATGCACCCACCAATCAGTCAAGGACCAGGTTCCTTGACTCAGCAAGAACAGTAACTAAAAGTTGCGTCCACCTGTTTTGATGGGACCAGGTCCTCAGTAAAATTACAATAACAGACAGTAAAAACAAGTGTTGAAAGTAAATATTGACAAACAACTTTACGTGGTAACCTCCTTGCTCAAGGGAGGAAAACCACGACCTGTTCTCAACAGGACTTTTTAAACCGCTTTCACTAATCTTCAACAAGCAAAAGTAAAAGACGATTACAATACGAGATTAGCATGCTAATCTCCACACTAAGCAATACCACCTATTACTTAGATGAGCCAGAGCAGATACAACACTGCCCACTAAGCTATCACCCCTAGATAACTTAGACTTCAAAGTTACTCCTAACTATGTTCTTACAAGACTCAAACCAGGTTTGAAACGTTTCTAACAATCAATGAAACGAATCCTACAAGTTAAGCTCAATACAAATATTCAAGAACAACAGCAGGTACGGAAAGCACTTCTTCTCTTGATCAGGTCCTTGCTGTAAGTATTCTTGTGCTTGAGTTCTTCCTTGAAGATGGCCTTCTCCTTTTTGAGCTCTTTTTGGTTTTAGTTTGCCAAATCTTTTGTTTGTGTTTGTTGGAAAGAGATAATATAATTCCTCACAAGTTTGTTGAAGTTATCCCATTGGCTGAAGACCTGCTGTTGGAAAAGCTGTGCACCTACCGCATCAGAGGTGGCATCTTTTCTGACAGTTGTCTTTTCACCTTTTCACGTCGCAGTCTTGCGGGGACCAGGTCCCATGCAAACTTCTTTGTGAGATCTTGAAAAGGCTTGTTGGCTGAATTTCTTCTTTGGATGAATGAATATAATATGGTGTTTGTCATGCTAAAAATATCAAACATAAAGAGTTATTAACCGTTGGACAAACACCCTCCTCCATTCTGATTGGTGTAGTACGCTGACGCCTCACCAACCTCTGACGTGACAGCTTTACAGTTGTAACCCATTATGTATCTGATAGAGGAAACTCTGCTTGGACCAGGTCCCTGCATTTGTGAGATACTGAAACATACAATCTCGTTCGCTCTTCTTATTGGTGTAGGACACTGCACTTTTCACCTACCACCTGACATGACAACTTTGACAGTTGTACCCCATTTGTATCCGGACGAGAGCAGTCTACCAGGGACCAGGTCCCCGCATTTGTGAGGATCATCAAAACACCTAGAATATAACAGTTTCCCCCTTTTTGATGATAGCACACAAATATACCTCACACTGAGTTTATCATTCATCTCACTGTCAGCAGTTCCAATAACAAGGATCTGGTTTCTTGTTAGATCGATAAGTTTGTTAAATCATCAAAACTTCATATCAAGTTTGAGCTATCATCTCAAATCAAATTCGAACTAACATTTTCCCCCTTTTTGATGATAACATATTTATTCACCAGTTCCCCCTATCAAAAAGAATTCTTGGGGTAACTTGAGTTGAATCATCCCCAAATTTTGTCAAATCATCAAAACATCAATATAGCATTTTCCCTCTTTCTGATGATGACAAACATATTCACTAGTTCCCTATATCAATAAGAACTCTTGGGGTAACTGGAGTTTCACCATATCAAAGTTTGTCAACTCATCAAAACACGAGCATATCATTTTCCCCCTTTTTGATGATGACAAACTTGTTCAACTTCTTTCCCCTGTCGGCAGGACCAGGTCCTCTTCAGGTAGCTAGCATTGATTCCCCCTGTTGGCAGAACCGTTTCCTCTTCAGGTAGTTAGCATTGATTCCCCTTGTCGGCAGAACCGTTTCCACTTCAAGTAGCTAGCATTGATTCCCCCTATTGGCATGACCCATGTCTTCTTCAAATAGCTAACATCATTGATCTCATACCTTAACAATTTTACCCCTTTTGACATTATTAAAAAGGATTAAAGCAGTAAACCAAGTTGACAGAAATGTAGTTCCAACAAATTCATGGCCACTTGGGCAACACTTAACATGAGTAAAAATTGCGTAAAGTAATGAGACAAGCCAGTAGAAGCAAGAAATTCTTCATTCATAAATAAAAGATCAGCCATCAAAGCATTGCAAATATCATTAAGAATGAGAACCAAGACGATGCCTACTGAATTTCAATTAAATAGAGGAATGAAGATTGACACAAGAATTTAGGGAAAGAAGGGATGACTTGGAAGCAAGGAATTGAAAGAGTAGAGTGAATAAAGCATATCCCTAAGCATGAGATTTTTAGAATCTTCTCTTAATGTTCAACATGCTGTACAACCCAACCTGTATGTTGAATCTTCAGGGCTGTCATTTTTTTTTGTTTTGGCACCTGGTCCCTCTGATAGTATTATTTCAGAAGCTGGATTTTTGGACAACCCATTTCAGCATTCCAGTTAACACGAGCAAATGTTATAGCTTCCAACACCAGCCTGAGTTTCTCATAACAGAAAGATTGGTAACACAAACAACTCAAGGCCTCCGAGATGAATAGATCAACAATTGAGGAACCAAGACGTTTTTTTCTTTTTTTAATTAATTTTTTTTATCAAACCCCTTTCTATTCAGAATATTTTGAGTTCTCAGAATATCAACTTCTCCCTTTTCAGACATCATCTTTTCCACTTCTTCATATTTCATGGGGTACCTGGTCCCTCTTCACACTTAAAACATCTTCATAAGAGAAATCTCCAGTAAGAGCAAAGGGTTTAACAACTTGAAGTGTGTTTTGAGAGAAGAGAAAGGAGAATTTAAAAATGAACTCTGATATTTGGAAGGTAAATTGATTTTTCTGGGAAAATAGAAAGAAATATGGAATATAAAGATAAAGAGAGGAAGTATCATTTTGGTACTCAAATTATGATTCAGATTCCTGAATGACAGAGATGTGGCAATTGCAACGGTTCTCATGCATAATTCAAATTGCAATGATAAGAGTGCTAACCTTCGAGAAAGGACCAGGTCCCTCTCTGTAGTTTGAATGTCATTGCCTAGATCTGTCCTGACCTCTCTTTTCCATCAGTCCTTTTTCCATGTGTGTATACCTACAAAAGGTATGAAACTGAACTTGCTAAAACATACATAACTGAAAAGCAAGGATACCTGCTCCCTTTGCATAGTCATGAATGAGTTGATTGCTTCAGGCAGGATCCATTCAAGAAGGTTTTAGCATTTCCATCATCAGCTTGATTAGTTCAGCCAAATTTTTGTGAACTTCATATTATTGCTTGTTCCACAAGGGTTGAGTCCATCAAGCTGCACTAGCTACATTTCTGCCTCAGTTATTGAAAGAGTGACTGAATCTTGCCTTTTAGTTCCCCATGATTGAAAGATCAGCCTGTAACAGAAGTCACTTCTGAGGTACTCTTTCCATCAACTAGATACCCAGCACAACATCACCATGTACGCGAACTCAAACCGTCTCCTGCTGGACAGAATAAGACCAGGTCCCCTGTCTTCTTCAAAATTCTTCAAATTCTACTAGCAGCCTTCAAAGGTGATTTCTTTGTACATGAGTCGAGTCTTTGAACCCGGTTCATCAATATCCAGCTTCAAGTTAGTGCCCAAGAAAGTATGAATTGTCGAGGCACCTAAAACATGAAACCATTTCAGCAGCTTCTTTGAACTGGTACCAAGTCCCTTTCTATGTTCAGACAGCAATTGCCCTGATCATGTTATGCTATCTTCTTCCTTTCAGCTAAGCCACTATGAGTACATACATGTTCTTGACAAGCTGGTCCTTACTTAAGACTAAGGTGAAGATGTCAGCCACTTGATGCTCCATTTTGCAAAACTCCATGATGACATCACCCTTCTTTCTCATTGTCTTGACTTCAAGTATGTTAAGCCATTTAAGCAGCTCAATGATGTATTATTCTTGACAACCAAAGATACCTTTTGAGATTTGCTTGATCTACAGCTCCAAGAAGAGATTTAATTCTTCCATTATGTTTATTTCAGCACTCACTTTTAATGAGTGAAATAGAAATAAATTCTTCACGTAACAACTCAAAGATTGCCTCAAAGATGACATCATCAATATGTACCTGAATGATCAACTATTTCTTTCATAGTGAATTCAAAGAGAGAGGTTTTTTGACAATTTTACCTCTCTTGAAGCCATTGTTGAGGAGCAACTTGGACAACCGATCAGCTTGTTGGGGAACTGACTGTCCGAATTTGCTTCTTTCAAACTGAGCTTGATTAGCTTCTTCATTATCACTTTCAGAATTCACATTATCAGTTTTAACTGCATCATCTTTGTTCAACACTGTCTAGAGGACCGGGTCCTTCTTCAAGTTCATAATCTGCATCATCTTCTTTGAGATTGCTGGATTCATAAAGAGAATGTTCTTCAACAAGCTCACTATTTAGATCATCTCTCTGAATCTAAACAGATCTTCTATCTCAGAATCTTCTTTGTTTTGCAGCTTACTTCTCAATTCTTCTAGGCGCATCAAAAATCACATGAACACCCCTTTTTAATGCATACATTTTTGTGCACCGGATAAGCTTTGCAGGAGGATGAACATCTCACAAATACTCTTACAAACTTCATTGAGATTAAGGTTCTCAATATCATCATTTCAGTCACAGAACATGTAACATTCATCACTTCAGTCGAAAGTTTCCTTGAAAGATTCAAAGTCTGCATATTTCACTTGAAGGATGGTCTGAGCTGCTTCTCTTTAACACCATTGTCACAACCTTTGTCATCTTCAAATATCATTTTATGCAGATTGGGACCAGGTCCCCCCCCCACAGGTTTGTGCAGCAAAGCAACACACACATGAGCACGTCTCTTGTGTCATACCTCAACATTCTTACCTCGAGCATTAAGTTCAGTGAGACTGTCACAATGAGCAGTAAACAGATCAGCAATACACATGTTCTTGCATCTCTCATCTATCAAGATCGTCGCCCGAGAGAGCAAGTTTGTGACCACACATTCTTTCTAATAAGAACTTCACATAATTTCATTCATAGTAAATCTATGAAACACTTGAAAGATTGTACTTCAATCATTGACATAGTACACATCCTCAATAGTGTATTCCATAGATTTTCCAAACATGCCTTCCCCAAAAAAAGCATACCTTTTCTTGCCATCACCAAATACGACACCTCCACCTTGAAGTGCCTTGAGAGAGAGAGGAAGTTTTTCAGTTTCCAGTGCTTTGAGCATCCGCCATTCATGAATCAACACTGGTTGCTGCCATTTCCTCTCACAAGAAAATCATATCACCTGTTAGCCTTGGGAACCCACTTTAGTTGGAGTTCCCAGTAAGCAGTTAAAGGAGTGATAAGAGAATTCTTTGTCTAGTGAGGAAGATTTATTTTTTTAACTTAGGAACAGAAGCACGACAAGGTCCCTTCTTCTGCAAGTTCTTCTGTTGACCAGTATGACCAGGTCCCTTCTTCTGCAATTTGTTTTGTTTACCAGCATGACCAGGTTCCTTCTTCTGCAAGTTCTTCTGTTTACCAGGTCCCTTCTTCTGCTAGTTCTTGTGCTGACCAGGTCCCTTCTTCTGCTTGTTGCTTTGTTGACCAGGTCTCTTCTTTTTCTTGTTCCTCTGTTCAGAAGATTTTGCGAGGTTATCTTGAGTACTTTTACAAGCGGGACAGTCCTTCTTCAAATGACCATCACGACTACAATGAAAGCACAACAACTTGTCATGCACAGACACAATTTTGTTATGGAGATTGTAACAAGGACCTTTGCTGGAATTTCCTAACCCTTTACTATCATTTTGACCTTGACTGGTAAGATTTGCAAGTAATTTTGAAGAGGTGGCCCATTTGAGAGATTTGTTCAGTTCTTTTTTGACGTGGACCAAGTCCTTTTCTAACTGATTATTTCTCTCCAAGGCCATAGCAAGTTTTGTTTCAGCAGTGTTCAGACTAGCTTCTAGCTCCATTTGTATACTACTAGCCTCTCCTTTCCCTTTGCCAGATTTCTCACTCAACATCTTCAACTTTTCCTTGAGTTCTAAATTTTCAGCCTTTAGAACTATCAATTTTTCTTCCATAACAGACATTTGGTCAACCAAGGCTACCTTTTCTTCATGAAGAATATCTAGGTTGTTGTTCATCACCTCCCTTTCAGTTGTTGACTCAATGATAGAGTCAATCAAAACAGAAGCTAGAGTTCTCAACTTCTTAACACAATAAACATTCAAGTTTTGCTTAAGATCAGAAAGGGGTACCTCTTCTTCATCTTTCTCATCATCAGATTTCGCCATAAATGCTTCATCATATTTTGACACCTTGGAAGCTAATGATTCATCCCTTTCAGTATCTTCCTTTTGATCAACATCCCCAGTCAAATCTGCCCTTGTTTCCTCAGTTCTCTCATACGTAGTTCTCAGCAGATCCCAAATTTCTGTAGCTGATTCGCACGAAGAGATCATATTATATACAGTTAGAGCGATTCCACACATTATGAACTTTTTAGCCTTGTAGTTTTTCTCAACTTTTCGTTTGTGAAAATCATTGTATTGCTGTCGAGTTTTGACAATGTGTGACATCCCCATATTTTACTTCAATAAATGGGACACACGGACTGTCACAAATAACATCCCACAACTCGCAATCTTCAGACAATATGAAGTCAATCATGTAATGTTTCCACCACCGATAGTGCTGACCATCGAACAGGGGTGGCCTTGTTTAAGACCGACCTTCTTGCCATCTTAGTGGAGCAGTCATTCTTTCCATAGGAATCTCTCTTGGTGTTAACCAGATAGAGAGCACCTGCTCTGATACCACTTGTTGGAATGTATGCACCCACCAATCAGTCAAGGACCAGGTTCCTTGACTCAGCAAGAACAGTAACTAAAAGTTGCGTCCACCTGTTCCGATGGGACCAGGTCCTCAGTAAAATTACAATAACAGACAGTAAAAACAAGTGTTGAAAGTAAATATTGACAAACAAATTTACGTGGAAACCTCCTTGCTCAAGGGAGGAAAACCACGACCTGTTCTCAACAGGACTTTTCAAACCACTTTCACTAATCTTCAACAAGCAAAAGTAAAAGACGATTACAATACGAGATTAGCATTCTAATCTCCACACTAGACAATATCACCTATTACTTAGATGAGCCAGAGCAGATACAACACTGCCCACTAAGCTATCACCCCTAGATAACTTAGACTTCAACTAAGCGGATGCCACACCGCCCACTATACTAACCCAACTGATTAATATAGACTTTTACAATAAGACACAAAGTTACTCCTAACTATGTTCTTACAAGACTCAAACCAGGTTTGAAACGTTTCTTACAATAAATGAAACGAATCCTACAAGTTAAGCTCAATACATATATTCAAGAACAACAGCAGGTACGGAAAGCACTTCTTCTCTTGATCAGGTCCTTGCTGTAAGTATTCTTGTGCTTGAGTTCTTCCTTGAAGATGGCCTTCTCCTTTTTGAGCTCTTTTTGGTTTTAGTTTGCCAAATATTTTATTTGTGTTTGTTGGAAAGAGATAATATAATTCCTCACAAGTTCGTTGAAGCCATCCCATTGGCTGAAGACCTGCTGTTGGAAAAGCTGTGCACCTACCGCATCAGAGGTGGCATCTTTTCTGACAGTTGTCTTTTCACCTTTTCACGTCGCAGTCTTGCGGGGACCAGGTCCCATGCAAACTTCTTTGTGAGATCTTGAAAAGGCTTGTTGGCTGAATTTCTTCTTTGGATGAATGAATATAATATGGTGTTTGTCATGCTAAAAATATCAAACATAAAGAGTTATTAACCGTTGGACAAACACCCTCCTCCATTCTGATTGGTGTAGTACGCTGACGCCTCACCAACCTCTGACGTGACAGCTTTACAGTTGTAACCCATTATGTATCTGATAGAGGAAACTCTGCTTGGACCAGGTCCCTGCATTTGTGAGATACTGAAACATACAATCTCGTTCGCTCTTCTTATTGGTGTAGGACACTGCACTTTTCACCTACCACCTGACATGACAACTTTGACAGTTGTACCCCATTTGTATCCGGATGAGAGCACTCTACCAGGGACCAGGTCCCCGTATTTGTGAGGATCATCAAAACACCTAGAATATAACATTGAGTAAAATAAAACAGCACCTGTTTTGAAAGATAGTTGATTCCATATTAAGTAGGAACTACACTTGAATTGCTTCTAAATTGGTTTTCATCTCTCACATGGTGATACATAACTATTGCACCTAATTAGATTAACTTTGATATTGTGAATGATAGAACAAATATACTCTAAACATGATTAAACAATCTACTATTGTAGAAACTATTTTTAATTGATATAACAACGATGACAAACATTGTACTCTTATCTACCTTTGAATAGATAGGGCGTTTTTAAACAAAGATCATCCTCATTACTTTTATCTACTTAATTCGTACTTCTAACCCCATCCTAGACTCACGATCAAAACAATTCAATTTACTTTCTGAGATGCTCTATCCTTGTTCGGAACCATTGGTTATGTCAATGTTATTGACAATCTGAAAGACATTTCAAACTTTGATATTTGACCAAATAAGTAAAATAAAGAGAAGAGAGTCTGAAATAAACGACGTTGAGTGCAATTTAGCTTGAAGATGAAGACACCAAGAACTTGAACTATAATAATTGTTCTTGCGAAGAAGTTTTATGAAGCAAAAAGGACTAAAAAGATCTGCAAACAGATATGGTTCAAAGATGTTTCTAGTATAAGAATTATCTTCTTGTTTTAAACTTGAGAAAAGAAACAAAATTTAAAGGTTCTTGAGAAAATTGTATAGAGAATTGATCTTATGACTAATTTATCACATGATTGTTTTCATCTGACATTTTGTAGCCTCTGATTTCGACGTTGCATTACCGGCTATGTTACTCAAACTCTTCAAAAATATCAACGGATATGTGGGATCCTTAAAAAAAAAAAAAATTTGAGAATCCGACATGAAGGCAACAACAATTTTGAAGAGTCCGAACAACTTAGATTACTGCTACCTTCTTCAACAAAGGGCCAACTAAGCTTTCGATGTAGTTCTTTGTCTTACCAAGGTGATCACTGTTGGAAACCTAAACGAGTCATTATTTGGATGATAAATCATTAGAAATGATCTTAAATGAAATTTCACCTTCAATAGACATGCAAAATGGCAGTGACAAAAAATCATACCCAATTAAATTGTTGACACCCAATTTTAATCGATCTATGTATTCACATTGCTATTTGATTAATAAATGTTTTCTAAACTAATTTTGTTTATTTATATAAACTAATGTCTTACATGTCATTTTTTGTTCTAAGTGGTGTCCTACGTGTATCCTGCCATGTCAGACTCATGTGTCTACTTGTTCAAGTTTATTCAAGTTTAAGTGTCTACTTATGCATACCCAAAATTGAAGGACATAAATGTAAAATATGACCAAGTTAAAGGGCATATTTATGTATTATGCCTTGCTAATTAGATTACAATCTATTCAACAATTTTTTTTCTCCAAAGTTATTTAAATTCCATCATTTCGATCCAATTTTGTATCTATTTTAATCTAATTGATCAACATGGCCCAATTTTATATCCCAAATTCTATTGAAATACATCCATCTCAGAGAAAAGGATCAAAATTGTCCTTTATCTTTGAATTAAGTATTAAAGTAATTCTTTTTTTAATATGGGCCACTAATAGTCCTTCATGTATCAAGAATTGGTACACTTATAGTACTCTTTCAGACATCTGTCTGTTTTCTTAACGGAGCTTTTCTTTGCACGTGAGAAATCATATGCACGATAACTCCGTTTTCATCGATGCAAGCTAGTTTTCCCCTTTTTCACCGATAATTCTATTTTCACCATTACCAGATTTTCTCGTTCTTCTCCGATAACTCGGTTTCACCATTGCGAACCAGATTTTCCCCTTCTTCTCTGTAGTATCCATCTATAATTCTCTGTTTTATGGATGCGAAGCAGTCTTCAACAACGAAATTGCACAAGAACAATTGCACTAGATTTACACTGATATAACATTGAGATTGCGCCAAAACAACAGCTGAAAAAAACATCAAAATTGCACTAAAATTGCACCAGCAAAGTATCAAAATGACACCAACATTACATCAAAAAAGTATCACCAGAATCACCCTAAAACAACATAAACCGCACCAAAAACAACAGTATAAAAACATTAAAACTGCAAAAAAGACCTACACCAGAATAGCGCAAAAAAAGCAATTGAAAGCACTGAATCGGCATGAAAACAACACCAAAACTCCACAATAAAAACACCAAAACTAAGCCCGAAATCGCACCTAAACAACAACACCACATTCACACTAAAACATCACTAGAATTGCATAAAAAACCGCACCAGATTCCCACAAAAACTACATCAAACAAATAAAGAAACTGAAAACTATGGCAAAATATAATTCACTTTAAACGCATACGATAGATCTATTTTAACTAAACAATTGATTTATTTAATAATGTGAGTCCACTTTGTTTGGGTTTGTTGTGAATCTTTCATTTCTTCACCTCATCCTACTTCTCCTTGTTTCATATTTTTCTGTCGAACTTCAACACATTCCAATCTGACTTGGAAGCACAATACATATATTTTATGTTAGTTTAATATATTTTATGTTAGTTTAAGATGATTGAATGATGAAACAATGCAATATGATGTTTTATGAAATAATGCAAATATGATGGAAACTCGATATTCCCCTTCTTTTCCAATAACTTTGTTTGAACTCAAAGATAAAGATTGATTTTGATCCTTTTCCCCGTTTAAGCAAATAAGAGTCCAAGTGTAGTACCCTCCCAATTAAATTTAATTCAAAATCTTGTTACTAGTATGTTACCAATAATGAGCACACACCCGATAATCACCATAATCTCCAAAATTTATAGCTTTTTCTCCTCGAGTTCAAATAATCTATGTTGAGAACCTTGAAAACGACTCGATGAAGATTGGTTAACATCCATAAAAAACAAAGAATTAGGATGAATAATATAAAAAGGAGAAAATTGGGTTTGCAATGGTGAAAATAGTTAAGGGTAAAACTACCTTGCAATTGTGAAAATAGTTGAGGAAAAAACTAGCTTGCAATGGTGAAACAGAATTATCGTTCATATGCTTTTTCACGTGTAAAGAAAAGCTCTAGATGTTTGGAAGAATATTAGAAGTGTACTGATTCTTGAAATATGGTGGACTATTAGTGTTCTATGTTAAAAGACGAGAATTATTTAATACTTAATTCAAAAATAAAAGGACAATTATGATATTTTTAGCTCCATCTCACGTCTTTGATCAACGCCCCACATTTATTTTTTCAATTTTCTTTTCTAATTTATGTCCAAAACCCCACATTCCAATTTCTCACAAAACCACCGCACCTCAGCCTCTCTCCGCCCCCACCTCGCCTCCGACCACCGCTCCACCAGCAAACGCTATCGAGCAACCTAGCGCAGCCGCTGCTCCACCGGCGAACAACTCCCTCCCTCTTCCCTTTCCCCCTCTCCTCCGCTCTATCTTCCCCTTGTCACCTTCACTGTTCAGCCAGCATCACCAGCGAATCAGAAACACGTTCTCCTCTCTAATGTGTTCCGAAAAACTCCGATAGGTTTCTTACAAATTGATTCGGGTATCGTCTTTCCAACATCTCTTCCATCCACTCTTTGTTAGAATTTCTGAAAATTTTCTACCATTAGCTTCTGATTTAGGTATGTTTATGATTACTAATTGTACGAATTTGCTTTCAGTTAATCCTTAATTCTTTATTATTCTTCGTTGTAGCTTGTTCAAGTAGATTGATTTTGTATTTACATGCTCTGTATCCTATTAATTATGGATCGATACCCAAATCAAGTGATGTTGAACAATATACTTTCCCTCCTTATGTGATCTCATGACACTTACTTATGCGGTAATTGTATCAATCTGCTTCTTTCCTTTCTTAAGCTAGATATGGTGACTTGATACAGCCTCGGTTTAGCAATTTGATGTTGGCATGTTAGATTTACAACCATCTTGAATAATCGCCTAATTTTCCATTGTTAACTGATTTCCACTCTTTAATTAGACTGGAACATCTTTAGTACGTTGTATTTATGAATGATGAATGAATGCCGAGATCAATTTGCTTTCCTCCTCTTTTGCTTCATTTATGCTCGGTTAATTCATACTCTCTTATTTGTTTCCTCCACGGATATCTTGATGAGTTAGCTCTTATGGTAAGTTTGAACTTGTGGAAGTTTGTATTTATTCTTACAATGAATTCCGGCGTGACTTTACACACTTTTATAGAGAAGCCCCTTTGTACTTGGTCTTGTGTTTTGGAAAATCTGATTCGGTTGTCTAAGAAAAGGATTTCCTAGATTAGTGTTGTGAATTATTTTTGCATTTTTCTCTTCTTGTTTGGTTACTACTTCTATGTTATATAAATAACTCCTTTCCTCTCTACTTGGCAGTGGACTGATCACTGGAAAAATCCCCTCAAGCTCTCGTTCTCTTCAAAATGAATGAGAAATCTCTCGAGCTCTCCTCCTCATCTCTACAATAAGTCTGAACACTGAAAGTTCTTTACTTTTGGCTCATTTTGCCATATCACTGGTTAGTTCTCTTAACAATGCATTCGATACCTATGTGGTAGTTTTGTATATCTTTACTTTTGCATTAGTTGGAAAGCTCAAATGCATTAGGCATTCTGTGAAAGCAAACAGGTACGTACACTTTCTCTTCGACTTATACATGCTCCAATTATATAAATATTGTGGTTATGACTAGTTCTAAATCTGTTGTTTATTCTTTCTATTTTGATAACTCTAGCCTTTTTGCGATGGATAATTAGGTTGTGTTATCATATGGTTGCTATGATCTTTATTTCTCAACATGTTCACTATTTGTATGTAGTCGAGTGTGTCTTTTACGCTGTACTGGTATGTAGTCGGGTGTGTCTTTTACACTGTACAGGGACCTTACTTTGATTGAAGAATCCGAACAATGATTGCTGGGATGGGTTGAAGAGTTGTCGGGGATTCCGAAAGGATGGGGCTGTTTTGGTTCAGAAAGCCTACTTAGCTTAGATTTTAACCTTTTTTTTTTTTTTTTCATTCATTCATTCAGTGCTTCTTAACTTGAATAAATGTTGTAACAAAACAAGTTTGGGCTGGCTATTAATTAGAGGCGGGGAAATCACATGCTACATGTTTCTTTTCTTCTTTTTTCATGTCTCATTTTCTCATTTCCCTTTTACTTGTTTTTATTCAAGTATTTAAATTCAAGTTCAATTGTTGAAGCTTTTTTTTTCTTTATATCATTGTTCGGCTTTTCATAATTTGAATTGGACATGATAGTGGTAGCTAAGGTGAGTGATGATGATGATTGGCAATATATGGTAGTAACTAATGGTGATGACTGACAATAGTGATTTACCTTGTTGTGGTAATGATTATAAATAGTGTTTGAAGACGGTAGTTGTGGATGGTGGGTGGCGAAGTTATAGTTGTTAATGATGGGTGACGGGAATAGGGATAAAACCGTTCTTAATCATTTAGATTTATTAAGCTGCTAGTTCTGTCTGCGTGCGTAGCCCGTGCGTCTCATACAAGTCCATACAAAATAAATCATATTAAAAATAAATTGTAATGAATAATAGAATTAAGTGAAAAAGTACAAAATGAAATAGATGAATAGTCAGCTTATATTCAAATGACTGCTTCGTTGAACAATGTTAGATGATTAAATATTATTTGAAACTACAAAGTTCAACAACTAAGTTTATCTAGGTAGGAAAATGTATAATGAATTATATTTGGACTAATATTTAATGTATTCATATATTGCATGATACTCTTTCATAAGTAATGTTCTTGATGCGTATTTCATTTATTGTTTTGATTACCGATTTCAACTGTTAGGGTAGTTTCATTCGCCCACTTATAATTATATAATTAGGAAAACATTATAAACATATATCACCAAAATATTGTATATGAATACCTACTCTTTTCATTTATCCACTTTTTTTCCCCACCAAGTTCAACAAATTTAAGGTATTAAAAATTAAAGTTTTAAACAACTTCAAGCTAAGCAAAGACTCAAAGCTAATGGTAAAGGCATGCCATATAAGAGGACCAAAAGTCAATCTCTTACACTTTTATGTCAATACACCAGTTTGATTATCGCATAACCATGAAAATAAGAAACATTGATAATTGGAAAAATGCATAAGAACCCCCCCTCCCATCCCCCCTCCAACCTGATACTATACTAAGGTCCTATTACCCTGTCCCCTCCCTCCTCGAACTTATTTTATAAATAATTTTCTACCCCTTTTCAGCCTACGTGGCACTATCTTCTGGGCCAACGTGTGTTGATAATTTTTTCAAGCTATTTGGTTGATAGTGCCAAAGGGGTAGAAAATTATTTATAAAATAAGTTTGAGGGGGGGGGGAGGGATAATGTGACCTTAGTATAGTATAAGTGTCTCTGGGATTTCGAGCATAGATTGAGGGGTACTTATGCATTTTCCTTGATAATTTATAAAACTTAAAACTCATAAATATTATATAAACAAGAATAATATATTTTTACGAACACGTACACAAAAAATAACAAAACTGAAAAATGAACTTACTCTGTAGAATCTTTCCTCTACTGCTCCTGCTCCTGATGGACAGAGTTGTACATATTCGTGATTTATGAGTACATTTATATAAGCTGATCATTGAGCATAATTTAACGGATTAGATAATATCATTCATTATCAATTAAGTTAGGTAACTAAAGAAAATTAAAAGTTTTATCGTTGGAGAGGAAAAGCCTTAAAATATGATACGATGTTCTTTCCAACTTCCAAAAAACAACTTTGTATAACAATTATTTACCATTTAATATGTGTCATGAAATCATATACCTCTTCTAATATTTGTTATATACAGATCATTGAGAAAAAATGAATATTAATGCATGTCCTACATTGAAGAGGTCCACAATTGAAGTATTGAACCACGATTGTTAATACTTTTTGCATTCCCTTTCAGTCTTATAATTAAATGAAGTTGCAGAAAGCGAAAAGCTCTTTCACATTAAATAGTATGCTGATATTAAGTAACATAAAATTTAATAATAGTATGATGTGATAATATTTAATTAATTAAATATATTTTTATAACATTATAATTTAGTGTAAGGATAAAATGATTATTCAACTTTGATTAAGTGACTGAAATATCAAAAAGAAATAAACACACTTAATAAAGATATAGGTTGTTCTCAGTAGTTATTCTAATATTGGTCCAACTTCATGTGTCTATCAGAAGAAGAAAACAAGATCCAATAAAAAATTTGAAATAAAGCTTTAATTAAATTAATAATCTCCTTTAAGAGTAATGCCTTGACGGTCAATCAAGCAAAATAAAAATCATGAGAAAATTATGTTAAAAGTCATAATTCACATTAGGTGATCATCGAAACAACACGAAAAGCACGTTTCAATTCCAACTTTTTCTCTTAAGAGTATGGTTTGAAGTTGACGATCAAGAAACACCAATCTCTTGATGCACAAAGTTACAATATTACATGTGCTAGTAAAGTAACATATATTAAGTAAAATAATTGAGGTACTAATTAAATTGACCGAAGATCATCGATATCAATTACAAAATTCAAGAAATACAAACCTACATTGATGCAATAAAAAAGAAGTAAAGACAAAATAGAGGGACCTATTGGACTTTCAACAACAATTGAGATGTGACTTTCATAATTTTAAAGATCAAAAGCAATTTCCATACTAGATTCCAGATCCAACAACCAATACTTGTTTATCTTCATATTTTTTCGCCTAATTTATTCTTACTTGAATGAATTTTTCCCCTTTGAAATTTTCATGACCTCCCACCTTTGGAATATGACCATTGTTATTTTCTCCTGTAACCGAAACCAAGAATCACTAGCATACAATTTCATTTCTCCACTACCCACATTTCTTCATTTGACATTCCATTTATTCTCCTCATTGTTAAAAAGGGCTAAATGAACAAATCACAAGAGGGGCTGAGATAAGCCAATTTTTTGAAACATACCTGAATTGCAAGAGAGGCTTCACCAGAAGCCTTAAGAGGATTTTGCTGATGAGCTCTGATCGCAGAACGATGGATCTAAAGTTTGAATCTTGAACGGAAGAAAATGGATTACTGCTTGTGCGTTTCCTCCGCCTTTTGTGTCGATGGGAAGGTTCTTATTCCATTTGAGCTCTCTCAGAAGACTTAGGTTTTCATTCTACTGCGTAATGTCTCCAAAAGAGATTTTATATAACTATTTTCTAAAAAGTTGTCCTTTTCTTTGTGTAATAGGTACAAAATATAGTACCTTAAGTATCACTTGTACAACTGTTGTACTCTAAATTTATCAATAATGAGCAATTTAAGACACCCTTACTAGAGTCCATTTAAGATGTTGCGTTAATATCACGCTCTAAAGAGTCTTAAATTTTATCTTCCAAAAGACCAATCAAAGAAATATAGTGTTGGATTAGGAGGATTCACATGAACTTAATTTATACTAAGGTTCATTGTATGTGGAAGCAATTTCTTGATCAAATCCTAAAAAGGCCTCTTAATATTATTTTTTTGAAAATATTCATCAAGAACCAATTAAAATATCAGCAAAACCTACTTGAAATTTTGCCTTTCTTTAAAATTGACTGGAATGATCCAACTTGTGCATCGCTTAACCCCAACAACTGAAAGAGCACACTATGTATATAAAACAAGGAAATTTTCCCAAGAATATAACTATCAAATATGCTGAAATGCACAAAAAAATGATGTTATCTTATCATGCACAGGAACTCACCATTATTCATTATAGTATGTTATATATTGAGTGAGTTCGAAAACACAACAAAACACCAAAAACTTTACTCCTATTTATTGAAATGCAGTAATATAAATGGGATGACGACAAACACGTGCAATAAAATATCTCTTCCATACGCCATTCCTTTGGTCTTCAAAATTGTAATATAAAATGTAGCGGCAACATTTTGTTGAATCAACTTTTCGATTTATCTAACTTTGTAACTACATTAATAACGTTTGCATCATGATATCACTTTTCTTTTTATCTGGCTTTTCCGTTAAAATAAAACAAGATAATAATATTGCAATAGAAATATGATAAAAGGATTTATCGATGGTCAATACCTAATGGCATACAAAGAGGCTGATTGAGTACAAAAAGACATTGACAAACTTGCTGGAACATAGTATATTCCTTTCATTGTATAATTTCATCACACACTGTTCTTTTGTTTTTGCAGCAACTCTCTTTAACCAGTGTTGTAAGTTAGGACACTAAGCACAACTCAAATATCCACATACAGATGCCTGAGAATGGTAATGAATCTGGAAGCCAAGGCATAATGTAGCAGGAGTAGAAAAAAAATTACCGAGATAAGCAACCATGTTTGCTTTAGGAGTCGTCACTTTTTACATCAAAGTCTAACTCAAACCGTATGTTTCCCTTTTTCTTTTGATGAAGCTCTCTTTTTCTTTAATGAACATTTTCATTTTTCTATAAGATGAAAAACCCAGAGTTTTGTCACTCCGACGTTCGAACCACACCTCAGTTTAACTATGTGAAATTGATAGGGAAAATAATAATTAGTTAATCACCAATACATGAATCGGAACACAAGAATCAAGACCAAAACTTATCCAAAAATAACAAAAGAATTAAGCCAATGAATGTTTCAGAAGAATTGACAATTGTTACCTTGCCCAAATTGAAGCTTACTGGGACGCTACAAGCATGAGTAATTCCTTTCCTGCAAATCAAATTAATTAAGAGCTATGTAGGGGTTAAGGCTACTGCGGTTGGCGGTTCAGATTAGAATAAGTTGAAAGTGTAAAATGCCCTTTTTTCATTACTATATATTTATAGATTTCTTCAAGCATTACAACTTGAACAAATAGAATCGAACCAAAGGTCTGGTGTTTTGGCTTTTCCCATGCTGTGAATAGCTAACTGTTCATTTGATTGTCCAAATAAGTAAAAGAATTGAGGAGATGGTCCTAAAGAAAATCGGGTTATCAGTTAGCATCAAGGAAGTCCGAAAATGAACAGTTAGTTATTCATATCATCAGAATCACCAACTGCTGTAGATTTAACTCGTACATAGCTCTTAATTAATTTGATTTGCTGGGAAGGAATTACTCATTGCTTGTAATAATTGTCAAATCTACTGAAACATTCTTTGACTTAATTCTTTTGTTGTTTTTGGATCAGTCCCTATTCATGTATTGGCGCTTAGCTGATTGTTATTTTCTAGCTTGTGAACGCCTTGAATCAGTTTCACATATCTAACGCTGAGGTGTGATTCGAACTTCAGAGTGCAAAACTTTGATTTTTTTTATCTAGAAGATAAACGAAAATGTTCTTTAACGAAAAAGAGAGATTCGTCAAAAGAAACATATGTTTGAGTTGGACTTTGATGAAAAAAGTGACGACTCCTAAATCGAACATGGTTGTTTATCTTGACAATTTGTTTTTCTACTCCTTCTGCATTATGTCTTAGCTTTCGGATTCATTTCCATTTTCCTGCCTTTGTATATGGATATTTGAGTTGTGCTTAGTGCCCTAACTACTACAGCACTGGTCAAAGAGAGTTGCTAAAACATAAATGATAATAACTAGAGAAGAACATAGATGCAATTATCCAGTGATGGGAATATAGCATGTTCCAGAAATTTGTCAACGTCTTTTTGTGCTCAACCAGGCTCTTTGTATGCCATTACGTATCTCTATTTCTATCTCGCTTTATTTTAATGAACAATTTAAATAAAAAGAGAAGTGATCATGATGTCAATGTTATTATTGTAGTTACAAGGTTAGATCAATCCAAAAGTTGATTCAACAGGATGTTGACATTTGCATTTTATATTACAATTTTGAAGAATAAAGGAATGGCGTATGGAAGAGATTTTATAGCATGTGTTCGTCCTCATCCCATTTATATTACTGCATTTCAATAAATAGGATTCAGACTCACTCTATTATATTGCATACCACAATGAATAATGGTGAGTGGTTGTCCATGATAAGTTGACATCTTTTTTGTGCATTTCAGCACATTTGATAGTTATATTCTTGGACTAATTTCCCTGTTTTATATACACATTGTGCTCTTTTAGTTGTTGGGGTTAAGCGATGCACAAGTTGAATCATTCCAGTCAATTTTAAAGAAAGGCAAGATTTGAGGTAGTTTTGCTGATTTTTAATTGATTCTTGATGAATATTTTCAAAAAAAAATAATCAGAGGCCTTTTTCGGATTTGATCAAGAAATTGGTTCCACATATAATGAAACCTTAGTATAAATTAAGTTCTTAAATGTGAATCTTCCTAAATCCAACATTGAATTTCTTTGACCGGTCTTTTGGAAGATAAAATTTAAGACTCTGTTGAGCGTGGTATTAACGCAACATCTTAAATGCACTCTAGTATGTTTAGAGCACAAAAGTTGTTCAAGTGATACTTAAGGTACATTATTTTGTACCTATTACACAAAGAAAAAACCACTTTTTAGAAAATAATTATATAAAATATCTTTTGGAGACATTACGCAATGAAAACCTAAGTCTTCTCAGAGAGCTGAAATGGAATCGGAACCCTCCCATCGACACAAAAAGCAGAGGAAACACTCAAGCGGTAATCCATTTTCTTCTTCCTATTCCGTTCAAGATTCAAACTTTAGATCCATCGTTCTGCGATCAGAAATCACCAGTAAAATCATCTTAAGGCTTCCGGTGAAGCCCCTCTTGCAATTCAGGTAAGGTTCAAAAAGGTGGCTTATCTCAGTCCCTCTTGTGATTTGTGGAATGATCAATTTTCAATAATGAGGAGAATAAATGGAATGTCAAATCAATAAATGTGTCTAGTGGAGAAATGAAATTGTATTCTTGTGATTTTGGTTTGGGCTACAGGAGAAAATAATGAAGGTTATATTCCATAATTGGGAGGTCTTGAAAGTTTCAAAGGGGAAAAAATTGCTTAAATTAGGTGAAATATATGATGATAAAAAAACATTGGTTGTTGGATCTGGAAATTCTGATATTGAAATTGCTTTTGATCTTTCTGGAAGTCTCACATCAATTGTTAGAAGTCCAATAAGTCTCTCTATTTTGTCTTTACCTTTTTTTTTAATTGCTCCAATGTAGGTTTGTATTTGTTGAATTTTGTAATTTATATCGATGATGTTCGGTCAGTTTAGTTGGTACCTCAATTATTTTACCTGTATATGTTACTTTTACTAGCACATGTAATATTGCAACTTTATTCATCAAGAGATTGGTGTTTCTTGACCGTCAACTTTAGACCATACTCTTAAGAGAAAAAGTTGGAATTGAAACATGATTTTCTTGTTGTTTCGTTGATCACCTAATCATATATACTCTTGTGTGAATATTATGGCTTTTAACATGATTTTCATTTTGCTTGATGACAGTCAGGTCATTACTCTTAAATGAAAATTATTGATCTAATTAAAGTTTTATTTCCAAATTTTTTATTGGATCTTCTGATAAACACATGAAGTTGGACCAATATTAGAGACTGGGATCGAAAATCAATTGACCCCTTAAAGGACGGGGGCCTATGTATTCGAAACACAACATGGAACTTGCCTGCTAATAATCCAGGCTCTGTAATAGACCCATTAAATAAAGAGCTAAGACTACAAGCTCTAAAGCTGTACTTAGGACTTACACTCATCATAACTATATCATCGGTATATATAGTAACTCCTAACTGATGGTTAACCTGATCAATAACAAAACGCATAGTCCTTGGCAGATTAAGGACATTATTGATCCAGAGAGGTCAATTCTCTGTTGTTCATATTCATAGGGAAGGCAATATGGTTGCGGTGAGACAGATAAAAGACACACACATCACAGAAATACTAGTCTTAGACAAAACTAAATGCAACCTCCCTTTTCGACACACCACATACGTACTTTGAGGCCTTAAAACGAAACTAGAATAGTAAATTCACATGAAGTGAAGAGAAAAACAGAACACCGAATGTATTGATATTTCAAATTTGAACTGAAAATCTAATAACTTTTACAAATGAAACAGTGACTGCATCACCAATCCAATAAAAAACAAAATTTGTCCCTAGTAAGAGCCAGCTTTCCACTTTTGAACTCTACCGCATGCCATATCTGATTTTCCCAATCAAATTTGTAGGTTGTTACTTGTTGTAATCTATTACGCAAAGGCTTGCTTCTCTTCATACTCATTAAACGATCCATAAAACATGAAATCATTTTATTAGTTGCGAAAAGGATGACTTTTTTAGGATGGCAATTCCATTGCAAATTCGCATCCACAAAAACCTTAGGAATATGATCTCCTATATACTCTAGTGATACCAAATTTGGAGCATTGATAATATCTAACGTAGGATATGCTTCCCCAGCGTCTAAATAGTACAAGTGTTCAAGAGTTGGGGCGTCAATTTTAACAAGTTGCTTTTTAAATGTCTTAATAGTAACTGACTTGATCCTTTGAAGATTCAACAACTCAATCTTTTCCAACCCATCACAATGCTCAAGGACGAGATCGACAATCAAAGAACATCTATTAAGTAGTGTCTGAAGCATGTTATCGTCTAAACATATAGAAGAAAGAGAAAGCTTTTTCAATGAATTGTAGTTCGCCACGCCACCACTAGATAACGGAACATGCTTCAAATCAAAACCCCTCAGAACCAATTCTCTTAAAGATTTCGCTGTCAAGATTGTGAAAACAGGTAAGGTGTATGATGTATACCAAGGAACTCTAAGTACAATATCTTTTACACCGTTCTGAAGAACAATGTGAAGCCACTTATCAAACAAAGGAAAAATTTCTTGGGAAAAACTAGCGTTAGATAATTCAAACTTTTCTATAGGGATTTTTTCATCCCGATATCTCTCCATGATACTATCCACTTTTTTCATATTGTGATTAAGATAATCAACTTCGAATACCAAATTGGGATGAGTCGACCAAGCTCGTAGCCATGTTTTGGAGAGAAT
Source organism: Solanum lycopersicoides (assembly GCA_022817965.1). NCBI lineage: Eukaryota > Viridiplantae > Streptophyta > Magnoliopsida > Solanales > Solanaceae > Solanum > Solanum lycopersicoides. The sequence continues at coordinate 101,570,927 of CM040626.1, read as the reverse complement.
GCTCATCTTGGTTGCTTCTTTAAAACTGAGAAAAGAGAGTATTTTGTGAATGAGACAATCAGATAATATGTCAGATGTGGCTCTCATCGTGATTAGTTGGTTCATCTCTCTGGAAAAAAGTTTAGGGTTTTCTTGAATTTATCACCATAATTTATCCTCTTTTTCTTAAATAATAGGGAAAAGGGTCTCCCATAAACCCTAAACTTTGTGATTTATAACTAATAATAATATATCCTTGTTATAAAAATAAATAATATATATCCTAGCGTTATACACAATTGGCCAATATAATACCCTTTTAATAATCCATGCATAAAACTCGTTCTATCAATTTATTTTGATAAGGTGAGATATCCTAAGATTAATAATTGACAGTATAAATTTATCACGGTCAAAGAAAACTATATGAATTATAATTATAATATCTGTGTGTTTTCCAAAAGAGTTTTATTTCAAGTAGGAAACAGAAACAGGCAGTTTTCTATCGAGGAAAGGATCAAAATAGTCCCTCTTCTTTTGATTAAAACTCAAAATAATCCTTGAGTTTTCACATGGAGCACTAATAGTCCCTTATGTTTGCAATATTGGTGCACTTTTGGTCCTCATCCAAAATTTTATCTATTTTTTAGCATTGATTATATCATAACGTATGTATGGGATGTGCAATCGTCATTTTATATAATTAATAGAAATAAGAACTCCATATGAAAAAATGTGAGAAGAAAAATACTTTGTTTTGTTTTGTAGAAATCGTTTTGCAGGTAAAGTCGAGAGGTTTATCACGATAATTTCACGTGCAATAGTAGAATTTTTTCTTTTCTTACAAAGTCATATGTTAAGATGTTCTTAGTTTAGCTACAATAATATTTCTAGTGATCAGAACAAGGTGTTTTTCTTATCACCTTCTCTCAGATAGAGTTATTATTTCTACTAAATATATAAAAAGACGATTGAACATTCTTTATATAAAATTCTGAACAAAATTAACGTTTAAAAAATAGACAAAATTTTAGGGGAGGACCAAAAGTGTACCAATATTGCAAACATGAGGGACTATTAGTGCTCCATGTGAAAACTCAAGAATCACTTTGAGGCTTAACTCAAAGATGAGAGACTATTTTGATCCTTTTCTCTTTTCTATCATATCAAGACTACACTTTTCGGTTGCAAAGTGTTAAAGAATCTTCGACAAAAATGTTTGTTTTATATTTAATTAAGGTGCCCTTTTTGTTTCAAATTTCTTATGTCTTTTTGACAAAATTTCTTCTTTTTACAATGTGAAGGATGAGTCAATAAGATATCCAAAGTTTAATAAGTCAGCCTTGAGAGCTTACTTTCTCATAAACATAACAAGAATGAAGGATCAAGCTAAGGATGCGCGCCAATGGACGCAATTGTGTAAGTAATGACTTGTAAGAGTACCAAATATTGGCTTAAGATAAAATTCACCTCAAATATGTATACACAGTTATTTTTTTTTTTATGGATGATATTTTTTCATTCAAAAACCTTGATGAAATTTATCAGTTTTACAGATGGGGGTATGAGCTGTAATTATGGTTATGGATATTTCAGGAATTACTTTAGGTTTTGGTATGGACTTGTAAGTTTTTGGAATTTTATGGCCCATTTACTAGTTTTCCCTATTTATTTTGAATTGTTAACTATTTTATGTTTTCTGTAACATCTAAATATTTAATTTTTATTTTGAAATAATTAAAGGATATATGTGAGTTTAGTTTGACTTGTATTAGGAAGCAACCAAAATAAATTAATAAAAGGAGTAGTATACGAATAAGGTTTTAGTATATGTATAAACAAGATTCATATAAGTAAAATCAATTCTCAAATTTCATCAGCAACTATGGAAAATTCAATTCCTGATCTGCCAACCGAACTGATTACTGAAATCCTCTCGAGGCTTCCGGTAAAATCCCTCTTGAAATTCAGGTGCGCTTCAAAATCTTGGTTTGCTTTGATCTCTAGTCCTGAATTTGTCAAAACTCATCTCACCTTAAATGCTAATAACAACGAATACACCCGCCATAAGGTTATGATCTTTAAACGTACTGTGTACAGCTTTCGAGATTGTAGTGTTAGCTCTTTATTAAATAACTCATTTATCGAGGCAAACGACTTGGATTATCCCAGGCAAGTTCCACGTGGTGTTTATATTGTAGGTTCTGTCAATGGATTGATTTGTCTTGTTAGTCGCGAGAAGGAATTGTTTCTATGGAATCCATCAATTAGAAAGTACAAGAAGTTGCCTAATTCTAAAACTAAAACTACTTTGGGGTATTCCATCCATCAATCATATGGTTTTGGATATGATGAGTTCCATGATGATTATATCGTAGTTGTTATTTTGACCAGATATGACTTTTCACTTCCAATTGATATATATAGATATGACTTTTCACTTCCAATTGAGGTAAAAAAATATAGTCTAAAAAGTGATTCTTGGAGCGTTGTTGACAATAGTCCAAGTATGGTACCACTACCACAGTTTGGTAGGTTTGTGAATGGGAAACTTCACTGGATTACTATTATTGCTCCTAAACGAAGCATCATATCTATTGATTTGGCTGACGGGAAATGGGGAGAGATGGAACTACCCTGTTATTGGAAAGGAGGAAGAGGTGCGGTTTTGAGCTTGGGAGTGTTGGGAAGTAATCTTTCTATCTTGTGTGATTGTGACAAAACATTTATGTTAGATGTTTGGCTTATGAAGGAGTATGGGGTTAAAGAATCCTGGATAAAGATATTTACTGTCAAGATGCCGGATGATCAATTCGTGTATGGATATCTTGGGCAAATACGTTTACACATGGCAAGTGGAAGTGAAATTTTGGTTGTATTTGGATCAAGTTTCATGATATATAATCGAAAGAGTGACCTGCTCAGATCTTCAAAGGTTATTAACTCATCTGTAGACTTAATTAGTTTAATTACATCATCTTCAAATTTTCATGTGATTTTTATTTTAAAAAATTGGATGAGATGTTAACGGTTAACCCGATAATCGAACCGATAAGAGTCGATAATTGATTAACCGATAACCGATAACCCGAAAACTTAATGGTTCTTTAATGGTTTAGCTAGTCTACAAACCGATAACCGATAAGTAAAACCGATAATGTTCAAAACCGAACCGAACCGACCGATATGCAGCCCTAATGTCAGGTGGTAGGTGAAAAGTGCAGTGTCCTACACCAATAAGAAGAGCATACGAGATTGTATATTTCAGTATCTCACAAATGTAGGGACCTGGTCCCAGGCAGAGTTTCCTCCATCAGATACATAATTGGTTACAGCTGTAAAGCTGTCACGTCAGAGGTTGGTGAGGCGTCAGTGTACTACACCAATCAGAATGGAGGAGGGTGTTTGTCCAACGGATAATAACTCTTTATGTTAGATATTTTTAGCATGAAGAACACCATATTTTATTCATTCATCCAAATAAGGAAGTTAATCAGCAAGCCTTTTCAAGAACTCACAAAGAAGTTTACAAGGGACCTGGTCCCAGCAAGCAAGGGACCTGGTCCCCGCAAGACTGTGGCGTGAAAAGGACGAAAAGACAGCTATCAAAAATCTGCCAACTCTGAGAAGTTGGTGCACAACTTTTCATCACAGCAGGCTCTCAGCCAATAGCCTCGTCCTAAGGGTTTGTGTCCATTTGAATATAGTCTCTTCTCCAACAACACAAACACAAGTTTTAGCAAACAAAGTTTTGAATTTCAGAAAATTCAAAAGCTCAAAAAGCAAAGACCATCTTCAAGAAGAATCATCCTAAGAGCAACATGGACCTGATAGAGCTGCAAGTTACCTAGTTGTCTTAGGATTATTTCTTCCATGCTTACATTGTAAATCTGTTCCTAATCTATAAAGGATTCAGATTCTTCGTTTGTTGAAAAGTCTAAGTTAGTTGAGTCAAACTAATTTAGTGGGCAACGTTGTGTGTTGCTTAGTAAAAATTCTAAGTCATCCGGAGCGTGGTGATTTAGTGGGCAACCTGTGTGTTGCTTAGTTGAATCCTAAGTTGTCTAGTGGTGATAGCTTAGTGGACAGAGTAAAATCTGCTTAGGCTCTTCAAGCAGTAGTGTTATTGCTTGGTTGTGAGATTAATAGTTTTTTCTTATGTTGTTGTAATCGGGTTTCATTTTGCTTGTGAAGATTAGTGAAAACGATTGAAAATCCTATGTGACAAGTCGTGGTTTTACTCCCTTGAGTAGGGAGGTTTCCACGCTATCTCATGATGATATACAGCCTCTTTGGCTTGCCAGATCGAACTGGCTGTAAATTCAGGAAGAGGCACCTTACCTAGGCGAAAGATAGGGCGTCAGGCGAGCGCAATTGGATTTTTCCGAACAAGCCTCAAGCTTGAATGAGCTCTCTAACCGAAAGTTTCTTTCACATTTCCAAAAATTCGATTGTGTTGTGTTCTTCATATTGTTTAATCCTCTGCACTGTTCTTGCTGTGTTAAGGGACCTGGTCCGTTGACTGATAGTGGATGCCTACATTCCAACAAGTGGTATCAGAGTGGGTACTCTCTAGCTGGTTAACACCAAGAGAGATTCCTGTGGAAAAAATGGTTGCTCCACTGAACAGAAATCAAGAAGCGTCAAAGAAGGAGGTGAAGAAAGACAAGTCTCTAGCTCTCAAGGTGTCATTAGGTAGAACTTCTGATGAAGATGACGAATTGACATACCTCCCAAGAAGGTTTCAAAAATTGGTAAGCAAACATGGAGGTTTTCGAAAGACAAGGAACTCAAACAAAGTTGCAAATGCTAACTATAGATGTCATAAGTGTGGAAAGCCAGGGCATTTCATCAAAGATTGTCCCATGCACAAGGTCGAAACTAAAGAGTATCCCAGACATGGAGGTGGAAAAAATAGAATGAGGGACCTGGTACCCGAGAGGAAAGTAAGAAAGTTACAGATGACTATGTTGAGAAGAAAGCTTTTGATGTCTAGGGGGATTCCTCAAGTGAGTCAGGAGAACCATAATATCCAGAAGATGCATCTATGTTACCTGTTAAAGACAATGAGAATGTGTTTTGATGTCATGTTCGCATTAATGGCTAAATCTGATAACGAGGAAGATGAAGAAAAGGTAACTCTCCTTGACATCAAACAAAACTTGAATGCTTATTCTGTTAAAAAATTGAGAAAGCTAGCTGTTGTACTACTTGATTTGATAAGTGAGCTAAGAACTGAGAATGATCTCGTGAACAATAGTCTAGATGTCTCAAGATGAAAAGATTGTTTTAGTTGCCCAAATATCTGATATTGAAAATCAAATGATTGATTTAGAAGCTGAAAATCTAGAACTGAAGGAAAAGATGAAAGGGATAACTAATACAATTTTTAAAGGAAAAAACGAGGCAAGAAGGTTACAGCTGGAGCTTGAGAATAAGTTGCACACTGCAGAAATGAAGATGACAATGGCATTGGAAAGAAATCTTGAGTTAGAGATGGACCTGGTCCATGTCAAAGAAGAACTGAACAAATCTCTTAAATGGACCACTTCTTCAAAATTGCTTGCTAATCTTACCAGTCAGAGTCAAAATGATGGAAAGGGGTTAGGAAATTCAAGCAAAAGTCCTTCTTACAATCTTCATGACAAAGATGTGCCCATGTCTGATAGTTTGTCGTGTCTCCATTGTGGTCATGATGGTCACTTGAAGAAGGACTGTCCATCTTGTAAAAGGACCCAATATTGTTTACATCCCCACTCTATTCAAATAGAGAAAAACGTCGCGGTGACTCAAAAAATAATTAATTGATTCAATTTTAATGAATTTAAGAATAAACGAGTTTTTAAAAAGAGTCGCCACCTAATTTTAGGAAAAAACTAGGAAACCATTAAATGATCTACGAAACCAATTTGATTCTAGGTAAGGGGTTCAAATTATTCCGAAGGGAAGGGGTTAGGCATCCTTCGAAATCCACAAATGTGGGTCCCGACTGAATTCATTTTTTTTTCAAATTGAGGAAGAATATAAAATAATGTATAAATATAATAACATGCAATGTACACAATAAAAATAAAATAATAATATCGGCCTAAGGTTTGCCTAACATCGATATATACAAAATATTGAATTGAAAATATAATTCGAACTCCTTTCGAATAGCTTCAAGGAAGCAAGTCTTGGGTACCTGTAAACACACTTAGTAAAAGTGTTAGTAATAAATAAATATGAATAAAATTAAATATATGAAATAATAACTTAAAAATAAAAATCCGTCTTATTAACATTGGAGGCCTTGGAAATCGACGGTAATTTCTTCATCGACCAATTTCATCTATCAACTAAACTACAAGAAATAAATATTAACAAACATTAAATAATAAAATAATAACTAATTAATAATGCATTGAATGAAAGCAAATGGGACATTAGTGGTATTCACGTGAGGAAAAGCAAATAAAGGTCATTTACAAAAGTTCAACTTTTGACAAAAGTTCAACTTTTGACAAAAGAATGTGACAAAGAATCAAACATCAATGTTGCCTGAGTAAACCTTTTCCCGGCCAAATTTGTGAAATAAAGCAATGTAAATGAATAAATATGAACAGACTCATCAATAAATGACATGAACAGATCCAAAATGTATTAAAATAAAGAGGAACAGAAAAAAAATCGATACCACAATGAAATTTGGGTTAAAACTACAAACATATGAAAAGTTGGAAAGCAAACAGTAAAATAAATTAATTAATAATAATAATGAATTAACAGCAAAAGTAACTTTAAAATATATCCAACAATGTCAAAATTAGAATAGTCACCAAAACAAAAAAATAATTAACAATATCAAACAAAAAAATATGCAAATAGTGCTAAACTTGAGCAGAAAAGTTGGAATAAAGGCGGTCGGACTTTGAGCCTCTCCGGCCAAACCTTGCCGGAAATGAAGTAGTTGGTGTCCTCCGACGTTAGATCGTTCAGTTGTTGGTCGTTACAGTTGTTGTTCGCTGGTCGGAACTGGAGTTTTGAGATCTTCCCGGAGTACCTGCAAAACGAATAAAATCGTTAAGGGGAAGAGGGGAAGGAATTGATGGGCCTTTATTATTATTATTATATTTATTTTGCTCTGGCTCATCGGAGCTTTAAACTCCTCGCCGGAGCTACTGGTTTGGTTGTTGGAGCTGCTCTCCGCTGCTGCTGCCTGCAAAAAAGATGAACGAGAGGCAGAAGGGAGAAGAGAAGAGGGAGGCGGAGAGGGGGAAGAAAGAAGAGAGGAGGGGAAACGGAGGAGAGGGTCGATGAAGGAGTGAGGGGGCTGAAAGGAGAGGGAAGGGAGAAGAGAAGAGGGAGGCGGAGAGAGGGAAAAAGGGTGGAAGAGATTAGGGTTGTTTTTCCCCTCTTCCTCAAATTAATTCCCCAATTCTTTTCATCTATCCATCACCAATTTTAACTTAAATAAATAAAATGTAATGGACCAAATGTGTGGCTTGAAATTGTAGGCTCAAAATTATTAATAGAATTCCTAATTTTATTTTTTTTTGTATTTGACTAAATTTTAGATTGTGCTAAATTCAACATAAATATTAACAAATGTAACAAATAAAATGAATTTTAAAATAATATAATGAACGTAACTAATGACATATAAAATGCAATTTTTAAAAATTAAGTAACAAAAAATCCTAAATTTTGATAAACAAAGATAGTTATCGATAAACTTATTTAAAATTATTAAAAAAATTATTCTAAGCTATTAAATAAATAAAACTTCAAAATTACGAATTTTTAAAATGTTAGGCCAAAATTGGGTGTCAACAAATATAACCTCTCAAAAAAATCTGAACAGATGAACATGAAGACAAAGGGACCTGGTCAACAGAAGAATTGGCAGAAGAAGGGACATGTTCAGATGAAGAAGGGATCTGGTCCACAGAAGAACTGGCAGAAGAAGGGACCTGGTCATGCACCTGTTCATAAGTTGAAAATCAATCTGCCTCACTGGACAAAGAATTCTCTTATCACTCCTTTATCTGCTTACTAGGAACTCCAACTGAAGTGGGTTCCCAAGGCTAACACGTGATATGATATTCTTGTGAGAGGAAGTGGCAACAACCAGTGTTGATTCATGAATGGTGGATGCTCAAAGAACTGGACTTCCTCTCTCTCAAGGCACTTCAAGGTGGAGGTGTCTCATTTGGTGATGGCAAGAAAATGTATGTTTTTTTTGAAGGCATGGTTTGAAAATCTATGGAACACACTATTGAAGTTTTGTACTATGAAAATGGTTGAAGTACAATCTTTCAAATGTTTCATACATGTGCGATGAATGGAAATAAAGTTCAGTGCTTGTCGAAAAATGGGTTGTCACAAACTTGCTCTCTCGGACAATGATCTTGATAGAAAAGAGATGCAAGAACATGTATATTGTTGATCTGCTTACTGCTCGTTGTGACAGTATAACTGAACTTAATATTGAGGTATGATTCAAGAGACGTGATAATGTGAGTGTCGCTTTGCTGTTTAAACCATTGTCAGGGGACTTGGTCTCTATCTGCATAAAATGATATTTGCAGATGACAAAGGTTGTATTGATGGTTAAGGAGAAGCAAATCAGATCTTCAGGTGAAATATGCAGACCTTTTAATATTTCAAAGAACTTTCGACTGAAGTGGTGAATACTACATGTTTTGTGACAAAAATGATGATATTGAGATGTTTGATCTCAATATTGATGAAAGAATAGTTGTGGTACACTCTTCCTCCAGCAAGGCTTATCAAGGGTATATTAAAAATGGTCATGTGTTTATTCATGAGTTTATAAGAGTTTAGAAGTTGCAAAGAAAGAAGTTTCTGAGATGGAAGAGCTACTTCAGAATCATAGAGATGGTTTAAATAGTGAGCTTGCTGAAGAACATTCTCTTTGTGAATCCAGCAATCTCACGAGAGCTAATGCAGATGATGAACCTGATGAGGGACCCGGTCCTTTAGACAGTGCTGAACAAAGATGATGCAGTTCGAACTGATAATGTGATTTTTGAAGGTGAGAATGAAGAAGCTGATCAAGCTCGATTTGAAAGAACCAAATTCTGATAGCCGGTTCCCCAACAAGCTGATCGGTTGCCAAGTTGCTCCTCAACAATGGCTTCAAGAGAGGTAAAATTGTCAAAAACCCCTCTCTTTGAATTCACTATGAAAGAAATTGTTGATTATTCAGGTACATATTGATGATGTCATCTTTGAGGCAACCTTTGAGGTGGTGTGTGAAGAGATTATTGCACTCATTAATAGTGAGTTTTGAAATAATCATAATGGAAGAATTAAATCTCTTCTTGGAGTTGTAGCTCAAGCTAATCTCAAAAGGTACCTCGGGTGTCAAGAAAAGTACATTTGTGAGCTGCTCAAATGGCTTAACATACTTGAAATGAAGACAATGTTAACGGAGGGGCAATGTTATCATGATGTGTTGCAAAGTGGAAGATTGAGTGTTAGACACTTTCACTACATGCCTAAGCTATGACAAGTGTATACTCTCATAGGGACCTGGCTACACGGAAGAATATCACATCGTTCATGGAAATTGATGTCTGATCAAAGACGGGGACTGGTACCAGTTCAGAGAAGCTGAAGCTTAAAAGTTTCATGTTATGACTGCCCAAAATAATTGATATTCTTATGGGAAATAACTTGAGATGGATGTTTATGAACCGGGTTCAGAGACTCTTCTTGTGTAAATGAATCACATATTGAAGACTGCTAATAGAATCTGAAGATATTTGAAGAGAAAACGGGACCTGGTCCTATTTTGTCCATCGGGAGAGTTTTTGATTTGGAGCACATGGTGATGTTGATTATGCTGGGTATAAACTGATGGAAAGAGTACCTCAAGAGTGGATCATGCTATACGTTGATCTTTTACTCATGGGAAATTAAAAGGCAAGATTCAATTGTTCTTTCATCAACTAAGGCAATAAATGTAGCAAGTGCAGCTTGATGGAATCAACTCTTGTAAGTCAAGCAGCAGCCTGAAGCTAAAAAAAATCTGGCTAAATTAATCAAGATGATGATGGAAATGCTAAAACCTTCTTGAATGGATCCTGCCTGAAGCAATCAATTCTTTCATGACTATGCAAAGGGAGCATGTATCCTTGCTTTTCAGTTATGTGTGTTTTAGCAAGTTCAGTTTCATATGAAATAAAAATCATGTTTAATTTTTCATGAAAAGAATTAATTATTCATATATATATATATATATATATATATATATATATATATATATATATATATATATATATATATATTCTTTGCTAACACACACATTTTTTAAATCTTTTTTAACTCCTTGTGCACTCTATTTCTTTACATCTTTGATAGTTAGAGTAATATTCTGTCAAAAATATGAATCAATAGCTGAAAAGTGTTTGAACAAAGTAAATTATAAATATTCTTTAATTTCTTCGTAATTTTTATATTAAAGTAGTATATATCAAGTTATCAACTTTTTGAATCAGATTCTATAATTCTAACTCTTATCTTTATTTAGAATTTATCAATTTATTACTAATAGAACTATATTTTCGATCGACATAATAATTTTCTCAATAAAATAATATTTTCAATGTTGAATTGATAAAATCTTGCTTAAAGAATAATATTTTAAAAAAGTATTTGAAAAAAGTTTTTTATAAAAAAGATATTAAATAATAATTTATATCTAAAAATTAAATAAAAAAATACAAATAATTTTTTAAAATTTTTTAGGCCTCTAATTGAAATTTCGCTTTAGGTCTCAAATTATGTTGAGTCACCCTGATTACTGGAACTAAGTGCTCGTTTGGATTGACTTATTTTCGGTGTTTTTAAGCCAAAATAACTTTTAAGCAATTTTGAAGTGTTTAAGTAAAGTTAAAAAGTTCTTATAAGAACTTATTTTAAAGTCAAAATAACAAAAATAAGCCAAAAGTCATAAGTTAGAAATCCTAACTTATGACTTTTGACTTATAAGTCATAAGCCAAAAGTCAATCCAAACAAGTCCTAGGCCTAAGTCTATTACTGAAGTTGTCATTACTGGAACTAAGTCTACGCGTCTACGCCATATATATTAGAACTCCAAAACAGAATTATGTAACTCATGATGATGTGAGGTCTATTTTTTATTTTTATTTTAATATGTTGGTTAAGTGAATGCATATATGCTGAAAAAGAACAAATGAACGCATATAATATCATTTGTACACTAAAATGATATCTGTAATCCAAAACGGAATTATTAATATACTTTATAAATGAATAAGACTAATCAATTTACAACAGAAGAAATTGTATCACCAATTTAATAAAAAATAAAATTTCTGCATTGCGTAAGGGTTCCCTTTTTTCAGATTCATGCTCCCAGGCTTCACAGGATGCCAACTCTCATTCTTCCAATCAAATTTGTAGGCTTTTACTTCTTTTAATTGACTAAGTTGAGGCTTGTTTCCATGACTCAAATCCTTCATATACAGTAATTGATTGATGATATATATAATCATTTTGAATGATGATGATATGTTGAGTCTCCTAGGACGAAAACACCACAACAAAGCATCCACAAATGTTGAGAAATCGTCTCTTGACTCTATAATTACGTCTAAAACGTCCACTTGTGGGATAGCAACTCTATAGTGTTTTTTCAAATACTCTGTATTAATCCCATCACATCTGTAAATTTTAAGTGAAACTTGAGACCAAGAGGTAGAATTTGATAGAAATTCCATCAACTCACAAAACCACACATCATTCAAAGAGTATTTGCGGAAATTAAGAGTTAAGTTGTTGAATTTGCTTGATTCTTTTGCAAGTTTAAGATGCGGAATATCAATTCCTTCATACTCGAGTAATACCAAATTTGGAGCATCTACTTCAATTTTCTGACAAAGCAAATTATTAATCTTCAGGTCCCTCAAGGATTCACTTCTGCCAATGTTAACCCTTGTTGAATAACAAGGGCCAAATAATAACTCCAAAGATTTCAGATTCGGATATTCAGCAATATCCAATTTTCCCAAAAAATAACTAGAATAAGACAAGTGTTCAAGAGTTGGTGCTTCGATTTTAACAACCTGTTCACTCTTTATCGTAATGCTAAGTGACCTAATCTTTTGAAGATTCCGTACCTCAAATGTTTTCCAGTCAGAACAATGGAGAATGATTAAAATGTCAATCAAGGGATAATTAGCGAGTAGACCTTGTAGCATGTTGTCATCTACTGTTACATTAGTTAGAGAAAGCTTTCTCAAAGAATGACAACTCCCCACATGGCTAGTAGGTAATGAGCGAAAATACACCAGATTACAATCCCACAGCACCAGTTCTCGTAAATATTTTGCTGTCAACATTTTAAAAATATTGAACTATGAATGATATCCTAAATTTTTATAGACTAGTTCTCTTAAGCCATTCTGAAGAGCAATGTCAAGCCACTTATCAATCCAATAGAAAAGATAACCAGTAGGTATTGCAATGTCCATCGAAAGTTCAAACTTGTCTATAGGAATTTTCTCATCTCTGTATCTCTTCATAATTTTTCCCACTATATTGATGTTAAGTTTACCTATCCTCTTCCATTCCTCCTCCACCCCTGACCAAGATACGAATAACAAGTTAGGATTAGTTAACCAAGCTCGTAGCCATGTTTTGGAGAGAATTGTCATCTGTGATGCTTCTACCTAATTAAAATTCGACAATTTTGTGAATAACAAGTTCAGGCAATATATCAGCAGCAGCTGTAGGTTGATATTTACTATGCTTCTTCTTATTATTATTATTATTGTACAACCATACCTTTAAAACCTGTTTTTTTATTCGGATTTTGCTGCAGAAGTCGCTAATCAGCTTTTCATCTACATTCTGCAATGTCCACCGAATTCAATCATTCTTTTCATTATGATAATTTCCTTTTGCTCTCTTCATGGTTGTGCCTGCGATTATATAGGTTTTAATTTGGTAAAATATCTCACGCTAAACATAAACCTTAAGTTTAAACTATTTAAAGTTATAAACAGAGTTATAATCCTAATTAAATTCTGAATATTCTCATGTAGTGTCCAAGTTGCCTTATACTACTAATTTCCTTATTTAAAAAATTTAAATTAAAAAGAAGTATTGAAAATAACTTGAACTTAACATAAATTATTAGTTTGGTCCTGTCTACACCCCGAACTTAATAACACTCCTCTACACTCCGAGCTAAACTTAGATACATCCTCGATACATTCCGGATCTGTCATATGACATAATAAGTGGTCTCAACCTCACATGATATAATAAACTGGTCTCAACCTTTTGTAGGAGCATGTGACTCTTAGTAAAAAGTTGAGAGAAGTGTCAAAAACACCCTAAACTAAGTGAGAATTTAAGGGTGTATTTCACTCATGTTGCAAGATGAAGGTGTATTTGAGTTCGGTTAGTAAAGTAAGAGGGTGTTTTTAATGATGTCATAATAGTTCAGGGATGAAATTATAATTTGGGTCACGTTTAAAATGTTTTCGATGCTTCTTTCTTTGAATTATGTATACCAATATTTATAAATGGAAGAACATGTATCGTAGAAATAAGAAATCTCTAAAGGGGGTAAGCAACTGAGGACAAAATTTTGGTCAAAAGAATGTTTGGATCTACCGAAAGACTTGAGTGGAAAGTGGAGAAGCTAGACGAAGAGCTGATTACGGAGTTTTCGAGCAGCACCGAAGTAGAAGAACAGGTTCCGAAGGTATGTATGAACAATTATATGACTATAAGGACAGAGACAGCTGACGTATTACCTGAATGTGTGATTCGCAAAATACTCTGTTTTCTTAGTTTTAAAGAAGCAACAAAACTGAGTATTCTCTCTAAAACATGGCTGCAAGCCTGGTTGACTCATCCCAATTTAGATGTCACAGTTGATTACAACGGAAAGAATTTAAATAAAGTGGATAATATCATGAAGAGATATAGGGACGGAATAATCCCTATAGAAAAGTTTGAATTATCATACTTTGATTCTTCCTCTCAAGGTTTTCCGTTGATTGATAAGTGGTTTGACATTGCACTTCAGAATGGTGTGAAAGATCTCGCCTTTAATGTTCCTAAATATTCATCATACCGCTTGCCTATTTTCAAAATCTTGGCAACGAAATCTTTAAGAGAATTGGTCATGTGGGGTTGTCATCTAAAGCGTGCTTCGTTATCTACTGGAGTCGTAAACTGCAATTCTTTGAGATTACTTTCTCTGTCTTATGTTACATTAAGCGAAACGATGCTTCAGACTCTACTTAATACTTGTCCTATGATTATCAGTTTCGTATGCGATTGTTGTGATGGATTGGAAAAGATTGAACTGGTCAATCTTCAGAATATCAAGTCAATTTCCATTTGGAAAGGTAGAAAGCAGCGTGTTAAAATTCAAGCACCAACACTTGAACACTTGTCTTATTTTAGTGTTTCGAGAGAGTCTTCTATGTTGGATATGCTTGATGTTCCAAATTTGGTGTCACTAGAGTATAAGGGAGATCAAATTCCTGAGACTTTCGTGGATGCTAATTTTCAATGGAGTTGTTATCCTAAGAGACTCATTCTTGAGTCAACTAGTAAAACGATTGCATCTTTCATGGACCGTTTAATGAATATGAAGAGTCTGAGTCATTCTACTCCTAATGAAAGCAAGTCTTTCAATAGTCAATTAAAAGAAGTGAAAGTCTACACATTAGATTCAAGTTGGCAGCTTGTTGAGTTCAGAAGTGAGGAGCGGGCAACAAGGATCCTTAAGGAGGGGGAGAAATTTTATTTTACGTTAGAGTGGTGATGCAGTTCATTCTATTTTTATGTGCAAATTGAATGCACATACTGTTTGGTATTCTGTTTTTCTGTTTCTGATGTTTATTTTACGTTACAGTGGTGATGTTGTACATTCTGTTTCTGATATACAGAATGACAGTAAGTATGCTTGGTGTTTCCTTTACAGTATAGTGGCGACGTTGTTCATTCCATTGCTATGAAAACTCTTATTTCACACGAGTATAGAATTGCACTTTAGTTAATCTTTTTTCATGTCTCTCTAAAAAGAGTTCATGAACCAGGTTATGCGGCTTTTGGATATAAGCAGAGCTGTAACACTTCGGTATTTGAACGCTTAACATTTTGAATAGACTTCAGTTTTTTGTTCAAAAGTTGCTGCACCAGTTAGTTACTAATAGATGTCGTTCGGCAGATGTTTTGGTAAGTCATATGTCCCCCTATACTCGAGGCCGTTTCCCGTCCCCATTTTGAATCATCCCGCCCACAGTAGAGTTCTGAGTGAGCCTATCTATAGGAACTTATGTATAGTTGCTGCACCAGTTTTTGTTCCACGATTACGTGATGATGCCAACATTGGTTTTCTTTTAACGAACTTTCTTAACATTCTATTCCATGGGTGTCTCAGAAAGACAATCACCTTTTAATTTGTAGCGCATCCGTCTTCATTTAACTTTATACTTCTCGTTGCTGAAAATTAAAATCAGAACCGAGAGCACCAGAATAGGTTGAAGCTCTAGCCTACCAAATTTGAGATAACAGAACTGAAAAGAAATTTATATGGCTTTGACTATTCCGTTCAGCAAAAATATTTGTAAGAGAGGGTTACTTAGTAATATTTAGCGCATATGGTGAATGTAACATATAATCAATGAGTTCTACTGAATCAAACATTTTTGACACAGAGCATTAAAAAGAGAAGTTAAGTTGCATATGTTCTGTTTTAGACTTATGATACCTTTGAATTTTGTATCTTTTTAAGAGATAAAACAGAAGCTGCAGTTCTCTGCATCTGACTCGAGGGACAAATGAGCTAGATGTCAGACCAATTGTTTGAATGGGGGAATTGTTGTATAATAATGAAATCATTGTTTCTCATTTTGATTTTCAAGCATGGTACAACATTTCCCAAACATATAACTGGAGAGAGCTATTACAAGTTATTTTCAGCCAAGCGGAAAAGCTTATTGGGAAAGAGATATTTCATTGTGTTGAATGATATGTGGGATGGGATGGGATGGGATGAGAATAGAAGTAGAATAGCACTAATAACTCAACTTGAGAAAGTGTCAAGCACCATACCGATCCTTATTTCTGTCCATTCCTCACACTAAAAGAGAGTTGAAAATTGTTACAGAAAAAGGTGTTTCGAAAGGAAGCTTACCCGTCTGAACTACTCGATGTGAGTCTAGAAGATGCAAAGGATTGGCCCTAGTCGTAATCTTGGTAGCATGAGGTTAAATACTATGCATTTAAGTTATGATAACTGACCCGATTATTTTAAGCCTTGCCTTCTTTACATGGGGATTTCCCAGAGAACCACATCATTTCAGCAAATAAATTGACAAATTTATGGATTGCTGAAGGTATCGTGCAAAATGTCGAATTTGGAAGATTGGAAGAAGCAGCTGAAGGTTACTTGATGGATCTTATTAGCAGTAACGCTGTAATGGCTTCAAAGTGAAGAAGATATAACGATAAAGTTAAATACTGTTTCATGATATAGTACTTCACTTTTGCTTTTTATATTGGCAGTGAAGGTGAATTATAACTAGGGATATATTTGAATGATTTAGAGGCAACCTATCTCTGATCAAACAGAAAATATCAACTACATGTGTCCATCTGACACTAGTTTTTCTGAAGAAATTTTTCCATTGTTTGATAAGTGGCTTGACATTGCACTTCAGAGCGGTGTAAAAGATATTGTATTTAGAGTTCCTCGGTATACATTATACACCTTACCTATTTTCACAATCTTGGCAGCGAAATCTTAAAGAGAATTGGTTCTGAGGGGTTATGATTTGAAGCTTGTTCCATTGAGAAAACTTTCTCTTTCTTCTATAAGTTTAGACGATAACATGCTTCAGACTCTACTTAATAGATGTTCTTTGATTGTCAGTATCGTCCTTGAGCATTGTAGTGGGTTGGAAAAGATTGAGTTGTTGAATCTTCAAAGGATCAAGTCAATTACTATTAAGACATTAAGTAACCAACACGTTAAAATTGAAGCACCAACTCTTGAACACTTGTACTATCTTGCCGCTGGGGAAGGGTATCCTATGTTTGATATTATCAATGCTCCAAATTTGGTATCACTAGAGTGTAGAGGAGAAAATATTCCTAAGATTTTTGTGGATGCAAATTTGCAATGGAATTGCCATCCTAGAAAAGTGATCCTTTTCACAACTCATAAAATGATTTCATATTTTATGAATCGTTTAATGAATATGAAGAGTTCGAGTCATTCTGCTTCTCATGAAAGCACCAAGCCTTTGCGTAATAAATTACAACAAGTAACAAGCTACAAATTTGATTGGGAAAATCAGAACTGGCATCTGGTAGAGTTTGAAAGTGGACAGCTGACCATTAGACAGAGGGAAAAATTTTATTTTTTATTGGATTGGTGATGCAGTTACTTTATCTCGAAATGCACTGTTTCAAATTTGAAATATCAATACATTCGGTGTTCTGTTTTTCTCTTCAGTTCATGTAAATTTACTATTCTAGTTTCATTTTAAGGCCTCAAAGTACGTATGTGGTGTGTCGAAAAGGGAAGTTAAGTTGCATATAGTTTTGTCTTAGAATTAGATACAGTTCAGAGTTAAGACCCTTGCGTATACGATAACTTCAAAGTTACTATATATACGATGACACGAGTAGTGGTTGTTATAGATCCTGCAAATACATTGGTGCATTACCGAAGCAAAAGACCTGGATTATTAGAAGGCAAGTTCCATGTTGTGTTTCGATTGAAGGTTCTTGTCAATGGATTGACTTGTCTTGTCAGTCGGACACAAAAAATTCCATGGAATAGTCTTATCCTAAAACTACCTTGGGATATTGCCTTGGGCGAGTATATGGTTTTGGATATGATGTTTATAAGGTAGTGGCTATCTTTAGTATTCACGGCCATGCAGATCAGTTCAAATTGAGGTGAAAAAATATAGTCTAAAGAGTGATTCTCGGAGAACTGTTGATAATTGTTGATGTTTGGTGCCACAACAGCAGTAGGTAAGTTTGTGAATATCCTAGTTTCAACTAGGCTACCAACCCGCGATGATCAATTCCTCTAAACTAAGACAACATCTCAAAAACGATTCGTTAGGATCCATAACGACTATTAATCCATTGAAATAGCACAACTTGTTTATATAGACCCTATCAAAAATAGGAATAAATATGACTTAGGCATAACATATACAATGAGCCATTTAACTTGACCTCATTTCACATTTATGTACTCCAACTTTGGGTGTGCATAAGTAGACACTTAAATTTGTATAAAATTGAACAAGTAGACATATGAGTCCTATGTGACATAATACACGTAGGAAGCCACATAGGATGCAAATTATCATGTAGAATCATGTCACGTAGAACATAAATGTGAAATGATGTCAAGTGAAATGACATATTTATGTTTTATACCTATAACTTATTAGTCGAAAACATTTCAAAATCATCATGTACATCAATTAGTCCACAAGTTTGAAAACCATATTTTAAAGTTATAAAATATTTATTTGTCGTTAGGGGTGTCAAATGGGAGGGTTGGGTTGAAATTGTTCGCCCAAGTTTACTTTGGGCTCAAATGAGTTGGGTTCGAATGGACTAAAAATGTGTTGGGTATTGACCCACCCAATTTGACCATATTAATCTCAATAAGTTTAACATAGTAATATTTAACTTTTATAATCATAATTCGAATTTCAGCTCAAGATTTTTTTTTAAAAAAAAGTAACAAATTGATAGATAAATCCTAAAAGACATTAAATAGATAATAATTTGTACCTTTAATATAAGAGCATATCTCAGTAAAGAGTTTTAAAACAGGTTAAAGTTGTAAATTGAATTGGGCTTAATTGAGGATTCTCTTAAAATGAGTTAGGCTTGAATGAGTTGAGATTGAACCAAGTTCAAATTATCTTGAGCCCAACCCTTAAAATTCTAGGCGGATTGGACGGGTTACCTATGTTTGATTTCATTTTTGACACCCCTAGTTGTCCTTCCTTTTTCCTAGGGTATCGTACTGGTATAATTCCGTTATTTTTAATTTATATTCTTAAATTGTAGTGGTGCACTTCAATAACCGACGAAGACCCTTAATTTTCGAGAAAAAAAAGAGTAAAAAACTGACGGACTCTAATCAATTTTCTTTTTATAAAAAATTATTAAAGTTATCATACATTTTTGCGTGAAAAATAATCGACTTTGTTTATGATTTTTCTTTCAAAACAAACAAGAAAATCATTAAAAACCGATTGAGTCTATCAGTTTTTTTCCCGATATTATCGGAAAACATGCTTATACAAAGTTTCCTTATACATATTTGTAAAAAAAGAGTGCTTAAAGATTGGTGTATTATGTATATACTAGTTCTGGAAATGTGTCTGACACGTTTCACCTCTGTTACTTTTATAATTTATATAGGCCCAACTCTTGTTGATATAAAATTGCTCAACAATGTCTGAAGAACTCCTATATGTGTTTTTGTGCATATAAAATAAACTCTTTTTAGTGTTTACTTTCTGCCTAGAACTTAAATATCAACAATTTTTGTGGGGGTGGGGGGGGGGTGGGGGTGGGGTGGGGATAATGAGCAACTTGTAGGGCTAGAACAATATTTTTACCAATTAGAGTTATCACTCAAAAATTCTAAGCCCCAAGGCTGAAGTTTCTTGGGACATAAATACTCAAACAATCATTAAAATAAAAAAATGAATGAGGGCACAAACCAATAAGAAAAATAGTGACCAATAATAAAATATTACATGAGAACTATAAGATGATGTGTTTCTCCAACAATCATGAATATAAAAAATGAATGAAGGCACAAATCAATACGAAAAATAGTTATCAATAAGAAAATATTAAATAAGAACTATTAGATGATGAAACACAAAGTGTAGTGGATTAATATTTTTTATCCAATTTATAAAGAGAGAAATTAAGTACATGAAAGGTTGTGAATGAATGTATTTAATGGTAGAAGCTAAAAGGTTTGACAATCAAATCCATTAAGAAATGGAAAGTGATAAGTTGTAACATCTAATCATGTATGTGGTCTAGTTTAATTGTCATTATTGATTTAATTTTCAAAATTAATAAAAAATTCTTTAATTTTAAAAATTGGTGAAGGGCATTTTCGTAATTCAACTTTGAACTTAAAATTTTCCCACTTATAATAATACTAGTCATGGGCACGTGCCTTGCACGTGTGAGCCACGCCAAGTTGTCTCATTCTCTCGAGAGACATTTATAAAACAATTTTGTTATGAGTATGTTCAATATTATTGATGTGATAGAAGTGTACATTGTGTTAAATAGACTCATCATTAGTGCATGAGTTAATATTGTTCTCGTTAAGGGATAAAGATTTAATTGATACATTTAATAATATGTAGGATATTTTATGTGGTAAATTATGAATGACAAAATCAACCTAATATGAAGTATCATATATGAAGCATGAAAGTACTGTAAATTATGAATAATGATAATATTAAAACGTCAGAATGCGATACAATATCAACAAACAAGAAACTTAACATTAAATCATAAAGAAACAATATAATAGACTATAGAATAGAGCATGAAGTGTCTCTCTTCTTCCTTTTCCTAATGTTTTCTGTGCGTACAATATTGAGTTAAATGTCATTATTTTTGTGAGAGGATTGACGAATTCAAAAAATTATCCTGAATATGACATGAACGCATTTTGTAGTTTGGATCGATGAAGAATCGATGAAAAATGGGCCAAACAGAATGGCCTATCTGGGGCTTTTAATTCTTTATATAAAAATTCATTACTAAAGTTGGAAAAGAAAAGAAAAGAAGTAGGAAAGGATTTGAGTTCATAAAGCCTCTACACCTTGATCCGGTTCCATTTGACATGGAATGTGACCTCCTGACTCCAACATTTAACAAGAAAAGACCACAATTCGTTACGCATATTCGATGAATTTCTTAAGACAAATACAATGTATGAACCAAAGTTATTGGGTTCAGACAAATCCATAACCAACACCCTATCTCTGCCCCTGTTCCTAAAATCCTCCCTCTCCGCAAAGTTTCTACGCCTGCAGAAATTTGAATCCCCCAGGATCAGATGTACCATACAGAAGCAACTTCTATCAGTGATCTATCCACATACTAAGTTATCATAGTTAACTCATTTGGTAAGTGGTGTAGCCAGGAATTTCATCAAGGGCGTTCAAAATTTTAACAATAATTTTTTTTTTAAAAAAAATGATAATTTAAACTACCAAAACAAATAATCAAGTTAAGCAATATTTAATTAAATATAAGTAATTTTTTAAATAGAATTACAAGTGTATAATTCAAAACTAACATAAAGAATATAAAGTACTATTGAAAACATAGTTCAAAAAAGTTTAGTACAATTGTACTCGATGAAATATTTTCTTTTCTACATAAGGCACTATACAACCGTGTAGAAATATTGAGATTTATTCTAATAATATGGTGATATAATTTTAGGTTATTGCTTCTCCTATTTATAGAGAAAGAAAACTTATTCCATAAGAAAATTTATTTTTAAAAAAATTTAAGGAAATCTTATTACATAAGGAAAAGGTATTAAAACTTAAAGATATAATTCAATTTTAATTGAAAAAAACCCACAAGGAAAAAATATTAAATTTTAGAAAATCTTATTCCACAATGAAAAAGTATTAAAATTTAAGAAAATAATTCATTTTTAATTGAAAAAAAATGAGAAAAAATAATTAGTGGAAAAGGGATTATGAACTTGGGTTGGTGGAGCAAGTAATGACACATTTGACCACCAAGCTACTAAATATTTATGTTAAAATCATGTATATCTATTTGCTTAATTAAGTTCAAGACGTCAAAATAATTATAAAAAAAAAAAGAAACACTCTTGTGGGGAATTAAACCCGGGCACAAAGAGTAGAAAAGCGTCGGCTATTGCCAACTCTACTACCCCTTTGTTTTGACATATTTATTTTGAATTGTTAACAATTTTATATTTTATGTAATTTCTAAATATTTAAATTTTATTTTAAAATAATTAAAAATTCTCTGTGAATTCACTACCAAGAAGGAGTTTTATACGAATAGGATTTTAGTATATATTATGTACAAAGAGATTCAAATAAGTAAAATCAATTCTCAATTTTCATCAACAAACCATGGAAAATTCAATTCCTGTTCTTCCGGAAGAACTTGTTACTGAAATCCTTTCGAGGCTTCCGGTAAAATCCCTCTTGAAATTCAAGTGTGCTTCAAAATCATGGCTTGCTATGATCTGTAGCCCTGAATTTGTCAAAACTCATCTCAGCTTAAATGCTAATAACAACGAATACACCCGCCATAAGGTTATGATGTTTGAACATATGGTGTTTGAACGTATTGCGTGCAGCTTTCGAGATTGCAGTGTTAGCTCTTTATTTAATAACTCATGTATCGAGGCAAACGACTTTTATTATCACAGGCAAGTTCCATATTGTGCTTATATCTTAGGTTCTGTCAATGGATTGATTTGTCTTGTTAGTCAGGAGAACGAATTGATTCTATGGAATCCATCCATCAGAAAGTACAAGAAGTTGCCTAGTCCTAAAACTAAAACTAGTTTGGGGTATTGCGTGTATAGTTTTGGATATGATGAATTCCATGATGATTATAAGGTAGTCGTTCTATGGAATGATAACTTGTCACATCAGATTGAGGTACAAAAATATAGTCTAAAACGTGATTCTTGGAGATCGGTTGATAATTGTCCAAGTATGATGCCAGTATCGCAGTCAGGTAAGTTTGTGAATGGGAAACTTTATTGGATTACTATAATTGATCCTAATACACGAAGCATCATTTCTATTGATTTGGCTGACGGGAAATGGCGAGAGATGGAACTACCCTGTTATTGGAAAGGAAGAAGAGGTGTGTTTTTGAGCTTCGGAGTCTTGGCAGTCTTGGGAAGTGATCTTTTGATCTGGTGTGCTTGTGTCGAAACTGATATGCTAGATGTTTGGCTTATGAAGGAGAAAGAATCTTGGATGAAGATGTTTACTATCAATATTCCACGGGATCCATCAGTGTATGGATATCTTGAACCAATACGTTTACACATGGCAAGTGGAAGTGAAATTTTGATTGTGTTAGGATCAAGATTCATGTTATACAATCTAAAGGGTGACCAGCTCAGATCTTCAAAGGTTATTAACTTCTATAATTGGGACAAGGAGGAAATCTACATTGAAAGCCTAGTTTGTCCTTTTTCTACGGTAGGGACTGAGGATGCAACAAAAATGGGACTGAAAAGCTAATGTTGCGAAACAATGAACAACTACTTTCTTGTCAAGTGTGGTTGAATTATGCTTATTTTATAAACTATGCTGCCTTGTTTAATTTGTCTTTTTACCTTATGTTCTATTTTCATGTAACAATAATTTTGTATTCAACTTCATGCTATATGGCGCTAGAAATTGTTTATCTTATTGACCAGTGTTTTGATCAGATGTTAGGTCCTTCTTAGAGCTGTTTTTTATGTCCAATTTATTAAACTAATCATCCTTGTAGGGGAGAACGTAATGCGCACCAGAAAGATGCATAACTAGAGATCAAGCATATTTAAAATGTTATTCTAAAGCTAGCTAGCACATTGCAGGAATTAGAAGATGTCGAGAGAACTTGAGTAAAGAAGCTCCATTTTATACTAAGTTGTCTATCTCTGTCATAGCTACTCAAATGATGAACCAAATTACTCCAATGTTTAATAAGTTTGTGTCTGATATTGTGAAAGAAATTTACGTTGAAAGCCTAGTTTCTCCCGTTTTACAAAACAAACCAAGGATACACTGCAGGAATGAAGGTTGCAGAAGCTCAAATGGACACAGTTATTCAAGTAGCGGATCCCATCTTGTTTGGGACTGAGATATAGTAATAGTTGTTATATAGTTTCGAGTTTTTCCTTTGCTGCTAATATCTAACTTTCTGTTTCTGTGCTGAACTTGTTTTGGTGTTTTTCTACTGCTATTGAGTGTTGAGTGTTGAGTGTTGTCCTTCTCTATATCTACAGAGTTATTGCTTGTCATTTGACATGTTTTGTGAAACCTATGTAATTAACAAAAAAACCGAACCAATCGATAAATCGAACTGAAAAAAAGTATTATTGGTTTATTATTGTTACTGGATCAACGGAATTTTAATGGTTTTATAAAAAAAATTATATCCGGTTATCGGTTCAGTTTTGATTTTATAACATTGAATTATTGGATAAATCGATAACTCATCAAGATCGTAGTGATTTACTATTTTTCCAGTACATAAATATTAAATATAATCTCAATACCTTACTAGTTAATGTCTTTGTCGTTTAGCTTTCAATTCACACTTCACAATCATGACTTTGAGTTCACAACTTCACATTATACAAAACGTCAAAACCTAAAGTAAGAATCATATATATTCCTCTTAATTTCTGTGCGTTACACTTGTATAGTTCTTTTCATATTAGTTATTATTGTTTCTATTTATGAATATTTGTAAGTTACGTTATTGTCTTGTTGTGTCAACTTGTTGGAGATGTCATATATGAGTTTTCCTAGTTTTATAAGCATTTTCTTATTGGTTATAAACTGCACCGATATAAATAAAACTGAACAGAATTGATGTAAAAAATTGCCACATACTATAGGGTAATACAACCCACGCCATCTTTCCCTTTTTATTTTAGTTAGAAATAATTTTTTTTTAAAAAGGTGTAATTTATTAGAGAGAAAAATAAAGAAGTGAGGTAACTAAGAGATCAATTTTGTAAGGACCCGAGCTCATCACTAAAATCCTCTCAACGCTTCCTGTAAAAAACCCTCTTACAATTCCAATCTTATTCAACGGGTGTGTTTGGTATGATAGAAAATATATTTCATTTTTTTCATGTTTGATTTGTGAGTGGAAAATATTTTTTAGTGTTTGGTGGAGAATATTTTTTAATGTTTGGTTGGTGAATGAAAAACATTTTCTGGAAAATATCTTGTATTATTTTGTGCTTGAGACTAGAAAATACTCTTTAAGAAAATAATTTCTGACCCAAAAATCAACCCCGATAATTGGTCTAGGTCCCGATCCTAACACCCTAATTAGGACATGACCCCGATGACCGTTTCAAAATCCGACCCTACCAAGACCTGACCCACACTTCTGATCCTGAAATATTTCTCAAAAATATTATTTTAAAAAAAAATAAAAAATTTGAAATATTTTTCAAAAACAATTTTTTTAATTATTTTTTTTTGTCTTGGTGAGGGTGTGGTTGGGGGTAGGGGTAGGGATAGGGTAAAAAATGAAATTATTCAAATTTAAAATATTTTACAAAAACAAATTTCTTTTTTTAAAAAAAAAAAATTGTTTCAGAAAAAAAAGTAAAGAAATTTTTTCAGAAAATAGGGGTGGAGAGAGAAAAAGAAAATATTGTTATTCAATAATTCGAAATAAGATTTGAAAAGAGAAGAAATATAAGGTAGTAAAAATATTGAGGGGAGATATTTTAGGAGATTATAAAAGAATAAAATTTAGGGAAAAAATTTATTTTTTAATCTCTTAATTATATTTTGGTATTTTTTTGCTTTTATCTTTATTTTTAAAGTTTGTTTAGTTTTGTAAAGATTTTATTGCTATATTGGCTAAAAGTCGGATTATTGTTATATAGGAGTAATTGGGTGCTTAAATTGTATAGTTAGATTTGATTGGCGATTCAAGGATTACTTAGCCTTCTTGCATGAATCTCCATGTTCAAGGAATTTAATGCTAACATGGCTTTAGAAAACTTTGAAGTTTAGTTTATGATTTGTTCTTGATCTACGTCTCTTGATAATTTGGTTATGATTTTGGAGCGGATCTTAAATTACTTGTGTAGATCTTTAGTTAATCGGGTTGATTTTTTAATTGAAAATAAAAATTTAATATGTTATGAATAGGTTGTTAAGATCGTGACACGTGTCCCTCCGTTAGTCTAAAGGGTATATCTGCTTCAAAAATTAGACGGTAGGGGCATCAACGTTCTAAAAGTATAACGAAGGGTATTTAGATACCATTTACGAAAGTTCGAGGGTATTTTTGTCCTTTTTCCCTAAAAATGTTAAAAATTTTTTTTACCTATTATACCCTTAATTAATTAATTTTGAAAAAGATTAAACTTCTTGAAAATCTTATATTTTAATTCACCACTTCATAATTAATAGGGGTAAAATGGTAAACTTACTATCTTAATCATTGTATTCTTAATAGGTGTAATGTGTACGTATTCAAAAATAGACAAGTAATTAGGGACAAAGCGAGTATGTTTCAATGTATTTTTGTAATATAAATGGGGGAAATTTCTTTGTTTTTTCTAACCAGCTCTAAAAACGGTTATTCGTGAAATTTCTCCATCCTTCACAAGGATAAGGTAAAGTCTGCGTATGCACCATCACACGAAACATCACTTGTGGAATTACATTGAGTATGTTGTTGTTGAAGAATCATAAAATTTTGAAAACATGAACACTAAAAGGGAAAAGATGAGCAAAAACAATTGCTGGCATTTGCTTTAATTGTTCATTCTGGAGGCTAATGACTGAAATCTACACGGTTCCAAGCCTCTTGATAGTTCGTTTATGTTGCTCGGACACTTCAAAAATATCACAGTATGCACCATGTCATCAGATCCAACATTTGTGCGATAACATTTTTACAGAATCCGAACAACATAGCATTCAGCTTGTTGGCTAGGTTTCACTTCACAAACATATCAATTCACAAAGCACCTAGCTCACTGATATGTCAAATGACAAGCAATAAGTCTGTAGATATATAGAAGGACAAAACTCAACAGACTACTGATTAGCAGTAGCAAAACACCAAAACAAGTTCAGAACAGAAACAGAAAGTTAGGTATTAGCAGCAAAGGAAAAACTCGAAACGATATATCATAACAACTGTTACTATGCCTCAGTCCCAAACAAGATGGGATCCGCTACTTGAACAGTTGTGTCCATTTGAGCTTCTGCAACCTTCATTCCTGTTGTATCCTCAGTTCGTTTTGGAAAACGGGAGAAACAGGGGTTATGCATCTTTCTGGTGCGCATTACGTGCTCCCCTACAAGGATGATTAGTTCAATAAATTTGCAGAAACCATAAAAAAAAAATTAATGAAGTCGTCCTAGATCACACTTGTTTGTTTGTTACAAATAACATATTTTCGAAACACTGCTCAAACAAGAGAAACAATTTCCTGCGCCATTTAGCATGAAGTTGAAGACAAAATTATTGTTACTTGAATATAGAGCAAAAGGGAAAAAGACTAACAAGGCAACATAGTTTATAAAATAAGCATAATTCAACAAGAAAGTACTCTTACAAGTAGAGCTTTTCAGTTCCCTTTTTTGTTGCATCCTTAGTAAGGCCAAACTAGGCTTTCAATGTAGACTCTCGCCTCGTCCCAATTATTATAGTTAATAATCTTTGAAGATCTGATCGGGTCACCCTTTGTATTGTATATCATGAAACTTGATTCAAATACAACCAAAATTTCACTTCCACTTGCCATGTGTACGCGTATTTGCTCAAGATATTGATCCCATGGAATCTTGATGGTAAACATCTTCATCCAAGATTCTTTAACCCCATACTCCTTCATAAGCCAAACATCTAACATACTTGTTTTGTGACAATCACACAAGGCCGAAAGATCACTTCCCAACACTCCCAAGCTCAAAACCGCACCTCCTCCTCCTTTCCAATGACAGGGTAGTTCCATCTCTCCCCATTTCCCATCAGCCAAATCGAAAGAAATGATGCTTCGTTTCAGAACAATTTTACTAACCCAATGAAGTTTCCCATTTACAAACACACCTGATTGCTGTAGCGGTGCCATACATGGACAATTATCAACCCTTGTCCAAGAATAGTTTTTTAGACTATATTCTTCTACCTCAATTTGAAGTGAAAAGTGATCTTTGCGAATGATAAAAATAACGACTACCTTATAATCATCATGGAACTCATCATATCCAAAACCATATACCGAATACACCAAATTAGCTTTAGTTTTACTATAACACAACTTTTTATACTTCCTTATTGATGGATTCCATAGAAAGAATTCCTTCACCCAACTAACAAGACAAATCAGTCCATTGACAGAACCTATCATATAAAAAAAACATATAAATTGCCTTGGAAAATCCAAAACGTTTGCCTCAACCAATGAGTTATTAAATAAAGAGCCAACACCACAATCTCGAAAGGTGTACACAGTATGGTCAAACATCATAACCTTATGGTGGGTGCATTCGTTGTTATTAGCATTTAAGCTGAGATGAGTTTTGACAAATTCAGGGCTACAGATCAAAGCAAGCCAAGATTTTGAAGCACACCTGAATTTCAAAAGGGATTTTACCGGAAGCCTCGAAAGGATTTCAATAACAAGTTCTTCTGGAATTGAATTTACCATCGTTGTTGATGAAAATTGAGAATTGAATCTCTTTATACATAATACTAAAACCCTATTAGTATAAAAACTCCTTTTATCAATTTATTTCAGTTGATTCCTAATTCAAGTCAAACTAATTAATTTTGAAATGAAATTTACATAATTAGAAATTATATAAAATATAAAATAGTTAATAATTCAAAATAACTACCTCTATATATACACAACTTGTCCATATAGACCCAAACACAAATAGGATCAAATATGACTTATTAGCTGAAAACCTTTCAAAATCAACAAAATCATCAAATCATATACAGAGACATTATTGATCCATATATATATATATATATATATATATATATATATATATACTAGTAAAGGTAGAACGGGCGTTGACCGGACCCAACACGAAGACAGAGTCATTACAATAGTTGTACTCAAAAGTAAAGCGGAGAAATTTATTATGATCAACTTGAGTATGTCTTGGTTGAGCTATAGTAAGACATAAAATATCTCTAGTAAGGCATCTATTTTGTTTCCCAACAATTATATAAAATATATAATAGTTAATAATTCAAAATAAATTTGTCTATATATTTAACAACTTTATACATGGTTTTCAAACTTGTGATGTACCTCTATATATACACAACTTGTCCATATAGACCCAAACACAAATAGGATCAAATATGACTTGTTAGCTGAAAACATTTCAAAATCATCAAATCATATATAGAGGACATTATTGATCCAGAGATATATATAGTTTTTCAAGGGTTTTAACTGTATCATCGGTATATATAGTAACTCCTAACTGATGGTTAACAACAAAATGTGCAGTCCTTAATTGGCAGATATAGGACATTATTGCTTCAGAGAGGTCAATTCTCTTTTGTTCATATTTATAGGGAAGGCAATAAGGTTGCGGTGAGACAGAGAAAAGACAGGCAATAAGGATCATGACGGCGCTAAGGGGGAAAATCCCAAAGCAAGCCTTATCAAAATCGGGCAAAGTTTCCTTTATTTTTATGCCTATCCTGAATTTTCCATGTCTCAGAAATCCATAACACAACTAATAACAACTATAAATCACAACATAATATCCATCAATGATCTAATAGTCACGCGAATAAACCAATTCATCTCCAACTATGAAAAAAAAGAGGTTCAAACTAGTCACATGACTACAATTCGAAAGAATATCTTGACTCTAAATAAGAATTGACAAATGGAGCGACTCTAAGAGTTTAAAGGAACTAAATAAACATAGCAAATCAAATGTTCTCTTGCCACGCGAAGCAATGCGGGTGTTAGAATCTGTGCGTCCACTATCAGTCAATGGACCAGGTCCCTTGACTCACTCAAAATATGAACAACTGTAAATAAAGGCAGAATATCAACACCAGCAGTTTACGTGGAAACCTCCTTGCTCAAGGGAGTAAAACCACGACCTGTCTCACAGGATTTCCAAAACCGTTTCACTAGTCTTCACAAGCAAAAGTAAATCGGTTACACAAAATGTGAGAAAAAGTTTTTAATCTCACAGACAAGCAATAACTCTATTGCTTGATGAGCCTAAGTAGATGTTACTCTACCCACTAATCTATCACTCTAGACAACTTAGGATTTTCTAAGCAATCTCAAAGACTGCCCACTAAATCACTAACCTACTAATGATTTAGAATTTCAGATCAAACAACTATCTGATTCCTTTATAAATGGAGGAACAGATTTACAATTTACGTGCAGAAGAAATAATCCTAAGACAACTAAGCTTTCAGCTCTTTCAGATTTGAGTTGATCTTGAGGATGTTTCTTCACTCCTTTTGTAAGCCTTTGCAAGAGTTCTTGATATCTTTTTCAAGTTGCAAAAACTAAGGAATGATGTTTAGAAAAGTGACATTGTATAGACAAGTCCCTTTCCTTAAACTCTTGCCATTGGTTGGAACGGTCTGACCTTTCTGACGCCGTTGGGAAATGTGCACCTACTTTCTGTACCTGCTCCAGCTGGCAGTCAACGGCCTGTTCATGTTGGGAACCTGGTACCTTCATAAGGTCCCTGAGTTTGTCACATCATCACAACTCATGTTGAGAACCCTGAGTTTGTCACATCATCAAAACTTACAAATAACAGCGGGGCTCACCAGATGCAACCAATTCTCACTCTCTAGTTAATGATATCATCTTCAATACCACCTGAATTCTCTGTAAAAACAATTAGCGAGGAGTGAGACGCTAGCTCAGTGAGTAATAATACTGAACCACAACCATTTTAATGAGGGACAAATCAGAAAATATGTTAGTGTAATAGTCATAATGATGAAATAATGCTCTTTCAAAAACAATAACAATATTCAATCTTATATGCCTCATATAAGCATAATCAGTGTAAATACATAATAGCAAACTCAGTAAAAGAACATCTTCATATCAAATCTTATTTCTGGGAGGTTTCCAAGGATGAATCATGTAATCAGAGTGGTCTTCTCTTTAAGAAGTAACTAATAAGAGTGAACTCCTCGTGTAAAGGAGTTAAATATTCATATCAATAGATCCCTACTCGAGGGATATCAGTAATAGAATACTAGTTCCACATCCCACTAGCAAGGGCTTTATAAGAAATCAGTAACTGCAAGGTGCACCAGGTCTAACGATCCCGCAGTTAGCTACGGAATTCATCAAGGTCTACTCCCATTTATATTCTTCTTGTAATCAGTAAAAGCATTTCAAAATCAGACATAGCATTTAAAACTTATCAAATCATATCATTTCAAAGTTCAATAATCACCGGTCAAAATACTATTTCTCAAAAGTGTAAAACCTTTTTAATAACAGAAATCATATCTTATAAAAAAATGAGATCATCTCAAATCAAATAATCTTTTCAATATCATATCCAGTAAGAGACTTTTCCCACATGCAAGTTCAAAACATTCAGTAACACATTTACTTTATAAACCATGTGAAAATCATGCAAATTATAAAACATCAATTGTGGTAAGATTACTACTAACAGTAGTTGTGTTGAAACACCAAGCTCTTCACTCGAATGGTCTGTATGAATTCCTTTGGTCAAACCATAAACACATTCCTAACAATTTTGTGTAAACTCCTTCGTTTAGGTAATTCATACTACATCAACAAAACCCCAGCCCTAGAGGTTTAATGATTGATTCAAAATCTGTCCAATCACTTAATTATTAGTGCTTTAATCACACAAAATAGTCTCTTCTTGGTCAATTCTCCCCGTAAAAGATCAACCTAACCTTAGAGCCTAATTATTTTTTATTGCATATAAGCCCAATATCAAAGTTTCTTGTTCAAATCATTGACTATATTCACTTGGTTCATAAAAATGAAATAAATTCTCTATTTTTGCTAAACCCATGTTTCTCAACTTTCCAATTTTCAATCTTATAGTCATGGAAGATAAAAATTCAACCTTTAATAAGAAACTTACCTTCTTCTCTTTCTTCTTCTTCTTCCAGTTCTCTCTTTAGTTTGAGAACTGAGGCTTTAAATTTTAAATTTATTTTCTCTTTGCTCACCGTAGAACCAGATGAGTCCAATATTTTTTTTTTATCGCAGAAGTTGCAGAAAATATGTTGCTTCTGTTAGGGCTTTCAGCCCTTTTTTTTAAAAATAATAATTTCTGATCTCTTTTTTTTTTAATTATTTTTTATTAAAGCTAAATGACATATATGTCCTTATTTTAATACAAGGTATTACAAGAGTTCAGAACTTAAATAAGCCATAAAAAAATAAAAATAACCAAAATAAGCCATTATTTAGAAAGTAACTAAAATAGGCTTAGTGGAAGAAAAAATTCCACTTTATCCAATATTCCAAACGTTTTCCGCTAGTCCCATAACGTTTATATTTTAATATATAATGGAACTATTTCTTACACTTTATAAAGTGGAAGTTTTTCTTACACTTTGTAAAGTAGAACTTTTTCTTACACTTTATATAGTGGAAGAAAAACTTACACTTTACAAAAAGAAATATTTTTCACGTTTCGCTCTCTTTATGAAGTTTTTTACGTGTTTGTCATACAATTGAGATATTTTCCCCATATATGTAAAACCATATAAATATTTATCACATGCAATTAACTTAAATAAAAAATCAAGTGTTTGACATATTGATAATCATTTGCATAAAAAATAGGCGAGACATGAAATTTTGAGAATGTCCCGACATTTCCGTCATTTCAAACTGTGAGGACTGACCAAAATAAATATCTAGTCCATAACTTGGAGCAATATTCCTATCTTGTTAAAGTAAACCGCTATAAAATATATAATAATAATAATAATAAATCATATAAATTAATAAATAATTGACAAAAAGAACAAATAATAATCGAAATATAATTATTGAGCATTACCAGTCATTTTCATTAATAGTTTCGCTCAAAGAAAAATCATATCGATCGGTAAGAATATTTTGATAATGAGTCATGTTAGAAAATCAGTAGATTGAGTTATCGGAAATCCATCAACGTTATTATGATTTTTTTAATTGGGGATGGACATCGACCGGTAAAGGAGAACATTGTTGGCTAGTCTTAGGCTCATTTCTATCATAGATTTCAAGTTTTGTTAACTTGCTTTGATCTATTTAATCATTTGGAACCCTCAAAAAGTCGATCAACAATTCGTCGTTATAGGTAATTCACTCTCCAAATTTTACTTGTCCTTGTGATAAAAATGAAGTAGGTATTTTTCGACTATAATCATAATAATACTATTTATACCCCATTCTTTTATAAATTGATGAAAGAAATATATGATATCGGATATTAATTGAATATTTAGCATTGCGTTTGGGAGGACAATTATAATAAATGGTATTTTCATCATATATAATTTCGTCATCCCAATAAATCAAAACTCTAACTTTTGGTTTAGAAGACATTATTTTGTGATTGAAATGAAGAATAATAGAAGACTAAAGATGTTGAATATGTCATGTTTGAATGTCCTTAAATAGAGCTTGGATGAGCTTTCAGAATAAAAAAAACATAATGTAATAAAAAAAATTATTTTTATGATATGTCAAATCAATATAATTGTATGACAAACATTACAAAGACATCATAAGGAGAGAAAACTTGAAAAATATTCCTCTTTGTAAAATGTAAGTTTTTCTTCCACTTTATAAAATGTAAGAAAAAGTTCCACTTTACAAAGTGTAAGAAAAACTTACATTTTATAAAGTGTAAGAAATAGTTCCGTTATATATTAAAATATATCCGTTATGGACTAACGGAAAACGTTTGGAATATTGGATAAAGTGGAATTTTTTCTTCCACTAAGCCTATTTTAGTTACTTCCTAAAATATTGGCTTATTTTGGTTACTTTTATTTTTTTGTGGCTTATTTAGGTTCTGAACTCGTATTACAAAGACGCACACATCACAGAAATACAAGTCGAAGACAAAACTATATTCAACTTAACATTCCTTTTCGACACACTACATACGTACTTTGAGGCCTTAAAATGAAACTAAAGAAATAAATTCACATGAACTGAAGAGCGAATGTAGTTTCCCTGATCACCAACGACGAAAGATTTAAGGAATAAATAGCTGCTTAAATGCATATATTAAGTTCCTATGAGTATATGCAGAGATAGACAACTTAGTACAAAATGGAGCATCTTTGCTCAAAGTTGTTTAGGCTCGACACCTTCAAATTCCTGCAATGTGCTAATTCAGAATAACTTCTTGAATATGCAGGAACAGCGGTTATGTATCTTTCTGGTGCGGGTTATCATTAACTTCATATATTGTAGCTGCAATTCATAGAAACCATTAAAAAATGGACACATAAACAATTAAAAGGGAAAAACATATCCAAAGGAACTACTGACATTTACTTCATTTGTTTATTCTGTATTAGCATAGGGTAATTGACCAAATAAGTTTTTTGCTGGTATCTTAGAGAATAACGCTGAAAAGATGCATAAAGGATCATTTCGGAGGGTTGGGAAGTTTATATTAACAGATCAACTTCAGCTTGATAACACACACAACAGGCATTCAAGGGAAGGAAACCTTGCGTTACAATAATATTACGAGCTGAATTAGATTCCTAAAATACACTCTCCTTGCAATGCCGTCTTTCTTATGTTAATGTTACTACCAAAGGGAAGAAAAGAAGATAGTCCCGAAGAAAAGACACTTATCAATTAGCAGCAAGGGAAGACCAAAACCAGCCCACAAGAAAATGAAGACTTAGCTATTCGCAGCAAGAAAAAAGACAAAACTAGATACTTTACACCAACCTTGATCCTTGTACAAGAATTGACGAGATTCCTCTGTATTCCCTGATTAAGTTTTTTTCAGTCGAAAAAATTAATGAAGTCGTCCTAGATCAAAAACAACTCTAAGTAGGACGTAAGCTAAGATTTTCAAGTCCTTGGTGCTTCATGTTTTTTACACTGTCTCGAGGTATAACATCTGCTCGAAACACTGCTCAATATGAGAAACAATTTCCAGGGCACCATTTAGCATGAAGTTGAATACAAAATTATTGTTACAAAATAGAGCACAAGGGAAAATGAATAACAAGCTGCCCTGGCAACACAGTTTTAAAAATAAGCATAATTCAACAACACTTGACAAGAAAGTACTCTTACACATTTTTTGTTACTTTGTTGTTTCGCAACCTGAGCTTTTCTTTTGTTGCATCCTCAGTCGCTACGGTAGAAAAAGGACAAACTAGTCTTTCAATGTAGATTTCCGCGTCATCCCAATTATTAAAGTTAATAACCTTTGGATATCTGAGCAGGTCACCCTTTGGATTGAATAACATGAATTTTGATCCAAACACAACCAAAATTTCACTTCCACTTGCAATGTGTAAACGTATTTCCCCAAGATATCCATATATCGATTGATGCTCCGGAAACTTGAGAGTAAACATCTTCGTCCAAGATTCTTTAATCTCATACTCCTTCATAAGCCAAACATCTAACGTATTTGTTTCGTCACAATCACAACAGACCAAAAGATCACTTCTCAACACTCCCAAGCTCAAAACAGGGTAGTTCCATCTCTCCCCTTATACGTTCAAACATCATAACCTTATGGCGGGTGTATTCGTTATTATTGGCATTTAAGCTGAGATGAGTTTTGACAAATTCAGGGCTACAGATCAAAGCAAACCAAGATTTTGAAGCGCACCTGAATTTCAAGAGGGATTTTACCGGAAGCCTCGAGAGGAAATTGAGAATTGATTTTACTTATTTGAATCTCTTTGTACATAATATATACTAAAACCCTATTCGTATAAAACTCCTTGTATCAATTTATTTTGGTTGATTCCTAATACGAGTCAAACTAATTAAACTAATTAATGTCTGATAATGGATTCACATATATTTTTTTAATTATTTTGAAATAAAATTCAAATATTTAAAAGTTACATAAAATATAAAATAGTTAACAATCCAAATAAATATGTCAAAACAAAGGGGTAGCACACAATATATTTTTTTATATATAAATATGTACTACCTCCGTTCCATTTTTATGTCAACTTTCGAATTTCAAGAGTCAAATTTTTTTATCTTTAACCATAAATTTTT
Organism: Solanum lycopersicoides; assembly: GCA_022817965.1. Lineage (NCBI taxonomy): Eukaryota > Viridiplantae > Streptophyta > Magnoliopsida > Solanales > Solanaceae > Solanum > Solanum lycopersicoides. The sequence goes on along the minus strand of CM040626.1, from coordinate 101,534,865 downwards.
CATAGATCTTTTAAACATTTTTGAATTATCAATTGTTGCGACTCATAATACTTCTTACGTAGTTTACAAATATATAAATTTAATTTTAAAAAAATTGAAGATTCCATGCATAAATTTCCGGTCAAACTTAAACTGTTTGACTCTCAAAACATAAAAGGTGTCATATAAATTGGGACAGAGAGAGTATACGAAAACTTTGTATAATCATATGCTTTCCGGTAATATAGGGAAAAAATTGATAGACTCGGTCGGTTTTCAATGATTTTGTAATTTTTAAAAAGAAAAATTGATGGACAAACGCCATTATTTTTCACGCAAAAATGTACGATAACTATAATATTTCTTTATAAAAAAAAGAATATTTTTTTGAAAGTTACTTCCAGGTTCATATTTCCATGTAGCTACTGCGATTCAGATCTGGTATTCTGTTTCGTGCTGCTGCGATTGTTGAATACTGTTAAACGTTGAATGAATAGTGTTTTCTCGATGCTTGTTCTTGACTTATGGTTCCTTTGTTCTCTCTCATGTTGCTTTGTTCTTGAAGTTTGAGCCCCGACTAAAATTATTTTATTGGTATTGAATTGTATTTGTTGTTTGTGTTAGATTTTCCTATATTGCTACTTTGGATATTTAAGTTGGAAATATAACTCAAACAATCAGAAAGGACGAAATATGGCTACGAATCAGAAGGATAAGACAATTTGGTTTTAGCAGATCAGTTTGCACAGTTCTCTCAGTATCAAGAATCCCTCAAAGAATTCACTGTAGTTACTATCCTTGTTGATTCAAGAAAAACATGTATCGTCTCATCTTTGAACAACTGGATGATTGATTTAGGTGCTACAGATCACATGACAGGTAATCATAACATATTTTCTACCTTCCAATCTCACAAACCTCCCTCTTCTGTAACAGTAGTTGATGGGTTAACCTGTAACATTGTGGGATGTAAAACCGTCAAAGCAACCTCCTCTATTACCTTGTCCTCTGTATTAAATTTACCGAATTTGGCCTTCAATTTGATTTTTGTGAGTAAACTTACTAGAGATCTTAATTGTTATGTTTCGTTCTAACCTAATCATTGCTTGTTTCGTGATCTTGCGACACATAAGGTTATTGGTAAAGACATGTAATTGATGGTCTATATATCCTTGATGAATATGAGTCTCGATTTATTGCCTGCTCAAGCGTCTTGTCTCCATTTGAAGCACATTGTTGATTTGGACACCCTTCTTTACCTTTATTAAAGAAATTATGTCCCCATTTTCAAAATTTTCCTTCTTTGGAGTGTGAATCATGTCGATTTACGAAACATCGTCACATCACATTAGGTCCAAGGGTTAATAAACGAGTTGAATCAACTTTTGAGTTACTTATTATGATGCTTTTGGGGACCATGTCCAGTTGTTTCCAAAACTAGACATAAATATTTTGTCACTTTTGTGGATGATTTCTCTCGGATGACTTGAATTTAATTTATGAAAATTCGCTCACATCACTTTTGTGACTTTTATGCTGAAGTCAAAACTCAATTCACTGCTTCAGTTCATATTTTAAGGAGTGATAATGCAAAAGAATACATGTCAAAGTTGTTTCAATCCTACATGAGACAACACGGTATCCTCTATCAATCATCGTGTGTTGATACACCTTCTCAAAATAGAGTTGTTGAGAGGATTATAAACATCTACTTGAGACAGCCCAAGAACTTTTGTTCCAAATGAAAGTTCTTAAACAATTTTGGATCGATACAGTCTCTACGACTTGTTTCTGATTAATCGCATGTCATCGACTGTGTTTGTTGGTAATATATCCAAATATGTCATTATTTTCGTTGGAACTAAAGGTATTTGGAAGTACATGTATGTACGTCCATTTGTTACTAAGTTGGACCCTAAGGCATTGAAGTGTGTTTTCTTAGGTTATTCTCGTCTTCAAAAGGGGTATCGATGTTATTCTACTAAACTTGGAAAATAGATGCTATCGAATGATGTGGTATTTTCAGAGACTACGTCATTTTTCTATTCTCCTCCTAAAATTACAAGTCAAGGGGAGGAATTATGAGTGGTTAGTTTATCATATTACTAGTGTTGTGGAATCAAGTGATGTTATTCTTCCATCTCCTAGTGACTCTATTGAGCACAACTAGACTACTGTGCCACCAACACATGTTCCAACAAGACCGTCAATTGTTCAAGTTTATTTGAGGAGACGAGAGATTGATGATACATGTCCTGCACCAAAATAATGTATCCAAAAGAAGTTTTATATTGCGATGTAATTTTTATAGTATGGAAAAAAAAATATGTGAAAAATTATTTTAAATACTTGAAAAATATATTTGAGATCATATTTACATTGTGGTTTCTTTGCTTATGATAAAGATAAAATTGGATTTGGTGTCTAATTTAATTTTGAAGCACAAGATATGAAATTTGATGATACTTTTGTATTATGTTAGACCCACAAAATACTTGGAGTATAATTGATATGGTGGTTGTTGAGTTTCTCTTTTACTAGTATATACTACGACTAGTATGAAACCACCAAATTAGATGTATACTTGTTCAAAATGATTGTGGTCTTTTATGAAAAAGTGTCACTTAAAATGTTGTGATTTTTTGTGAAAAGATATGTTTCTTATAATAAAAGTATTTGCATAGACATGAATATTGGTGAATAGTCATTTGTTATGTTTTGTAAAAAAACTATTTGGACTGTATTGCCTTTATTGGACTCGATGAAACATTGTTTATGATAGTTCTATAACAATCAAATTGAAAGTGATGGAAAGGTGCTTTTGAAAAGGACATTTGACAAGGTGATGACTCTAAACAATGTTTGTATCACACAAAATTGTAAAAAATAGATACAAAATATTAGTGAGAAAAAAGCTAGCTCGCGAATATCTTTTCGAACTCTATATTTTTATTTGTTCTTACTTTCATGAGTCAAAGTTTTTGACATGACCACTTGGGGCATGTCAATTACAAAACCTTGTAAGGAAAACCAATCAATTTAGAAGTTTTTTCTAACTTTGAGTGCAATAAATAAAAATGTCATGTTTGTGTGGAATCTAAGTATGATGAACATTCTTATAAATCTATTGAAAGGAATTCTAATCCCTTAGAGTTGATTTACATCGACATTTGTGATATGAAGTGAACAACATCTTGTGGTGAAAAAAAGTATATCATAACTTTCATTAAAAATTGCATTAGAAATGACTATGTCTATTTGCTGAATGGTAAGGATGAAGCAATAAAAATGTCTAGAAAATATAATATCGAAGTCGAAAATCAGTTGGGAAAAGATAAGAAGTGATAAGAATGGAGAGTATAAAAGTGGAATTATCCATCAAGCTACTGCCCTATTCACCTTAATCTAATGAAAAATTGAACGTTGAAATAAATGATGGATGCATTATTTATAAGTTTAGATTTACCAAAAAACTTGTGTGGAGGAACTATCCTTACTACAAAAGGGAACAACAAAAAGTTTTGTCTTTTCAGAAAGAAAAAAAAGCAATTTTGTTTGTTCAGGACACAATCTATTCCATATGAGAAATGGAAAGGAAGGAAATCCAACTTGAAATATTTCAAAGTGTGGGGGTGTCTATCCAAAGTCCAAGTTCCTATTCCTAAAATGATTAAAATAAGAACTAAGAATGTGGACTGTAAACTTAGACTAGTGAAAGGTTTAAATGACCTTGGGAAGAACAAGAGGAGAATGTACATAATAAAGAGATTCAGAGGTGTAGTAAATGTCAAAGGATATCTACTTCCTTCAAATATGATTTTGTAACATTTCTTGTGTCTTCCGTAGACTCATCCTTTTGGACAGATGGTGTCAATAGAGAGATTGGTTCGATCTTGAGCAATCTTATTTGAAGTTGGTTGATATTCCTCCAGGAAATGAACATTTGGGTTCAAAGCGAATCCTCAAAAGGAAAATGAAATTCAATGTTACTGTTTACAAATACAAAACAAGACTTTTTGTCAAAGATTTTAGACAAAAACAAGGTCTTGATCTTTTCGACACTGTTTTATCGAAAATTTAACCTTTTATAAGGGTTTTTCGGTTTTTTAGAGTCGCCACTTAATTTTTGAAGAAAAATCAAGAAAACTATTGTTTTCAAATAACTTAACAGAGAAAATTGCTTGAAAACATTTAAAGGGTTCGGGGATTCAAATTAATGTTTTAGTAAGGTGTTAGGCACCTAAAACATCCGTATAAAACGGTTTTCCAGCAACTAATAAATTTGGCTAAAACTTTGCTTTTATCTTGACTTGAATAAAATACTTAGAAGTAGAGAGTTGAAATACTAACTTATTTTTTAGGTCATTTCATTTTGCAAAATTATTTTAATTTTAAGTTGATAAAAACATTTACGACATTCGCGGGGATTCGGATTTTTCTAACTTTTAAAATTAACGACAAGTATGCAAACAAATAAGCAAATAAAGTAAAAGAGAGAAATAAAGAGAGTGAGGGAAAGAGAATTGGGTCCAAAATCGGGTTCTCTGTCCGCCTTGACCGATTTTTGGATCCACCTGTTTTGGGGTTTTTGACCCATTTCCTTTCGTACCTGTCCTAGACTAAGCAAATAATTAATACTAAATAAATACAGTAAAGTAAAAAACGACAAGGGCTAATGCCTTAAAATAGATACAATACGAAAATGCAAAATATAAAACGGGTCTTCTAATTCATCTTCTCCAACTTTCTTCAATTCTTTAAATCCGGGGACCCTTCCATTGGCTTAATAGGTTGACTGGAAAAGAGGAACTTTGAGCCTTTACGGCTCTTCTCATGAAATGCAAAGGAGAGGGTGAGAGTTCACGTTGAAACTCGGACGAATTTTACATGCAATGAAAAGCAAAAATAAAAATTAGCACTTGAAAATAATATCTTTAAATCATATCTTAAAGAAGATTAAACGATTCCAAAGTAATGAATGTACCTAAGTAGATTGCAACTTAACATCTAAAGCCAAAATGAGTAAATAAATAAATAGATTGGATAAGAGAAGGCAATGATGCCGTTAATTTTATCTAAAAGTACACATAATAGAGAAGCAATAATATCCAAAATATGTAATAATCTTAGAATTAAATATAACAATGATATATGAATAACTAAATAAATATTTTAGACCATGATGTAAAACGAAATCTATTTGCTACGGCAAATTAATACACACATAGAAGTATGACAGTAATAGCAACTAAACGTTAATACTAATTAAACTTAAGATCCAAATAGTTAGCAAATTGGGTAATTGACAAATTATATATATGTATACATATATGCATATAAAATAAATAAATAAATAAATAAGTAAATAAATAAATAAATAAATAATAAATAAATAAATAAATAATAAATAAATAAATAATAAATAAATAAATAAATAATGAATAAATGAATAAATAAATAAAAAATTAAAAAATTACCTGATTCTGGGCAGCGAACCGGAACTACGAGTTTGACGGAGACGATTCCACCACCTCTCCAAACTCGAACAGCTGCAAAAAATATTTTATAAATATTAAACTATGGAACCAAGAATTCCCGAAAATTTCTGGGTACTCTTTGGTATCCTCCTTTTTTTTCTTCTCCTCCCCTCTTTGGTTAAATGAAGAGGGGCTTATATAAGACCAAATTTTTAGTTCAAAATAGATGTAGAAGCGATGTGGGACAAATGCAAAGTCCAAAATTTTCTATTTGAATGGTTTAAAGCAATTGATTAATAGGATGAATTCACATAAATTAATTTAGCGAGCTTCTTAATCTTAACAAAAAATAAAATAATTAATTTAATCGTAAACTTCCCAAATTTATAAAAACCAACTATTTTAAATTGTTTGAGAATTTAAGAAGCTCATGAATTAATTCCTACCGGGGAGGGTCAAAATTGGGTGTCAACAGCTGTCCCTCATTTTACTTGGATTGATGCAAGAAATTCGAGGAAAATGAAATTGACTAAGCCAATTTTGACCGACCACATATTCATCTTTTAAGAAAAGGGATCTGGTACGGACTTTAGAAATTATGGCCGAGCCCTGAAAATGTGTTTCCTACATGTCTCAGACTATATGAGAATTCAGGTCATTTGTAGTTCGATACGCTAGATTTAACGCACGATTTTGAAAGAAATCAAAAGTCATCTCGATACCGAGTTATGAGGGAATCGGGATGCTTGGGAATAAGATTCGAGTGGAATGTTAGAATACAGCCGAGTTTTCAACATCGAGCCCGCCTACATATCCTTAAACCATAGGAATCAGGCTGTTTGTAGTTTGACTCAATCGGTTGAAAAGGAAATCTATTATGCTAGATAATCTTTGGTTCTGGACAAGTGACAAAATTAAACGAGTATGAAAAGGAGGCTTGTAACCTCTTAGCCATGAATGTGGTGCACTTCACACCCATAATTAAGAACTCACATGGACATAATTTCCAAAGCTCTCGGTGCATTGTCACTCAGATTAGAAACTTGCTTCCGGTAGACCAAAATTTCCGAATGCGAGATCAAAACTGACAAAACCTAAAGAAAAACCCACATGCCTTCTGATAGGGGTGTGGTTTGATTGTGGTGGAAGTCGCTCCTCTTCTCGCGTCCTAAGAGTTTGACACTCCTCTTTGGACTATATCCCAGTTCGCTGCTAAGAAAAAGTTCCACGTTATGCTGCATCATTTTGATGTTGTCCGCACCTGTGGTTTGTTTTTGGAGAATTCATCCTTTCGGATGCTCTCGACAAACACTGAGATAAAACTCGTCAGCATAAAAACTCAATTAAAAAGGGAGACAGTGTCTTTTACCATGTCGACACTTAATTGTTCTCCTCGACATTTGACGTCAACTCGATCGGTTTGACGTAAAGCAAATAGAGCTTATGTCTTATGTATGCAATCTTCAATGTATTCTTCATTTGATGTTGAAATAAATAAAAACAGCTGCAGTGCGCTGATATTTATCTTGATGTCGTCTTTGATGTTCTTCTTGATGTTTACTTTTATCATGAATAAAAGAGTGCAGTTGATGCCAATAAGTGAATATTCTTCTTCAAATGCACGATTTCTACTTTGGTAGTGCATGATTACTTGCGGGGTATGAATATCTTCCCGCGATGTGTAAATTTTGCGAGGGATGTAATCTTCTCGCGATGCATAAATTCCTCAAGGTATGAAGTCGTCTTGCGATATATAAACTTTTTGCGAGGAATGAAATCTTCTCGCGATGTATAAACTTTTGCGAGGGATGGAATCTTCTCGCGATGCATAAATTCAGCGAGGTATGAAATCTTCTCGCGATGTATAATTTTCTGCGAGGCACGAATATCTTCTCGCAATTAACTTGTTAAGCATAAATATTAACTCGCGATGCATGATTTTCCGCAATGCATGAATATTGACTCTCGATGCATGATTTTCCGCGATGCATGAATATTGACTCTCGATGCATGATTTTCTGCGATGCATGAATATTTGCTCTTGATGTCATCCTTCGAATCTAGTTGGACGTTCTTTATAGACTTCATGTTGTTGGAAATTGACTGAAATAAACAAATCATATTCCCAAGCCCCTGGTATAAGCAATAAAATAATTATTGCGTCTTCAGGAACATCGTTAATTTGAGAGAGATTTTTCCTCCCTCGACTCCTCCATATTCATCGATCAGAGAAATTTGCTGATTTCTGAGCAATATTATAAGCCTGCATCCACAGAAAAATCGTTAGTTTTAAAACGAACTGATCTGTGTCGATTTCTTCAGTTGCCTGTTCCCTTGTTCTGCTATCTCCGGTTGATCTTCCTGATCTCTCAACTATTGACAAATAAGACAAAATACTTTATGCCAAAACAAAGGAAACATAAAAGAAAAACTTTAAGAAAAACAGATTTCTGAAAACTGAATTTTGAAAAAGGTCACTGCCAAGTGTCATGTCACGTCAGGCTTAGCGAACTTCTCTGAGCCTGATTCTTGGAGGTATATCTGATTATGCGATGGAGAGTATTCAAAGCCAATCTAGACTTGTTGATAAACCCATGTCTGAAATTTTGAGGCCATCCTCAAAGTTTTTGTCCCAGTTAACGGTATCGACTTATCTTTCAACTGTCGCTAAGCAAATCGTGAAATTTTGGGATCCTCTCAAAAATTCTATCCCAGTTGCAAATATCAAAATATATTCAGTCTTGACTTGTTGAGGATTCGGAGATGTCATTGCTTGTTTTCTGCATGGCAAACTCTAGTGATCTTTGCAACAAGCTAGCTAGCTCAATAATTATCCAACTGTAACGAGGTGGATGTCTCGAAAATATTCCAACTGTAATGAGGTGGATGCTCGATAATATTCCATTTGTAACGAGGTGGATCGCTCGATAATATTCCAACTGTAACGAGGTGGAAGACTCGATAATATTCCATCTGTAATGAGGTGGATGGCTCGATAATATTCCAACTGTAACGAGGTGGATGCTCGATAATATTCCAACTGTAACGAGGTGGAGACTCGATAATATTCCACTGTAACGAGGTGGATGCTCGATAATATTCCAACTGTAACAAGGTGGATGGCTCGATAATATTCCAACTGTAACGAGGTGGATGCTCGATAATATTCCAACTGTAACGAGGTGGATGGCTCGATAATATTCCAACTGTAACGAGGTGGATGGCTCGATAATATTCCATCTGTAACGAGGTGGATGCTCGATAATATTCCAACTGTAACGAGGTGGAGACTCGATAATATTCCAACTGTAACGAGGTGGATGGCTCGATAATATTCCATCTGTAACGAGGTGGATGACTCGATAATATTCCAACTGTAACGAGGTGGATGGCTTGATAATATTCCAACTGTAACGAGGTGGATGCTCGATAATATTCTAATATAATTCAAGAATAGGAACCTGAAATGGAAAAACAAATATATGAACCACTTATGGGGTGGATCGCCCAACAAAACTATATGCAAAGTCTTTGATTGGCCAATCAAAGCACATAATCCACTTATGGGGTGGATACCCAACAAATTATAATTTTGACTCTGACAATTATCAAGAAACACGTACGCCTAAATTGCTACGCGACGAACATACTAAATTGACGTATATGCACGTCGAGACTACGATTCTCTCTTTAAAAGACAGAATTATTGAGGTGAATAACTTAATTCATTCACATGAAGATTAAAGACACTTTTGCCTTCCATGACAAACTCAACAAATTTAAGTTTGTTGTTGACGTTTCCAATTGTTAACAAAAAACAATTCGATAACTTTGACTATCAAGGAAATATTGCGGTCACCAACATCTTTGTGATGTGATGAACTCGTTGATTTCTTGCAACACTTCTAAGATAGTGTTACTTTTAATCATCTTAGATCTGATATCGATTTCACATACGATACTGGCTTTACACATACTATCACCTGCAAAGCTCGACACCAAACGTCAGTTTGACGATGAAGTAAAGAATAAAAGTAAAGATAAATAACTAGATTAAGTTATTTGACTTATCGAGATTAGGCTTTGATGAGTCTAATTATAACTTCAATCATGACTCGTGGCTAGTGATCATCCAACACTTTGTTTCTTACAACTTTAAAAGAATCTATTAGTGTTTGGCTTCAATATTCCTGAACATAAAAAGACATTGTGTATAAATCACTTGAGGTAACGTAATAAAAAGAAGAAAACTTGAGATGAAAAGTTTTCTAGTGATGTTGATGAGGCCACGAGAGGTGTAAATGATGTTATTTTCCATGCTTTGCAGTTTTGACATTGTCGTTTTGTGACTTCGTTGTTCCTGCATTCAAAGAAAAATTCTTAGTTTGGAAAAAACTGATTTGTGTTGGTCTTGTCTCCATTCTCCTTCATGCAGTTGAATTATATGCTCGTACTTCCTTAATAAATCAGTGTTCATGGAATTTTTTGGGACCCTCCTCAAAAGTTATGTCCCGGTCTGACATATATTTGACTCTCGTAACTTGCTTTGTTAATTCTGAGGTTGCCCATTCGAGAATTTTGAGGTCCCTCCTCAAAACTTTGTCCCAGTTTGCCTCAATAAGTAACAAATAACATTTGTGGCTTATTTTTGAGCTCCTAGTTGCAAACTTGATTATCGTAATTTTCTGAGATCCACCCAAAGCTAACTCCGTAGCATTTTGGTCTTCTGTTTTGACTTGTTGAAGAAGTCCATCTTCAAATGAATTTTTGAGACCGTCTCAAAAATTCTGTCCCAGCTTCCTTTATAAAGTGTAAATGGAAATCTTACTCGGTATATGACCGAGCCATTGTGGCGCCTACGTATCCCGTTGAAGCAGGAATCAGGTCAAACGTAGTTCCCCCCTCAAAGGTTAACCGAAAACAAGCTGGTATTCTCATTATTCTCAGTCATTTTTCTTCTTTCTTTCAATATATTTTGATTGGGAAAGTAATCTTTGAAAACTTTAAATGTTCAACAACTAATCAACACAAATCAATTTCGAGTACCTGACAAAGAAAAATAACTCAAACAACGAATGTGTTAGTTTGTGTAGGTAGTAGGTAATACAAGATATCACACAAAGTTATAAGCACACAAAAGTTGCTTCATTTGAATAAAGACTAACCCACATAAAAATGATTAGATAGACAGAAATTTGTCTCTCTGATTTTTAGCTTTGTGAGTCAAATATATCGACCTGAGTCAGGACAAAGTCGATTGATTCTTCTGGTTTTTGATTGAAATGTAACTCTAATTCTTTGTAAGAGTTGAAAAGATAAAATTTCTCAGAATGGGGACCGAACCTTGAAAGGCTGCCTACGTATCTCGCAAAAGAGAATTCAGGTCCTACGTAGTTCGACCTCTTCTTTTTTTTTTTTTTTTTTACTTTAAATGCCGAATCTTTTTTCTAATATGAGAGAGTAATTTTTGAAAGATAAAGTTTGAATTTTATTGGGAAACTAAGGACTCAAAGAGTATTTGGACGTACTTTTGATAATGAATCGATATTTATGCTTAAGGAGTTCTAGAATATATTTTTCAAGAATCAGTAGGCTAGAACATATCCAAATGAAGCAACATAATCAGACAAATAATTATAACACATAAACAGTTATTGCGCGTTCTAAACAAATATGTGACCCTTTTGTGTCAAGGGTAGCCTAGCGATTTGAGGGATGTATACGTCATTTGAAATATTTCATTGTCCCAAAACTCAAATTTATACAAATTTTATGAATAAAAATGAATGGGGATACATATAAAGGAAAACGGGATACAAAACAATCAGTCTCACGCAGGGGTACAATCCTATACTATACCTCCATGAAAGTACCTTTGCTGTTAAACTTCTTGTCGTCTCCGGGTGCCAACGTCTTCGGATAGTAGCTTGTGAAACTCTTTCTTCAACTAGTATAAACGATGATCTAATTATTACCCTACTAGACAATAATTTTTCAAACAACGTATACATCCTTCAAATTTAAACACATAAGTATGAATGTCCGTTTAGGTCGTAAACCATTTTGGACTCAAGGTGGTCTTTCTAATGGGCCCAACACGCCTTGAGTGTTGGGTCATCTTAGTTTAAATGCTCCTAAATTTGGGATTTTGGCTCAGCTCTACGCTAGTTTACTAGGAGTGGGTTGTATTTAGAGTGGAAAGGGTAACCCAAGCGGACTACTTGGGCTGGGACAGTTAACGATCGTTGACTATCAAGTAGCCAACTACACTCGTCAGGGTGCCCCGAGAAAATTTTGGTTAATGAACGACTGCGAACCCGCATAATCATCCTTTAGTTGAAATGAAATAATTGTCGTTTGACGGAATTATGATATGCCATGAATGCAAAAGTTCAATAAAGCAATCAATAAACAGATAAACAGTTAACTCACATAGCCAAAATACGTTAGTTTTAAGGTTAGAATCCTCTAATTCCCCAGCGGAGTCGCCATTTCTGTTTTATCGAAAATTTAACCTTTTATAAGGGTTTTTCGGTTTTTTAGAGTCGCCACTTAATTTTTGAAGAAAAATCAAGAAAACTATTGTTTTCAAATAACTTAACAGAGAAAATTGCTTGAAAACATTTAAAGGGTTCGGGGATTCAAATTAATGTTTTAGGAAGGTGTTAGGCACCTAAAACATCCGTATAAAAACGTTTTCCAGCAACTAACAAATTTGGCTAAAACTTTGCTTTTATCTTGACTTTAATAAAATACTTAGAAGTAGAGAGTTGAAATACTAACTTATTTTTTAGGTCATTTCATTTTGCAAAATTATTTTAATTTTAAGTTGATAAAAACATTTACGACATTCGCGGGGATTCGGATTTTTCTAACTTTTAAAATTAACGACAAGTATGCAAACAAATAAGCAAATAAAGTAAAAGAGAGAAATAAAGAGAGTGAGGGAAAGAGAATTGGGTCCAAAATCGGGTTCTCTGTCCGCCTTGACCGATTTTTGGATCCACCTGTTTTGGAGGTTTTGACCCATTTCCTTTCGTACCTGTCCTAGACTAAGCAAATAATTAATACTAAATAAATACAGTAAAGTAAAAAATGACAAGGGCTAATGCCTTAAAATAGATACAATACGAAAATGCAAAATATAAAACGGGTCTTCTAATTCATCTTCTCCAACTTTCTTCAATTCTTTAAATCTGGGGACCCTTCCATTGGCTTAATAGATTGACTGGAAAAGAGGAACTTTGAGCCTTTACGGCTCTTCTCATGGAATGCAAAGGAGAGGGTGAGAGTTCACGTTGAAACTCGGACGAATTTTACATGCAATGAAAAGCAAAAATAAAAATTAGCACTTGAAAATAATATCTTTAAATCATATCTTAAAGAAGATTAAACGATTCCAAAGTAATGAATGTACCTAAGCAGATTGCAACTTAACATCTAAAGCCAAAATGAGTAAATAAATAAATAGATTGGATAAGAGAAGGCAATGATGCCGTTAATTTTATCTAAAAGTACACATAATAGAGAAGCAGTAATATCCAAAATATGTAATAATCTTAGAATTAAATATAACAATGATGCATGAATAACTAAATAAATATTTTAGACCATGATGTAAAACGAAATCTATTTGCTACGGCAAATTAATACACACATAGAAGTATGACAGTAATAGCAACTAAACGTTAATACTAATTAAACTTAAGATCCAAATAGTTAGCAAATTGGGTAATTGACAAATTATATATATGTATACATATATGCATATAAAATAAATAAATAAATAAATAAATAAATAAATAATAAATAAATAAATAAATAAATAAATAATGAATAAATGAATAAATAAATAAAAAAATAAAAAATTACCTGATTCTGGGCAGCGAACCGAAACTACGAGTTTGACGGAGACGATTCCACCACCTCTCCAAACTCGAACAGCCGCAAAAAATATTTTATAAATATTAAACTATGGAATCAAGAATTCCCGAAAATTTCTGGGTACTCTTTGATATCCTCCTTTTTTTTCTTCTCCTCCCCTCTTTGGTTAAATGAAGAGGGGCTTATATAGGACCAAATTTTTAGTTCAAAATAGATGTAGAAGCGATGTGGGACAAATGCAAAGTCCAAAATTTTCTATTTGAATGGTTTAAAGCAATTGATTAATAGGATGAATTCACATAAATTAATTTAGCGAGCTTCTTAATCTTAACAAAAAATAAAATAATTAATTTAATCGTAAACTTCCCAAATTTATAAAAACCAACTATTTTAAATTGTTTGAGAATTTAAGAAGCTCATGAATTAATTCCTACCGGAGAGGGTCAAAATTGGGTGTCAACAGACACATATTTGTCAATAACTAGAATTACATTCATTTGGATGTTAATTGTGTTAGTTGTGGTATATGACCTCCAAATTCATCAAATGAATGTGAAAATAACTCTCTTAAACGAAGATTTGGAGAAATAAATTTATATGGAACAAACCGAGGGTTTTGTGATTCCTGGTAAATAAAAGATAGTGTGCAAACTTGTTAAGTCACATTATGGACTAAAACAAGCACTCAAACAATGACATAAGAAATTTGACCAAATCATGTTGTCAAATGGATTTAAGAATGATGGAAGTGATAAATGTGTTCACATTAAAATCACAAGATCATTGTTTGTTTGTATATTGGTGATATGTTGATCATCAATAGAGACACTAATGACATAAATGCTACTAAATGTATGCTAGAAAATAAGTTTGGAATAAAATATCTCGGAGTTGCTGATGCAATCTTAGGTATAAGAATCCTTAGAACTCCATAATGTTTAGAATTTTTACGGTCTCATTGCATTGAAAAGATACTTGACTAGTTCAAAATTTGGATTTCAATATTGTCAAATCTCTAATAAATGTGAGTTTTACATTTCAAAACAGTGAAAGTGAAAGTGACTCTCAATTGGATTGTAATAGAGTATTAGGAAGTATGATGTATATGATGAAGCTGTGTGCGCAATCACATATAGCATTTGATATTAATGAACTGAGTCAGTTCACGAGTGATCCCAATCGAACTCATTAGATGATAATGAAAAGAGTTTTGAAGTATTTAAGAAATACTTAAAACTATGTCTTGCGTTATAACAATATCCAGCAGTATTGAAAGGATATAGTGATGCAAATTAGATCACAAGACAAATGAAGTAAAATCCACGAGTGAATATGTATTTACTCTTGGTAGAGGAGTAGTCTCTTTGAAATATTCCAAAAAAGACATGTATCGCAAGCTCTACAATGATCTGTGAGCTAGGTGCTCTAGATAAGGTTGGTGAATAAGTTTAATGACTCCGAAATATCTTCATAGATTTTCTTTTTGGCCCAAACTAATAGCATAAATATGCATACACTTTGATAGTCAAGATGCAATAGGTAAGCCTTAAGCATGATATATAATGAACAATATTGTCATATAATACATCTAGACATGATACCATTAGAAAACTACTCTCTAGTGGAATTATCACAATTAACTATGTAAAGTCAAAGGATAATGCGTTGTATCCACTTATAAGAAAGACCTAACTAGAGAGAAAGTCGAAAGATCATCTAAGGGAATGAATTTACGGCTTAGGACAAGTCATCATGGCGGTAACTCTATCTGGCAGACTGTAGATCCCAAGAGCTAGATTCAAGGAGAAAAATAAAATTGTGACTGACGGTTCGGCATTGTCAACCAACTCAATTCATTCTCATGATGAAGACAATGCTCAGGAATAGGGATACAACATTAAGATTTGTTAATGAGTTAATAAAGCTTAAAGTTTTTAATGATTTACTACGTTTGGCAAATTTGACCAAATAGTGTATCTACGTGATAACACATTTAGAAATCACCTATGTGAGTGTGAAGTGTAAGCCGCTTCAAAGAGGATGATTGTCAAAATCCCATCTCTCTATACACTCACAAAACCAGGAGGTGTTCATGGCTGAAATGAACACAACTGTAAGAATCATAAACGGTAAAGGGTTAATTCTATGTGTGACATATGATTGTCTAGGTATAGACGAAAGCTCGACGGTTCAAAGATATCGCATCTACCGATTGAACGAGTATATCCGACATATGTTCACTATGGAAAGTCCAAGGGAAAACCTATTTATTCAGATGCAATTAATTCGTGCTTGTAAAGTACACATACTTGTCTGTTTCTTTGTCTTGGAGTCATTCCCCATTCATGCGGGGGATTGTTGGGTTTTAAAAAGAGAGAATGAAAAATGATGAGTTGCGACTTTTATCATGAGTGGTGACTTTGATGAAAAGTTATGACTTTTTAAAGAGTTGCAACTTTTATGAAAAGTTGCGACTTTTATGAAGGTGGTGACCTTTTCGAAAGATTGTGACTTTTCCAAAGGTTTGTGACCTTTTCGGTAAGGCACAATAAGAACTTTTTCACACTACCCTTTGTTTTCTATATATTGAGAATTTCTTCTCATTTTAAAACAGAATTTTTATGGACTTCTTATACTACTACTAAATATAGTTTTCAAAGTGTACTTTACTGTCGTTGAGTTGTTCGCTGACACCGTGGTTTTAGGTAGCGATACATCAATGAGTAAGATCGTTCTATCATCAGAGGATATTCTGTTAACCTCGGTACTTGAGGGGAATACTTTCCTTAAAGGGACATTGTGCATTCAGTGCGCTCAATTTTTGTTCTTTGAGAAAAATATTTTTATATTGTTTCTAATCAGTTTCTGATTCTATATTCTTTGCTAGTCTTAATTTTCTAGTTTACAAAATACTCTTTAAACTTTTTTGTTTCTTACCAAGTTCTTAAAAATTTTGTTCTAAGTATCTTAAGAATACAAGATGAACAACACTTATTATATCATGTGGCAGCTCCGGGCTGTTGTTGAATCCATCCCATTTTTGGTCAACTTTAGCTATTCAATTGGTACAAGTAATTGTTAAAAAGGAATAGTGACAAGAGTTGAAAATTAAGACTTGGTAGTTGGCAAATTGGTAAGATTTGCAACTCATTTTTGACTTTGCTATATTTACCTATGTCATTAGTGACATAGGCATGGTTTTATCCTTCTATAAATAGAGCATTCTTGCTCATTTGTAGAACACACCAAGTTAGAGAGAAAAACCATTTTGAGAGCAAAGTGAGGTATTCCATAGACTATACAAGAAAATAGTCTGTGAAGAAAAATAGAGTGTGAGCGATATTTTAGTAAGACGGAAACCAAAAGAGTGTTGTTTCTTTTGAGTGTGTAGTAGTCACTTTGAGTATTGTATTCGTGACTACACAGTGTAAAATTCCTTACTATAGTGATATCAGTTGCTCCTCTTGGCCGTGGTTTTTTCCCTTATTTAGAAGGGTTTCCACGTAAAAATTTTGGTGTCGTTTTTCCCATTTTATTTCCATTACTTTTACCATATATATTGTTGTGCTTGTCCGCGTTTTCCCAACAAACTGGTATCAGAGCCAAGGTTTTATCTGAGTATGCTCTGTGGTTGCAGCACAGTCTGAACTTCCACATCAGAAAAGATTTACTTTGATTTGCGATAACTATATTTTTTGGGGAAAACAATGGAAGCCAACACAAGTAGAATGGTTACTTTGAATGGTGTTAATTATGCCATTTGGAAGGGAAAATGGAAGATCTGCTTTATGTTAAGAATTTTTACAAACCAGTATTTACCACTGTAAAGCCTGATAATAAAACAGATGAAGAGTGGAATCTGTTGCACAGACAGGTTTGTGGATTCATTAGGCAATGGGTCGACGATAATGTGTTGAACCATATTTCTGGGGAAACACATGCTCGAACCCTATGGGAGCATCTTGAAAGTTTGTATGCTCGGAAGACTGGCAACAACAAAATGTTCTTAATAAAGCAGATGTTGAGTTTGAAGTATCATGATGGTTCTCCGATGACAGACCATCTGAATAATTTTCAGG
This sequence comes from Solanum lycopersicoides, assembly GCA_022817965.1. Lineage (NCBI taxonomy): Eukaryota > Viridiplantae > Streptophyta > Magnoliopsida > Solanales > Solanaceae > Solanum > Solanum lycopersicoides. The sequence goes on along the minus strand of CM040626.1, from coordinate 101,517,446 downwards.
GGATCATGAACCAATTATCTGCTATGGGCATCAAATTTGATGAAGAAATTCAAGGCTTGCTTCTACTTGGTTCCCTACCAGACTCTTGGGAAACATTTAGAACGTCATTGTCAAATTCTGCTCCGGATGGTGTGATCTCTATGGATTCCGCCAAGAGTAGTGTCTTGAACGAAGAGATGAGAAGAAAAACTCAAGTTCCTCTTCGTCGGATGTCCTGATAACTGGCCCCAGGGGAGAAACAAAACTCGTGGTTCTCAGAATAGAGAACAAAATAGAGCAAATCCAGAGGCAGACTTAAGGATATTGAGTGCTATCATTGTGGTATGAAAGGGCACACGAAGAAGTTCTGCAGGAAGTTGAAGAGGGAGAACAAAAACAAAGAGGAAACTAAAGAAGATGGCAATGAAAATTGCCTAGCCACCGTTACCACCGAAGATCTTGTTACTGTCCTTGATGCGGATATGATAAATATTGCTTGTGATGAGTCAAGCTGGGTTGTGGATACTGGTGCCGCATCCATGTGACATCAAGGAAGGATTTTTTCTCTTCCTATACTCCTGGTGATTTTGGAACTTGAGTATGGGTAATGAGACTGTTTCTAGGGTGGTTGGTATTGGTACAATGTTTGAAAACTAGTGTTGGAACTAAACTAGTTTTGAACAATGTGAAACATGCTCCTGATGTTCGTCTGCACCTAATTTCTGTTGGTGTTTTAGATGATGAAGGATATGTTAGTACCAACGGTGATGGAAAATGGAAGCTCATCAAGGGTTCCTTGGTTGTGGCTCGTGGTAACAAACGTCGTGGTCTATATTGGACTACGGCCTCTGCTTGTGTTGATATGGTGAATGCGGTTGAGAGCGATAGCTCTTCAACATTATGGCACAAGAGGCTTAGCCACATCAGCGAGAAAGGACTTAATGTTCTAGCCAAGAAGAAATTTTGTCAAATTTCAAAGTGCTAAATTAGAAAAGTGTGAGCACTGCTTGGCTGGTAAACAAAATAGAGTTTCCTTTAAGTCCTACCCCCCTTCGAGAAAGACAGAGTTGCTTGAGTTGGTGCACTCTGATTTATGTGGTCCAATGAAGACAAAGACATTAGGTGGTGCACTTTACTTTGTCACTTTCATTGATGATTGCTCGAGAAAACTTTGGGTCTATGTCTTGAAGACTAAAGACCAAGTGTTAGGTGTCTTTAAGCAGTTTCAGGCTTCAGTTGAAAGAGAAACTGGAAAGAAATTGAAATGCATTCGTACTGATAATGGTGGTGAATATTGTGGACCATTTGACGAATACTGCAAGCATCAAGGTATTAGACACCAGAAGACTCCTCCCAAGACTCCTCAGCTTAATGGTTTGGCTGAGAGGATGAACAGGACCTTGATGGAAAGAGTTAGATGTTTGCTTTCTGAAGCAAAGTTGCCGAACTCATTTTGGGGTGAGGCTTTATTGACCGCTGCACATGTTATTAATCTATCTCCTGCTGTTGCTTTGCAAAGTGATGTACCAAATAGTGTTTGGTATGGAAAGGATGTTTCCTATGACCATTTGAGAGTATTTGGTTGCAAAGCTTTTGTACATGTGCCAAAAGATGAGAGGTCAAAGTTAGATGCCAAGACAAGGCAATGCATCTTCATTGGATATGGCCTAGATGAATTTGGTTACAGGCTATATGATCCAATTGAAAAGAAACTTGTGAGAAGCCGTGATATTATTTTCATGGAGAATCAAACAATTGAAGATATTGACAAAGCGGAGAAGGTAGAATCTTCAAGTTTTGATGGTATAATTCATCATGATGACGTTCCTCACACAAGTGTGCATGATGTTGTTGGGCTTGATAATCATAGTGACGCCCAGAATCATGTATCAAATCAACATGTTGATGTTGATAATAACAATGATATTGTTATTGATGATCCTGTTGCTCATGAAGTTGTGGACGAATCAAATATTCCGCTTCGGAGGTCCACAAGACAGCGGTTTCCTTCCTCCCGTTATTCATCCAATGAGTATGTGTTACTCACTGACGGGGGAGAACCTGAATGTTATGAGGAGGCCATGGAAGATGAGCACAAGGATCAATGGATTGAAGCCATGCAAGATGAGATGAAGTCTTTGCATGAGAACCACACTTATGAGTTGGTAAAATTGCCCAAGGGCATGAGAGCTTTGAAGAACAAGTGGGTGTTCAAAGTTAAAGTTGAAGAACACAACTTGAAGCCCAGGTACAAAGCTAGATTGGTTGTTAAGGGATTCGGTCAAAGGAAGGGTATTGACTTTGACGAAATATTTTCTCCTGTTGTGAAAATGTCCTCGATTCGCACAGTTCTAGGTTTGGCTGCTAGTCTTAATTTAGAGATTGAGCAATGGATGTGAAGACGGCTTTCCTTCACGGTGACCTAGAAGAAGAGATTTATATGGAACAACCTGAGGGCTTCAAAGTAGAAGGTAAAGAAAATTTTGTGTGCAAACTCAAAAAGAGTCTTTATGGCCTAAAACAAGCTCCTAGACAGTGGTACAAGAAGTTTGAATCTGTTATGGGGAGCAAGGCTATAAGAAGACTTCTTCAGATCATTGCGTATTTGTACAAAAATTTTCTGACAATGATTTTATCATCCTCCTGTTGTATGTGGATGATATGTTGATTGTGGGCAAGAATACTTCCAAGATTGACGAGCTGAAGAAAGAGTTGTGTAAGTCTTTTTCTATGAAAGACTTGGGTCATGCCAAGCAAATTTTGGGCATGAGAATTACTCGTCTTAGAGATAAAAGAAGATTTATTTGTCCCAGAAGAAGTACATTGAACGTGTACTGGAGCGCTTCAATATGAAGAATGCTAAGCCTGTTAGTACACCTCTTGCTGGTCATATGAAGTTGAGCAAGAAGATGTGTCCTACAGCTAGGGAGGAAAAAGAGAACATGGCCAAAGTTCCATATTCCTCCGTCGTCGGAAGTCTAATGTATGCAATGGTGTGCACTAGACCTGATATTGCTCACGCAGTTGGTGTTGTCAGCAGATTTCTCGAAAATCCAGGAAAAGAGCATTGGGAAGCTGTGAAGTGGATACTCAGGTATCTTAGAGGAAGCTCAGATGAATGCTTGTGTTTTGGAGCATCAAATCCAATCTTGAAAGGCTATACAGATTCTGATATGGCAGGTGACCTTGATAACAGAAAATCCACTACTGGATATTTGTTTACTTTTTCAGGGGGAGCTATATCATGGCAGTCAAAGTTGCAGAAGTGTGTTGCACTATCTACAACTGAAGCTGAGTATATTGCGGCTACTGAAGCCGGCAAGGAGATGATATGGCTAAAGCGATTTCTTCAAGAGCTTGGTTTGAATCAGATGGAGTATATTGTCTATTGTGACAGTCAAAGTGCAATAGACTTGAGCAAGAACTCCATGTACCATGCAAGAACAAAACACATCGACGTCAGATATCATTGGATTCGTGAGGAAGTGGAGAGTGAATCATTTCACGTCAAAAAGATCCACACAAGTGAAAATCCTGCAGATATGCTGACCAAGACGATACCGAAAGACAAGTTCGATTTATGCAAAGAACTTGTGGGTATGAGCTCTCTCTAAAGAAGATGAAGATACCTTCTTCCAGTAAATGGGACTGGGGGGAGATTTGTTGAATCCATCCCATTTTTGGTCAACTTTAGCTATTCAATTGGTACAAGTAATTGTTAAAAAGGAATAGTGAAAGAGTTGAAAATTAAGACTTGGTAGTTGGCAAATTGGTAAGATTTGCAACCATTTTTGACTTTGCTATATTTACCTATGTCATTAGTGACATAGGCATGTTTTATCCTTCTATAAATAGAGCATTCTTGCTCATTTGTAGAACACACCAAGTTAGAGAGAAAAACCATTTTGAGAGCAAAGTGAGGTATTCCATAGACTATACAAGAAAATAGTCTGTGAAGAAAAATAGAGTGTGAGCGATATTTTAGTAAGACGGAAACCAAAAGAGTGTTGTTTCTTTTGAGTGTGTAGTAGTCACTTTGAGTATTGTATTCGTGACTACACAGTGTAAAATTCCTTACTATAGATATCAGTTGCTCCTCTTGGCCGTGGTTTTTTCCCTTATTTAGAAGGGTTTCCACGTAAAATTGGTGTCGTTATTTTCCCATTTTATTTCCATACTACTTTTACCATATATATTGTTGTGCTTGTTC
>CM040626.1:101469406-101512257 GCA_022817965.1 Solanum lycopersicoides | reverse complement strand
ACTCCTCCCAAGACTCCTCAGCTTAATGGTTTGGCTGAGAGGATGAACAGGACCTTGATGGAAAGAGTTAGATGTTTGCTTTCTGAAGCAAAGTTGCCGAACTCATTTTGGGGTGAGGCTTTATTGACCGCTGCACATGTTATTAATCTATCTCCTGCTGTTGCTTTGCAAAGTGATGTACCAAATAGTGTTTGGTATGGAAAGGATGTTTCCTATGACCATTTGAGAGTATTTGGTTGCAAAGCTTTTGTACATGTGCCAAAAGATGAGGTCAAAGTTAGATGCCAAGACAAGGCAATGCATCTTCATTGGATATGGCCTAGATGAATTTGGTTACAGGCTATATGATCCAATTGAAAAGAAACTTGTGAGAAGCCGTGATATTATTTTCATGGAGAATCAAACAATTGAAGATATTGACAAAGCGGAGAAGGTAGAATCTTCAAGTTTTGATGGTATAATTCATCATGATGACGTTCCTCACACAAGTGTGCATGATGTTGTTGGGCTTGATAATCATAGTGACGCCCAGAATCATGTATCAAATCAACATGTTGATGTTGATAATAACAATGATATTGTTATTGATGATCCTGTTGTTCATGAAGTTGTGGACGAATCAAATATTCCGCTTCGGAGGTCCACAAGACAACGGTTTCCTTCCTCCCGTTATTCATCCAATGAGTATGTGTTACTCACTGACGGGGGGAACCTGAATGTTATGAGGAGGCCATGGAAGATGAGCACAAGGATCAATGGATTGAAGCCATGCAAGATGAGATGAAGTCTTTGCATGAGAACCACACTTATGAGTTGGTAAAATTGTCCAAGGGCATGAGAGCTTTGAAGAACAAGTGGGTGTTCAAAGTTAAAGTTGAAGAACACAACTTGAAGCCCAGGTACAAAGCTAGATTGGTTGTTAAGGGATTCGATCAAAGGAAAGGTATTGACTTTGACGAAATATTTTCTCCTGTTGTGAAAATGTCCTCAATTCGCACAGTTCTAGGTTTGGCTGCTAGTCTTAATTTAGAGATTGAGCAGATGGATGTGAAGACGGCTTTCCTTCACGGTGACCTAGAAGAAGAGATTTATATGGAACAACCTGAGGGCTTCAAAGTAGAAGGTAAAGAAAATTTTGTGTGCAAACTCAAAAAGAGTCTTTATGGCCTAAAACAAGCTCCCAGACAGTGGTACAAAAAGTTTGAATCTGTTATGGGGGAGCAAGGCTATAAGAAGACTTCTTCAGATCATTGCGTATTTGTACAAAAATTTTCTGACAATGATTTTATCATACTCCTGTTGTATGTGGATGATATGTTGATTGTGGGTAAGAATACTTCCAAGATTGACGAGCTAAAGAAAGAGTTGTGTAAGTCTTTTTCTATGAAAGACTTGGGCCATGCCAAGCAAATTTTGGGCATGAGAATTACTCGTCTCAGAGATAAAAGGAAGATTTATTTGTCCCAGAAGAAGTACATTGAACGTGTACTGGAGCGCTTCAATATGAAGAATGCTAAGCCTGTTAGTACACCTCTTGCTGGTCATATGAAGTTGAGCAAGAAGATGTGTCCTACAGCTAGGGAGGAAAAATAGAACATGGCCAAAGTTTAATATTCCTCCGTCGTCGGAAGTCTAATGTATGCAATGGTGTGCACTAGACCTGATATTGCTCACGCAGTTGGTGTTGTCAGCAGATTTCTCGAAAATCCAGGAAAAGAGCATTGGGAAGCTGTGAAGTGGATACTCAGGTATCTTAGAGGAAGCTCAGATGAATGCTTGTGTTTTGGAGCATCAAATCCAATCTTGAAAGGCTATACAGATTCTGATATGGCAGGTGACCTTGATAACAGAAAATCCACTACTGGATATTTGTTTACTTTTTCAGGGGGAGCTATATCATGGCAGTCAAAGTTGCAGAAGTGTGTTGCACTATCTACAACTGAAGCTGAGTATATTGCGGCTACTGAAGCCGACAAGGAGATGATATGGCTAAAGCGATTTCTTCAAGAGCTTGGTTTGAATCAGATGGAGTATATTGTCTATTGTGACAGTCAAAGTGCAATAGACTTGAGCAAGAACTCCATGTACCATGCAAGAACAAAACACATCGACGTCAGATATCATTGGATTCGTGAGGAAGTGGAGAGTGAATCATTTCACGTCAAAAAGATCCACACAAGTGAAAATCCTGCAGATATGCTGACCAAGACGATACCGAAAGACAAGTTCGATTTATGCAAAGAACTTGTGGGTATAAGCTCTCTCTAAAGAAGATGAAGATACCTTCTTCCAGTAAATGGGACTGGAGGGGGAGATTTGTTGAATCCATCCCATTTTTGGTCAACTTTAGCTATTCAATTGGTACAAGTAATTGTTAAAAAGGAATAGTGACAAGAGTTGAAAATTAAGACTTGGTAGTTGGCAAATTGGTAAGATTTGCAACTCATTTTTGACTTTGCTATATTTACCTATGTCATTAGTGACATAGGCATGGTTTTATCCTTCTATAAATAGAGCATTCTTGCTCATTTGTAGAACACACCAAGTTAGAGAGAAAAACCATTTTGAGAGCAAAGTGAGGTATTCCATAGACTATACAAGAAAATAGTCTGTGAAGAAAAATAGAGTGTGAGCGATATTTTAGTAAGACGGAAACCAAAAGAGTGTTGTTTCTTTTGAGTGTGTAGTAGTCACTTTGAGTATTGTATTCGTGACTACACAGTGTAAAATTCCTTACTATAGTGATATCAGTTGCTCCTCTTGGCCGTGGTTTTTTCCCTTATTTAGAAGGGTTTCCACGTAAAAAATTTGGTGTCGTTATTTTCCCATTTTATTTCCATTACTTTTACCATATATATATTGTTGTGCTTGTCCGCGTTTTCCCAACAGTTGTATTGGGGATTTATCTAAGTTTAGTTAGTCAAGTAGAAAAGTGTTTTTAAGTCCGGGGTATATCGGGATGTATCTAAGTTTAGCTCGTCAAGTGGAGGAGTGTTTTAAGGCTGAAAATAATTTGAGGACGAAAATAATAATATATGTCAAGTTCAAGTTCTTTTCAATACTTCATTCTAATTTAATTTTTTATAAATAAGGAAATTAGTAGTATAAGGCAACTTGAACGGTACATGTGAAAATTCAGAATTTAATTAGGATTATAACTCTGTTTACGCAGTTTAAACTTTTAGGTTTATTTTGAGCGTGACATATATTTTACCAAATAAAACCTATAAACTCGCAGGCACAGCACAACCATGAAGAGAGCAGAAGGAAATTATGTTAACGAAAGAATGTTTGAATTTGGGGAAAGAATTGGGTGGACATTGCAGAATGCAGATGAAAAGCTGATTAGCGATTTCTGCAGCAAAATCGGAGTAAAAAAACGGGTTTTAAAGGTATGGTTGTACAATAAGAAGAAGAAGAAGCATAGTAAATATCAACCAACAGCTGATATATTGCCTGAACATGTTATTCACAAAATACTGTCGAATCTTAATTATGTAGAAGCATCACAGATGACAATTCTCTCCAAAACATGGCTACGAGCTTGGTTGACTCATCCTAACTTGTTATTCATAGCTTGTTCAGGGGTGGAGGAGGACGAGAAGGACGAGGAATGTAGGAGGATAGGTAAAATTGACACCGATATAGTGGATAAAATTATGAAGAGATACAGAGATGAGAAAATTCCTATTTACAAGTTTGAACTTTCGATGGACATTGTAACACCTACTACAGGTTATCTTTTCGATTCGATTGATAAGTGGCTTGACATTGCTCTTCAGAATGGTGTAAGAGAACTAGTCTATAGAAATTTAGAATATTATTCATCCTTCAATATTTTTAAACTGTTGACAGCAAAATATTTACGAGAACTGGTGCTGTGGGATTGTAATCTGGTGTATTTTTGTTCATTACCTACTAGTCATGTGGGGAATTGTCGTTCTTTGAGAAAGCTTTCTCTAAATAATGTAACTGTAGATGACAACATGCTACAGGGTCTACTCGCTAATTATCCCTTGATTGAGAATTTAATCATTCTCCATTGTCGTGGGTGGAAATATATTGAGGTGCGGAATCTTCAAAAGATTAGGTCACTTAGCATTACGATAAAGAGTGAACAGGTTGTTAAAATCGAAGCACCAACTCTTGAACACTTGTCATATTCTAGTAATTCTTTGGAAGAATTGGATATTGCTGAATATCCGAATCTGAAATCTTTAGAGTTATTTGGCCTTTCTTATTCAACAAGGGTTAACATTGGCAGAAGTGAATCCTTGAGGGACCTGAAGATCAATAATGTGCTCTTTTTATACCCTCAGAAAATTGAAGTAGATGCTCCAAATATCGTTTCACTCGAGTGTGAAGGAGATGATATTCCACAGCTTAAACTTGCAAAAGAATCAAGCAAATTCAACAACTTAACTCTTAATTTCCACAAATACTCTTTGAATGATGATGGTTGGTTTAGTCAGTTGATGGAATTTCTATTAAATTCTACCTCTTGATCTCAAGTTTCACTTCATATTTACCGTTACAGTTTTGTTCTGATCAATATGGAGCATTTGAAACAACACTATAGAGTTGCAACCCTAAAAGTAGACGTTTTAGATGTAATTATTGAGTCAAGAGAGGATTTCCCAACATTTGTGGATGCTTTGTTGTGGTATTTTCGTCCTAGGAGACTTAACATATCATCATCATTAAAAACGATTATATATCTTATCAATCAATTACTGTATATGAAGAATTCGAGTCATTTTACTGATTCTCATGAAAACGAGCCTCAACTGAGTCAATTAAAAGAAGTAAAAGCCTACAAATTTGATGGGGAGAATGAGAGTTGGCATCCTGTGAAGCCCAAGAGCATGAAGCTGAAAATAGGGGACGCTAATGAAATGGAGAAATTTTATTTTTTATTAAATTGGTGATACAATTTATTCTATTGCTAATTGAATGCACAGAGTATCCCCTCCTTGTGATTGATCATTAAATGTTTTCGCCTGTTTATTCACTTTGTTTGAAATTCGAAGTTGATGATTTTTTAACTGTTAAATGAGTCTTGATTATTAATATGCTTAAATGTTTAGTGTAAACACTTATTTATTGATTTCCTCAATGAATCTAAAAACTCCATTGTAATGGTGGCATTGGCAAAACAGGATTTAAAGATATTAGTTTACCACTTAATCCTTTAATAGTAATTCATCCAGAATTAACTTCCCCTGTGACTTCATCCTCTTATGCAATTTTGATTTCTCTTAGGTCAAGTCTACCTCAAATTTTACCTTTGCACAACTAGCTCTAGTCTTATTTTGTGTCGTCATATCTACTGTTAATGGTTTTCAAACTGCAGAAGCCAGTGAGAAACAGCTTCTCTGGCAAAGAAATTAGGTGGCAAGTCCGGGAAACTAATCAATGCTACTGCTATAACAAACAAAGGATTCCACTTCAACGGCCTCGTCTGACAGTATATATTGTGAACCTACAGATAGTATTTTGGGGTCGACATCGTCTTCACATAGTCCTTCAGTAATGATAGTCGAATCAAAACAAATCTATTTTCTAAGAGCCCTATGTTGCATGGCCCTTTGATCTTGCTCTATGCTGGGATTACTCTGTGTAGCTCGTGTAAACCTTCAGATAGTATTTAGGAACGTTAAAGGCGAGATCTTTCACACCATTCTAAAGTGCAATATCAAACCACTTATCAATCAACGGAAAACCTTGAGAGGAACAATCAAAGTGTGATAATTCAAACTTTTCTATAGGGATTATTCCGTTCCTATATCTCTTCATGATATTATCCACTATGTCTAAATTGTTTCCGTGATAATCAAATGTAACCTCTAACTTGGGATGAGTCAACCAGGCTTGCAGCATGTTTTAGAGAGAATACTCAGTTTTGCTGCTTCTTTAAAACCAAGAAAACAAAGTATTTTGCGAATCACACATTCAGGTAATATATCAGTTGTCTCTCTCCTTATAGTCATATAATTGTTCATACATACCATACCTTAGGAACCTGTTCTTCTCCTTCGGTTTTGCTCGAAAACTCAGTAATCAGCTCTTCGTCTCGCTTCTGCACTCCCCATTCAAGTCTTTCAGTAGATTCAAACATTCTTTCGACCAAAATTTTGTCCTCAGTTGCTTTCTCCCATTAGAATGTTAGTTTTTTCTTAGAGGTTCTATGATACATATTCTTCAATTTATACATATTAGTTTACGTAATTCAAAGAGAAAAGTATTGAAAACATCCTAAATCTTGACGCAAATAATCAATTTCATCTCCGACTATTGACAGTCTTACTTGTAACATGAGTGAAATACACCCTTAAGTTCTTGTCAAGTTTGGGTGTTTTCAACACCTTCTCTCAAATTTTTATAAAAGTTCGAGACCACTTGCTAGGCATCTGAAGAGTATAGAGATTGTATCTAAGTTTGAGGAAAGGCTCAAAATAGTCCCTCATATTTGGATTAAGGCTCAAAGTGATCCTTGAATTTTCACATTGAGCACTAATAATCCCTCATGTTTGCAATATTGGTGCACTTTTTATCCTCCCCTAAAATTTTGCCTATTTTTTAACATAAAATCAATGCTAAAAAATAGGTAAAATTTTGGAGAAGGACCAAAAGTTCACAAATATTGCAAACATGAGAGACTATTAGTGCTCCACGTGAAAACTCAAGGATCACTTAAAGTCTTAACCCAAAGAATAGGAACTATTTTGATTTTTTCCTCATCTAAGTTTACTTAGTAAAGTAGAAGGGTTCGAGAACAAAACTACTACCCTTTTTAAGCTATGCATATATATTTAAAATCAATTTATAGTCGTTTTATAGATATTAAATTTTAAATAAGGAAATTAGTAGTATAAGGTAACTTGGATACTACATATAAATAATCTATGAGAATTTAAAGGATTACACGTAAATATTTAATTAGAATTTGATTAGGATTATAACTACAGGTTTTATTTTGTCTATAAATAGTTTAAACTAAAGTTTTTATTTTAGCGTAACATAAATTATACCAAATTAAAACGTATAAACTCCCAGACACAACCATGAAGAGAGCAGAATTAGGCAATCATGTTAATGAAAGAATGTTTGAATTCGGGGAAAGAATTGGATGGACATTGCAGAATGTAGATGAAAAGCTGATTAGCGACTTCTGCAGTAAAATCGGAGTAAAAAAACAGGTTTTAAAGGTATGGTTGTACAATAATAATAAGAAGAAGAAGAAGCATAGTAAATATCAACCTACAGCTGCTGCTGATATATTGCCTGAACTTGTTATTCACAAAATATTGTCGAATCTTAATTATGTAGAAGCATCACAGATGACAATTCTCTCCAAAACATGGCTACAAGCTTGGTTGACTCATCCCAACTTGTTATTCGTAGCTTATTCGGGTACGGGTACGGAGGAAGAGAGGAGGATAGGTAAAATTGACGCCAATATAGTGGATAAAATTATGAAGAGATACATGGATGAGAAAATTCCTATTGACAAGTTTGAACTTTCCATGGACATTGTAACACCTACTACAGGTTATCTTTTTGATTCGATTGATAACTGGCTTGACATTGCTCTTCAGAATGGTGTAAGAGAACTAGTCTATAGAAATTTAGGATATCATTCATCCTTGAATATTTTTAAAATGTTGACAGCAAAATATTTACGAGAAGTGGTGCTGAGGAATTGTAATCTGGTGTATTTTTCTTCATTACCTACTAGTCATGTGGGGAATTGTCGTTCTTTGAGAAAGCTTTCGCTAACTAATGTAACGGTAGATGACAACATGCTACAGGGTCTACTCGCTAACTATCCCTTGATTGAGAATTTAATCATTCGCCATTGTCGTGGGTGGAAAAAGTTTGAGGTGCGGAATCTTCAAAAGATTAGGTCACTTAGCATTACGATAAAGAGTGAACAGGTTGTTAAAATCGAAGCACCAACTCTTGAACACTTGTCATATTCTAGTTATTTTTTGGGAAAATTGGATATTGGTGAATATCCGAATCTGAAATCTTTAGAGTTATTTGGCCCTTGTTATTCAACAAGGGTTAACATCGGCAGAAGTGAATCTTTGAGGGACCTGAAGATTAATAATTTGCTCATTTGTTATTGTCAGAAAATTGAAGTAGATGCTCCAAATTTGGTATCACTCGAGTATGAAGGAAGTGATATTCCGCAGCTTGAACTTGCAAAAGAATCAAGCAATTTCAACAAGTTAACTCTTAATTTCAACAAATACTCATTCAATGTTGGGTGGTTTTATCTGTTGATGAAATTCCTATTAAATTCGGAATTTCTATCAAATTCTACCTCTTGGTCTCAAGTTTCACTTCACATTCACAGTTGTGATGGGATTAATACGGAGTATTTGAAACAACACTATAGAATTGCTATCCCACAAGTGGACGTTTTAGATGTAATTATAGAGTCAAGAGAGGATTTCCCAACATTTGTGGATGCTTTGTTGTGGTATTTTCGTCCTAGGAGACTTAACATATCATCATCATTCAACACGATTATATATCTCATCAATCAATTACTGTATATGAAGAATTCGAGTCATGGAAACAAGCCTCAACTTAGTCAATTGAAAGCCTACAAGTTTGACAGGAAGAATGGGAGTTGGCATCCTGTGAAGCCCAGGAGCATGAAGCTGCTAACAGGGGACCCTAATGAAATGGAGAAATTTTATTTTTTATTGAATTGGTGATACAATTTATTCTATTGTAAATTTTTGCAGAGTGTCCCCTCCTCCTTGTGATTGTGATATGACAAAAGTGTTGATAATATTATCTCTGCATAGAACCGACCTCATTCGAGAAAAGCACTCCCTATCAACTATTGTTCCGTAAGCTCGAACCTGAGACTGCACCACGTCCTTTGGGTTTAAGGATATGTAATTATGTTAATCTTTTTTTTTATATCTTTAACGTTTAATATACGTAGCTCAATCAAATAATTTTGATGTATAACATTGTAGCTATAAATATACAGTTGAATAATAAAAATAATAATATGGGGTACACGTGCAAAGCACGTGTAGAGATACTAGTTAAATAATAAGTGACATGAGTATATTCTTCAACTGAAAAAACTAATGCTCCTATGCCCTAAGAAATTTCGTTGACGAATCCAACAACATCCATAGCTGAAATTCTTGGACAAATCCTATAATGTTCATAGTTATTTAATAGCCTTTAACTTTAACATTGATTGAGCAAAAAACAGCTCAGATACATGATATACTCTTCTTTAGAATCCATAAAAATTGAGAGGGAGACTTGAGGGAAATAAAAAGGCATAATACATATATTGGACCATAAACTTGGCTTCAAATTTTAACTTTGACCTCAAACTTTCATAGTGCACAAATAGGCACTTTAACTATATTATCTTTCAACAAATAAACACGCGATTCCTACCTGGCAAAATGCGTGAAATACACGCATTCTGCGCGAGTGAGAGGTAATTTTTGAGACCCAAAACGATAAAAAATTGCTAAAATGACAATTCTACCCTTAATTAGTACATAAATTGGACCCTTAACTTGGCTTCATATTATAACTTTGACCTTTAACTTTGTTTGTGCACAAATAGGCACTTTAACTATCCAAAACTTAAACAAAAAAATACTCGGATCCTACATGGCAAAATACGTAAAATTCACCAAATTAGGCGCGTCAGATGTAAAAATCGAGTGCCCAACAGTAAAAAAAACACTGAAATGACAATTAAACTCTCTTTCTAATTTTTCAACAATTTTCCCCTCTTTTTTGCATTATTTGTTGTTCATTGCAAAATGCAAGTGACATTTAATTACTTTTTTGTTATTAATTATGAAAAAAGTTATAATGAAGTCTTTTTTGACAAGATGGGGTGAGTATACAATTATACAAATTGAATGCAATTTTTGAAGGCATTTTGATTAGATATCAGACTGCTACTCAAACTTGACAAAAATATGTGAAAAGTTCTATCAGACAATTTATCAAATACTTTAAGTGCACCATTTCACTTAATAATTTTTAGTACTGTAAGTTCATTTGTTGGCCTCCAAAATTCATAATTGCAGTTCTCTTCACTATGACAATCACAATACACAAAGCACCCTGTTTTTTCAGTCAAATATTTGACAACTTAAAGCACAAATATACTTCAAACTAAAGAAAAGAAGGAGAAGTTCATTGAATCTCATGTCTTTCCATATTTATGGGTTGCTCTGAAACAATTTTGCAATAAAAACATTAGTTTCTTCTAGAGATTCTCATATTAGTTTGAACATTTGACCAACAATATGCAAATTCTTGTTTGTAAAATGTTGAATCTTGTTACCTTGACTAAATTGAGGAAGAAAAATAGATAACTCGAAAATTAAATTACAGCAAATATCTTGAACAATTTTTTATTTGATTTGAATATAAGGAACATGAATTTCAGATTAGGAATTTTTAAGAGAGAGAAGAAAAGAGGTACTAATTTTTTTTTACCTAAAAAATGAATTTGTTTTCACTTCCACCTTATTCTATATTATAATTTATTTTTATAATTTTTAAAATCTAGGTGTATTTATTTTAGTTAGTTGGCAGCAACTGAGTGGTTTACTTTTCCACGTCAGAGCATGTGTGTAACACGCGTTTTGATTGAAATATTCGCGTGTTTTTTTGTTTAAATTTCGGATAGTTAAAGTGTCTCTTTGTGCACTATCAAAGTTAAAGGTCAAAGTTATAATTTGAAGCCAAGTTAAGGGTCCAATTTATGTATTATGCTTAAAAAAATACGTGTAAATTTTTTAATTAGTTGGCAGCCACTGAGTGGTTTACTTTTCCACGTCAGAGCATGTGTGTAACACGGTTTTGATTGAAATATTCGCGTGTTTATTTATTGAAAGATAGGATAGTTAAAGTGCCTATTTGTGCATTATGAAAGTTTGAGGTCAAAGTTAAAATTTGAAGCCAAGTTTAGGGTCTAATATATGTATTATATAATATTTTCACTTTAAATGATTAATTAGTCTCTTTAGCTTCTTTTCATGTATCTATCATTGAAAATAACATATATTAACTATAGAATTCAATGTATTGAAATCTACAACTTTTAAGATTTTAGCAATGTAAAGGTAATGCTACTATATTTTGGTTAATGTGCAACTAAAATCTCTACCTAATTGCTCTCATTAACTAACGTTTGTCTCTCCATTTTCTTTAACTTTTAGATTATTTAATTTTCATTATTGTTCAAATATTCACAATTCATTAATAGTAAAAAAAATTTTACTCTTCAATATCTTTTAAAAATAAAATAATCGAAGAAAAAGAATATAACATTTTTATAGAGCTGTCAATATGGGCTAGCCCACCCCATTCGGGTTAACCAATACAGGCTTTGACATTTTACGGGTTAGGCCGGGCTAGCCCATTTTTTATGTGGGCCAGAAAATGGCCGGCCCAACCCACAAGTACGTGGGCTACAAGCTTGCCGGGCCAATTCACTTTTTTTAAAATTATATTTTTTTTTATAATTATTAAATTATTTTATAAATTATAATTTTAAAATATTATCATAAATATCGACAAAACAATATTACATGATGTATATGTTACTACTTATTTATCAAACCCATAAATAAAATTATCTTTATAATATTCATTAAGTTTTTTTTCAAGTAAAAGCATAAGGTTTCATTTGTTTTCATTAAGATTAAGATGTCTGAATCTAAATATACATCTGAATATTAAGATTTGCATTAACATTTGGGTGTTTTGATATGAATACACATCTGAATATTATGATGTGGTATTCAAATCTAAACACAAAATAATTAATGATGTTTGTTTTCAATATATGAATGTGCAAGTGAAATTGAACATTATATTAATAAAATATTATAAAATTTTCATTTCAACAAAATTTATCACTTTTGATTAAAAAAAAAAGAGTTTTAAAAGTTTTAATAATCATGATTTGGAGTACTATTTTTTAATTTAAAAACTTTGATAAACAACAATACACCAAAAATATTATTGCAACCAGTGTTCTTGACACACGTCTGTTGACACCAAATTTTGCCCCTCCTTTCTTCTAATTTATTTCGTTGAGCTTCTAAGTTGGTAATAAGTCGAATACTTTATGACTCGCTATTATTTTCCAGTTATCTCTATTTTTATCGTAATTATTCTCTATTACTTTAACTTTTATTTTCTTTATGTTATCATCTTTTTATTATCATTTTTAGTACTTCAAAATTATATATTTTTATTTATTAAAAACGTTACTATTATTACTTTAATGTCGTCTTGTTTAATATAGTATGTCGTCACGTTATTTCAAGTTTCTTACTTACTTACTATACATATATATGTATGTATGTATGTATATATATATATATATGTATATATTTGTTACTAGATTAGAAGCTCAAAAAATTAATTAAAAGAGGGGAAAAAGCCATCAGATTTATACCCAAACGAGCGGCCCATCTACCCATTTAATCAGCCAGCCCATATAATCTACCATTAATCCAAAAATATCCTTTACACATTCAACCCTATAACTCTAACAACCATACCCCACCCCTCACTCCATTTTCAACCATGGTAGGTAGCACCATAACTATGGACAGTCTTTGTCCAACCTTTTTGAGAAAATTTCATACATTTACTGTGTTTCAGTATGTCCCAAAGTTCAAAATTTCTTCTCACTCATAGTCAGCAGAAGAAGACAAATAACTTTTTGATTTTTTGATTCTTTGGGGCAGAAGTTTACTGTTAGAACAGCTTGATTTACGGAGTCCAAGATTTTCTTCTGATTTCTCTCAAACCAAGGCAAATTTGAAATTAAAAAAAAAATCCCGCTCAAACTCTAAGCTCTGACCTTTATTTTTTCTATAAATACTTCCATATATCTTCAGTTGAAAAAAAAAGGTTTTTGGCTTTGAAAAAGACAGTTTTTGGCTTGCAAAATAAATCATAAACAGACTTGAACGCTTGAAAGAATACCACTCTTTTACATTTTAACATCTTCTACTTTTTCTCCGTTTTGCTTGGTTTTGTTGGAGGAACGAGTGTGGATCCTTGACCGATAAAGCGCCCCTAGTTCACTGCCCACAAAAGGTTAGATATGTACCCACTTTATTTTATTTCAGAGAGTTATGTATATGTTATGAATAAAAGTTATGTAGTATGTTTTCTCTGTTATTCATAAATCTCACCTGCTAAAAGATTTATTTGTAATTTATTTGCTTAAACATAGTGTGTACCATATTTATAAATATGGTTTGGAAGCTAGAAACCATATCAGTGTTTGTTTCTTCCTATTTTATCAACATGATTTGTTCTGTTCTTGATCGAGTACTAAGACACAATGCAGCACGTGATCTGTAGAATGGATAATTTTATAGCTAAGAACTTGTAAGAGATTATGATTAAATTCTACTCCCAAAATGCATCTGCAAAGTTTTAAAATTTATTTTAATTATAATAATTAATATTAATGATTTTGGCCTTGCTTCCTGTGTTATAGTTAGCTATTATTTATACATGCTTACTTACTTTATAGAAATTGATTTTACTTCCCATTTACATACTAAATGTTATGTTGTGAACCATCTAAAACATTTAGTGATCTTAACTTTACGGATGCTACACTAAGTGACAACTTCATTGTTTAAATTTCTATACTTTAGGAATACTACTACACTGGATATTGTAAGTTTGACAACTTGTTTGAATTCTTTCTATGTCACCTGTTTTATATGTTTTTAATTTTGAGTTGTTGAAATTGATTCTCCTACAATCTAATTTCTTATTTTCTTTCTTATCTTTGTTTACATGTACACTTTGGAGTCGAAGAGTCTTGTTTTGAGACTCAACGTCACCACAAGGCTTGAAGCGTGCATTATGTCTCCATTAGTGTCTCTCGCTCCTTAGAAATTTCATCCCAAACGAAAGCGAGAGGAAATAACGATGATTCTGCTATAACTTTCCTTTAGTCGCTTATTCCTAACTTCATACTTTGATAGTCTCTTTCGGTTATTTCGCCATGGATACTTGTGTGTTTGTTTTGATAACTATGCTCGACTTACATAGAAGTTAACTGATTTTTTGATCAAAATAATTTTGAAAACATCTAGTTACTAATCATGTCATCGCTTAGAGTTGAAAATATTTCCTAAATTTCATTTGAATCAATCTCGGAACCTTGAGTTAATTAAAAATAGTAATTTGTTTGCAAATGGTGTATAGTTCAGAAGATGTTTTAACCCAATGTGTCATACTGGATCACTTTGTTAATTTATTTGTTCTCTTAAAAAATATAAAGATCTTTCCAACATTAATAAATTATTTTCAAATATGTAAAACTACTACAACACTACTTTATCTTCTTATTTTAAGTTAGTAAATTATTTTATGCTTTATCACTAATTTTCACTTAGCTTAATTAATTAATTTAAGTTCGACCGGTTACCATTTTTAATGGATCTTAAAGGATGCCTAACCCCTTCCCTTTAGATTAGTTGAACCCTTACCTAGAATCTCATGTCTAGTAGACCTTAAAATGAAGTTTAACTTTTGACAATAATTCTAATCAATTTAGGTGCCCTAATTCACCATAATAAATTAGGTGGGGACTTCTTGACTTAGTATTACCTTTGAAATCACCAAAATGTTGTACACTAATTTGACCCAGTTAAAATGAGGTATAACAACGTCAATACAAGAAAACTATTAATATACAAAAAAAAATTTGAAATGATTTATGAAAACTTACCAGTTCAAGAGGGGAAAAATGGTGTTTGATTGAGAAAAGAGAGAGAGAAAGTTTTTTTAGTTATAAGATAAAAAGGCATGCCCAAAGCAGAGAAACAATGATTTATTATTTGATAACTTATAAAATAAGTCTGAATGTTGTTAAGAGTCTCCTACAGATCTGATTCGTTCAGACCTCTTCAGACCCATTAAGAGATTTTTTAAAAAATAAAAACAAATGAATTTGATGTGTTGAATTTGAATGATTCAGATTCAAACCTAAAAATCAAACGTATTTAATGGGCTGAATCTGAATGATTAAGATTCAGACCTCCATTAAGTGCAAACAAATGAGGCCTAAATATCTAAATAGAAACATTAATCTAATTATTTTGAGTTTGGACTTTCTTTAATTTTAAATTTAATATTATATTATATTTTTTAATTAATTTTTATTGGCCTACGGGTCGGCCCTACCGATATTTCTCAAGCCCCACAAATTAGCAGGCTTATTCAGGCCGAGCTAAATAGCCCTTTTCTTAAATGGGTTCCAAAAATCTCAGCCTGGCCCTATTAAATCACGGGTTAGGCCAAGCCGGCCCAACGGGCCTAGCCCATATAAACGGCTCTACATTTTTATTTAGTATAGGGATAAAATGGTAATTCAACTTTATATTTTGGAGCTTTCCACTTATAATATAATACTAGTTCTCGGAATGTGTGTTGGACGTTTGTCCCATACAATTATTATAAAGTTGAATTATTATATAGAAAATGTTGAACTTAAAAATATTAATTTTACCAATTTATATTTTATTCATTAAATAAAATTCATAATAATCGAATATTACATTGACCATCAAGCAAGAAGTATGTAAAAATAATAATATTATTATAGGATCTAATAATATGAATATATATATATATATATGATTTATCTTTAATAATCTCTCATTACGCGTCATATAGTAAGTACACAAATATTATAAAAGTACATTTAAAAATGAATATAAAAGTCATAAATTAGTAATTTCATCACTAATGAAAATAGACTTATAACATTCATAAATTCATAGTAGAATAAATTAAAGAAGTATAAATCGGAAAAGAATACAAAAAATTAAACAGATAAGAACAAATACAACATTCATATCTTTCTTAAGACTTTAATTATATTATAACAATATATATAATAAAATAAATACATTAGGAGTAGAGTTCCTGATAATACCTTCTCCCGTAACAAAAAAAAATCATCTAAAATGATAAAGATAAAACTATGATACAAAATATCATTCTTATTAGGATCAAACAAATATTAATATTTAAAAAAAAAAAAGATACATGAAAATATCCTAATTATTCACATCAACAAGAGATAAGTGGTAAAGAAAAATTACTTTTTTCATGATACATATATATAACTAAAGATTTATAGGATAAAATGAAAAGGTGAAGAGTTATTTAAGTTAATTTTTAGAAGTTAGTGATTTTTGACATGGGGGAGAGGAAAGG
The DNA here is from genome assembly GCA_022817965.1 of Solanum lycopersicoides. Classification (NCBI taxonomy): domain Eukaryota; kingdom Viridiplantae; phylum Streptophyta; class Magnoliopsida; order Solanales; family Solanaceae; genus Solanum; species Solanum lycopersicoides. The sequence goes on along the minus strand of CM040626.1, from coordinate 101,495,979 downwards.
TTGATTATTTTTACTAATAATTCAATACATTTAATTATACTATTTATAGAGAAATTGTAACAAATTTAATCCATTTAACCACACTAATTATAGAGAAAGAATAGAGAATTTTTAATTTTTTTAAAAAAAATAATTCCTAACAATTTTCAATGAAATATATTTGTCTTTCAAAGTTTGATTTTACACCTTCTTAGTTTTAGTATTTAGAATAATATAATATAATTATTACTTAGTATTTAAATAATTAGAATTTAAACCATTGTGTCTGGATGCATGTATTTAAGTATGATTATTTAATATTAAATTAATTATATATTAATATTTAATTTAGTGTATGAATAAAATAAGGGCAAAATGGTGATTCAATTTTTAAGTTTGGAGCTTCCCACTTATAATTATATATGATATGATATGATATATGATGATATCTTTGATATTTTTACTTAAGAAAAATCAAGATAATCTGAAGTATTAGATATTTAAGGAAGATATTTGTAGAACAGATTAGAATAATCTAATCCTTAGTTCTATAATCATCCCTAAACAAGCATAAATAAGGATGACCTTAGTCATTTATAACTAACCATATAACAACCCAAATAAAAGAGTCTTGTTCTATTAACAAATTTTCCTTTCTAAGTTCCTCTTATTTAGTCGGCATAATCATCACCACCAATTTTAATCGCAACTTGCCTTGAAATCGTTAAATTTTCCAATTCAGAGGTTTCATAAAAGATCCATTTCCTGTTGGTTTTCAAATAAAAAACAGCATCATTAATCTCAACATTGCCCTAATGTTTGGGAAATGATGTACAATGCTCGAACATCGAAATGAGAAACAATGATTTCATTATTCTACAACAATCTAGCACGAATTGTTTTACCTAGCAGTAAACCCAAAATCACAAATATTTTTGCTGAACAGAATATACAAAGCCATATATTTTTCTTTCGGTTCTGTTATCTCAAATTTGGTATGCTACAGCTTCAACCTATCAGGTGCTCTCAAATTATGACGTTAATTTTCAGCGACAAGAAGTACAAAGTTAAATGAAGACGAAGGCACGACAAATTAAAAGGTGATAGAGAGGGGAGATTGTCTTTTTGCCCATGGAATAGAATGTTAAGAAAGTTTGTTAAAAGAAAATCGTTGTTGGAATCATCACATAATTGTTGGACGAAAACTGGTGCAACGACTTTTGTACATAAGTCCCCATAGACAGGTCTTATTCAGAACTAGGGGTGTCAAAAACGAACCCAAACATAGGTAATCTGTTCAGAATTTTAAGGGTTGGGCTGAAGATAGTTTTGATTGGGTTCAATCTCAACCTGTTCAAGCTTAACCATTTGAATAGAATTCTCAATTGAGTCAAATTCAATCTCCAATCTCAACCCGTTTTAAATTATTTTATTAAGATATATTCCTATATTGAAGGTATGAATTATAATCTATTTAACATCTTTTAAGATTTATCTATCCATTTGTTACTTTTTTAACAAAAAATTCTTAAGCGGAAATTCAAATTGTGATTATAAAAGTTAAATATCAGTATGTTATATTGTTGAGATTAATCGGATTTCATAACATTAAATCAAATCACGAATTTTCAACGATTAATATCATATGGGGGAATTAGTAACAATTTATGACAAATAGATATATATTATTCCAAATTGGTTGGAAAAGAAGGGGGGCTAAAGTGGAGATATAAAAACTTAGTGAGGTCTTTTGTATGTGCCGATTAGGATCAAAGTGAAGATATAAAAACTTAGTGAGGTCTTTAGTAGTTTTATAAATATTAAATTTTAAATAAGGAAATTAATAGTATAAGGTAACTTGGGCACTACACGTAAATATTTAATTAGAATTTGATTAGGATTATAACTACAGGTTTTATTTTGTCTATAAATAGTTTAAACTAAAGTTTTTATTTTAGCGTAACATAAATTATACCAAATTAAAACGTATAAACTCCCAGACACAACCATGAAGAGAGCAGAATTAGGCAATCATGTTAACGAAAGAATGTTTGAATTCGGGGAAAGAATTGGATGGACATTGCAGAATGTAGATGAAAAGCTGATTAGCGACTTCTGCAGTAAAATCGGAGTAAAAAAACAGGTTTTAAAGGTATGGTTGTACAATAATAATAATAAGAAGAAGAAGCATAGTAAATATCAACCTACAGCTGCTGCTGATATATTGCCTGAACTTGTTATTCACAAAATATTGTCGAATCTTAATTATGTAGAAGCATCACAGATGACAATTCTCTCCAAAACATGGCTACAAGCTTGGTTGACTCATCCCAACTTGTTATTCGTAGCTTATTCGGGTACGGGTACGGAGGAAGAGAGGAGGATAGGTAAAATTGACGCCAATATAGTGGATAAAATTATGAAGAGATACATGGATGAGAAAATTCCTATTGACAAGTTTGAACTTTCCATGGACATTGTAACACCTACTACAGGTTATCTTTTTGATTCGATTGATAACTGGCTTGACATTGCTCTTCAGAATGGTGTAAGAGAACTAGTCTATAGAAATTTAGGATATCATTCATCCTTGAATATTTTTAAAATGTTGACAGCAAAATATTTACGAGAAGTGGTGCTGAGGAATTGTAATCTGGTGTATTTTTCTTCATTACCTACTAGTCATGTGGGGAATTGTCGTTCTTTGAGAAAGCTTTCTCTAACTAATGTAACGGTAGATGACAACATGCTACAGGGTCTACTCGCTAACTATCCCTTGATTGAGAATTTAATCATTCGCCATTGTCGTGGGTGGAAAAAGTTTGAGGTGCGGAATCTTCAAAAGATTAGGTCACTTAGCATTACGATAAAGAGTGAACAGGTTGTTAAAATCGAAGCACCAACTCTTGAACACTTGTCATATTCTAGTTATTTTTTGGGAAAATTGGATATTGGTGAATATCCGAATCTGAAATCTTTAGAGTTATTTGGCCCTTGTTATTCAACAAGGGTTAACATCGGCAGAAGTGAATCTTTGAGGGACCTGAAGATTAATAATTTGCTCATTTGTTATTGTCAGAAAATTGAAGTAGATGCTCCAAATTTGGTATCACTCGAGTATGAAGGAAGTGATATTCCGCAGCTTGAACTTGCAAAAGAATCAAGCAATTTCAACAAGTTAACTCTTAATTTCAACAAATACTCATTCAATGTTGGGTGGTTTTATCTGTTGATGAAATTCCTATTAAATTCGGAATTTCTATCAAATTCTACCTCTTGGTCTCAAGTTTCACTTCACATTCACAGTTGTGATGGGATTAATACGGAGTATTTGAAACAACACTATAGAATTGCTATCCCACAAGTGGACGTTTTAGATGTAATTATAGAGTCAAGAGAGGATTTCCCAACATTTGTGGATGCTTTGTTGTGGTATTTTCGTCCTAGGAGACTTAACATATCATCATCATTCAACACGATTATATATCTCATCAATCAATTACTGTATATGAAGAATTCGAGTCATGGAAACAAGCCTCAACTTAGTCAATTGAAAGCCTACAAGTTTGACAGGAAGAATGGGAGTTGGCATCCTTTGAAGCCCAGGAGCATGAAGCTGCTAACAGGGGACCCTAATGAAATGGAGAAATTTTATTTTTTATTGAATTGGTGATACAATTTATTCTATTGTAAATTTTTGCAGAGTGTCCCCTCCTCCTTGTGATTGTGATATGACAAAAGTGTTGATAATATTATCTCTGCATAGAACGGACCTCATTCGAGAAAAGCACTCCCTATCAACTATTGTTCCGTAAGCTCGAACCTGAGACTGCACCACGTCCTTTGGGTTTAAGGATATGTAATTATGTTAATCTTTTTTTTTTTATATCTTTAACGTTTAATATACGTAGCTCAATCAAATAATTTTGATGTATAACATTGTAGCTATAAATATACAGTTGAATAATAAAAATAATAATATGGGGTACACGTGCAAAGCACGTGTAGAGATACTAGTTAAATAATAAGTGACATGAGTATATTCTTCAACTGAAAAAACTAATGCTCCTATGCCCTATAAGAAATTTCGTTGACGAATCCAACAACATCCATAGCTGAAATTCTTGGACAAATCCTATAATGTTCATAGTTATTTAATAGCCTTTAACTTTAACATTGATTGAGCAAAAAACAGCTCAGATACATGATATACTCTTCTTTAGAATCCATAAAAATTGAGAGGGAGACTTGAGGGAAATAAAAACTATTCTTGACTTTATATAATATTTTCACTTTAAATGATTAATTAGTCTCTTTAGCTTCTTTTCATGTATCTATCATTGAAAATAACATATATTAACTATAGAATTCAATGTATTGAAATCTACAACTTTTAAGATTTTAGCAATGTAAAGGTAATGCTACTATATTTTGGTTAATGTGCAACTAAAATCTCTACCTAATTGCTCTCATTAACTAACGTTTGTCTCTCCATTTTCTTTAACTTTTAGATTATTTAATTTTCATTATTGTTCAAATATTCACAATTCATTAATAGTAAAAAAAAATTACTCTTCAATATCTTTTAAAAATAAAATAATCGAAGAAAAAGAATATAACATTTTTATAGAGCTGTCAATATGGGTTAGCCCACCCCATTCGGGTTAACCAATACAGGCTTTGACATTTTACGGGTTAGGCCGGGCTAGCCCATTTTTGATGTGGGCCAGAAAATGGCCGGCCCAACCCACAAGTACGTGGGCTACAAGCTTGCCGGGCCAATTCACTTTTTCTAAAATTATATTTTTTTTATAATTATTAAATTAATTTATAAATTATAATTTTAAAATATTATCATAAATATCGACAAAACAATATTACATGATGTATATGTTACTACTTATTTATCAAACCCATAAATAAAATTATCTTTATAATATTCATTAAGTTTTTTTTCAAGTAAAAGCATAAGGTTTCATTTGTTTTCATTAAGATTAAGAGGTCTGAATCTAAATATACATCTGAATATTAAGATTTGCATTAAGATTTGGTGTTTTGATATGAATACACATCTGAATATTATGATGTGGTATTCAAATCTAAACACAAAATAATTAATGATGTTTGTTTTCAATATATGAATGTGCAAGTGAAATTGAACATTATATTAATAAAATATTATAAAATTTTCATTTCAACAAAATTTATCACTTTTGATTTAAAAAAAAGAGTTTTAAAAGTTTTAATAATCATGATTTGGAGTACTATTTTTTAATTTAAAAACTTTGATAAACAACAATACACCAAAAATATTATTACAACCAGTGTTCTTGACACACGTCAATACAAGAAAATTATTAATATAAAAAAAATACTTGAAATGATTTATGAAAACTTACCGGTTCAAGAGGGGAAAAATGGTGTTTGATTGAGAAAAGAGAGAGAAAGTTTTTTTAGTTATAAGATAAAAAGGCATGCCCAAAGCAGAGAAACGATGATTCATTATTTGATAACTTATAAAATGAGTCTGAATGTTGTTAAGAGTCTCCTACAGATCTGATTCGTTCAAACCTCTTCAGACCTATTAAGAGATTTTTTTAAAAATAAAAACAAATGAACTTGATGTGTTGAATCTGAATGATTCAGATTCAGACCTAAAAATCAAACGTATTTAATGGGCTGAATCTGAATGATTAAGATTCAGAACTCCATTAAGTGCAAACAAATGAGGCCTAAATATCTAAATAGAAACATTAATCTAATTATTTTGAGTTTGGACTTTCTTTAATTTTAAATTTTAATATTATATTATATTTTTTAATTAATTTTTATTGGCCCACGGGTCTGCCCTACCGATATTTTTCAAGCTCCACAAATTAGCAGGTTTATTCAGGCCGAGCTAAAAAGTTCTTTTCTTAAATGGGTTCCAAAAATCTCAGCCCGACCCTATTAAATCACGGGTTAGGCCAAGCCGGCCCAACGGGCCTAACCCATATTGACGGCTCTACATTTTTATTTAGTATAGGGATAAAATGGTAATTCAACTTTACATCTTGGAGCTTCCCACTTATAATATAATACTAGTTTCCGGAATGTGCGTTGGACGTTTGTCCCATACAATTATTATAAAGTTGAATTATTAGATAGAAAATGTTGAACTTAAAAATATTAATTTTACCAATTTATATTTTATTCATTAAATAAAATTCATAATAATCGAATATTACATTGACCATCAAGCAAGAAATATGAAAAAATAATAATATTATTATAGGATCTAATAATATGAATATATATGTATATATATATATATATATATATATATATATATATATATATTTATCCTTAATAATCTCTCATTACGCGTCATATAGTAAGTACACAAATATTATAAAGGTACATTTTAAAATGAATGTAAAAGTCATAAATTAGTAATTTCAGCACTAATGAAAATAAACTTATAACATTCATAAATTCATAGTAGATTAAATTAAAGAATTATAAATCGGAAAAGAATACAAAAAATTAAACAGATAAGCACAAATACAACAGTCATATCTTTCTTAAGACTTTAAGTATATTATAACAATATATATAATAAAAGAAATACATTAGGAGTAGAGTTCCTGATAATACCTTCTCCCGTAACAAAAAAAAATCATCTAAAATGATAAAGATAAAACTATGTTACAAAATATCATTCTAATTAGGATCAAACAAATATTAATATTTAAAATAAAAAAAAAAGGTACATGAAAATATCCTAATTATTCACATCAACAAGACATAAGTGGTAAAGAAAAATTACTTTTTTCATGATACATATATATAACTAAAGATTTATAGGATAAAATGAAAAGGTGAAGAGTTATTTAAGTTAATTTTTAGAAGTTAGTGATTTTTGACATGGGGGAGAGGAAAGGTTGATTATTTTTACTAATAATTCAACACATTTAATTATACTAATTATAGAGAAATTGTAACAAATTTAATCCATTTAACCACACTAATTATAGAGAAAGAATAGAGAATTTTTAATTTTTTTTAAAAAAGTAATTCCTAACAATTTTCAATGAAACATATTTGTCTTTCAAAGTTTGATTTTACACGTTCTTAGTTTTAGTAGTTAGTATAATATAATATAATTATTACTTAGTATTTAAATAATTAGAATTTAAACCATTGTGTCTGGATGCATGTATTTAAGTATGATTATTTAATATTAAATTAATTATATATTAATATTTAATTTAGTGAATGAATAAAATAAGGGCAAAATGGTGATTCAATTTTTTAGTTAGGACCTTCCCACTTATAATTATACTAGACGATGAAGGTTGTACGAAAATCCTTGAAGGATTTAAAAGGTCTTAAAGTAATTCCATTGAGTGGCCAATGGTTTTGAGATTGCTTAACACAAAGAAAAAATATTTTCAGCCTCATGAAAATGATTTAAAATGTTATGTATTGGTGCACTTACAGATTGTTGGTTATGCAAATGCTAGAAGATGTGTGATTTTCTTTAAGAAGAAAAGACGAGCTTCAATAAAATTGTTCAATCTCTCATGAATCAAAAATAATTTGATTATGTAGATGCAGAATATTTATTTGATCTACACAAAGCTCGATTGCAAAAGAGTTATTTGCTTACATATGGAGGTACAACAATATTTTGACATTCAACAAACATTGATAACCACTTCTTCAAATCGTGCAGAAATAATACTGATCTATGAAGTAAGTTGAGGTGTGTTTGGTTGGAATCATGATCTATCATATTCAAAAAATATGTGACTTTTCAGCTACCATATACGACAATAATATATAGCTCAATTGAAAGGAGGATATAATCAAAAGAGATCGAATTACAAAGTATAGTTCACCAAAAGTCTTTCACACATGATCTTCAACAAAATGGTGAGATAGACGTTCAAAGGTTTATTCAAGTGATAATCTTGTAAACTTATTCACTAAAGATTGTCAACATCAATATTTGGGAAGTTGTGATACAAGATTGGAATACATTATTTTTGAGATATCAAGTGAAGTTTTTATCAGGGGAGAAAAATACGTGTTGTACTCTTTTCCTTAACCATGGTTTTTTTCCAATTGGGTTTTCCTGGTAAGGTTTTTAACGAGGCAACATTCAAAGCGTATTAAAAGATATGTGTACTCTTTTTCCTTCACTATGATTTTTTCCCACAGGGTTTTTTCCTAGTAAGGTTTTAACGAGGCATATTATCTATGGACATCCAAGGGGGAGTGTTATAAAACATAATATGGATGTCCACTACACCAAGAGTTACTCACCCATTATCTCCAGTATTTTCCTCATTATGAATATGATCATAACCTCCACTAGATTTAGGAACGTGCGTTGCACGTTTATCCCAAAATACTTCATATAAATTTTTTATTGCAAAATCCATCATTGTTTCCATAGAAACTACATATATATTCCTAATAAAAAGAATATATCTTTAACTATAAAATTGACTAAAAGTGCATAAAGTAAAAATAACTATCACACAAATTCAATATTGAAGATATTCAAATACAACATGATAGGTTAATGTATACAAAGCAACAAGTGATAGTAAATTATCAATAATACCAACACAACAATATAAAGTTGTACAATAACAAGAAGCAAGAAACATAAATGTTAAACTAAACAAATAAAAAGATACGAGAAAAGAGAGCATAGAGGTTTTCTCATATTTTTTTTCTCCAATTGGTTTAAGTTTATATATTATTGTGTGAAATGTGACTATTTATTATAGGATAGCATTGAGGAATACAAAGAGTTGTCATAAATAGATATTAATCCATTTGAGATTATCGATGAGAAATGAGAGTAATAAACATAATGAATATAATTAGTGAGAGTTACATACATTTACATAATGAAGAGTTGGTGGTAAGTCATGTATAATAATATGATGATTTATTATTTACTATTTAATATTAATATTTAATTTATTCAACAATTCATAAAATTTAAATGTAATATGTAAACAAAATTGTAATCTAAGAATAAAATATGTAAAAGAATTCAAATATATTAAATCTGTAATGGAAAATCATTATGAATAAGTACTAGAAAATTCATACAAAAAATACACCATTCAATCAAATACATTCTTAAAACGAAATTACAAATACAAAGAAAAGAAAATATCATATATAGGAACAAGTTTAGCATAAGGCTACCAACGAAAATAGAAAAATTTTAAGACATTTCTTTCCCTATTTTTATTGATAATGCAAATTGAAAAAAAGTTATAGTAATAAACATTTAACCTTTGACCATAAAAAAAAGTTGAAAGTTATGGAAGACAAGTTAATGAAAGTGACATTCAGCTACATAAATGGAGGGGTCTTATCATAGTTCTAATCTCGACAAAATTACAAAAATAAATACATCAAACTCCGATATTCTCGTAATTGAAGTGTTATTCATCCCTATAATCACATTATGCCTTGTAATCTTGACACAAATCCTCTTTACCTTGAAATTTTCTTCACTTGATTAAAGCTTCTCTAGTCTTCCACACACAAAAATTGTATCACATATAAATCTTTCTACGAAAATACTATTGAAAGACTTGTATTTATAGGAAAAAATATAGCTTTGGAATATGAAGATTCACTTACAAAGTTGAAAGGTCAAGTATTATAACAAATTAAAGACAAATATTAATTAAAAATATAAATTAATTTGGAAGATGAAACACATACATGTATCTATTTAAAGAGATAACTCTTATTTTTAATTTTTTTCTATTTAATTTACTCACATGTATACCAATTAAATAAAAATACTATAGAAATTCTACTATTTACTATTTAATTAATTATTTATTTTAATAACATTTGGATTTAGCATAAGGGTAAAATTGTAATTTAACTTTTTTATTTTAAAGCTTCCCACTTATAATAATATAATATATGATATGATATGATATATGATGATATCTTTGATATTTTTACTTAAGAAAAATCAAGATAATCTGAAGTATTAGATATTTAAGGAAGATATTTGTAGAACAGATTAGAATAATCTAGATCCTTAGTATCTATAATCATCCCTAAACAAGCGTAAATAAGGATGACCTTAGTCATTTATAACTAACCATATAACAACCCAAATAAAAGAGTCTTGTTCTATTAACAAATTTTCCTTTCTAAGTTCCTCTTATTTAGTCGGCATAATCATCACCACCAATTTTAATCGCAACTTGCCTTGAAATCGTTAAATTTTCCAATTCAGAGGTTTCATAAAAGATCCATTTCCTGTTGGTTTTCAAATAAAAAACGGCATCATTAATCTCAACATTGCCCTAATGTTTGGGAAATGATGTACAATGCTCGAACATCGAAATGAGAAACAATGATTTCATTATTCTACAACAATCTAGCACGAATTGTTTTACCTAGCAGTAAACCCAAAATCACAAATATTTTTGCTGAACAGAATATACAAAGCCATATATTTTTCTTTCGGTTCTGTTATCTCAAATTTGGTATGCTACAGCTTCAACCTATCAGGTGCTCTCAAATTATGACGTTAATTTTCAGCGACAAGAAGTACAAAGTTAAATGAAGACGAAGGCACGACAAATTAAAAGGTGATAGAGAGGGGAGATTGTCTTTTTGCCCATGGAATAGAATGTTAAGAAAGTTTGTTAAAAGAAAATCGTTGTTGGAATCATCACATAATTGTTGGACGAAAACTGGTGCAACGACTTTTGTACATAAGTCCCCATAGACAGGTCTTATTCAGAACTAGGGGTGTCAAAAACGAACCCAAACATAGGTAATCTGTTCAGAATTTTAAGGGTTGGGCTGAAGATAGTTTTGATTGGGTTCAATCTCAACCTGTTCAAGCTTAACCATTTGAATAGAATTCTCAATTGAGTCAAATTCAATCTCCAATCTCAACCCGTTTTAAATTATTTTATTAAGATATATTCCTATATTGAAGGTATGAATTATAATCTATTTAACATCTTTTAAGATTTATCTATCCATTTGTTACTTTTTTAACAAAAAATTCTTAAGCGGAAATTCAAATTGTGATTATAAAAGTTAAATATCAGTATGTTATATTGTTGAGATTAATCGGATTTCATAACATTAAATCAAATCACGAATTTTCAACGATTAATATCATATGGGGGAATTAGTAACAATTTATGACAAATAGATATATATTATTCCAAATTGGTTGGAAAAGAAGGGGGGCTAAAGTGGAGATATAAAAACTTAGTGAGGTCTTTTGTATGTGCCGATTAGGATCAAAGTGAAGATATAAAAACTTAGTGAGGTCTTTAGTAGTTTTATAAATATTAAATTTTAAATAAGGAAATTAATAGTATAAGGTAACTTGGGCACTACACGTAAATATTTAATTAGAATTTGATTAGGATTATAACTACAGGTTTTATTTTGTCTATAAATAGTTTAAACTAAAGTTTTTATTTTAGCGTAACATAAATTATACCAAATTAAAACGTATAAACTCCCAGACACAACCATGAAGAGAGCAGAATTAGGCAATCATGTTAACGAAAGAATGTTTGAATTCGGGGAAAGAATTGGATGGACATTGCAGAATGTAGATGAAAAGCTGATTAGCGACTTCTGCAGTAAAATCGGAGTAAAAAAACAGGTTTTAAAGGTATGGTTGTACAATAATAATAATAAGAAGAAGAAGCATAGTAAATATCAACCTACAGCTGCTGCTGATATATTGCCTGAACTTGTTATTCACAAAATATTGTCGAATCTTAATTATGTAGAAGCATCACAGATGACAATTCTCTCCAAAACATGGCTACAAGCTTGGTTGACTCATCCCAACTTGTTATTCGTAGCTTATTCGGGTACGGGTACGGAGGAAGAGAGGAGGATAGGTAAAATTGACGCCAATATAGTGGATAAAATTATGAAGAGATACATGGATGAGAAAATTCCTATTGACAAGTTTGAACTTTCCATGGACATTGTAACACCTACTACAGGTTATCTTTTTGATTCGATTGATAACTGGCTTGACATTGCTCTTCAGAATGGTGTAAGAGAACTAGTCTATAGAAATTTAGGATATCATTCATCCTTGAATATTTTTAAAATGTTGACAGCAAAATATTTACGAGAAGTGGTGCTGAGGAATTGTAATCTGGTGTATTTTTCTTCATTACCTACTAGTCATGTGGGGAATTGTCGTTCTTTGAGAAAGCTTTCTCTAACTAATGTAACGGTAGATGACAACATGCTACAGGGTCTACTCGCTAACTATCCCTTGATTGAGAATTTAATCATTCGCCATTGTCGTGGGTGGAAAAAGTTTGAGGTGCGGAATCTTCAAAAGATTAGGTCACTTAGCATTACGATAAAGAGTGAACAGGTTGTTAAAATCGAAGCACCAACTCTTGAACACTTGTCATATTCTAGTTATTTTTTGGGAAAATTGGATATTGGTGAATATCCGAATCTGAAATCTTTAGAGTTATTTGGCCCTTGTTATTCAACAAGGGTTAACATCGGCAGAAGTGAATCTTTGAGGGACCTGAAGATTAATAATTTGCTCATTTGTTATTGTCAGAAAATTGAAGTAGATGCTCCAAATTTGGTATCACTCGAGTATGAAGGAAGTGATATTCCGCAGCTTGAACTTGCAAAAGAATCAAGCAATTTCAACAAGTTAACTCTTAATTTCAACAAATACTCATTCAATGTTGGGTGGTTTTATCTGTTGATGAAATTCCTATTAAATTCGGAATTTCTATCAAATTCTACCTCTTGGTCTCAAGTTTCACTTCACATTCACAGTTGTGATGGGATTAATACGGAGTATTTGAAACAACACTATAGAATTGCTATCCCACAAGTGGACGTTTTAGATGTAATTATAGAGTCAAGAGAGGATTTCCCAACATTTGTGGATGCTTTGTTGTGGTATTTTCGTCCTAGGAGACTTAACATATCATCATCATTCAACACGATTATATATCTCATCAATCAATTACTGTATATGAAGAATTCGAGTCATGGAAACAAGCCTCAACTTAGTCAATTGAAAGCCTACAAGTTTGACAGGAAGAATGGGAGTTGGCATCCTTTGAAGCCCAGGAGCATGAAGCTGCTAACAGGGGACCCTAATGAAATGGAGAAATTTTATTTTTTATTGAATTGGTGATACAATTTATTCTATTGTAAATTTTTGCAGAGTGTCCCCTCCTCCTTGTGATTGTGATATGACAAAAGTGTTGATAATATTATCTCTGCATAGAACGGACCTCATTCGAGAAAAGCACTCCCTATCAACTATTGTTCCGTAAGCTCGAACCTGAGACTGCACCACGTCCTTTGGGTTTAAGGATATGTAATTATGTTAATCTTTTTTTTTTATATCTTTAACGTTTAATATACGTAGCTCAATCAAATAATTTTGATGTATAACATTGTAGCTATAAATATACAGTTGAATAATAAAAATAATAATATGGGGTACACGTGCAAAGCACGTGTAGAGATACTAGTTAAATAATAAGTGACATGAGTATATTCTTCAACTGAAAAAACTAATGCTCCTATGCCCTATAAGAAATTTCGTTGACGAATCCAACAACATCCATAGCTGAAATTCTTGGACAAATCCTATAATGTTCATAGTTATTTAATAGCCTTTAACTTTAACATTGATTGAGCAAAAAACAGCTCAGATACATAATATACTCTTCTTTAGAATCCATAAAAATTGAGAGGGAGACTTGAGGGAAATAAAAACTACTCTTGACTTTATATAATATTTTCACTTTAAATGATTAATTAGTCTCTTTAGCTTCTTTTCATGTATCTATTATTGAAAATAACATATATTAACTATAGAATTCAATGTATTGAAATCTACAACTTTTAAGATTTTAGCAATGTAAAGGTTATGCTACTATATTTTGGTTAATGTGCAACTAAAATCTCTACCTAATTGCTCTCATTAACTAAGGTTTGTGTCTCCATTTTCTTTTAACGTTTAGATTATTTAATTTTCACAATTGTTCAAATATTCCTAATTCATTAAAAGTAAAAAAAAAAAGGTTTACTGTTCAATATCTTTTAAAAATAAAATAATCAAAGAAAAAGAATATAACATTTTTATAGAGCTGTCAATATGGGCTAGCCCACCCCATCCGGGTTAACCAATACAGGTTTTGATATTTTACGGGTCAGGCCGGGCTAGCCCATTTTTGGTATGGGCCAGAAAATGGCCGGCCCAACCCACAAGTACGTGGGCTATAAGCTTGCCGGGCCAGTCCACTTTTTTTAAAATTATATTTTTTTATAATTATTAAATTAATTTATAAATTATAATTTTAAAATATTATCATAAATATAGACAAAACAATATTACATGATATATATGTTACTACTTATTTATCATACCCACAAATAAAATTATCTTTATAATATTTATTAAGTTTTTTTTTAAGTAAAAGTATAAGGTTTAATTTGTTTTCATTAAGATTAAGAGGTCTTAATCTAAATATACATCTGAATATTAAGATTTGCATTAAGATTTTGGTGTTTTGATCTGAATACACATCTGAATATTATGATGTGGTATTCAAATCTAAACACAAAATATATAATGATGTTTGTTTTCAATATATGAAGCTGCTAACAGGGGGCCTAATGAAATGGAGAAATTTTATTTTTTATTAAATTGGTGATACAATTTATTCTATTGTAAAATGAATATTCTTATTTCATTTATAAAGTTCATTAATAATTGTGTTCTGGATTACAGATATCATTTTAGTGTACAAATGAACGCATATATTATATACATCCATTTGTTCTTTTTCAGCATATATGCATTCATTGAACCGAAATATTCAAAACAATATATGTGGCATAGACATGTAGACTTAGTCCCAGTAAGGACAACTTCCAACTAAATGTAGTGAGGATTTATAATCCTCTGTTGCGTGTTTTAATGGACTCCTGTAATACATTATCCCTACTACATGCTCTTGTTGTAGTATTTACAAACATCATACGTTTTCTGTAGTATTTGGACTTGTTGCGGAAGCCAAATATATAGAGAGTGATGGAATCACAACTGCTATATCTAAATGTAGCTAATAAATAGTAAATGAGACAATAACAAAAGGCACACTAGAAATTAACGAGGTTCGGCAAACTTTTATTTTCTTTTGCCTAGTCCTCGGACACAACCAACCAATATTTATTTCACTCCAAAAGAGTACAAGTGAAATACTACAAGAGAGAAAGAAGAACAAATGCCTTAGGAGATGAGAAGGCAAGTAAGAGGTGTGTTACAAATGAATTAGGAGCTACCTATTTATAGGAGTGAATTCTTCCTATTGATGTCATCCATGACATCACAATATGTCAAAATGTCAAGATTTACCTTGTGAAACCAATTTATTGTTCACCTAAATTTCACCTACAAAAGGTGCTATCTTGACTTTTCTACCAATGAAGAATTATCCTCCTAACTACCATATCTTCTCATTAATTCATTTTTGAATCTTGTCAAATTTAACAAATCTCCACCTTGGCAAGATTCTCCATTTTCAACTTTCTCTCAACAACAATTTTGATTGTGTCTTCAACCATAATCTTCAATGTTCAACAATGTTGATCAAGTTCAAACAATGTTGAAACTTGACCGCAGTCACCACTTTTGTCAACATATCGGCAGGATTATCCGTAGTATGAATTTTCTGCATTATGACTCCACCATCTTCTATGATCTCTCGTATTATGACTCCACCATCTTCTATGATTTCTCGTATGAAATGATATCGGACGTCAATGTGCTTCGTCCTTGCATGATAAACTTGGTTCTTTGCTAATTGAATAGCACTCTGACTATCACAAAATATTGTGATTCCTTCTTGTCCAATACCAAGCTCTCTAAGCAATCCTTGAAGCCAAATTGCTTCCTTCGCAGCCTCTGTAATTGCCATGTACTCTGCCTCAGTGGTAGACAAAGCAACTGTTGACTGCAAAGTAGACTTCCAACTAACTGGTGCATTTGCAATAGTGAAAACATAACCAGTAGTTGATCTTCGTTTGTCCAAATCACCTGCATAATCTGAGTCACAATATCCAACAAGATATTGACTATCTTTCTGCTCGAAAACCAAACCAACATCTACAGTATTATGAATATACCGTAGAATCCAATTTACAGCCTGCCAATGATCCTTTCCAGGATTGTGCATGTACCTGCTTACAACTCCAACAGCGTGTGAAATATCTGGCCTTGTGCAAACCATTGCATACATCAAGCTACCAATAGCATTCGCGTATGGTACTCTTGACATATATTCTCGTTCAGCTTCATTCTTAGGTGACATAGCATCACTAAGCTTAAAATGAGGAGCAAGCGGAGTGCTAACCGACTTCGTTTTTTCATTCATACCGAATCGCTTTAGTACTCTCTTCAAATATTCTTTCTGAGATAAATAGAGTTTCTTTGAATGTCTATCTCTTTTTATCTCCATGCCAAGAATCTTCTTTGCCTCACCCAAATCCTTCATCTCAAACTCCTTTCTTAGTTGAATCTTTAGCTTCTCAATTTCCTCTTGACTTTTAGAAGCTATCAACATATCATCAACATATAGGAGAAGATATATAAAGGAATTATCTTCAAGCTTGCGCAAATACACACAATGATCGTATTTGCTTCTTATGTACCTTTGCTGCAACATAAACTTGTCAAATCGTTTGTACCATTGTCTAGAAGATTGTTTCAATCCATACAATGATTTTTCAAGTTTGCACACCATATTTTCTTTTCCATCAACTTTGAATCCTTCTGGCTGAGTCATATAGATTTCCTCTTCCAAGTCTCCATGTAAAAAAGCAGTTTTTACATCCAACTGAACTAGTTCAAATTCAACTGTGCTACCAAAGCCAACAAAACTCTAATGGAGGAGTGTTTCACAACTGGAGAAAATACCTCATTATAATCAATTCCCTCCTTTTGAGCATATCCTTTGGCCACCAATCTTGCTTTGTAGCGAACATCTTCTTGGTTAGGAAATCCCTCTTTCTTTGCAAATACCCATTTGCACCCAATTGCTTTCTTGCCCTCTGGGAGATTGGCCAATCTCCATGTATGATTCTGATGAAGGATTGCATTTCTTCATCCATGGCATTCCTCCACTTATCTTTTGTGAACTTTGGACTGCGTCTTTATAAGTGGTAGGAATGTCATCGGCTGCAATTGAGTTAGCACAAGCCACCATATCTGTGAGTCGAGCAGGTTTTCTTATTGTCCTTTTTGGCTTGCTCGTTGCTATTGATTCAAGTTGTGGTTGAGGTTCTTGAGATGGAACCTCCTCTTCGACTGGCTCTCCTTCAAGAGGAAAATCTTCTGCTGTTTCCTCGTTTGATCCCTGTGTTGGGAAAATTATCTTTCCCTCAAACTCCACCTGCTTTGAAGCACCATCAATTTGTTTGGCTTCTTCAAGTGTTACCTTATTTGTCAAGGCAGATTCATCAAAGGTAACATCCCTGCTGAAAATAACTTTTTTGTCTCTGGACACCATAAACGGTATCCTTTGACTCCAGAAGTAATTCCCATAAATAAAGCTTTCTTTGCTCTTGGGTCCAATTTTGACTCTCTTACATGATAATATGCAATTGAGCCAAATACATATAAAGAACCATAATCTTCAGCAGGTTTTCCATACCATTTTTCAAATGGTGTCTTCCCACCAATAGCAGCAGATGGTAGACGATTAATGAGGTGGCACGCATATGTTATTGCCTCAGCCCAAAATTCTTTGCCCAAGCCAGCATTGGACAACATACACCGAACTTTCTCCAGCAAAGTTCGGTTCATGCGTTCTGCCACTCCATTTGTTGTGGTGTATTTCTGACGGTGAAATGTCTGACGATGCCATTTTCCTCACAAATTTTCTGAAAAAGATCATTTTTGTATTCGCCACCATTGTCTGTGCGAAGACACTTGATCTTTCTGCCACTTTGAGTTTCTATCATCGCCTTCCATTTGAGAAAAATTCCCAAAACTTCATCTTTTGTTTTCATCGTATACACCCACAATCTTCGAGAAAAGTCATCAACAAAGGTTACAAAATAGTGTTTCCCACCTAATGAAGGTGTTTTGGAAGCACCCCAAACATCCGAATGAACATAATCCAAAATACCTTTAGTATTATGGATAGCTGTTCCAAATTTAACCCTTGTTTGCTTTCCCTTGATACAATGCTCACAAAACTCCAAGTTGCAAGTTTTTACTCCTTTTAGCAATCCTTGATCTGATAAAGTTTTCAAGGATTTTCCTCCAGCATGTCCCAAGCGCATATGCCACAGCTTGGTCATTTCTGCCTCCTTCTCGTCATTGGATGTTGTTGCCGCTGTCCCAATAACTGTACTACCTTGATAGTGGTACATGTTATTATTTCTTCGAATTGCCTTCATTACCACCAGTGCACCAGAGCATATTCTCATCACGCCATTATCTGCAATGACTTTGAACCCTTTGATTCTAGGGCTCCTACAGAAATGAGATTTTTCTTCAAATCTGGTACATATCGAACATCTGTTAATGTTCTACTTAATCCATCATGGTTCCTTAATCGGATTGAACCAACACCATATGCGGTAAGAGGATTATTGTTTGCAGTGTGAATAACTCCACATTCTCCTTCTTGTAAATCAATAAACCAGTCCCGATTGGGACACATATGATAACTACAAGCTGAGTCCATCAACCATACATCAGATGATTTGGATGGATCTGTTGTAACTAGTGAGTAATCGGAGTCATCACAATCAGCCACATTTGAATCCATGACAGCCTTCCCATTATTTGGTTTGGCTTTGCTATTCAACTTTGGGCAGTCTTTCTTCCAATGCCCTTTTTCTCGGCAAAAGGCACATTCATCTTTGCTGAGTCTCGATCTTGACTTGGATCTCTCTTTCTTCGTTCTCATATGATTTTGAGAACGACCTCTCGCAACCAGTGCTTCTGCTTCTCCGCCTTTTTGTTTTTCTCTCTTTCTTTGTTCATAACTGTATAAGGCAGAACAAACTTCTTTGAGAGATACTTCATCATTCCCATGCAGTAGAGTCGTTTCAAGATGCTCGAACTCATCGGGAAGTGAACTTAACAACATTAAGGCCATATCTCCATCCGTAAAAGTCACGTCCATATTCCGCAAATCTGTCGCCAACTTATTAAAGCTGGTGATATGATCATTCATTGTGCTACCAGGAATATAAGTGAAGCGTAACAGTCTTCTTTTCATGTAAAGTTTATTTTGACTGTTTTTCTTCAAGAATTTCTCCTCCAATGAATTCCATAATTTATTTGCAGATCCTTCGTGTATGGATACTTTTGTTCTCTTGCAAGGTAAGATCGAATGGTACCGCAAGCAACACGGTTGATAATCTTCCAATCTTCTTCTCCTACACCGTCTGGTTTCTTTTCTTCAATGGCAATATCTAGCCCTTGTTGAAAAAGAACATCAAGGACCTCGCCTTGCCACATTCCGAAATGTCCTGACCCGTCAAAAATTTCAACTGCAAATTTCGCATTTGACACAATTCTTGTCATAAGCGAAGATGCCAATGATGACGTATTATTGACACTTGATGTGGACTCATCATTTTTCTTGTCTCCCATTTTACTACAAATACTATTTACTAGCTAACAATGCAAAGACCAAAGTAAATCTTTTTCTGATGTGGAAGTTCAGACTATGCTGCAACCACAGAGCATACTCAGATAATATCTTGGCTCTGATACCAATTGTTGCGGAAGCCGAATATATAGAGAGTGATGGAATCACAACTGCTATATCTAAATATAGCTAATAAATAGTAAATGAGACAACAACAAAAGGAACACAAGAAATTAACGAGGTTCGACAAACTTTTATTTTCTTTTGCCTAGTCCTCGGACACAACCAACCAATATTTATTTCACTCCAAAAGAGTACAAGTGAAATACTACAAGAGAGAAAGAAGAACAAATGCCTTAGGAGATGAGAAGGCAAGTGAGAGGTGTGTTACAAATGAATTAGGAGCTACCTATTTATAGGAGTGAATTCTTCCTATTGATGTCATCCATGACATCACAATATGTCAAAATGTCAAGATTTACCTTGTGAAACCAATTTATTGTTCACCTAAATTTCACCTACAAAAGGTGCTATCTTTGACTTTTCTACCAATGAAGAATTATCCTCCTAACTACCATATTTTCTCATTAATCCATTTTTGAATCTTGTCAAATTTAACAGGACTGAAATACTAGTTACAGTTTCTCCTTACTGGAAGAAGATATATAGCAACCACGATTTGTGTCATCGTATATGTTGTTCATCTTGTTATCGTAAGATACTTAGAAAAAAACTTTGAAGTTTCACAAGTAGAAAATTAAAACTAGTAGAGAAAATAAAATCAGAAACAGATTTAAAAAATATACGGAATATTTTTCTGAAAGAAGAATTGTTGTCAATCTGTGTTTAAAGAATCTTACTGATTCCAACAAACTTTGCAGAAACACGAACCAAAGTTTTAATGAACCAATGAAGAACAGAAGAATAAAAATTAATTCACAAATCTAAAATTTGTAACACATACCAGAATCTGAAAAAACAAAAAAATATCAAGCCAACTGAATGCACAGTGTCCCCTTAAGGAAATTATTCCCCTCTAGTATCTGAGGTTTGATTTGGAATATGTCCTCCTAGGATAGAATGATCTCAATCACCAGTGTATTGATACCCAAAACGCTGGTGTCAGCGAGCCACTCAATGGCAGTAACGTACAATTAAAATATTAGATTTAGAAGTAGAAGAAGAAGTCCAAAAAAAATTATTTTTTAAATTAGAGGAGATCCCTCAATTTATAGAAAACAAAGGGTAGTGCGAAAATGTTATTATTGTGCCTTACCGGAAATGACACAAACCTTTGGAAAAGTCACAATATTTCAGAAAGGTCGTCACCTTTCATAGAAGTCGCAACATTTCATAAAAGTCGCAGTTTTTCATAAAGGTCGCAACTCTTCATAAAAGTCGCATCTCTTCATTTTCCATTCACACTTTCTAAAATCCAACAATATATATATTAACTTTGAAGTTACATATGCTCAACTGTATCATCGGGTAACTCCTAACTGATGGTTAACCTGATTAACAACAAAATGCATGGTCCTTGGCAGATTAATGACATTATTGATCCAGAGAAGTCAATTCTCTAAGCAGAGTTTTTTGTATTACAACAATGGACTGATCCAGAGAGGAGCTTTTAAAAGGATGATTTATGGCTCTATATCATACCAATTAAGAAAAGACACACGTGTCACTGAAATTACTAGTCTTAGACAAAACTATATGCAACTTAACTTCTGTTTTCGACACCTACATACGGTCTTAAAATTAAACTAGAATAGTAAATTCACATGAACTCATGAAGAGAAAAACAGAACAGTGCATTGATATTTCAAATTTGTACAAAGTATGGTGTTAAAGAATCTAGTCTGAAAATCTATTAACACTACATCTTTCGGAGTATGGTGTTAAAGAATCTTCAACAAAGATGTTTGTATTGTGTTCGCAGTGCCCCTTTTAGTTTCAAATTTCTTATGCTTGGACAAAATTTCGTCTTGTACAATCTGAAGGATGAGTCAATCAGATATCCAAAGTCAATCAATTTGCCTTGAGAACCTACTTTCTCACAAACACAACAAGAATGAAGGATGCTCAGATGGACACAATTGTGTAAGTAATCTTGTTTTACTCTTTAAGCAGATACATAATTGTTGTGGTTAATACTTTACATATCATATATGATCTTACACAAGGTAGCTTCTGATCCACTTTTTCAAATAAAATTTTCTTGAATCATTCAATTTTAAAGTTCTTTGATGACCCAATATCAAGCATACAGATAAAGATCTTATCAATAGATTTGGTTATACAATAGCGATAACTAATTAATTAAGTAGAAAAATCTTTACTATCATGTTTAATTATACTTCTAATATTAGCCTAGGAACATTCCAACATAATGTAGTAAGTCATTTTTTTCATACACTAAAGAAATTTGAATATTCGATTAGGGTGATTCGATAGCAAAAATGGGAATAACATCCAAAATAGGTTTCTTTAAATTGTCCTCTAAAGATGTATATAACAAGACTTTGACAGTAGTACACAGTCCATATAAGCTCAAATGGAATCGGAAGCGGGCCGTTAACCCCCAAAGTCAATGTTGCCATTCTCAATCCTCCCACCGGAACTCAACACTGACATCCTCTTAAGACTTCCAGTGAGTTCCGTCTTGAAAATTAGGTCTGTTTCAAAATCTTGTCTTGCTTTCACCTCTACCCCTGAATTTATCAAGGCCCATCTTAGTGTATCTGCTAACCATAAGATTTTGTTGAGTTGTAGTCAACCCAACTTCAATCTGAAAGAATGTTCCTTTACATCTTTACTTAATAGCTTTGTTCTAGATACATCAGACTTGGATTGTCCCATGAAATCATATGTTTGGTTTATTGTAGGTTCGGTCAATGGACTGATTTGTCTTTCTAATAGGGCAAATGAATTGTTTCTATGGAATCCATCAACTAGAAAGCACAAACAATTGCCTGATTTTACATTTAAGTTTAAGAATGCTGAACGATTTATATATGGTTTTGGATATGATAAGTGTCATGATGACTATAAGGTAGTGGCATGTTGTTAAAGTTTCGTTGTTTTGAAGTATGACAAAGTTAAGGAGTTGTAGTAGTAACATGGCAAAAGAAGGAAGATGTGTGTCTTATTTGCTGAGTTCGAAATTTATAATTGTCATCATCAAAAATGGGGAATTTGTTAGAATGAGAAAGATTTTGATAATTGACAAATGCAGGAACAGATGAAAGAAACAGGTTGTGCAGACGTGTTCCTTACAGAACGAATCTGACTTGGATAAGGAGAACATCAACCACGTGAATTAGAAGTTATAAAGCTGTGAAATTATTGTTTTTTCGACAAGCAACCAGTACAAAAAGTTTCCTTTTATAAAGGAGTTCAAAGCCAAGTGAAAGAAGGAAAACTAATTCCTATTTAAGGAAATCTATTTAAGGAAATTGTGTTTTCTTATTTATTTAAGGAAATTGTGTTTTCTTATTTATTTAAGGAAATTGTGCTTTCTTATTTATTTAAGGAAATTCTGTAGAAAAGGAGTCCAAGTAGAAGTCAACAAGGATTTGTAGAAGGCAAATACAAGTTGAATTATACAAGGAGTTGGTGAAGTTCTGATCTATAAATAGGGAGCTATTTGCATCAGAAAAAATTGCGCACTTACATAGAGAAAAGATCAAAACACAATCAAGAGGTTTGAGAGAGTTTTGAGATTTATTGGGAGTGTTGCAATTTGTGAGGAAAAATTGTAAGATTGTATTCAAGAGTCTTGTTTACAATCAGAGTTTTGTGAGTAGAACTTGTTCGACAAGTTGTAGAACTTGAAGAACATTAGAAGATATAAAACCGGGGGGTTTTGTGTCTTTGGGTAGCTAGAAATTAGAGTTTATAATTTCTTAGCTAGGAATTAGAGTTTATAATTCCTCTAGGGATTAGAGTTTATAATTCCTTAGGTTACATAGCTTTGTAATCGTTGTATTGTGTGAAGGTTATAAATAATAAAGTGGAGTTAAATCCTACAGAGGTGTAGGTCGTGGTTTTTACCCTTGTAAGTTGGGGTTTTCCGCGATAAAATATTGTGTCATTATTTTATTTGCTTCACAAAACGTAACTGCTGTAATTCTGCAAAGGAACATATAGAATAAACATGTTCCTAAGGCGAATTTGGGGGTCAGAATTCCAACAATTAGTATCAGAGCAGGTTATCTTTGAAGAGTCTAACAACTCAAGATAAAATCATAATGAATTTTGCACCTCCTCTTGGGCATGGTCAAGGGCAACACATCAACAGACCACCATTATTTAATGGAGAATACTACTCTTGGTGGAAGACAAGAATGGAAGACTTCATTCAAGCTGAAGATTACGAACTATGGGTTAGAATTACTAATGGACCATTAATTCCTACTATTACTGATAGTGAAGGAAATAAGGTACCTAAACATACAAATAAATACGGGGAAGCCGATTACAAGATGTTAGGAAAGAATGCAAAAGCTAAGTGCATTCTTGTATGTGGATTAGGACCTGATGAGTTTAACCGCATCTCTAGTTGTACCTCTGCAAAACAAATATGGGACACTTTAAAAAATGCTCATGAAGGTACAACTCAAGTTCGTAAATTCAGAATTGCCAGACTTTGTTCTGAATATGAGGCCTTCAAGATGAAATCCGGAGAATCACTTCAGATATGATCACCAGATTTACCACTGTTGTAAACGAGTTAATATCCTTGGTAAAGTATACACACTGAGGAACAGGTAGACAAAGTACTAGGACTCTGCGCTGGATCATGGAAATAAAAGTTACTGCAATCAGAGAAGCCAAGGATTAACCAATATGACTTTGGATGAATTAGTAGGAAATCTCAAAACTTATGAGATGAATGTTGACAAAAGAGGTCAAGGAAACAAAGAGAAAAATCTTGGATTTAAAGCAACTGAAAGTGATGAATCTGACATAGATGATGATCTTGCGCTGATAAGTAAGAACTTCAAGAAACTCTTAAAAAGGGGATTAAACGCTAGCAAGAAATCACCACCCCAAAAAGAAAGAAATCTTGAGAGACCACAAGACGGAGGTTGTTTCAAATGTGGTAAAATAGATCATCAGATCAAGGATTGTCCTATGTGGGAAGTAGAATGGAAAAAGGGAAGAGCCGAAAAAGAGAAGAAGGAACTTCTCAACAAAAAGAAACAAAGAAAAAGAACAAGCAATGTATGCAGCTTGGGGAACAGGTTCTTCGGACATGTATGAAGAAGATGATGAGGACATTGCTTTGATGGCGATAGAAGAATCAGATGCTGAACCTGATTCAGACTCTGAAGAAACTGAGGTAAATCTTCTTAACCTAAAAGATAAACTAGTAAAGTTCTCTAAGAAAAAACTTTCATTCCTATTGCTTGCTTCCATAGACACAATTCAAGAACTTGTTAACACCAAGAGCCAACTACTTTCTTCCTTGTCTAGCCTAAAGTTTGAGCACATTGATCTTAATAAGAACAAACATGACCTTCAAGGAAAAATCAAGCAACTTGAATCTCACAATCTGGAACTAAGAAGTGAGAATCTAAAACTAAAAGTTCTTGATAAAGAAAAAGAGGGTGAACTGCCGGACCAAAAACTTGAGGTCGAAAAACTCAAAATAACTTAAAACTAGAAAAGGAAAACTCTAGGAGAATAAATCTTGAATTAACTAGGATGAGAAGTGATCTGGAAAGAGCAAATAAGTGGACAAAATCCTCCATGATAGTAACCCATCTAGGTAACAATAATAGGAACATTAAAACTGGAATAGGTATGAACAACCCTAAATGAGAATCCTATGTTTTGTATTATTTGTGGTATCTCAGGTCACTCTAAACAATATTGTCCTAAACACAAAGCTAGTGCAGAAAATAATGCAAGAGGAACTTATAAAATGTTCAAAGGAACAGGTATACTCAAAGGAAAAATAATCTGCCAAGTGGGCTTATAAGATCTTATTCATCCTTTTTATCAATACAAAGGACCCAAGCTAGTCTGGGTTCCTAAATCTAACCTTTGAATTTGCAGGAAAAGTGAGAGGAAGCAGACAACATTCACCAATTGAACATGTTGTTTCAGATGCATGATTGTAACTAGAAAAAAAATTCCTCTCACTTGAGAAAAAAAAGAATGGATGAATAAAATTGACTGAAAAAAAAGGATGATGAATAACATTGACTGAAAAAAAGAAAAAAAAAAAAAAAAAGCATGTGAAAGGACAGGTCAACCTATGCAGTATGTAATAGTTATGTGCTCTAGATGATCAATCAATCAAAATATGATCAGCCAAGGAAAACACTTTCAAAAGGAAAATTTGGAACTTGGGGATGATTAAGGTCATGCTACTCATGCACTATAACGTTGTAGTTGCATCTAGACGGAGAGAGGCTTAGTAAAATTGAAGCAAAATTCAGCATTATCCATATATCTAAGGTATGTGCACTACAATTATTCATGATTAAATATAAAGTCAATGCACTTGAACCTATTTCTTCCACTTGTTCAAAAATATATTCATGCCCTAAATATACCAAAATAAATATCTTCTTAAAAACCTTATCCCAATGTGATGGTCTATGGTTGAGATGAATTTGATGGAGGAAACCTCTACTTTGCTACCTTATAAATATAGATTAAGAAAGTAGAGTGTGCTGGTTCTTAGGGGGAATCTTTTGTATTGAGTAAAGTCTTGGAGGATTTACATTGTGAGGGGAATATTTTGAAGACCTACACTTGAACAAAGTCACTTGTTAGGCTCAACTTTGGTGCATCTAGTGAGGGGAATCGATGGGAGACACATCTGTGGAACCTAGTTCTTCTATTGGAACTATATAACTGAAATTTCAGATTGATATCAAAAAAAAA
>CM040626.1:101450156-101468406 GCA_022817965.1 Solanum lycopersicoides | reverse complement strand
TGTATGTATATATATATATATGTATATATTTGTTACTAGATTAGAAGCTCAAAAATTAATTAAAAGAGGGGAAAAAGCCATCAGATTTATACCCAAACGAGCGGCCCATCTACCCATTTAATCAGCCAGCCCATATAATCTACCATTAATCCAAAATATCCTTTACACATTCAACCCTATAACTCTAACAACCATACCCCACCCCTCACTCCATTTTCAACCATGGTAGGTAGCACCATAACTATGGACAGTCTTTGTCCAACCTTTTTGAGAAAATTTCATACATTTACTGTGTTTCAGTATGTCCCAAAGTTCAAAATTTCTTCTCACTCATAGTCAGCAGAAGAAGACAAATAACTTTTTGATTTTTTGATTCTTTGGGGCAGAAGTTTACTGTTAGAACAGCTTGATTTACGGAGTCCAAGATTTTCTTCTGATTTCTCTCAAACCAAGGCAAATTTGAAATTAAAAAAAAAATCCCGCTCAAACTCTAAGCTCTGACCTTTATTTTTTCTATAAATACTTCCATATATCTTCAGTTGAAAAAAAAAGGTTTTTGGCTTTGAAAAAGACAGTTTTTGGCTTGCAAAATAAATCATAAACAGACTTGAACGCTTGAAAGAATACCACTCTTTTACATTTTAACATCTTCTACTTTTTCTCCGTTTTGCTTGGTTTTGTTGGAGGAACGAGTGTGGATCCTTGACCGATAAAGCGCCCCTAGTTCACTGCCCACAAAAGGTTAGATATGTACCCACTTTATTTTATTTCAGAGAGTTATGTATATGTTATGAATAAAAGTTATGTAGTATGTTTTCTCTGTTATTCATAAATCTCACCTGCTAAAAGATTTATTTGTAATTTATTTGCTTAAACATAGTGTGTACCATATTTATAAATATGGTTTGGAAGCTAGAAACCATATCAGTGTTTGTTTCTTCCTATTTTATCAACATGATTTGTTCTGTTCTTGATCGAGTACTAAGACACAATGCAGCACGTGATCTGTAGAATGGATAATTTTATAGCTAAGAACTTGTAAGAGATTATGATTAAATTCTACTCCCAAAATGCATCTGCAAAGTTTTAAAATTTATTTTAATTATAATAATTAATATTAATGATTTTGGCCTTGCTTCCTGTGTTATAGTTAGCTATTATTTATACATGCTTACTTACTTTATAGAAATTGATTTTACTTCCCATTTACATACTAAATGTTATGTTGTGAACCATCTAAAACATTTAGTGATCTTAACTTTACGGATGCTACACTAAGTGACAACTTCATTGTTTAAATTTCTATACTTTAGGAATACTACTACACTGGATATTGTAAGTTTGACAACTTGTTTGAATTCTTTCTATGTCACCTGTTTTATATGTTTTTAATTTTGAGTTGTTGAAATTGATTCTCCTACAATCTAATTTCTTATTTTCTTTCTTATCTTTGTTTACATGTACACTTTGGAGTCGAAGAGTCTTGTTTTGAGACTCAACGTCACCACAAGGCTTGAAGCGTGCATTATGTCTCCATTAGTGTCTCTCGCTCCTTAGAAATTTCATCCCAAACGAAAGCGAGAGGAAATAACGATGATTCTGCTATAACTTTCCTTTAGTCGCTTATTCCTAACTTCATACTTTGATAGTCTCTTTCGGTTATTTCGCCATGGATACTTGTGTGTTTGTTTTGATAACTATGCTCGACTTACATAGAAGTTAACTGATTTTTTGATCAAAATAATTTTGAAAACATCTAGTTACTAATCATGTCATCGCTTAGAGTTGAAAATATTTCCTAAATTTCATTTGAATCAATCTCGGAACCTTGAGTTAATTAAAAATAGTAATTTGTTTGCAAATGGTGTATAGTTCAGAAGATGTTTTAACCCAATGTGTCATACTGGATCACTTTGTTAATTTATTTGTTCTCTTAAAAATATAAAGATCTTTCCAACATTAATAAATTATTTTCAAATATGTAAAACTACTACAACACTACTTTATCTTCTTATTTTAAGTTAGTAAATTATTTTATGCTTTATCACTAATTTTCACTTAGCTTAATTAATTAATTTAAGTTCGACCGGTTACCATTTTTAATGGATCTTAAAGGATGCCTAACCCCTTCCCTTTAGATTAGTTGAACCCTTACCTAGAATCTCATGTCTAGTAGACCTTAAAATGAAGTTTAACTTTTGACAATAATTCTAATCAATTTAGGTGCCCTAATTCACCATAATAAATTAGGTGGGGACTTCTTGACTTAGTATTACCTTTGAAATCACCAAAATGTTGTACACTAATTTGACCCAGTTAAAATGAGGTATAACAACGTCAATACAAGAAAACTATTAATATACAAAAAAAAATTTGAAATGATTTATGAAAACTTACCAGTTCAAGAGGGGAAAAATGGTGTTTGATTGAGAAAAGAGAGAGAGAAAGTTTTTTTAGTTATAAGATAAAAAGGCATGCCCAAAGCAGAGAAACAATGATTTATTATTTGATAACTTATAAAATGAGTCTGAATGTTGTTAAGAGTCTCCTACAGATCTGATTCGTTCAGACCTCTTCAGACCCATTAAGAGATTTTTTTAAAAATAAAAACAAATGAATTTGATGTGTTGAATTTGAATGATTCAGATTCAAACCTAAAAATCAAACGTATTTAATGGGCTGAATCTGAATGATTAAGATTCAGACCTCCATTAAGTGCAAACAAATGAGGCCTAAATATCTAAATAGAAACATTAATCTAATTATTTTGAGTTTGGACTTTCTTTAATTTTAAATTTAATATTATATTATATTTTTTAATTAATTTTTATTGGCCTACGGGTCGGCCCTACCGATATTTCTCAAGCCCCACAAATTAGCAGGCTTATTCAGGCCGAGCTAAATAGCCCTTTTCTTAAATGGGTTCCAAAAATCTCAGCCTGGCCCTATTAAATCACGGGTTAGGCCAAGCCGGCCCAACGGGCCTAGCCCATATAAACGGCTCTACATTTTTATTTAGTATAGGGATAAAATGGTAATTCAACTTTATATTTTGGAGCTTTCCACTTATAATATAATACTAGTTCTCGGAATGTGTGTTGGACGTTTGTCCCATACAATTATTATAAAGTTGAATTATTATATAGAAAATGTTGAACTTAAAAATATTAATTTTACCAATTTATATTTTATTCATTAAATAAAATTCATAATAATCGAATATTACATTGACCATCAAGCAAGAAGTATGTAAAAATAATAATATTATTATAGGATCTAATAATATGAATATATATATATATATGATTTATCTTTAATAATCTCTCATTACGCGTCATATAGTAAGTACACAAATATTATAAAAGTACATTTAAAAATGAATATAAAAGTCATAAATTAGTAATTTCATCACTAATGAAAATAGACTTATAACATTCATAAATTCATAGTAGAATAAATTAAAGAAGTATAAATCGGAAAAGAATACAAAAAATTAAACAGATAAGAACAAATACAACATTCATATCTTTCTTAAGACTTTAATTATATTATAACAATATATATAATAAAAGAAATACATTAGGAGTAGAGTTCCTGATAATACCTTCTCCCGTAACAAAAAAAAATCATCTAAAATGATAAAGATAAAACTATGATACAAAATATCATTCTTATTAGGATCAAACAAATATTAATATTTAAAAAAAAAAAAGATACATGAAAATATCCTAATTATTCACATCAACAAGAGATAAGTGGTAAAGAAAAATTACTTTTTTCATGATACATATATATAACTAAAGATTTATAGGATAAAATGAAAAGGTGAAGAGTTATTTAAGTTAATTTTTAGAAGTTAGTGATTTTTGACATGGGGGAGAGGAAAGGTTGATTGTTTTTACTAATAATTCAATACATTTAATTATACTATTTATAGAGAAATTGTAACAAATTTAATCCATTTAACCACACTAATTATAGAGAAAGAATAGAGAATTTTTAATTTTTTTTAAAAAAATAATTCCTAACAATTTTCAATGAAATATATTTGTCTTTCAAAGTTTGATTTTACACCTTCTTAGTTTTAGTATTTAGAATAATATAATATAATTATTGCTTAGTATTTAAATAATTAGAATTTAAACCATTGTGTCTGGATGCATGTATTTAAGTATGATTATTTAATATTAAATTAATTATATATTAATATTTAATTTAGTGTATGAATAAAATAAGGGCAAAATGGTGATTCAATTTTTAAGTTTGGAGCTTCCCACTTATAATTATATATGATATGATATGATATATGATGATATCTTTGATATTTTTACTTAAGAAAAATCAAGATAATCTGAAGTATTAGATATTTAAGGAAGATATTTGTAGAACAGATTAGAATAATCTAAATCCTTAGTTTCTATAATCATCCCTAAACAAGCATAAATAAGGATGACCTTAGTCATTTATAACTAACCATATAACAACCCAAATAAAAGAGTCTTGTTCTATTAACAAATTTTCCTTTCTAAGTTCCTCTTATTTAGTCTGCATAATCATCACCACCAATTTTAGTCGCAACTTGCCTTGAAATCGTTAAATTTTCCAATTCAGAGGTTTCATAAAAGATCCATTTCCTGTTGGTTTTCAAATAAAAAACAGCATCATTAATCTCAACATTGCCCTAATGTTTGGGAAATGATGTACCATGCTCGAACATCGAAATGAGAAACAATGATTTCATTATTCTACAACAATCTAGCACGAATTGTTTTACCTAGCAGTAAACCCAAAATCACAAATATTTTTGCTGAACAGAATATACAAAGCCATATATTTTTCTTTCGGTTCTGTTATCTCAAATTTGGTATGCTACAGCTTCAACCTATCAGGTGCTCTCAAATTATGACGTTAATTTTCAGCGACAAGAAGTACAAAGTTAAATGAAGACGAAGGCACGACAAATTAAAAGGTGATAGAGAGGGGAGATTGTCTTTTTGCCCATGGAATAGAATGTTAAGAAAGTTTGTTAAAAGAAAATCGTTGTTGGAATCATCACATAATTGTTGGACGAAAACTGGTGCAACGACTTTTGTACATAAGTCCCCATAGACAGGTCTTATTCAGAACTAGGGGTGTCAAAAACGAACCCAAACATAGGTAATCTGTTCAGAATTTTAAGGGTTGGGCTGAAGATAGTTTTGATTGGGTTCAATCTCAACCTGTTCAAGCTTAACCATTTGAATAGAATTCTCAATTGAGTCAAATTCAATCTCCAATCTCAACCCGTTTTAAATTATTTTATTAAGATATATTCCTATATTGAAGGTATGAATTATAATCTATTTAACATCTTTTAAGATTTATCTATCCATTTGTTACTTTTTTAACAAAAAATTCTTAAGCGGAAATTCAAATTGTGATTATAAAAGTTAAATATCAGTATGTTATATTGTTGAGATTAATCGGATTTCATAACATTAAATCAAATCACGATTAATATCATATGGGGGAATTAGTAACAATTTATGACAAATAGATATATATTATTCCAAATTGGTTGGAAAAGAAGGGGGGCTAAAGTGGAGATATAAAAACTTAGTGAGGTCTTTTGTATGTGCCGATTAGGATCAAAGTGAAGATATAAAAACTTAGTGAGGTCTTTAGTAGTTTTATAAATATTAAATTTTAAATAAGGAAATTAATAGTATAAGGTAACTTGGGCACTACACGTAAATATTTAATTAGAATTTGATTAGGATTATAACTACAGGTTTTATTTTGTCTATAAATAGTTTAAACTAAAGTTTTTATTTTAGCGTAACATAAATTATACCAAATTAAAACGTATAAACTCCCAGACACAACCATGAAGAGAGCAGAATTAGGCAATCATGTTAACGAAAGAATGTTTGAATTCGGGGAAAGAATTGGATGGACATTGCAGAATGTAGATGAAAAGCTCATTAGCGACTTCTGCAGTAAAATCGGAGTAAAAAAACAGGTTTTAAAGGTATGGTTGTACAATAATAATAAGAAGAAGAAGAAGCATAGTAAATATCAACCTACAGCTGCTGCTGATATATTGCCTGAACTTGTTATTCACAAAATATTGTCGAATCTTAATTATGTAGAAGCATCACAGATGACAATTCTCTCCAAAACATGGCTACAAGCTTGGTTGACTCATCCCAACTTGTTATTCGTAGCTTATTCGGGTACGGGTACGGAGGAAGAGAGGAGGATAGGTAAAATTGACGCCAATATAGTGGATAAAATTATGAAGAGATACATGGATGAGAAAATTCCTATTGACAAGTTTGAACTTTCCATGGACATTGTAACACCTACTACAGGTTATCTTTTTGATTCGATTGATAACTGGCTTGACATTGCTCTTCAGAATGGTGTAAGAGAACTAGTCTATAGAAATTTAGGATATCATTCATCCTTGAATATTTTTAAAATGTTGACAGCAAAATATTTACGAGAAGTGGTGCTGAGGAATTGTAATCTGGTGTATTTTTCTTCATTACCTACTAGTCATGTGGGGAATTGTCGTTCTTTGAGAAAGCTTTCGCTAACTAATGTAACGGTAGATGACAACATGCTACAGGGTCTACTCGCTAACTATCCCTTGATTGAGAATTTAATCATTCGCCATTGTCGTGGGTGGAAAAAGTTTGAGGTGCGGAATCTTCAAAAGATTAGGTCACTTAGCATTACGATAAAGAGTGAACAGGTTGTTAAAATCGAAGCACCAACTCTTGAACACTTGTCATATTCTAGTTATTTTTTGGGAAAATTGGATATTGGTGAATATCCGAATCTGAAATCTTTAGAGTTATTTGGCCCTTGTTATTCAACAAGGGTTAACATTGGCAGAAGTGAATCTTTGAGGGACCTGAAGATTAATAATTTGCTCATTTGTTATTGTCAGAAAATTGAAGTAGATGCTCCAAATTTGGTCTCACTCGAGTATGAAGGAAGTGATATTCCGCAGCTTGAACTTGCAAAAGAATCAAGCAATTTCAACAAGTTAACTCTTAATTTCAACAAATACTCATTCAATGTTGGGTGGTTTTATCTGTTGATGAAATTCCTATTAAATTCGGAATTTCTATCAAATTCTACCTCTTGGTCTCAAGTTTCACTTCACATTCACAGTTGTGATGGGATTAATACGGAGTATTTGAAACAACACTATAGAATTGCTATCCCACAAGTGGACGTTTTAGATGTAATTATAGAGTCAAGAGAGGATTTCCCAACATTTGTGGATGCTTTGTTGTGGTATTTTCGTCCTAGGAGACTTAACATATCATCATCATTCAACACGATTATATATCTCATCAATCAATTACTGTATATGAAGAATTCGAGTCATGGAAACAAGCCTCAACTTAGTCAATTGAAAGCCTACAAGTTTGACAGGAAGAATGGGAGTTGGCATCCTGTGAAGCCCAGGAGCATGAAGCTGCTAACAGGGGACCCTAATGAAATGGAGAAATTTTATTTTTTATTGAATTGGTGATACAATTTATTCTATTGTAAATTTTTGCAGAGTGTCCCCTCCTCCTTGTGATTGTGATATGACAAAAGTGTTGATAATATTATCTCTGCATAGAACGGACCTCATTCGAGAAAAGCACTCCCTATCAACTATTGTTCCGTAAGCTCGAACCTGAGACTGCACCACGTCCTTTGGGTTTAAGGATATGTAATTATGTTATTCTTTTTTTTTTTATATCTTTAACGTTTAATATACGTAGCTCAATCAAATAATTTGTCCATTAATTTGTATACTGTAACATGTTTTCTTGAAATTTATGTTATTTAAAAATTTAGAATAAAATATCATTTTATATTAAATAAAAATTTTGAAAAAATAAAATGTTATATCACATGAAAATTATATAACCTAATTATTGAGAAAAGAATAAGGAATTTATATTATGAAATATGAAAATAAGAATGAAATAAAAATAATAATATAATATTAAGGAGAGAAAAAATAGAGAATTGGGTTTGGAATTGATTTTCTGAAAAAATAGATCCCTTACTACCAAGAATAATGCCTTTTCTTAGAGAAAGTACATGCAAAGCCAATCTTGTAAGCATTTAATTAATATACTGAACATCCAGTAACAGAGATTATCATTCTCAGGCAAAATGCATAAGAAAAAACTTGAGATAATTTCACATAAACATAGCAAGATAAATCTTCTTTAAATATAAGATACAATACGTGGTTTATCCATAATGAGCTCCATAACTATTATCATAGCTAATTTTTCAATTGCTAGGGTTCTTTCTACTCACTTCACATGCTTGGTAAACCAGTCCAACATATCCTGATGAGCTTCTTCAGCACTCTGCACAGCCTTCTCGTCTTCCACATTGTATCGAACAGTCCATCCATGGGAAACTCCGGGATAAATTTTGACAAAGCAGTCCACCTATTTTGATGGATGGCAATAAAAGAAACGGAAAGGATAAATCTAAAACTCTCTAAGAAATTCATTAAATTAGGTATCCACTTATCTCAATACATCCACCAAATAAACAGGTGTCTACTATTTCACAGATGAAGCCTTTCTAAAATAGTAATCTTTAAACATAGGTATGTTCGCGTACCTCAGGTTTTGATGATAAAATCTCCTCAAACTGCTTAACAAGCGCAGGAGGAGATAGCTGATCTATTTCAGCTCCTAAAATAGCTATTGGTGCCTTCACCTCTGCCAAAAGTTACATAATCAGCTCCCTTCGGGAGAGGGAAACAATAAAGATGAAAAAGGAAACAGGAAGAATCTAAAAAAATGATGCCATTCAATTTACTCATCATAATTCAAAAAACACTTTATAGCAAATATTACTTAGGATGAAGGAATATCGAAAGCAGTAATAATTTTTTATATAAGAATGAATCTAAACTTTGAACGATAGAACAGCAATATCAGGACAGAGTACTAAACATCAAACTGAATCTCCCTGCCTCACGCAGAGAGAGCCAAACTTGACAAGTCACCAGTATTCTAGTGCCATTGAGACATCAAATGCTTTGTCCCATACGCAACACACTTGTACAAAATCCAGGAGTAATAGCTAAATCCAATCACAAATGATTCTGGTAAAAACAATCGTACCCTTAATATCATCCACAGAGACAAATGATGGGTGCAATAGCACTGCAGCTTGAATGTTGTCAGACTTGGCTAGTTCAACAACCACCTTGCCTGTTAAGAAAACAGAAGGTCAGAATCTTAGACAACTACAAGAAATTCACCCCATACATCCTAGGCAGGCAAGGGATGAATAATCCTAAAAGAGAAAGTTGAACAACATACCACCCCAGCAAAATCCTGCCGCTCCAATTGGAGATATGCCTTTATCTTTCAAAGCTGCAATAACCTGCTTTGCATCTTCAAAACCTTTATCCTAACAGAACAAAGGAAAAAATGAATGTCATGGCGGTGAGCCCAATAAAATTAAGGGGAAAGGGTCAAATATACCCCCTAACTTTCAAAAATGGTAAGTATATATCCTCCGTTATACTTTTGGGTCATATATACCCTTACCGTCATAATTTTGGATCATATATACCCTTTGATTAAACGGAAAAACATGTGGCGTGATCTCAAATATTTGCCCTATTTTATTTTATTTTTTATCCAAAGTTTATTTTTTTTTTAATCCAATTTTTATTTATTTTTTAATCCATTCATTCACTTGGCTGATTTCTATTGACCTCCATTATCAATACATCTTATTTCAACACCGATCCAACACCCATCTCCATAGCTTGACCAACACCTATTTCCAATTATTCACTATTGGCAAGATCCTTCTCAAATTTTGATGTCAATAATTCAACACCGATCTATTTTCAAGCTCTCTAGATTTTCATCACTCCCCCTCCCAAAAATCTCAGATCAATGGTGGAGGTCTGCAATTTCAAGCTTTGCAGACCAAAATATGTTTGAGAAAAAATCAACACTCACAATTCAAAAACAAAAAAAAGTGAGCAGATCAAACTACTCAAATCTAAGCACCAAAGAGAACAGAGGACGTAATTTAATCCTTCACAGATGTAATCAAAACATAAGCAATTAGATCTTCCAGAAAGTGTTTTCCAAAATAGCACCATAAATCCTAAATCTCAACCACATTAGGAAAACAAATAAACCAAAAGTTCGATCTTTGGCAAAGAAATAGATATGAGATACGAGCCCTAACTGAGTATTTAAATTTCTTTCCTTATGGATGAGAGATCAATTAAAATTATATATTAAAATGTGAAATGTGTCGAATATTGAGAGAATTTTCCGGCAATACAGCGACGTTTCTGGTGCCACCAATGAGAGAGAGGAAAAAACAGAATATGAACTTGGAGAGAGAAAGAGAAGAGAGAGATCAAATTTTGGATAAAAATAAAATAAAATAGGGCAAATATTTGAGATCATGCCACGTGTTTTTCCGTTTGATCAAAGGGTATATATGATCCAAAATTGTGACGGTAAGGTTATCTATGACCCAAAAGTATAACGAAGGATATACATATACCATTTTTAAAGTTCGGGATATATTTGACCTTTTTCCCTAAAATTAATGTTGCACAATGGAATTCCCAAGCATTATCAAGTTAATGGATGGAAAACTCTGATAATGAGGGTGTTGTCTCCTATTCTTGATGCAAATCTATGGCAATATACAAGAAGATATCAATCAGAAGGCATACTGTTCCATGTGATTGTATCCAGACTTGTATAGGCTTCTCCTTATTTTCGGGATTGTAAGGATCCCCATAAAGAAAATCAGGAACTACCACATAGTAACCCCCAGCTGCAACTTTGTCGGCAAGCTTCCTATATAACAGCAGTTATGTTTTGGGATCAGCCCAAGATAAAATAGAAATTCATGCAGCTTAATTACTGAAAAAATGTGAAGAACAATCATCCAAACTTGTTTTTCAAAAAGAAGTTGTAACACCTACAAAATCATGTGCGTTGTCTACTTCACGATATATGGAATGATGCTTGTTGCACTCACTCCAAACTACCACATTGTTCTAGTGTCATGGACTTGTTATTTGTTGCAACGAAGATCTAATTGACTTGTAATACAAACTTATGGTTAGTTTTGATAGTTTTAAGAACTTGTGGGTATAAATCATATTTTTCTTAAAAAGTAAAATATGTTTCCCAAATACTATGGTCAAACACATGGTGAAATTTCACCCAAATTTTCACCCAAATAATATTTGCCAAGATTATTTGGAAATCTATGGACAAACGCTAGCTTATTGTTTTGTGTCTTGTAATAAAGGAGTTACAAGGTGTGTAGGATTAATAGTTTAATCTTTTTTTAATGACAAGAGAAACCCGCAGCAGCTACCCTTTGGGTGCGCACAGGGTAAAACTCATGTTCCTGAGAAATAGCTCGCAAACCACATAGGAGAGGCAACTCAAGTTTGTATTTACAAGTTGCAAAGATTTTGGAGCTTTAAGAAATCCTGTGCAACAGGTTTTCCTTCCCTCTAGCAAGGAGGTTTCCACGTAAACATCTGAGCTATTTACTTTGAGCATTTATCTTACTACTAATGCACTAGTTTTGTCAAGGGACTTGGTCCCTTGACTCGTGGTGGACTCATACAAGCCATAACGTTATTGTTAGTTCTTGTAGTTGTGGTTGTATATGATTATATCCATGAAAGCAAAAAACAAAGTTGTTGACAACAGAGAAGCATCCAAGAGTATACATATGGTGCAAACATTAGTACATAAATATATGAAAAAATAACAATAGTGAAGTAGAAAAGAAAAAGTAATTTTAGAAGGTACTATTAGACAACTCCAAGCTGAACTTGAGAAGCAGTACATACCTCAGATTTGGTGCTTCATAACCTGTAAAGTATTCATAACATTAAGAAATTGTTCTCGACATAAAGAATAACAATAATACTACCACAATATGCTTCTTTCAGCTCAAAAGAGATCTACATCACCAAGGGTCAAAACATCTAATTCCCAGTCTAAAATCCAACATTTGAAATGAAATTTACATGTTTAGATACTACACAGAGAATGCACTAGTTCATAACATTTAGAATTGAAACATTTGTAGTTATAGAAAAGACATAATCCATAAACATGACCTTTAACTTGACGTCAGCGGCAACTATGACCCTTAACTTTGGGTGTGCACAAGTAGGTACTTAAACTTGTATAAAATTGAACAAATAGAGACATTCGTCCTACATGGCATCCCAAATGTCAATTTTGTGTCCTACGTGGCGTCCTACATGTATTATGTCATGTAGGACACATGTGTCTACTTTTCAATTTTATATAAGTTTAAGTGTTAACTTGTGCACACTCAAAATTGGAAGACATAGTTGACTGTTGAAGTCAAGTTCAGGGTCATGTTTATGTATTATGCCTAAAGAAAAATCCGCTTAACTACCAAAATAGCAAACAACCCAGACAATGGGACACAAAAAGTAGTTTTGAGAAAGGAAGTGTTTAGTTCTTTTCCTTCTCCCATATACATCTATTTGTCCTTGCTGATCCAAAACAGGTATTTGTTGTACTCTACAATTTTCTTCAACTTTGACATTCTCAAACCAAACTACAGCAGTTATTTTCAAAAATAAGTTACTCTATAGTGTTTGATTAAAACAACAATCACATACCACTCTAATCCCACAAGTGAAGCCTGGGAGGATAGTATATACGCATACATTGCCTGAACATATTTGTAAAAAAAATACATTTTCCATCAAACGGGGAGTTGACTTCCTCACTTTTGGGCCAATGCAAGCGCCTAACACCAAAGGATGCTTTACTAGTAACATACAAGGGAATATGCATAAGTAGTAAATTCAAGAGACATTTATATTATATTAAGGTCTTATTACCCTCGAACTTATTTTATAAATAATTTTGTATTCAATTTTGGTCGTGGCACTCCTTGAAAAATAGTCAACACGCGTTGGGCTCCAGAAGATAGTGTCACGTAAACCAAAAAGAGGTAGAAAATTATTTATAAAATAAGTTTAGGATAATAGGGTTGGTATAGTATAAGTATATCTCTGATATTTCGGACATAGGTTGGGGATAGTTATGTATTTTCCCAACATACAATAAGAGCACAAATAATCATATTTCTACAAAAACAATAGTATATCACGGTTCCATTGAACATTTACACATTATTATCAACCTTTAACATTCACAAAGCACTACCCGATTTGTTTTTTCCACAACCCAACCAAATATTTTTCAAAAAATATCTTCCATGGTACCAAATTGATCAACAGAATCCTCAATTTTTCTGATAAAAAAAGGGCAAAAAGGAGAAATGAAGTGCAAATTGAACAGAACCCAGATGCCCAAATTCATAAAAGACAAGGGTTTATACCATAAACATCGGAGATGAGAAGAATGGCGTGTTTGGAATTGGAAGAATCAGAAACGTAGGTTTTGAGTCCTCCAAGTTCTAAAACGGATCCATGTCCACTGCTTGAGCTCAAAGCTGGTGGATTCTCGCAGCACTGAGGCCCTGCCATCTTTTGCTATACCGTAAGAAATATGGTGCCTTTTACCGTCACTCATTAATATTTGAGATATTGATAAAGAGAATTTGCAAGCATTGCCAAAATTAACAAACTAATCACAATCTCCCTCACCGTGTTTTAATAGGCGGGCTTGAGATGAGACGTTTTATATAATTTTTCGTTTATAAAAGAATGAGTTTTTTTTTGGTAATATTTTAATTTCAGTTTTTCACCTGACATGTTTAATGCTACAAGATCAAAGGATAACTTTGTACATTTGACCTGATTTTAATTTAGGACCACAAGATTCAAAAGTATTATTTACTCTTAAACTCTGTCAAGTCAAACCAGGTCATTCTTTGTGAAACGGACGGAGTAGTATGAAGTGAGGATAAATCTCGAGACCCAAGTGTAAGTCTTATGATTTACGAGTGCAATCTCATGTATATTCAATTTTATAATTTTATTATTAATAAAACAAGCAAGAAAAACTAAAACTTTTAATTATCTTACAAATAAATTTTAATAACTTATAGTATATAGAAAAAAATATTATGATTTTTGTTTGAGAAAGATATTAATAATTAATATTAAAGAAATAAAGTATTACAACTACTATTTAAGAAATATCATTCTACTAATAATAGAAAAGATGATGTCAAGCAAAAAAAAATTGAAAAATAATATTAAAAATTAGGTCAAGGCCTACGTCTTTACGCCCAAGGCTTACGTTTTTTATAGTTGGAACTTACGCCTCAAATTCTAGGACTTACGCCCTATGAATCTACATCTTTAATTTGTGTCGCGAAGCGTTTTATATACGCTCCGCCCCGAGATTTGCTCGGGACTGGTTTCAAAAAATATTTTTGAACACTGATCCCTAACTTAATTATTAAAAAGATATGTACTTCAAAATAATTATTAAAAATGTCAATATGTCAATATTTTAGAAAATAAATTTGTATTATAATATGATTAACTAGTAAAATTATCTGCGCCTCGCACGAAAATTTAATTTCACGAAATTTATAAAATAATACTTAAAACTTTATCATTCATTAAAACTAAAACATACATTATCTTACATACAAGATTACGTAGTAACGACATTAATAATGTAAAGAAAAATGATTGATTATAATATCGTATCATTTATTTCAATCATCTTTATTTTGATATTACAATTTATCCTTGTACTTCTAGGAAGTATACAATTTAATATTTTTGGAAAATCAAATGAACATCAACTTGAGATATTAAATTTTCTAATAAATAAATAATCGTTGTTGAAGGGATAAATAAATTTTAAAAGACTGAAAAAAAGTGAACAAATATTTTAATTATAACATGTAGAAAGTTTATCCCTACCTTTTGTTTTACATATATCATTTTAAAGTTCCCCATATTGGACCCTTTTTTACACCACTATCTGATAAAAAGATTTTTTTTTAAATCATTACCCACTTGCCCCTCTTTTTAAGTTTTACCTCAAATTACTCCTTTATTCTTTTTTCTTTTTTTACTATTGTTATCTCCTTTCCTTATTCAAGAAAATTAACTCTTTGAATTTCCTAATTCAAAAGATTTTCACCCATTGATAAAAGTAAACTCGAGTCCTCAGGTTTGTTGTGAGATTTCTTGTGATTTTGTTTTCATTTTCACCAAGTATTTGTATTTTGAATATTCCGTCTTTAAACAATATTTTTGAATCTTTTTATGAGTTATTTTTATATTCACCAAGTATTTTATGAGATTTTTCTCTTATTTTTTCGTTTTTTAAATACTATTGTCCGATTTTTTGTGATTTCGATTTAGTAGATTGTAGTAATCTACATTGACATTCATACATCATAAATTGTTTGATTTTTTATAAATTCATATTTAATAATTTTGAATTTTTGCTTATATAGAGTTACTAATGCACAAGTGAATATGAATTCGAATTTGAGTTTGGTGAACAAAAAATTGAAGAAAAAAAAAATAGCAGACGAAGAAGAAGGTTGCAAAAATTTTATTCATACTAGAATTGTAATCATATTAATTTTTGTTTGTCAATTATTTTTCTTTTACTCAGTATTTGTTTCTTATTAAGATATAGTATTTCTTTTTTAATCTGTAGTCATTCCAATAGATATGTCAAATGAATTTGTATTTCTTAAGCCTAGATATATCTTTTTTTTCATAGCTATTTTCTTAGAATACTATATACTTCCTCAACGGGCTGTATTATTTCACTATGTATGTTATTCTTTTTTCAGAATCTTGTGTCCCTATTTCTTGGAAAAATGTACAAGTACCTCCATAGACTATGACCGAAATCTCATAGACACACTTCAATGATGATAGATGGTAAAATTTACCCGCATTGAGTGTTGACACCAAGTCAATACATGCATACCATGTGTTTAAATTTATAGTCCATTTTACTTAACCATAACTAAAATAGGTGATATATATTAGTTAATACTTAATTTCAGATGTTAAACACTTCTATAATAGAATCTATAGGAATAGTCTATCGTTTAGAAATTTATTTGTACTTGCATTAAAAAAAAAATCAGTTACAAAATTTTTTCTTTAATCTATTGCTAAATTATTTGTAGCTAAATAGAGTTTTAAGTAATTTATCGCTAAATAAAATTAGTGATGAATTTTATTGTTTTGCTATAGAATTTGTATGTCGACAATTTTTTTTTCTTTTTGTGACAATATTAGCAGAATACTCGCTTGATGATTAATAAAACTAATCTCAAACTTATTTGGGATGATCGAAACATAATTAGTATTGTTATTATTTCAACACGCTCAAGTAATAAGCATAAACTAATATTGAGATAAGCCCTTAGAACATCTTTTTTTTTTTTTAATTCATTAGCCAATAACAAGACATTAATTAGATGTACATGAACAACTTAAATTTTAAATAGCTATATAATAGCTAAATAGAAGAGTCTTGCAAGCTCAGTACTTTGCGACTAATGCTAACATTTTCTTGATCAACGATAGAACATTGTGATTCGTCACAACACCTACAAATTCCATCAATACATCTTATATCGTAGCAGGTCCAGGTGTCACAATCATGAACATAATCACAAAATTTTACTCCCGTGGCTTCATCTAAAGATTAAAATATTATTAGCACATCACAAAATAATTCATAATTAATAAAAATAAATAAAAAGATAAATTGATATATAGTTAATATTGACTCACGAGAAACATTATCAAAATATATTTTTTTTAAATAATATATTATGTACAATTATAAATAAGAATAGAAAAACTCTTAGGTACTTCAAGAAAGAGACTAACCAAATGAAAAGATTACGGAGATAACTATGAAAATCACAATCATTGAAGCCTTCTCCATGTTATATTAAGAACGGAAAATGACCAGAATACGATTAATCTAGCATGGGCTATATGAGTCCGTAGTAGTTTTTATTGGATAGATTGATAAGTAAAATACCTTCGAAG
The DNA here is from genome assembly GCA_022817965.1 of Solanum lycopersicoides. Lineage (NCBI taxonomy): Eukaryota > Viridiplantae > Streptophyta > Magnoliopsida > Solanales > Solanaceae > Solanum > Solanum lycopersicoides. The sequence continues at coordinate 101,451,374 of CM040626.1, read as the reverse complement.
TATTGAAAATGGTACACAATTACCCTTCTTTCATCTATTGGCCCCAAATACCCTTCTCATTTACCTTTGGGTCCAAATTTACTCCCCTTCATTAACAGAGAACAATTTAAAATAATTAAATAATACTTTTAATTATGTGGCACCCAACCATTGATTGTATTTTAATTATTTAATATAATTTTAAATCAATCTATTACCCATCCATTTTTAACTAAACCCGACCCAAATGTTATTAAACCCACCTGAACCACCCAATGCAAAAACCCATCTAATTAAAGAACCCTTAAACCCAAATAAACACTTCAATTCTTCCAAAAAAAAAATCAAGATCTACGGAGGGTTTAGAACCTCAGTGTTTCTTCTTCAAGGGAAGAAATTGAAAAAGAAACAGATATTTATAACAAACACATTCTAAAAATGAAATTTTGAGTTTTTAATGTTGGTACTTCTGTTTTATAAGCCTTCATTTTTCTCATGTACATGTACATCCCTTTAGATTGGATGCTTTTGATAGTCAACTTTTAGCAACAACTCAATTGAGATGCAATTCTCCTTTATAATTACCTTCTAATATTAAGACCTCCAAAATAGTAGGGATTCACGTTTATTAGGATACAATTCATCTCATTATAAAGTTTTTGATGCATATATAAATTTAGTCGAATCCAATAAAAGAAAACAGAGATAGTACTAGTAATTCTTTGGCACTATACAAATAAAAGATACTGCATTACAAACAAAACCACATCAATTTCACATAAAATCAGTTAACAAAAACACATAGTAATTTTATTTTATTTTTTGGTTCAGCCAAAGAAACTGGGAAGAAGTTGAAGAAGAAACAGACATTTATAACAAAATGAAGAGAAGAACACTGAGTTCTAAACCCTCCGTAGATCTTGAATTTTTTTTGGAAGAACTGAAGTGTTTTATTTGGGTTTTAGGGTTCTTTAATTAGATGGATTTCTTTGTAGTGGCTCCTCGCGGTGACGACATTCGGGCGGTTAATATCATATTTTGGGAACCTGAGCAGCGCGGTGGTTTAGTTTAAAAAAAATGGTGGTATTAATTGCAATATTGACTTTTTTTATAAAATTGTTATCTACACACAATCCTATACTTCAAAAAATAATATTTTTTAATAATCCTAAAATAACACATCCAGCCCATGATTGCTTTGCCCGAACGATAATTAAAAAGTTATCTACCCAATTTAAT
>CM040626.1:101402859-101450131 GCA_022817965.1 Solanum lycopersicoides | reverse complement strand
TTGTGGGTATGTCGTGTAAGATGAACTTAGAAAAAAAACTTATGAAGGATTCATCAAGTAGAAATTAAATACGAGGTAGCAGAAACCTAACATGCGAGAAAACAGTAGATTTAAAAATATACGTGAAATTTTCTGAAAGAAGAATTGTTGTCAATCTTGGTGTTTAAAGAATCGTACTGATCCAAAAACTCTTGCGACAGAACCAAAGTTTTAATGAACCAGATGAAGAACAGAAGAATAAAAAATAATTCATCAGAAATAACCCTAAAATTGGGTAAAGGCATACCAGAATCGAAAAAAACTAGAAAAAATCTCTAGGCACAACTTGAAATGACATGGGTGTCCCTTAAGAAGAAATAATATTCCCCTCTGGATGCGGGAGGTCTATGAATTAGTGTAGAGGGAATATATGGCGGGCTCCTAGGAACTAGGAATTGATGCTCAGAATCGCGACCAGCATGTATCGATACCCAAAGGACGGGCTGTGGCAACGGAGAAAAAGAGAGAGGATAATTGTCAGCGAGCCAGCTCAATCCAACCAATAGCAAGAAAAAAGGCGAGAGAACGGAGGGTAAACGGCTACAATTAAAGCATATTGATTTAGAGAGTAGGAAGAAGAAAGTCCAAAAAAATTATAGTTTAACTTAGAGGAGATCCCTGCAATTATATTAGAACACCAGCCAAAGAGGGACCTAGTGCCGAATAATGTTGTATATAATGTTGCGAGAAGCCGCTTACCGAAAGACACAAACCCTTTGGAAAAGTCACAATATTTGTCTAGAAAGGTCGTCACCTTTTCATAGAATCGCAACAGTTTCATAAAAAGGGTGCGCGAGCTTGTATTTCGGGCGGGGCAAGATAGTGGTCGCAGAATCTCATGAAGTCGCATGCTCTTCATTTGATCAGCACTTCCACACTTCTGGTAAAATGCCAACAGAAAAGCTAGTATATATCTTAACTTCTGAAGTTACATATGGCTGAACTGTATCATCGGGGCTAATCCTAACTGCATGGTTAACGCTGATGTAAGCAACAAACTGCATTGTCCTTGGGCAGAAATTAATGAACATCATATTGATCCAAGAAGCTCAATCGTCTAAGCAGAGTTTTCTTGTAATTACACAATGGACTTGATCCAGAGAGGAGCTTTAAAAAGGGATGATTTGATGGGCTCGTATATCATACCAATTAAGAAAAGACAACGTGTGCACTGGAGAATTACTGGTCTTAGACAAACTATATGCAATGCTTAACTTCTAGTTTTCGACAGCCTACATACGGTCATTAAAATTAAACTGACTAGTTAAGATTCACATGAATCATGAAGAGAAACAGAACAGTGCAATTGATATTTCAAATTTGTTACAAAGTATGGTGTTAAAGAATCTATCTGAAAATCTGATAACACTCAGTAAAAATTATCGGGAGTCCTTAGGTGTTAAAGAAATCAATAATCGAAACAAAAATAGTTAATGTATTGTGTTCTGTCGAGAGCCCCTTTAGTTAATCAATTTCTATATGCATTGGGAAACAAAATAGTCATAAATGTACAAATCTGAAAGGCCCATGATGGTCAAATCAAAAGATATACAAATGTCTAATCAATATTGCCTGAGATACCCCTACATTATTCTCACAACACAACAAGAATGAAGGTGAAGGCCAGTGATGGGACACAATCTGTAGTAAGATGATCTTGGCTTTTAACTCAGTTAAGCAGATAGCAAATAATTAAGTCCGTGGTAGTATAAAATACAAATTTACCTTGATCCATCCTCATGGAGCTTACACACAAGGACTAGCCCTTCCTGCATCCAACGTTTCCGTGAAGGTAAAAAATTTCGATGAATACACCATTCAATTATTAAAGTATACTTTGTGACCTGACCCAATATCAAGACTACAGAAAAAGCTCCATAACCTCATAAGATTCTGGGATATATACAATAGCGACTAACTAATTAAAATTAAGCGTTAGAAATCGTTTGACTATCGATGGTTTAATACTTATGTACTTCGTGGAATATGAGCTAGGAACATGCCAAACATAATGTACGTAAAGTCACTAATTCTTGTTCGAGGTAGCAGCTAAAGAAATTTGAATGATTCGAATGTAGGGGTTGTATTCAGATAGCAAACAAATGGCCAAGTAACAGCCAAATATAGGTCTTCTTAATATTGTCCCTCTAAAGATGTATATAATAAGACTTTGACCGTAGTACCAAGTCCATATAAGCCTCAAATGGAATCGGAGACGCGGGCCGACGTTAAGGCCCCCCAAAGTCGCAGTAGTGTAATTAAGCTCATTCTCTCATTATCCTCCCCAGCCGGAACTCAAACAGCTTGACATCCTCTTAAAAGACTTCCAGTTGCCGAGTGGTCCGTCTTGGAAAATTACGTCTGTTTCAAAATCTTGCTTGCTCACCTCATACCGACTGATTTATCAACGGCCCATCTTAGTGTATTCTGCCAACCATAAATTTTGTTGAGTTGTGTCAACCCAACTCAATCTGGAAAGAATGTTCCTTTACAGTCTTTACTTAATAGCTTTGTTCTAGATGACATCAGACTTAGGATATCTTTCCATGAAATTCATATGATTTGTTTATTGTAGCGTTCGGTCATGGACTGATTTTGTCTTTCTAATAGCGGCAAATGAATTTGTCTTCTATGGAATCCATCAACGAGAAAGCACAAACAATTGCCTTGATTGTTACATTTAAGTTTAGAATGCTGACGATTTATATATGGGTTTTGGATTGATAAGGTTCAGTTATGACTATAAGGTAGTGGCATGTTGTTAAGTTTCGTGTTTTGAGTATGACAAAGTTAAGGATTGTAAGGAGTAACAGGCAAAAGAAGGAAGATGTTGTGTGTTATTTGCTGAGTTCGAAATTTATAATTGTCATCATCAAAAAATGCGGGAATTGGTTAGAATGGAGAAAGATTTGATAATTGAACAAATGCAGGAACAGATGAAAGAAACAGGAATTGATGCAGACGTGTTCCTTACAGAACGAATACTGGACTGGATAAGGAGAAACAGTCAACCAGCGTGGAATTAGAAGAGTTATAAAGCTGTAAATATTGTTTTTTCGACACAGCCCAGCTACAAAAAGTTTCCTTTATAAAGGAGTTCAAAGCAGCTGATGAAAGAAGCGAAAACTTAATACCTATTTAAGGAAATCTATTTAGGAAATGTGTTTCTTATTTATTAAGGAAATTGAGTGTTTCTTATTTATTTAAGGAAATTGTGTTTCTTATTTTATTTAGGAAATTCTGGGTAGAAAAGGAGTCCAAGTAGAAGTCCGAAACAAGGATTTGTAGAAGGCAAATAGCAAGTTTAATTATACAAGGCGAGTTGGATGAAGTTACTGATTCATAAAATAGGGAAGCTATTTGCTATCAGAAAAAATTGCGCACTGACATACGAGAAAAGATCTAAAAACACAATTCAAGAGGTTATGAGAGAGTTTTTATGAGATTTTATGAGGAGATGTATGCAATAAATTTGTGAGGAAAAATTGTAAGATTGTATTCAAGAGTCTTGTTTACAATCAGAGTTTTGTGAGTAGAACTTGTTCGACAAGTTGTAGAACTTGAAGAACATTAGAAGATATAAAACCGGGGTTTTGTGTCTTTGGGTAGCTAGAAATTAGAGTTTATAATTTCTTAGCTAGGAATTAGAGTTTATAATTCCTCTAGGGATTAGAGTTTATAATTCCTTAGGTTACATAGCTTTGTAATCTTTTGTGTGAAGTTTAATAAAGTGGAGTTAAATCCTACAGAGGTGTAGGTCGTGGTTTTTACCCTTGTAAGTTGGGGTTTTCCGCGATAAAATATTGTGTCATTATTTTATTTGCTTCACAAAACGTAATTGCTGTAATTCTGCAAAGGAACATATAGAATAAACCTGTTCCTAAGGCGAATTTGGGGGTCAGAATTCCAACAATTGGTATCAGAGCAGGTTATCTTTGAAGAGTCTAACAACTCAAGATAAGATCATAATGAATTCTGCACCTCCTCTTGGGCATGGTCAAGGGCAACACATCAACAGACCACCATTATTTAATGGAGAATACTACTCTTGGTGGAAGACAAGAATGGAAGACTTCATTCAAGCTGAAGATTACGAACTATGGGTTAGAATTACTAATGGACCATTAATTCCTACTATTACTGATAGTGAAGGGAATAAGGTACCTAAACCTACAATAAATACGGGGAAGCCGATTACAAGATGTTAGGAAAGAATGCAAAAGCTAAGTGCATTCTTGTATGTGGATTAGGACCTGATGAGTTTAACCGCATCTCTAGTTGTACCTCTGCAAAACAAATATGGGACACTTTAAAAAATGCTCATGAAGGTACAACTCAAGTTCGTAAATTCAGAATTGCCAGACTTTGTTCTGAATATGAGGCCTTCAAGATGAAATCCGGAGAATCACTTCAAGATATGATCACCAGATTTACCACTGTTGTAAACGAGTTAATATCCTTGGGTAAAGTATACACCACTGAGGAACAGGTAGACAAAGTACTAAGGACTCTGCCTGGATCATGGGAAATAAAAGTTACTGCAATCAGAGAAGCCAAGGATCTAACCAATATGACTTTGGATGAATTAGTAGGAAATCTCAAAACTTATGAGATGAATGTTGACAAAAGAGGTCAAGGAAACAAAGAGAAAAATCTTGGATTTAAAGCAACTGAAAGTGATGAATCTGACATAGATGATGATCATGCGCTGATAAGTAAGAACTTCAAGAAACTCTTAAAAAAGGGATTAAACGCTAGCAAGAAATCACCACCCCAAAAAGAAAGAAATCTTGAGAGACCACAAGACGGAGGTTGTTTCAAATGTGGTAAAATAGATCATCAGATCAAGGATTGTCCTATGTGGGAAGTAGAATGGAAAAAGGGAAGAGCCGAAAAAGAGAAGAAGGAACTTCTCAACAAAAAGAAAAACAAAGAAAAAGAACAAGCAATGTATGCAGCTTGGGGAACAGGTTCTTCGGACATGTATGAAGAAGATGATGAGGACATTGCTTTGATGGCGATAGAAGAATCAGATGCTGAACCTGATTCAGACTCTGAAGAAACTGAGGTAAATCTTCTTAACCTAAAAGATAAACTAGTAAAGTTCTCTAAGAAAAAACTTTCATTCCTATTGCTTGCTTCCATAGACACAATTCAAGAACTTGTTAACACCAAGAGCCAACTACTTTCTTCCTTGTCTAGCCTAAAGTTTGAGCACATTGATCTTAATAAGAACAAACATGACCTTCAAGGAAAATCAAGCAACTTGAATCTCACAATCTGGAACTAAGAAGTGAGAATCTAAAACTAAAAGTTCTTGATAAAGAAAAAGAGGGTGAACTGCCGGACCAAAAACTTGAGGTCGAAAAACTCAAAAATAACTTAAAACTAGAAAAGGAAAACTCTAGGAGAATAAATCTTGAATTAACTAGGATGAGAAGTGATCTGGAAAGAGCAAATAAGTGGACAAAATCCTCCATGATAGTAACCATCTAGGTAACAATAATAGGAACATTAAAACTGGAATAGGGTATGAACAACCCTTAAATGAGAATCCTATGTTTTGTATTATTTGTGGTATCTCAGGTCACTCTAAACAATATTGTCCTAAACACAAAGCTAGTGCAGAAAATAATGCAAGAGGAACTTATAAAACTGTTCAAAGGAACAGGTATACTCAAAGGAAAATAATCTGCCCAAGTGGGCTTATAAAGATCTTATTCATCCTTTTTATCAATACAAAGGACCCAAGCTAGTCTGGGTTCCTAAATCTAACCTTTGAATTTGCAGAAAAGTGAGAGGAAGCAGACAACATTCACCAATTGAACATGTTGTTTCAGATGCATGATTGTAACTAGAAAAAAATTCCTCTCACTTGAGAAAAAAAAGAATGATGAATAAAATTGACTGCAAAAAAAAGGAATGGATGAATAACATTGACTGAAAAAAAAAAAAAAAAAAAAAAAGCATGTGAAAGGAACAGGTCCAACCTATGCAGTATGTAATAGTTATGTGCTCTTAGATGATCAATCAATCAAAAATATGATCAGCCAAGGAAAACACTTTCAAAAGGAAAAATTTGGAACTTGGGGATGATTAAGGTCATGCTACTCATGCACTATAACGTTGTAGTTGCATCTAGCACGGGAGAGAGGCTTAGTAAAATTGAAGCAAACTTCAGCATTATCCATATATCTAAGGTATGTGCACTACAATTATTCATGATTAAATATAAAGTCAATGCACTTGAACCTATTTCTTCCACTTGTTCAAAAATATATTCATGCCCTAAATAATACCAAAATAAATATCTTCTTAAAAAACCTTATCCCAATGTGATGGTCTATGGTTGAGATGAATTTGATGGAGGAAACCTCTACTTTGCTACCTTATAAATATAGATTAAGAAAGTAGAGTGTGCTGGTTCTTAGGGGGAATCTTTTGTATTGAGTAAAGTCTTGGAGGATTTACATTGTGAGGGGGAATATTTTGAAGACCCTACACTTGAACAAAGTTCACTTGTTAGGCTCAACTTTGGTGCATCTAGTGAGGGGGAATCGATGGGAGACACATCTGTGGAACCTAGTTCTTCTATTGGGAACTATATAACTGAAATTTCAGATTGATATCAAAAAAAAAAAAAATTATAGTTGGTGCTGCACCTAATAGTACCACGTCCAGGGAACAGATTGAGAGAACATGTTCCTCTACAAATGATGTTAAAGAAAATGTGTTCCTCTTACTGTCTCTATCGAAATTAAAGATGAGTGAACTATTGTTTCTGTAGAGGGTACACGACTGATCGAACAAGTTCCTTAAAAGTGATAAAAAAAAATTGAGCTTGCATAGGCCAAGGCGACCTTTGAAATTGAGAAGGCTGCTATTTTTGTTAATCCAAAAGATATGTTTTGCTGCTGAAAAATGACTTTTACCCTCTCAAGCCCGATCTTTTGATTTTACCTAGCCATTCTAACCTTTGACTTCCCAATCTTTTTCACATCACAAGTGCTTGATTCTATTTTAATTTTGATTATAGTTGTGGTGTATATGCTTTTGATTAATGTTAATGTTGGGTTTGAGTTTTAAGTTAATGTCTATCTCCTATGTTTGTGCAAATGCTTTGCTATAGCTAATTGAGTTCTTGATTTTTAAGTGTTTGTGTAAGTGATAGCCCCAGTGACCATGAGTATTGAATTTGCCTAATGTCAAAAGGGGGAAGAAGCTGCATATGAGTTATGTGTACCTATTCAATGCAAGCAGATAAATTTGCCATAGTCAAAAAGGGGGAATTTGTTAAAGTGTCGTTGTTTTGAAGTATGACAAAGTTAAGGAGTTGTAGTAGTAACATGGCAAAAGAAGGAAGATGTGTGTCTTATTTGCTGAGTTCGAAATGTATAATTGTCATCATCAAAAATGGGGAATTTGTTAGAATGAGAAATATTTTGATAATTGACAAATGCAGGAACAGATGAAAGAAACAGGTTGTGCAGACGTGTTCCTTACAGAACGAATCTGACTTGGATAAGGAGAACATCAACCACGTGAATTAGAAGTTATAAAGCTGTGAAATTATTGTTTTTTCGACAAGCAACCAGTACAAAAAGTTTCCTTTTATAAAGGAGTTCAAAGCCAAGTGAAAGAAGGAAAACTAATTCCTATTTAAGGAAATCTATTTAAGGAAATTGTGTTTTCTTATTTATTTAAGGAAATTGTGTTTTCTTATTTATTTAAGGAAATTGTGCTTTCTTATTTATTTAAGAAAATTCTGTAGAAAAGGAGTCCAAGTAGAAGTCAACAAGGATTTGTAGAAGGCAAATACAAGTTGAATTATACAAGGAGTTGGTGAAGTTCTGATCTATAAATAGGGAGCTATTTGCATCAGAAAAAATTACGCACTTACATAGAGAAAAGATCAAAACACAATCAAGAGGTTTGAGAGAGTTTTGAGATTTATTGGGAGTGTTGCAATTTGTGAGGAAAAATTGTAAGATTGTATTCAAGAGTCTTGTTTACAATCAGAGTTTTGTGAGTAGAACTTGTTCGACAAGTTGTAGAACTTGAAGAACATTAGAAGATATAAAACCGGGGGGTTTTGTGTCTTTGGGTAGCTAGAAATTAGAGTTTATAATTTCTTAGCTAGGAATTAGAGTTTATAATTCCTCTAGGGATTAGAGTTTATAATTCCTTAGGTTACATAGCTTTGTAATCGTTGTATTGTGTGAAGGTTATAAATAATAAAGTGGAGTTAAATCCTACAGAGGTGTAGGTCGTGGTTTTTACCCTTGTAAGTTGGGGTTTTCCGCGATAAAATATTGTGTCATTATTTTATTTGCTTCACAAAACGTAACTGCTGTAATTCTGCAAAGGAACATATAGAATAAACATGTTCCTAAGGCGAATTTGGGGGTCAGAATTCCAACAATTTGTTAGAATGAAAAATATTTTGATAATTGACAAATGCAGGAACAGATGAAAGAAACAGGTTGTGCAGACGTGTTCCTTACAGAACGAATCCGACTTGGATAAGGAGAACATCAACCACGTGAATTAGAAGTTATAAAGCTGTGAAATTATTGTTTTTTCGACAAGCAACCAGTACAAAAAGTTTCCTTTTATAAAGGAGTTCAAAGCCAAGTGAAAGAAGGAAAACTAATTCCTATTTAAGGAAATCTATTTAAGGAAATTGTGTTTTCTTATTTATTTAAGGAAATTGTGTTTTCTTATTTATTTAAGGAAATTGTGCTTTCTTATTTATTTAAGGAAATTCTGTAGAAAAGGAGTCCAAGTAGAAGTCAACAAGGATTTGTAGAAGGCAAATACAAGTTGAATTATACAAGGAGTTGGTGAAGTTCTGATCTATAAATAGGGAGCTATTTGCATCAGAAAAAATTGCGCACTTACATAGAGAAAAGATCAAAACACAATCAAGAGGTTTGAGAGAGTTTTGAGATTTATTGGGAGTGTTGCAATTTGTGAGGAAAAATTGTAAGATTGTATTCAAGAGTCTTGTTTACAATCAGAGTTTTGTGAGTAGAACTTGTTCGACAAGTTGTAGAACTTGAAGAACATTAGAAGATATAAAACCGGGGGGTTTTGTGTCTTTGGGTAGCTAGAAATTAGAGTTTATAATTTCTTAGCTAGGAATTAGAGTTTATAATTCCTCTAGGGATTAGAGTTTATAATTCCTTAGGTTACATAGCTTTGTAATCGTTGTATTGTGTGAAGGTTATAAATAATAAAGTGGAGTTAAATCCTACAGAGGTGTAGGTCGTGGTTTTTACCCTTGTAAGTTGGGGTTTTCCGCGATAAAATATTGTGTCATTATTTTATTTGCTTCACAAAACGTAACGCTGTAATTTTGCAAAGGAACATATAGAATAAACATGTTCCTAAGGCGAATTTGGGGGTCAGAATTCCAACACATGTATTTACCCTCCCGACTTTTTGCCTTTATTGTCAAAATATATAGTCTAAAGGATGATTCTTGGAGAAGCATCAGTATTCCCCAGGATTGGGTGAAATCCTTTAACTGTGGTAAGTTTGTGAATGGGAAGCTTAATTGGGCTTATAGCTCTAATTGTACTGGTCCTTTTTGGCGTAAGGGTTGGAACATCATTTCTCTTGATTTGGCTGATGAGAAATGGGAAAAGGTAGAGGCGCCTTGTTATAGTGAAGAAGATGGAATTTTTGTGTTGGGAGTGTTGGAAAATAATCTTTCTGTGATATGTAATGGCAATTATGAAGGAACTGACCTAGATCTATGGGTTATGAAGGAGTATGGGGTTAAAGAATCTTGGACTAAGATGTTTACCTTTAAGTATCCTCATCCTTATCCTTCTTTGATGTTTTTGTTTAATCCGCCCCATTTAGCTTCAAATAAAGGTAAAGTTTTGTTGATGTGTGGAAAAACTTTCGTGTTGTACAATCTGAAGGGTGAATCAATCACACATCCCAAGTTTACTACGTTTCGATCTGATCTTGTTTCTGTGGAGTCAACTTACCTTGAGAGCCTAGTTTCTCCGATTTTACAAACGATCAGGGATACAACAAGAATGAAGGGTGCGTAAGCTCACATGGATGCAATTGAGTAAGTAATGACTTGTAATTTGCACTCTCCTGCTCTCTAAGCATTAGATAAATCAATTGTATAATTGTTTCATATTCATTGCTGAAAAGTTGAACGGAAGCACAATCTCATGTGTCTTACGTGTAGTTTGGTAGTGAAATGGAGCTTGTTTTTTGCATTAACTAGGACAAAAGTCTCTAATCAAAGTTATCTTTGCTGCATGCTAAATGTAGATTGTGCATGGGATAGCCTTGCTTGTGCCGCTTTCTAGATCAACATTGCTTTTACATTTCATTTGACATATCAGTACAGTGGTTTTATAACTGATGTGTATTATTGAATTTTCAGGAAGTGAAAGCTGATGTTAAAACAGTCACTTGTAATTGAATACTAAAATATCTATGATATTTTTTGTACTAAAGTGTTAATACCTTATGTAACTTATTATTTCTTAGTTGTATTCATGCTAAGTCCTCTCCTTTCTCTTTTGTCCCCTTTGTTGCAAATGCATAATCTTTTGCATATTTACTTCTTCTCTGCATCCATTCCTGCTCTTTTGTGTATCTCCAACAACGTTATCACTATTCAGTATTCTAGTTTGTGTGGCAACAGTGTCCACCTTGTCCTTGGATCTACGTAAAATTCCCTCTGAATGTCGTACCAGTTCTGGATGTAGTATCCGACTTTTAGCTTCTATACGTCCTTGTAACTTACTATGATTGCAATATTTCGGTAGATAGTCATACTTGATAGTAATTTATCCAGTATTAACTTCCCCTGTGACTTCATCCTCTTCTGCAATTTTGATTTCTCTTAGGTCAAGTCTACCTCAACTTTTACCTTTGCACAACTAGCTCTACTCTTATATTGTGTCGCCAAATAAAGATAAGGGTAAAATAAAGAAGACTATTTATATTGTCGATATTGTTGCTTAGATTTGTCCTCCAATAGCTTCGGTTTCTTCCTTAATTTTCAAAGATGAAGCTTCCAGAGATTTGTTCTTGCACAACTTAATCTTTTTCCGTGTTTGAATATCTGCAAAGCTAAGGGGAGATCTCCTCTGTGAAAATTAAAGTTGATTTTTTGGAGGTATAAAAAATATCTTAAATACTTTGTAGAACTTTCAAAAAATTTGTAAAGTAAATATCGTTGATATTTGTACTTGATAGTCTGGAGTATTAGATATTTAGGTGAGATATTTGTAGAAAAGATTAGAATAGTCTAGATCCTTAGTATCTAGAATCATCCCTAAACAAATATAAATAGGGGTGACCTTAGTCATTTATAACTAACCCAAGTAAACCCAAGATCAACCCAAATAAAAGAGTCCTCTTCCGTAAAAAAATTTCCTTTCTAACTTCCTCTTATTTAGTTGACATAATCATCACCACCAATTTTAATCGCAAATCGTTAAATTTTCCAATTTAAAGGATTCATAAAAGATCCATTTCCTGTTGGTTTTCAAATCAAAAACAGCATAATTAATCTCAACATTGCCCTAATGTTTTCATTTTCCATAAAAATTGGTGGTAACACTGGACGCCTGAATGGACACAGCACAATAAAGGTTTCTAGATGAAAATAGAATTTATTTGCAGAAACTGCCAAGTACTTTAGGTGAATTAGTAGTTGCAATGTAACTGAAAACAAACGACCCACTCTATGGGGACTCAAATTCAAGATTACGGGTTGCAACTTCTTGCAACATCTAGACTCACATCGTGTACTTTAGACGGGCAAGCTTCCTTTCGAAACACCTTTTTTCTGCAGCAATTCCCCACTCTCTCTTAGTGTGAGGAATGGACGGAAATAAGGATTGGTGTGGTGCTTGACATACTCACCCACTTTCTCAAGTCGAGTTGTCACTACTAGTCATCCCATCCCACATATATCAATTCCCAATAAGCTTTTCTGCAACAACATATCAGCAAGTTTGCCAGTATCTTGGCTGAAAATATCTTGTAATAGCTCTCTCCGGTTATATGGTTGGGAAATGTTGTAGCATGCTCGAACATCAAAATGAGAAACAATGATTTTATTACTATACAACAATCTCGCACAAGTTGTTTTACCTAGCAGTAAACCCAGAATTACAAATATTTTTGCTGAACAAAATAAACAAAGCCAAATATCGTTCTTTCGGTTCTGTTATCTCAAATATGGTAGGTTACAGCTTCAACCTATCTGGTGCTCTCAAATTCTGACGTTAATTTTCAGCAACAAGAAGTATAAAGTTAAATGAAGACGAATGCAGGACAAATTGAAAGGTGATAGGGAGGGGAGATTATCTTTCTGAGACACTCATGGAATAGAATGTTAAAAAAATCAATATATTTATAGTCATTTTATAAATATTAAATTTTAAAGAGAAAATGGTCTAAAAAACCTCAATCTATACTCGAAATCTCAACTACACACTCCAACTTCGTGGGTGTCCTATTACCCCTCGTAATCTCAATTACACACTTCAACTTCGCGGGTGTCCTATTACCCCCTGAAGTTCAGGGATAATAAAACACCCGTGAAGCTGGAGTTTGTAGTTGGAATTTCAGGTATAGATTTGAGGGTTTTAGACCATTTTCTGAATTTTAAATAAGAAAATTAGTAGTATAAGGTAACTTGGACACTACAGGTAAATATCTATCAGAATTTAATTAGGATTATAACTAAAGGTTTTATTTTGTCTTTAAATAGTTTAAACTAAAGATTTTATTTTAGCGTGACATAAATTTTACCAAATTAAAACCTATAAACTCCCAGACACAACCATGAAGAGAGCAGAATTAAGCAATCATGTTAACGAAAGAATGTTTGAATTCGGGGAAAGAATTGGATGGACATTGCAGAATGTAGATGAAAAGCTGATTAGCGACTTTTGCAGTAAAATCGGAGTAAAAAAACGGGTTTTGAAGGTATGGTTGTACAATAATAAGAAGAAGAATTATAGTAAATGTCAACCTACAGCTGATATACTGCCTGAACTTGTTATTCAAAAAATACTGTCGAATCTTAATTATGTACAAGCATCACGGATGACAATTCTCTCCAAAACATGGCTACAAGCTTGGTTGACTCATCCCAACTTGTTATTGGTAGCCTATTCAGGAACGGAGGAAGAGAAGGAATGGAGGAGGATAGGTAAACTTGACACCGATATAGTGGATAAAATTATGAAGAGATACAGAGATGAGAAAATTCCTATTGACAAGTTTGAACTTTCGATGGACATTGTAACACCTACAGGTTATCTCTTCTCTTCGATTGATAAGTGGCTTGACATTGCTCTTCAGAATGGTGTAAGGGATCTCGTCTATAGAAATTTAGGATATCATTCATCCTTCAATATTTTTAAAGTGTTGAAAGCAAAATATTTACGAGAACTGGTGCTGAGGAATTGTAATTTGGTGTATTTTCGTTCATTACCTAGTAGTGATGTGAGGATTTGTCATTCTTTGAGAAAGCTTTCTCTAATTAGTGTAACTTTAGACGACAACATGCTACAGGGTCTACTCAATAATTATCCCTTGATTGAGAATTTAATCATTCGCCATTGTCGTGGGTGGAAAAAGTGTGAGGTGCGGAATCTTCAAAAGATTAGGTCACTTGACATTACGATAGAGAAGGAACAGCTTGTTAAAATCCAAGCACCAACTCTTGAACACTTGTCTTATTCTAGTTATTTTTTGGAAAAATTGAATATTGTTGAATATCCGAATCTGAAATCTTTAAAGTTATCTGGTGAATTTGCTTCAACAAGGCTTAACATTGGCAGAAGTGAATCCTTGAAGGTCCTGAAGATTAAAAATTTGAACATTTTTTATTCACAGAAAATTGAAGTAGATGCTCCAAATTTGGTATCACTCGCGTATGGAGGAGAATATCTTCCACAGATTAAACTTTCAAAAGAATCAAGCAAATTCAAGAACTTAATTCTTTATTCCTGCGGTTGCATTTACCATGTGTATGATAAGTGGTTCTGTAAGTTGATAGAATCTCTATCAAATTCGGAATTTCTATCAAATTCTACCTCTTGGTCTCAAGTTTCAATTCAAGTTTCACTTCATACTTACACATGTGGTGAGATCAATATGGAGCATTTGAAACAACACTATAGAGTTGCCATCCCACAAGTGGACGTTGTAGATGTAATTATAGAGTCAAGAGACAATTTCCCAACATTTGTGGATGCTTTGTTGTGGTGTTTTCATCCTCGGAGACTCAACATATTATCATCATTCAAAATGATTGTATATCTCATCAATCAATTACTGTATATGAAGAATTCGAGTCATGGAAACAAGCCTCAACTTAGTCAATTAAAAGCCTACAAATTTGATTGTAAGAATCGGAGTTGGCATCCTGTGAGCATGAAACTGATAACCGGGGACCCTAAAGAAATGGTGAAATTTTATTTTTTATTGAACTGGTGATACAATTTATTCTATTGCAAATTGTTGCACAGAGTGTCCCCTCCTTGTTATTGGTCATTAAATGTTTTCCCCTGTTTTTTCACTTTGTTTGAATTTCGAAGACATATTATCAGCTCCGTTCAGGAGAGGGAAAAAATAAGGATTAGACAATTTTGGTTTCGGCAGATAAGTTTGCAGGGTTCTCTCAGTATCAAGAATTTACTGCCGTTACTACCCTTGTTGATTCAAGAAAAACATGCATGGTCTCATCTTCGAACAACTGGGTTATTGATTCAAGTGCTACAGATCACATGACAGGTAATCATAACATATCTTCTACCTTCCAATCACACAAAGCTCCCTCTCCTGTAACCGTAGCTCATGGGTCAACATGTAACATTGTGGGATTTGGAACCGTCAAAGCAACCTCCTCTTTTACCTGTCCTCTATATAAAATCTACCGAAGTTGGCGTTCAATTTGATTTGTGTGAGTAAACTTACTAGGGATCTTAATTGTTATGTTTCGTTATTTCCTAATCATTGTTTGTTTTTTGCGACACATGAGGTTATTGGTAAAGGACATGTAATTGATGGTTTATATATCCTTGATGAATATGAGTTTCGATTTGCTGTCTACTCAAGTGTCTTGTCTCCATTTGAAGCACATTGTCGATTGGGACACCCTTCTTTACCTTTATTAAAGAAGTTATGTCCCCAGTTTAAAAATGTTCCTTCTTTGGAGTGTGAATCATGCCGATTTGCGAAACATCATCGCATCACATTACGTCCAAGGGTTAATAAACGAGTTGAATCAGCTTTTGAGTTAATTCATTTTGATGTTCGGGAACCATGTCAGTTGTTTCAAAGCTAAAGCCTCCAGAGATTTATTCTTTCTCAGTGTTTGAATATCTGCAAAGCTAAGGGGATCTCCTCCGTGAAAAATTAAAGTTAATTTTTTGAAGATACAAAAAATATCTTAGATATTTTGTAGAACTTTCTAGAATTTTATAGAGTAAATATCTTTGATATTTGTACTTAAGAAAAATCTGGATAGTCTGGAAATTAGATATATAAAAGAGATATTTGTACAAAAGATTAGAATACTCTAAATCCTTGGTATCTAGAATCATCTCTAAACAAGCATAAATAGGGGTGACCTTAGTCATTTGTAACTAACCCAAGAACAACCCAAATAAAAGAGTCTTGTTCCATTAACAAATTTTCCTTTCTAACTTCCTCTTATTTAGTCGACATAATCATCACCACCAATTTTAATCGCAACTTGCCTTAAAATCGTTAAATTTTCCTACTTAGAAGATTCATAAAAGATCCATTCCTGTTGGTTTTCAAATCAAAAACAGCATCATTAATCTCAACATTGCCCTAATGTTTGGGAAATGATGTACCATGCTCGAACATCAAAATGAGAAACAATGATTTCATATATACAACAATCTCGCACGAGTTGTTTTACCTAGAAGTAAACCCAGAATCACAAATATTTTTGCTGAACAGAATAAACAAAGCCATATATTTTTCTTTCGGTTCTGTTATCTCAAATTTGGTAGGCTACAGCTTCAACCTATCTGGTGCTCTCAAATTATGACGTTAATTTTCAGCGACAAGAAGTAAAAACTAAATGAAGACGAATGCACGACAAATTAAAAGGTGATAGAGAGGGGAGATTGTCTTTTTGAGACACCCATGGAATAGAATGTTAAGAAAGTTTGTTAAAAGAAAATCAGTGTTGGCATCATCACATTACTCCCATTTACACTTATTTCTTCAGCTGGTTTAGAGCAGCCAACAAAAACAAAAAGAGGTAATTTAACTACAATAAAATTAGTTCACGAATACACTTCAATAAAAGTATTCTAAAAACCACTCCCGGCAGTGGCGCCATTTTTTATAACGCTCAACTACATGTTCATCCAATTCCAAGTGTAGGCGGTCCCTAACAAGTATAAACCCAACTAAGAGTTGGGGTCGATCCCACAAGGAGTGATGCGGTAAAAAATTCAATTAAGAAGTAAAAGTGTGTCCTAATCATTTGTAGAAGTAAAGGTTTCATAACATTAAAGCAAATCACGAATTTTCAATGATTAATATCATATGGGGGAATTAGTAACAAATTTATGACAAATAGATATATAATATTCCAAATTGGTTGGAAAAGAAGGGGCGCTAAAGTGGAGATATAAAAACTTAGTGAGGTCTTTTGTATGTGCCGATTAGGATCAAAGTGGAGATATAAAAACTTAGTGAGGTCTTTAGTAGTTTTATAAATATTAAATTTTAAATAAGGAAATTAATAGTATAAGGTAACTTGGGCACTACACGTAAATATTTAATTAGAATTTGATTAGGATTATAACTACAGGTTTTATTTTGTCTATAAATAGTTTAAACTAAAGTTTTTATTTTAGCGTAACATAAATTATACCAAATTAAAACGTATAAACTCCCAGACACAACCATGAAGAGAGCAGAATTAGGCAATCATGTTAACGAAAGAATGTTTGAATTCGGGGAAAGAATTGGATGGACATTGCAGAATGTAGATGAAAAGCTGATTAGCGACTTCTGCAGTAAAATCGGAGTAAAAAAACAGGTTTTAAAGGTATGGTTGTACAATAATAATAATAAGAAGAAGAAGCATAGTAAATATCAACCTACAGCTGCTGCTGATATATTGCCTGAACTTGTTATTCACAAAATATTGTCGAATCTTAATTATGTAGAAGCATCACAGATGACAATTCTCTCCAAAACATGGCTACAAGCTTGGTTGACTCATCCCAACTTGTTATTCGTAGCTTATTCGGGTACGGGTACGGAGGAAGAGAGGAGGATAGGTAAAATTGACGCCAATATAGTGGATAAAATTATGAAGAGATACATGGATGAGAAAATTCCTATTGACAAGTTTGAACTTTCCATGGACATTGTAACACCTACTACAGGTTATCTTTTTGATTCGATTGATAACTGGCTTGACATTGCTCTTCAGAATGGTGTAAGAGAACTAGTCTATAGAAATTTAGGATATCATTCATCCTTGAATATTTTTAAAATGTTGACAGCAAAATATTTACGAGAAGTGGTGCTGAGGAATTGTAATCTGGTGTATTTTTCTTCATTACCTACTAGTCATGTGGGGAATTGTCGTTCTTTGAGAAAGCTTTCTCTAACTAATGTAACGGTAGATGACAACATGCTACAGGGTCTACTCGCTAACTATCCCTTGATTGAGAATTTAATCATTCGCCATTGTCGTGGGTGGAAAAAGTTTGAGGTGCGGAATCTTCAAAAGATTAGGTCACTTAGCATTACGATAAAGAGTGAACAGGTTGTTAAAATCGAAGCACCAACTCTTGAACACTTGTCATATTCTAGTTATTTTTTGGGAAAATTGGATATTGGTGAATATCCGAATCTGAAATCTTTAGAGTTATTTGGCCCTTGTTATTCAACAAGGGTTAACATCGGCAGAAGTGAATCTTTGAGGGACCTGAAGATTAATAATTTGCTCATTTGTTATTGTCAGAAAATTGAAGTAGATGCTCCAAATTTGGTCTCACTCGAGTATGAAGGAAGTGATATTCCGCAGCTTGAACAAGCAAAAGAATCAAGCAATTTCAACAAGTTAACTCTTAATTTCAACAAATACTCATTCAAAGTTGGGTGGTTTTATCTGTTGATGAAATTCCTATTAAATTCGGAATTTCTATCAAATTCTACCTCTTGGTCTCAAGTTTCACTTCACATTCACAGTTGTGATGGGATTAATACGGAGTATTTGAAACAACACTATAGAATTGCTATCCCACAAGTGGACGTTTTAGATGTAATTATAGAGTCAAGAGAGGATTTCCCAACATTTGTGGATGCTTTGTTGTGGTATTTTCGTCCTAGGAGACTTAACATATCATCATCATTCAACACGATTATATATCTAATCAATCAATTACTGTATATGAAGAATTCGAGTCATGGAAACAAGCCTCAACTTAGTCAATTGAAAGCCTACAAGTTTGACAGGAAGAATGGGAGTTGGCATCCTGTGAAGCCCAGGAGCATGAAGATCCTAACAGGGGACCCTAATGAAATGGAGAAATTTTATTTTATTTTAAATTGGTGATACAATTTATTCTATTGTAAATTTTTGCAGAGTGTCCCCTCCTCCTTGTGATTGTGATATGACAAAAGTGTTGATAATATTATCTGCATTGAGCCGAACTCATTCGAGAAAAACACTCCCTATCAATGATTGTTCCATAAGCTCGAACCTGAGACTGCACCACGTCCTTTGGGTTTAAGGATATGTAATTATGTTAATCTTTTTTTTTATTATATCTTTAACGTTTAATATACGTAGCTCAATTATATAATTTGTCCATTAATTTGTATATTATAACATGTTTTCTTGAAACTTATGTTATTTAAAAATTTAGAATAAAATATCATTTTATATTAAATAAAAAAATTAAAAAATAAAATGTTATATCACATGAAAATTATATAACCTAATTATTGAGAAAAGAATAAGGGATTTATATTATGAAATACGAAAATAAGAACGAAATAAAAATAATAATATAATATTGAGGAGAATTGGGTTTGAAATTGGTTTTCTGGAAAAATAGATCCCTTACTACCAAGAATAATGCCTTTTCTTAGAGAAAGTACATGCAAAGCCAATCTTGTAAGCATTTAATTAAGGTAAAAGGGTCTGATATACCCCTCAACTTTGTCATTTGGAGCTGATATACCCCTCGTTATGAAATTGGCTCATATATACCCTTACCGTTATACAAACGGCTCACATATACCCCTGCAGTTACAAATGAGCTCACATATATCCTTCATTTAACGGAAGTGAAAAAAATTATTTTAAATTTATATTTTTTACTTTTAATTTTTTTAAAAAAAATTGTTTAGGGGTATATATGATTCTTTTATCAAAGTTCAAGGTATATTTCAATTTTTTTCATACATAAATTATTTTTTGACTTCTTTTATTATAATTATTTGAGTTTCTTATTCTTATTTATTTTTTCTTTCATTCCTTAGTGTAAAGAAAAAATATTTAAAACTATTTTTATGTCTATATTGTAATTTAATTTTTGTATTCGAAGAAAAAAAATTGGTCATCTACAATAAGTTTTACAAGAATATTAGTGAAGCTTTAATAATTTGATCATCAAAAATAATAATTTTAAATTAGTAATTAAAATAAAAAAAGTAAAAAAAAAAAGTATGTTTGACGAGGATTAAATCTACTCATATGGAATTATATTTTTTAGAAAAAAATAATAAAAAATTAGATTAAAATTATTATTATTTTCATTTTCCGTTAGGAAAAGGGTATATGTGAGCCATTTGTTTATAAGTAGGGGTATATATGAGCCACTTTCATAACAAGGGGTATATCAACTCCAAATGACAAAGTTGAGGGGTATATCATACCCTTTTCCCTTTAATTAATATAATGAACATCCAGTACCAGAAATGTGTATTGCTTATCATTCTCAGGCAAAATGAATTAAGAAAAACTTTAGATAAACAGTACATTTCACGTAAACATAGCAAGATAAATTTTCTTTAAATAAAAGATACAATACGTGGTTTATCCATAATGGGCTCCATAACTATTATCATGGCTAATTTTTCAATTGCTAGGGTTCTTTCTACTCACTTCACATGCTTGGTAAACCAGTCCAACATATCCTGATGAGCTTCTTCAGCACTCTGCACAGCCTTCTCGTCTTCCACATTGTATCGAACAGTCCATCCATGGGAAACTACGGGATAAATTTTCACAAAGCAGTCCACCTATTTTGATGGATGGCAATAAAAGAAACGGAAAGGATAAATCTAAAACTCTCTAAGAAATTCATTAAATTAGGTATCCACTTATCTCAATACATGCACCAAATAAACAGGTGTGTACTATTTCACAGATGAAGCCTTTCTAAAATAGTAATCTTTAAACATACGAATGTTCGCGTACCTCAGGTTTTGATGATAAAATCTCCTCAAACTGCTTAACAAGCTCAGGAGGAGATAACTGATCAATTTCAGCTCCTAAAATAGCTATTGGTGCCTTCACCTCTGCCAAAAGTTACATAATCAGCTCCATTCGGGAGAGGGAAACCATAAAGATGAAAAAGGAAACAGGAAGAATCTAAAAAAATGATGCCATTCAATTTACTCATCATAATTCAAAAAACACTTTATAGCAAATATTACTTAGGACGAAGGAATATCGAAAGCAGTAATAATTTTTTATATAAGAATGAATCTAAATTTTGAACGATAGAACAGCAATATCAGGAGAGAGTACTAAACATCAAACTGAATCTCCCTGCCTCACGCAGAGAGAGCCAAACTTGACAAGTCGCCAGTATTCTAGTGCCATTGAGCATCAAATGCTTTGTCCCATACGCAACACACTTGTACAAAATCCAGGAGTAATAGCTAAATCCAATCACAAATGATTCTGGTAAAAACAATCGTACCCTTAATATCATCCACAGAGACAAATGATGGGTGCAATAGCACTGCAGCTTGAATGTTGTCAGATTTGGCTAGTTCAACAACTACTTTGCCTGTTAAGAAAACAGAAGCTCAGAATCTTAGACAACTACAAGAAATTGACCCCATACATCCTAGGCAGGCAAGGAACGAATAATCCTAAAAGAGAAAGTTGAACAACATACCACCCCAGCAAAATCCTGCCGCTCCAACTGGAGATATGCCTTTATCTTTCAAAGCTGCAATAACCTGCTTTGCATCTTCAAAACCTTTATCCTAACAGAACAAAGGAAAAAATGAATGTCATGGCGGTGAGCCCAATAAAATTAAGGGAAAAAGGTTAAAGATACCTCCGCGAACTTTCAAAAATGGTACGTATATTATCCTCCGTTATACTTTTGAGTCATATATACGCTTACCGTCATAATTTTGGATCATATATACCCTTTGATTAAACGGAAAAACACGTGGCATGATCTCAAATATTTGCCCTATTTTATTTTATTTTTTTTAATCCAATTTTTATTTATTTTTTAATCCATTCATTCACTTGGCTGATATCTATTGACCTCCATTATCAATACATCTAATTTCAACACCGATCCAACAACCATCTCCATAGCTTGACCAACACCTATTTCCAATTAATCACTATTGGCAAGATCCTTCTCAAATTTTGATGTCAATAGTTCAAAACTGATCTATTTTCAAACTCTCCAGATTTTCATCACTCCCCCTCCCATAAATCTCAGATCAATGGTGGAGGTCTGCAATTTCAAGCTTTGTAGACCAAAATATGTTGGAGAAAAAATCAACACTCACAATTCGAAAACAAAAAAAAGTGAGCAGATCAAACTACTCAAATCTAAGCACCAAGAGAAGAGAGGACGTAATTTAATCCTTCACAGATGTAATCAAAACATAAGCAATTAGATCTTCAGAAAGTGTTTTCCAAAATAGCACCATAAACCCTAAATCTCAACCACATTAGGAAAACAAATAAACCAAAAGTTTGATCTTTGGCAAAGAAACAGATACGAGCCCTAGCCCTAACTGATTATTTAATTTTCTTTCCTTATGGATGAGAGATCAATTAAAATTATACATTAAAATGTGAAACTGTGTCAAATATTGAGAATTTTCCGGTCATACAGCAGCGTTTCTGGTGCCGCCTGTGAGAGAGGAAAAAACAGAATATGAACTTGGAGAGAGAAAGAGAAGAGAGATATTAAATTTTGGATAAAAAATAAAATAAAATAGGGCAAATATTTGAGATCATGCCACACGTTTTTCCGTTTGATCAGAGGGTATATATGATCCAAAATTGTGACGGTAAGGGTATCTATGACCCAAAAGTATAACGAAGGATATACATATACCATTTTGAAAAGTTCGGGGTATATTTGACCTTTTTCCCTAAAATTAATGTTGCACAATGAAATTCCCAAACATTATCAAGTTAAATAGATGGGAAACTCTGATAATGAGGGTGTTGTCTCCTATTCTTGATGCGAATCTATGGCATATGGCAATATACAAGAAGATATCAATCAGAAGGCATACTGTTCCATGTGATTGTATCCAGACTTGTATAGGCTTCTCCTTATTTTCGGGATTGTAAGGATCCCCATAAAGAAAATCAGGAACTACCACATAGTAACCCCCAGCTGCAACTTTGTCGGCAAGCTTCCTATATAACAGCAGTTATGTTTTGGGATCAGCCCAAGATAAAATAGAAATTCATGCAGCTTAATTACTGAAAAAAAATGTGAAGAACAATCATCCCAACTTGTTTTTCAAAAAGAAGTTGTAACACCTACAAAATCATGTGTTTTGTCTACTTCACGATAAATGAAATAATGTTTGTTGCACTTACTCCAAACTACCACATTGTTCTAGTGTTATGGACTTGTTATTTGTTGCAACGAAGATCCAATTGACTTGTAATACAAACTTATGGCTAGTTTTGATAGTTTTAAAAACTTGTGGGAATAAATAATATTTTTCTAAAAAAGTAAAATATGTTTCCCAAATACTACGGTCAAACACATGGTGAAATTTCACCCAAATTTTCACCCAAATAATATTTGCCAAGAATATTTGAAAATCTATGGACAAACGCTAGCTTATTGTTTTGTGTCTTGTAATAAAAGAGTTACAAGGTGTGTAGGATTAATAGTTTAATCTTTTTTTATGAGAAGAGAAACTCACAGTCACTATCCTTTGAGTGCGCACAGGTAAAACCCTCGAACCTGTGCAATAGCCCGCAAACCACATAGGAAAGATAACTCAAGTTTGTATTTACAAGTTGCTTAAAGATTTTGGAGCTTTAAGAATCTTGTGTAACAGGTTTTCCTTCCCTCGAGCAAGGAGGTTTCCACGTAAACATCTGAGCTATTTACTTTGAGCATTTATCTTACTACTTCTGCACTAGCAAGTCCCGGGACTCGTGGTGGACTCATACAAGCCATAACGTTATTGTTAGTTCTTGTAGTTGTGGTTGTATATGATTATATCCATGAAAGCAAGAAACAAAGTTGTTGATAACAGAGAAGCATCCAAGAGTATACATATGGTGCTGTTAGCGGAAACGTGAAATTAAAGAACAAGGAAGAACAACAATTTTTAACGTGGTTCGGATCAAAATGATCCTACGTCCACCAAAGAACAACTGCACTGATATTTATTTCACTCTACAAAGAATACAAGTGAAATACTACAAGAGAGAGAACACAAATGCCTTAGAAGGTGAGAAGGCAAGTGAGAGGATGATTTGAAAATGAATTAAGAGCTACCTATTTATAGGAATAAATTCATCCTATTGATGTCATCCATGACATCACTATGTGTCAAAATTGTCAAGGTTAAGATAGCAAACCATTTTATGGTTTGCCTAACTTTCACCTACCAAGATACAATCTTTGACTTGAATTTTGTACTAATTATCTTCCTACCAAATATTCATATTAATTCATCTTCCATTTAGTTTGATTCCACAAGAACCAAAACCAACTCTTTCAATCTCCACCTTGGTTTGTGTTCCAAGCATGCGTATAAACAACTCCGGCCAAAACTTCTAAGCTTACTGGGCAATCCCATTGTAAGAAACAAGAAGAATCAAACCTTTGTTGAACATACCAGCTCCACCTAGCAGTTGTTCTCTTAGAGTTGCATCAATTGATGCATACTCCCGCCAAGTCCTTGCAGTGTGCAAACTTGGCAAGCGGGACTATTTTGGTCAACATGTCTGCAGCGTTATCGTCTGTGATAACCTTCTCAACCTTGATAGCTCCCTTTTCTACGACATCTCGAATAAAATGAAATCTGACATCAATGTGTTTGGTGCGCTCATGAAATCTTTGATTTTTAATCAAATGAATAGCACTTTGACTATCACATTTTAGAATTGATTTAAGCTGAACTGAACTCAATTCTGCCACCAAACCTTTCAACCAGATAGCTTCTTTCACTGCCTCCGTTGCTGCCATATATTCTGCTTCTGTTGTAGACAAAGCGACAATCGACTGTAAAGTCGATTTCCAACTAACGGCACTGCCAACGAGAGTAAAGATGTATCCAGTTGTGGACCTCCTTCGATCAAGATCCCCTGCATAGTCAGAATCAACATAACCGAGAATTGAAATACCTTCACTTTTTCGAAAGGTTAGGCCAACATCAGGAGCTCCTTTGAGATATCTCAATATCCACTTGACAGCTTCCCAGTGCCTTTTTCCTGGATTTGCCATGTACTTGCTTACCACACTTACAGATTGGGCAATATCTGGACGTGTGCATACCATAGCATACATAATGCTACCAACTGCACTCGCATAAGGAACCTTTGACATATGCTCCACCTCATCCATTGATTGAGGCATTTGTAACTCTGAAAGCTTGAAATGAGAAGCTAACGGTGTACTTACAGGCTTGCTCATATGCATATTGAATCTTTCAAGAACTTTTCCGATGTACCTCTTCTGAGAAAGATGTACAACACCATTTTCTCTTGAAATTTCCATTCCAAGGATTTTCTTTGCAACTCCTAGATCCTTCATGTCAAATTCCTTGCTCAACAGTTTCTTCAAAATATTTATCTCTGTGATGTTGTTAGCAGCAATAAGCATATCATCAACATACAACAATAGATAAATCATAGAGTTACCAGACATCTTCTTGTGATACACACAACTATCAAATGCACTCCTCGAAAATCCATGTGTAGTCATGAATGCATCAAACCTCTTGTACCACTGTCTAGGGGATTGCTTCAAACCATACAAAGACTTCTTCAGTTGGCATACATGGTCTTCTTTTCCTTCAGCTAGGAAACCTTCTGGCTGATCCATATAGATTGTCTCTTCTAGATCACCATGTAAGAAAGCAGTTTTGACATCAAGCTGTTGAAGCTCTAAATCAAATTGTGCAACCAATGCTAGTAGCACGCGAATTGAGCTATGTTTCACGACTGGAGAAAAGATCTCATTGTAGTCAATTCCCTCCTTCTGACTGAAACCCTTTGCAACCAATCTCGCCTTGAATCTAGCATCTTCCACTTCTGAAATACCTTCTTTCTTTCTGTAGACCCATTTGCATCCAACTGTCCTCATCCCCTTTGGCCTTTTAACTAAGACCCATGTATCATTTTTGTGAAGAGACTCCATCTCTTCCATCATGGCTAACTGCCATTGTGCAGCATCTTTGCAAGAAGTTGCTTCAACATACGAAGAGGGCTCGAGATCCTTAATCTCTTCTTCTGCAGCTACGAACGCATGTGCAATCAGATTTTCTTGCTCTATAAGACGTTCCGGTTTCCGTATCTGCCTTTTGTCCCTTCCCTTCGCAATTGTGTATGGTTCATTGGAAGCAAGTTCTTTAAGATCTGCATCTTTTGACTCATCAATTTGAGTCTCTTGATCCCGTTCCTTGGTAAGCTCCACCGGTAGCTCCACCTGCTCGTTGTTCTCGTTTCTAGATAACTCCACAGAAACTTTACGAGGATCAAGTATAGAGGATTCATCAAAGGTAACATCTCTACTAACTACAAATTTGAGTAAAGACAAACACCATAGTTTGTACCCTTTTACTCCATCTACATACCCTACGAATATGGCCTTTTTAGCCCTTGGTTCAAGCTTACCTTCATTAACATGATAATAAGCTGGACACCCAAATATTCGCAAGTATGAATAGTTAGAGGGTTCACCTGACCAGACCTCATTCGGAGTCTTAAAGTCAATCGCTGATGCTGGAGACCGATTGACAATATGAGAAGCAGTATGAACTGCTTCAGCCCAAAATACTTTGGACATCTTAGCTTGTAAGAGCATACAACGAGCCTTCTCAAGAAGAGTTCTGTTCATTCTCTCGGCAACTCCATTCTGCTGTGGTGTGTGCCTGACCGTCTTATGCCTTGCGATCCCATGAACCTTGCAGAAATCATTGAACTCTTCACTGCAAAACTCCAAGCCATTGTCCGTGCGAAGATACTTGATTTTCCTCTCCATTTGATTTTCAACCAAAATCTTCCACTCTTTAAATGCTTCAAAAGCATCACCTTTTGTCTTCAGGAAACGCACCCAAACCTTTCGTGAAAAATCATCAATGAATGTGAGAAGATACCTCTTTCCTCCCTTCGATGGAAGCTTAGAGGGACCCCATAAATCTGAATGGATGTAGTCTAGCACCCCTCCCGTCTTGTGCTTGCCAGTGCTGAAGCTGACCTTTTTCTGCTTCCCTAAGACGCAGTGCTCACAAAATTCAAGTGTGCTGATCTTCTCACCATTCAAAAGGTTGCGGTTGCTCAACATCTCCAATCCTCGTGCGCTCATATGGCCTAGTCTCATGTGCCATAATTTTGCCTTGTCATCATTAGATAACTGCACTGTAGATGCATTTACAGAGCCAATAATGGTGCTTCCCGCAAGTGTGTAGAGGCCATCCTCCAGCTTGGCCTTCAACATGACTAAAGACCCTTTAGTCACTTTCATAGTTCCTCCTTCACTCATGTACTTATAGCCTTGTTTATCTAAAGTACCCAGGGAGATCAAATTCTTCTTTAGATCAGGAACATGACGGACTTCTGTAATAGTCCTCACGATTCCATCATGGCAGCGAACATGAACTGAACCAATGCCAACTATTTTACAAGTTGCATTATTGCCCATTAATACAGTTCCTCTGCTTGTTTCATAGCTGCTGAACCAATCTTTTCGGAATGTCATATGCAGAGTACAACCAGAGTCTAAGACCCATTTGTTGTCATAGACTCCACTATTGCATGATGTTGTTAGTACATAATCA
Source organism: Solanum lycopersicoides (assembly GCA_022817965.1). Classification (NCBI taxonomy): domain Eukaryota; kingdom Viridiplantae; phylum Streptophyta; class Magnoliopsida; order Solanales; family Solanaceae; genus Solanum; species Solanum lycopersicoides. Next base: position 101,422,780 of record CM040626.1, on the reverse strand, counting down.
TCATCATTATCATGTACTTGCTCAACAATGGATGCGCTCGCCTTTTCTTTGGACTTCGACATAGGGCAATCTCGTTCAAAGTGCCCCTTCTTGTGACAGCCCCAACATTCCGCATTCTTTTTGTTCACACGAGACTTTGATCTGTACTTCGATTTCTCCTTCCCTGTTGGCTAGTACGACCTCTTACAAAGAGTCCACTAGCTTCGTCACTTTTGTCTCCTTCAAAATGCATCCGCACATCACAAGAGTTTAGTGCTTGCCGCACTTGCTCAAGTTTAATAGGTTGTTTGCTATACATCATTGAATTCTCAATATCACGATATTTTGAAGTCAATGAAAATAGTAAAGAACATGCAAGTGTCTCCTCGTCCTTTTTAATTCCAGCAGTTTGTAAGTCCATCACAAGTTTATTGAACGCATCTAGATGGTCTTGCAACAAAGTACCTGAATCCATCTTAAATGTATGAAGACGCCGTTGTAACAACATCCTTGTTGTCACTGACTGGTCCTGGTAAAGCCCTTCCAGCTTTTCCCATAATTCTTTGGCCGTCTCTTCGGTACTTGTACTCACTTCACAAAGTACGTTAGGTGCAAGGGACAGTTGGATTGCACTCAATGCATCTCCTTCAATCTTTTCCTTGTCGGAATCCGATATCTTATCGGGGTACTTTCCGTCAATAGCATGGATTGAACCTTCCCTCCGCAGTAACGCTATCATCTGGATTTTCCAGATATTGAAGTTGTTGCGCCCACTAAATCTATCAATTTCAAACTTCATGGAACTCATTTTTTACTTGTTCTTCCTTTTCTACTATAATGTATTTGGAACTACAGAAAACCAAAGTAATCCTTTTCTGATGTGGAAGTTCAGACTGTGCTGCAACCACAGAGCATACTCAGACAGAACCTTGGCTCTGATACCAATTGTTAGCGGAAACGTGAAATTAAAGAACAAGGAAGAACAACAATTTTTAACGTGGTTCGGATCAAAATGATCCTACGTCCACCAAAGAACAACTGCACTGATATTTATTTCACTCTACAAAGAATACAAGTGAAATACTACAAGAGAGAGAACACAAATGCCTTAGAAGGTGAGAAGGCAAGTGAGAGGATGATTTGAAAATGAATTAAGAGCTACCTATTTATAGGAATAAATTCATCCTATTGATGTCATCCATGACATCACTATGTGTCAAAATTGTCAAGGTTAAGATAGCAAACCATTTTATGGTTTGCCTAACTTTCACCTACCAAGATACAATCTTTGACTTGAATTTTGTACTAATTATCTTCCTACCAAATATTCATATTAATTCATCTTCCATTTAGTTTGATTCCACAAGAACCAAAACCAACTCTTTCAGGTGCAAACATTAGTACATAAATATATGAAAAAATAACAATAGTAAAGTGGAAAAGAAAAAGTAATTTTAGAAGGTACTATTAGACAACTCCAAGCTGATCTTGAGAAGCAGTACATACCTCAGATTTGGTGCTTCATAACCTGTAAAGTATTCATAACATTAAGAAATTGTTCTCGTCATAAATAATAACATTAATCCTACCACAATATGCTTCTTTCAGCTCAAAAGAGATCTACATCACCAAGGGTCAAAACATCTAATTCCCAGTCCAAAATCCAACATTTGAAATGAAATTTGTAGTTATAGAAAAGACATAATACATAAATATGATCCTTAACTTGATGTCAGTGCGCGGCAATTATGATCCTTAACTTTGGGTGTCCACAAGTAGGCCCTTAAACTTGTATAAAATTGAACAAATAGAGATATTCGTCCTACATGGCATCCTAAATGTCAATTTCGTGTCCTACGTGGCATCCTACATGTATTATGTCATGTATGACACATGTGTTTACTTTTCAATTTTATACAAGTTTAAGTGTTTACTTGTGCACACTCAAAGTTGGAGGGTATAGTTGTGTGTTGAAGCTAAGTTAAGGGTCATGTTTATATATTACGCCTATAGAAAAATCCGCTTAACTACCAAAATAGCAAACAACACAGACAATGGGACACAAGAAGTAGTTTTGAGAAAGGAAGTGCTGAGTTCTTTTCCTTCTCCCATATACATCTATTTGTCCTTGCTGACCCAAAACAGGTATTTGTTGTACTCTACAATTTTTTTCAACTTTGACATTCTCAAGCCAAACTACAAAAATGTTTTTCAAAAATAAGTTATTTTATAGTGTTTGATTAAAACAACAATCACACACCACTCTAATCCCACAAGTGAAGCATGAGAGGATAGTATATATGCAGACATTACCCTACCCTACATAGCCTGAACATATTTGTAAAATAATACATTTTCCATCAAATAGGGAGTTGACTTCCTCACTTTTGGACAAATGCAAGCGCCTAACACCAAAGGTTGCTTTACTAGTAACATACAAGGAAAAATGCATAAGTAGTCCCTCAATTTATGCCCGAAATTTCAGAAACACGCTTATATTATACTAAGGTCTTATTACCTCCAAACTTATTTTATGAATAATTTTATATCCCTTTTCGGTCGTGGCACTCCTTGAAAAATAGTCAACACGCGTTTGGCTCCAGAACATAGTGCCACGTAAACCGAAAAGAGAATAAAAATTATTTATAAAATAAATTTACGGATAATAGGACTTTGGTATAGTATAAATGTGTCTTTGAGATTTCGGATATAGATTAGGGGTAGTTATACATTTCCCAAAGAGCACAAACAAATAATCATATTTGTACAAAAACAATAGTATATCACTGTTTCATTGAACATTTACACACTATTATCAACCTTTAACATTCAGAAAGTACTACCGATTTGTTTTTTCCACAACCCAACCAAATATTTTTCAAAAAAATGTCTTCCATGGTACCAAATTGATCAACAGATTCCTCAATTTTTTATGATAAAAACAGGGAAAGAAAGAGAAATAAAGTGCAAATTGAGCAGTACCCAGATGCCCAAATTCATAAAAGACAAAAGGGTTAAAAGGGTTTATACCATAAACATCGGAGATGAGAAGAATGGCGTATTTAGAATTGGAAGAATCAGACACGTAAGTTTTGAGTCCTCCAAGTTCTAAAACGGATCCATGTCCACTGCTTGAGCTCAAAGCTGGTGGATTCTCGCAGCACTGAGGCCCTGCCATTTTTTGCTATACCGTAAGAAAGACGGTGCCTTTTACAATCACTCATTAATATTTGAGATATTGATAAAGAATATTTGCAAACATTGCCAAAATTAACAAACTAATCACAATCTCCAATACTGACCATGTTTTAATAGGTGAGGCTTGAGATTATACGTTTTATATATTTTTCAAGTTTAAAAAAGAATGAGTTTTTTTTTAATATTTTAATTTTAGTATTTGCATGTTTAAAACCACAAGATCAAAGGATAATTTTATACATTTGACGTAATATTAATTTAGGACCACAAGATTTAAAAAAATTTATACTCTTAAACTCTGTCAAGTCAAATCAGGTCATTCTTTGTGAAACGAACGGAGTAGTATGAAGTGAGAATAAATCTCGAGACCCGAGTGTAAGTCTAATGATTTACGAGTGCAATCTCATGTATATTCAATTTTATAATTTTATTATTAATAAAATAAGCAAGAAAAACTAAAACTTTTGATCATCTTACAAATAAATTTAATAACTTATAATATATAGAAAAAAATATTATGATTTTTGTTTGAAAAGATATTAATAATCAATAATAAAAAAATAAAGTATTACAACTATTCTTTAAGAAATATCATTATACTAATAATAGAAAAGATGATGTCAAGCAAAAAAAAAGATTCGAAAAATAATATTAAAAATAGCTCAAGGCTTAAGTTTTTTATGTTTGGAACTTACGCTCCAAATTTTAAGACTTACGCCCTATGAATCTACATCTTTAATTTGTGTCGCGAAGCGTTTTATATATGCTCCGCCCCAGAACTTGCCTGGGACTGGTCCCGAAAAAACGTTTTTGAACACTGATCCCTAACTTAATTATTAAAAAGATTTGTTTACTTCAAAATAATTATTTAAAATGCCAATATGTCAATATTTTAGAAAATAAATCGTATTATAATATAATTAACTAGTAAAATTATCTGTGCCTCGCACAAAAATTTAATATCACTTAATTTATAAAATAATACTTAAAGTCTTATGATTCATTAAAACAAAATCAATATATTACCTTACATACAAGATTACGTAGTAACGACATTAATAATGTAATGAAAAATGATAATTATAACATGTTATCTTTCTTCATTCAATCATCTTTATTTTGATATTATAATTTATCCTTGTACTTCTCGGAAGTATACAATTTAATATTTTTGGGAAATCAAATGAACATCAACTTGAGATATTAAATTTTCTAATAAATAAATAATCTTTGTTGAAGGGATAAATACATTTTAAACGACTGAAAAAAGTGAATAAATATTTTAATTTTAACGTGTAAAAAATTTATCCCTACCTTTTGTTTTACATATATCATTTTAAAGTTCCCCATATTAGACCATTTTCACACGGCTATTCGATAAAAAAAAATTTTAAAAAAAAGTCATTACTCACTTGCCCCTCTTTTTAAGTTTTACCTCAAATTACTCTTTTCTTTTTTTTTCCCTTTTTTCACCATTGTTAGCTCCTTTCCTTATTAACTCTTTGAATTTCCTAATTCAAAAGATTTTCACCCATTTTGATAGAGGTAAATTCGAGTCAACAGGTCTGTTGTGAGACTTCTTGTGATTTTGTTTCTATTTTCACCAAGTATTTGTATTTTTAATATTCCGTCTTTGAACAATATTTTTGAATCTTTTTATGAGTTATTTTCATATTCACCAAGTATTTTATGAGATTCTTCTCTTATTTTTTCGTCTTTTAAACACTATTGTCCGACTTTTTTGTGATTTCAATTTAGTAGATTGTAGTAATCTACATTGACATTAATACATCACAAATTGTTTGATTTTTATATATTCATATTTAATAATTTTAAATTTTGCTTATATATGGTTACTAATGCACAAGTGAATACGGATTCGAATTTGAGTTTGGTGAAAAGAAAAAAAAAAGCATAGCAGACGAAGAAGAAGGTTGCAATAATTTTATTCATACTAGAATTGTAATCATATTAATTTTTGTTTGTCAATTACTTTTTTTTTACTCAGTATTTGTATTTTTATTAAGTTATAATATTTCTTTTTTAATTTGTAGTCATTCCAATAGATATGTCAATGAATTTGTATTTTTTATGCATAAATGTATCTTTTTTTTCATAGCTATTTTTTTAGAATATTATATACTTCCTCAACAGACTATATTATTTCACTATGTATGTTATTCTTTTTTAAGAATATTGTATCCCTATTTCTTGGGAAAATATACAAGTACCTCTTTAGACATGATCGAAATCTCAGAGACACACCTCAATGATGATAAATAGGTAAAATTTATCTGCATCGAGTGGTGACATCAAGTCAATATATGCATACCATGTTTAAATTTATAGTTCATTTTACTTAACCATAATTAAAATAGGTGATGTATATTGGTAATACTTAATTTCAGATGTTAACACTTCTATTATTGGTTCTATAGGAATAGTTTATCCTTTAGAAATTTATTTGTACTTGCATTAAAATAAAAAAACAGTTACAAATTTTTCGTTAATCTGTTGCTAAATTGTTTGTAGTTAAATAGAGTTTTAAGTAATTTATCGCTAAATAAAATTAGTGACAAATTTTATTGTTTTGCTATAAAATTTGTATGTCGACAATTTTTTTTTTCTTTTAGTGACAATATTAGCAGAATACTCGCTTGATGATTAATAAAACTAATCTCATACTTATTTGGGATGATCGAAACATAAGTAGTATTGTTATTATTTCAACACGCTCAAGTAATAAACATAAACTAATATTGAGATAAGCCCTTAGAACATCTTTTTTTTTCAATTCACTAGCCAATAACAAGACATTAATTAGATGTACGTGAACAACTTAAATTTTAAATAGCTATATAATAGCTAAATAGAAGAGTCAGTACTTTGCGACTAATGATAACATTTTCTTGATCAACGGTAGAACATTGTGATCCGTCACAACACCTACAAGTTCCATCAATACATCTTATATCGTAGCAGGTCTAGGTGTCACAATCATGAACATAATCACAAACTTTTACTCCCATGGCTTAATCTAAAGATTAAAATATTATTAGCACATCACAAAATAATTCATAATTAATAAAAAAAAATTAAAAAGATAAATTGATATATAGTTAATATTGACTCACGAGAAACATTGTCAGAATATTTTTTTTTAAAAATAATATATTATATACAATCATAAATAAGAATAGAAAAACTCTTAGGTACTTCAAGAAAGAGACTAACCAAATGAAAAGATCATGGAGATAATTATGAAAATCACAATCATCGAAGCCTTCTCCATGTTATATTAAGAACGGAAAATGACCTAAAATATCCTCGAAATATTAAAAATGGTATACAATTACCTCTCATCCATCTATTTGCCCCAAATATCATTCTCATTCACCTTTGGATCCAAATTTACCCCCCTTCATTAACAGAGGACAATTTAAAATAATTAAATAATACTTTTAATTACGTGGCACCCAATCATTGATTGTATTTTAATTATTTAATATAATTTTAAATCAATTCATTACCCACCCATTTTTAACTAAACCCACCCCAAATGTTATTAAACCCGCCCGACCCATCCAATACAAAAATCCATCTAATTAAAGAACCTTAAAACCCAAATAAACACTTCAATTCTTCCAAAAAAAAATCAAGATCTACGGAGGGTTTAGAAACTCAGTGTTCTTCTTCAAGGGAAGAAATTGAAAAAGGAACAAACATTTATAACACACACATTCTAAAAATGAAATTTTGAGTTTTTAATGTTGATACTTCTGTTTTATAAGCCTTCATTTTTCTCATGTACATGTACATCCCTTTAGATTGGATGCTTTTGATAGTCAACTTTTAGTAACAACTCAATTGAGACGCAATTCTCCTTTATAATTACCTTCTAATACTAAGACCTCCAAAATAATAGGGATTCACGTTTATTAGGATACAATTCATCTTATTATAAAGTTTTTGCTGCATATATAAATTTAGTCGAATCCAATAAAAGAAAACAGAGATAGTACTAGTAATTCTTTGGCACTATACAAATAAAAGCTACTGCATTACAAACAAAACCACATCAATTTCACATAAAATCAGTTAACAAAAACACATAGTAATTTTATTTTATTTTTTGGTTCAGCCAAAGAAACTGGGAAGAAGTTGAAGAAGAAACAGACATTTATAACAAAATGAAGAGAAGAACACTGAGTTTCTAAACCCTCCGTAGATCTTGAATTTTTTTTGGAAGAACTGAAGTGTTTATTTGGGTTTTAGGGTTCTTTAATTAGATGGATTTTTGTATTGGGTGGGTCGGGCGGGTTTAATAACATTTGGGGTGGGTTTAGTTAAAAATGGGTGGATAATGAATTGATTTAAAATTATATTAAATAATTAAAATACAATCAATGATTGGTTGCCACGTAATTAAAAGTATTATTTAACTATTTTAAATTATGCTCTGTTAATGAAGGGGGGTTAATTTGGACCCAAAGGTGGATGAGAAGCGTATTTAAGGGCTAATAGGTGGATGAGGGGTAATTGTATACCAGTTCTAATACTTCAAGAGTATGTTAGATCATTGTCGTATTAAGAAAAATAGTATGTATATTTTTTTACTTTGAAGTATTTGCTATTGTGACGATATATATAGTGCAGAGTGCATGAATTTATAGTCAATCTTTTTAGTAAAGAGATGAGATTAAGTAAATATATAAGTTTGAACTTTTGTTTTTATCTTAAAATTTGGTCAATTTTTTTTTTCATAGTCAATAAAGTAATAGTGAATCTCCTTGAGGTCCGTAAATAAATAAGATTAAATACATAAGATTGATATAGTTATTTTCAACTTTGAACTTTTGTTTATATGGTCAAAGAATTACTTTAGTCTATGAAGTAGTAAAAGAAAAATGAGTAATATATGTTAAGTCCGTTTTGGATTTATGTCATCTTCTTATGAATCTTTTTAAAATAGTTTGATACATCTTTTTATGAATATTCTTAAATGAAATTTAGTTTTTTCTTTTAAAGATAGGCTCACTTTAAAATTGTTTTCCTCTTTTTAATTTGTAACTTTGAATTACGATAATTTGACATGTTTAAGTAATCTTACAAAATAATTTAATACAATAAAATATGACGATATATTGATTTATCGTGTGTCACAATTTCAAATTAATTTTTCACTTTTAATTTGTAGTCTTAAAATTATAATGATTTGATATAATTTGTGAGTAATTCAATAAATAACTAACTAAATATACATATCAGACTTTAATGACTTGCGTGTCATAATTTTATATTTGAATATACACATTAATCTATAATGATTTGCGTATCATAATTTTAAATTAAAATGGAACAGAGGGTATAATTTATTCGTCAAATATTTTCTCTATATATTTATGTCATCTTCATTAAGGTAATTGTAGAATGTGATTTTCAAGAACAATAACAATTAAGGATAAAATGGAATAGTAATAATAATTTTGACTTACACTTTTAAAACAAGGCGGAACACATAAGCGGCCCCTTGAACTTGCACGCTTTTTCCATTTAAACACCTTAACAAGAGTCCCTTCCTATTGAACACTTAAACCACTTAAAAAGTGTACCTATCAAACACACGTGGCTGACTTGTCACCTGTCTTTTGAGGCATTTATTTTAAGATGGAGCGCGTGACATACACACCTCCTACGTGGAAAAATCTAATCTACGTGGTAAAACACCCAATCCCTCAGTCATTCCCCAAAATCCCCAAAAATTCATTTTGAAAAAACCCTAGAATTTCATTCACGATTTCCCGCTCAATGTGGTCGATTCTCTAAGAAACCTTGCATTCATCTCTTTAATCTTCATGTATTCTTCCTACGACGTGCTCGATTGAAGAAAATAACTGTTGTTGTTATGTTTTTACGGCTGATTCGAGAAAGCTAGGAGATTTTGTGCTGTCAAAATCTTGAGAAGTAAGTTCATTTTCGAATCTCCATGATTGTTATTCTACTGTTGTTGTTGCAGTTTCAAATCTTCATTTTCGTCTATTTTTGTATGTTAGTACTGTTATAATGTTTGTACGCACGTGAATAAAGTTTGATTTTTTAGGGTTTCTTTGTCAGTAATTTATCGGCTTTATTTGAATTTTTTTCCAGGGAATCTTATGGATATTATTATACTAACTCGTTTTCACCATGAGGGTAAATTTGTGAAAGGCACATTTGGTGAAGGTCTCACTTACATAGGGAAAAGTGAAGTGGAATATGTAGGTATCGATAAAGACCACTTTTCCTTAATGAAATTGCTTTTTTATACTAGAGACCTGGGATATGTTACTGTGGGTGGGTTTTATGTTAAAGACCCTACAAGCAATAACTTTGTCTTAGTGGACAATGATTTCAGTTTACTAAAGCTTATAGAAGACCTAGGTGATGGTGACTTTTTGAACTTGTATGTTGAACATGTTGTGAATGAGGTAGAGGTTGTTAAAGATGGGGTCCCTACAGGTTATCTTTGTGGGCCAACAATTGGTGAAAGTGTTAATAAGGATGGGGTAGAAAACTCACATAATATTAATGTTGATGAAAAGGACCAACAAAGAGCTGCTCAATCTGAGAATATTGATATTGAAGTTGGTGTGGATGAAGAGTTACAACAAGCTGCCCAATCTGAGATTATTAATGTTGAATTTGGTGTAGATGATGCATCAGATCTTGAAAGTGTTGAAACTGATTGGGATTGCAGTGATGATTCACAAGAGTATTTTATTCCAGATGAAGATGACTTAGAGATTGATGAAGAGTTGAGAAATCTTAGAAATGAAAGGAGAACCAAATTGCAGGGGGGGAAAACCAATTCCTACAGAGGAAATAACTGTTGGAGTCGCTGGTGTTGATAGGGGATTTGAAGACATTGGAAGGAACAAAACTGCTAGGTATGTAGGAAGATTGGGGGAGATGACAATATATTGATAGTTCAGAACTGGATAGTGATGATAGTAGGGAGGAATTAGATCCTGAAGCTGTGAAAGGTGTTGATTTACCAGCTAGAAGAAAAAGTAACAAGGTTAGATTTGATCCTGATTGTTTAGTTGCTATATTTGAGCTTGGTATGGTATTTGAAAATGCTATAGAATTTAAAAAGGCTGTAGCAGAGTATGCTGTGGAATATAAAGTCAAATTAAAATTGAGGCCTAAGGAAAAACATAGAGTCAGAGTTAAATGTCAACATAAGAAATGCAAATGGTTATTGTATGCTAGTTTAGACAAAGACTCTAGTGACTTTATTGTTAAGAACTACTATCATGTTCATCAGTGCCCTACCACAATCAAGAACAAGTTGTGTACATCTAACTTTATTGCAAATAAGTTTAGGGACAGAATAGTTTCTCAACCTCATATAAAATTGTGGGAAATTCAAGAGTTGGTAAGGAAGGAGACAGGATTGTATGTTGGAAGAACTCTTTGTTATAGGGTAAAATTGATGATTCTTAAGGAGTTTATGGGTGATTGGAAGATGGAGTTTGGAAGGCTGTGTGATTATGCAGACATGATAAAATAAACTAATCCTGGTAGTTCATGTTGGGTGAGGACAGACAGAGAATCTACTCCAGGAAAAAAAAATTTTGTTTACTTTTATGTTTGTTTTGATGCATTAAGGAGAGGTTGGTTGGAAGGATGTAGAAAAATCATTGGATTTGATGGATATTTTCTGAAGGGTGCTTGCAAGGGTGAATTATTGGTTGCAGTTGGTAGGAATGAAAATCAACAAATGTTTCCAATTGCTTGGGCAGTTGTTGATCAAGAAACAAAGCACAGTTGGAGTTTCTTCATCAATTTTTTGATACAAGATCTAAACTTAGGCACTGAACATAGATTGACTGTGATGTCTGATATGCAAAAGATTAGTTTAATGTTAATTTTATTTATTTTGATCTCATTGCCTATTTATTTAATTATTACTACTCCTAAATTTCAATTATTATGATATGTAGGGTCTTGTAGCAGCCATAATGGAGTTTCTGCCAGATTGTGAGCAGATGATGTGTGCTAGACACATTTGATCCAATTGGCAGAAGACCCAGAGAGGAGAAGAAAGAAGAAAATAATTCTGGAGATGTGCAAAATCAAGTTTTGAGGTAAAATTTCAAGATGAAATGGACAAACTTGCTAAACCTGTAATAAGAACATATGTGGGGACTTGTTACATTATGAAAGAAAGACATGATGTAAAGAATATTTTAAGGAGCATGCTAAGTCTGATATTGTTGAGAATAATATGTGTGAGACATTTAACTCTTGGATATTAGCTGCTAGGTATAAATCAATTATCACCATGTTAGAGGAGATTAGACATAAGATAATGGATAGAAATGTGGAGATGCGAAAATTTGTTGACACTTGGATATCAGAAATTTCTCCTATGGCTAGTTTAGTACTTGAAGAAAACAAAGATTATGCTAGAGATTGTCAAGTTAGGTTCAATGGCCAATTTGGATATGAAATTTTAGAGGGTCATTATAGGCATATTGTTGATATCAGAAAAAAGACATGTACTTGTAGAACCTGGCAGTTGAGAGGCATACCATGTCAACATATTATTTTGGCATATCAGCATGCAGGCCAAGACCCTGAAGATCATGTTGTACATTGGTACAAAAAAGATACTTTTATGAAGGCTTATAATTACTTTATCCAGTCAATACCTAACATGAAAATGTGGCCTCACACTAGTGATATAGTGATTGAGCCTCCTGAACCAAAAAAAATGCCTGGCAGACCACCAAAATCCAGAAGAAAGTTAAGGGATGAGCCAAGAAAGAAGTATGGAAAGTTATCTAGGAGAGATGTAAAAATGACTTGCTCCAAGTGTCATCAACAAGGCCACAATAATAAAGCCTGCAAATATGTGGTAATACTCAAGCCAACCTTTTATTACTTCAATTAAATAAATAAAATGCATTACAATATTTCTTCATCTTATTTACACTATTAAATCCTCTGAGTTGGCTCAGCCTGGAAGCTCAACCCAATCTGGACCTAGAAGGTCAAGCCAACCTGCAAGCTCAAGCCAACCTGCTAGCTCAAGTCAGCCTCAAACCTCTAGGCAACCTGCAAGCTCAAGCCACCCAGCTAGCTTAAGTCAGCCTCAAAGGTCAAGGCAACGTGCAAGCTCAAGTCAGCCTCAAACCTCAAGACAACCTGCAAGCTCAAGCCAAACTGCTAGCTCAAGTCAGCCTCAAATCTCAAGGCAACCTGTAGGTTCTATCCAACCACCAACCTGGAGACCATCACAACATGTCAGCTCAGGCCAACAATCAACTTCTATTTGTGATGATACTTCAACTGTTGGAAGAGTTTAACAAGCTGGAAGAGGCAGGGGAAGAGGTAGGGGAAGAGGAGGTGTTGATACTTCAACTGTTACAAAAGGGCAACAAGCAGGAAGAGGTATGAAAAGAGAAGGAGAATCAACATCAACAGGAGAAAACAAAAGGCCTAAGACTGTGGGATTTGGCATCTACATTGATGATACAAGTGGCAGACAAACATTAAATGTAAGAGTACAACCAAATTTAATTATTTATAATCTACCTACTTTGATAATAGACATTTAATTTTAGTTTCTTGTATACAATCTGGTACAACAGGTGAAAGAGTTGTTACTCCAGCTGTTTTCAAGTGTGCAGAACCAACAAACATTGATATTGATTATAAGCCTCGTGGACTGAAATGGAAGGGTAAAGATGCTGTCACCACTTCACAATTACAACGCAAGTCCAAAAGGGGTGTATCTGCAAATGTCTAGTGCAACAAAAATAAGAATATGGGTGTGACTACTTTAATGTGTCTTGGGTGTTTTTGATGTACTCTTGGGGGTTATTTTATTTTGAATCTGTAATGCAAGCAGGAAACAATACTAAGACTGCTTTAATATGTTTTTGATGTAAATTATAACTAAAGGTTTAATTGTGGATTTTCTTGCAAGGAAATGCAAAGTATTTTTTGTCTATCATTCATGCTTGTTTGAAGCTTATTGTTGTGTTGTTCACTTAATATGGTTATTTTCGGTTGGAGGTGAATAAGAGGAATAGAAATAAGGAATACAATAGAGGTGAATAAACAAGAAAAAAATGATAGATTAATGAACAACTTATCTCCATTCCTTAGTCTAACATCAGTACAACAAAATCACAAGACTACTGATACAATCACTCTAAGCCTACTAACATAAATATTGCCATATAGCAAAAATCACGAGTGCAATAACACATATGATCCTAATTTTTGTTGCCCGCTTCCTCTCCTGTTCATATGATTTGATTCTTTTCAATAGGCCCCATATGATCTTTTTTGCTTGAGGCGGTAAATCATCATCGTACCATCGAAAAAAATCGCATCCACCTCTTCTCTACACAATTATTAAAATAATTAAACTACAATTAGTAGATTGACAGCGATTTATTTAACCAGATTTGAATAATAATAAAAATCTTACCTTTGTGTTTTTGCAATAAAAAAATCGACGTCCTGTATTAAGTTGTGTCCATGAGGTTTTCACTTCAGCATTAACCCCACATCGACAAAACACATTTTTAACAGAAGAAGTTGAAATCGAGAAAGTGGACATTTCATTCGCTGTAAAGAAGATGAATGAAGAATTTTTTTGTTGATCTCCAGCAGCAACAATGGTGAGATAGATATGGAGAAGAAAGAGATTAGAAATAAAAAAGGGAAGAATTTAGGGTGGATAAATAAAAGGGGGAAATTGTACTATTAAGCATGTCAAATCAGACACATCAGCTTATTTTTCTCACTTCACGGCGTGCTTCAAACGACAAGTGACAAGTCAGCCACGGGTGTTTGATAGGTACATTTTTTAAGTGGTTTAAGTGTTCAATAGGAAGGGACTCTTGTTAAGGTGTCTAAACGGAAAAAGCGTGCAAGTTCAAGGGGCCACTTATGTGTTCCGCCTTAAAACAACAGATAAATGACATGGGTATGAATGAGATACTTCTGTAACATACTCTAAACCATATAGTTTATGAGTATATTTATTAAGGATAAATTTTAGGAATCACATAGTTCCAATATGAAATTACAATGTATCCCTCTTTAGTTTGTAATTACATTAATCCTTTAAAAAGTAACACAAATCAGATACATAATATGTAATTCGGATAGACTAAAGAGTATTTTGGATAAATTATTGTCACGACCGGGGAGCACACCCTAGACGTAACGGCGGCGACATCCTCGGAGAGGACTTAGACAAGCCTCTTAACATTCGTTATAACATATCATAGGTTAACAATGCGGAAAAATTAAAACTTTTTACATATTGAGGTATACATAGACCTCTTACGTACTAGATATGGAGTTTACTTAGACTCCTCACATATGAAGCTTGCATAGGCTTCTCGTTTAGTCAACATAATCAATACGTAAAAATTTAGTCTACTAAAGTTGTCTCACATTAAACCATCTAAAATGAAGTAGAACATCCGGGCATAGCCCTTACACAAATTCATAACTGTCGCATAGGGCTTACAACAAATGTCTTCATGAATAAGAAAGAAATGAATGTCTTTAGACTATATCAATACTACTAAGGTAGAGTACGTGGCACCATCCTCGAACTAGAGGACCTACCAAAACTTGGGGGAAAGTCCAAGTTTTCTTGCAAAGCGACCTTGATACCTCAACGGCCCGAACCTACATTGTTTGGAAAAATAGAAAGAATATGGGTCAGTACAACCACATGTACTAAGTATGGAAACATATGCACATAAAACATTGAAATCATGCTTAAAGGGCCATTTAGTTCAAAATCATGCTAAGTCACTTTCAAAAGCCTTTATGCACAATTAAGAACCCATACAAGCAAATAATCACATATTCATTTAATACAAGTCCATATTCAACACAAGACCAACAACATCATAAAGTAAACCATCCTTATTTCTCTTGACTCAACCTACGCATGATTCAACATCATCACAAATAATTTGAACTACCTAAGAATCCCAAAAATATTGTCTATGGTATTTAACATGCAATCCCCATCTTTATAAGGATCACTCTAGCATTTAAATACATTAACTTAATCAGGGAAGGACTAACATGTGATAAGTACAATAGAATAAAAAAAATTGGTCCACTGAAGGAACTGACACATAGAGAAAACACATGTACCAGGTGTGATACTTGATTCAACTGTTAATAAATTTATACTTGTGTGGTATCCGAGCAAACTAATAAGATATTATATATGATGTGGTATTTGATTCAATCGAATTTGTATCAAGCATGGTACCTGAGCTAATCAAGAAATATCATGTTTTAGGCTTAGTACTCGTGTCAATTGTTAGTATATATGTACTAGGCGTGTAACCCGATCCAACCAGCAATCAGACATCATAATCACAATGAATAAAATCATACTTGTATACCCAAGTAAACATATTCAATTGCATGAGATTGACACAAGCTAACCTTTCAGTTTATACTCATTTTGTATCTCTAGCCATACATTATACAAGTAATACTAAAGACGCAGTTGACAAACACAATATAACATCAACGATTATCAAACAAACATCACCAACTCTAAAAGACTCTCTCCAGTCTGTTTCCCGCTCATAATCTAATTAGCAACAATTAAAATCCCTCAAAATAATACCTAACACTCAGCATAAGGTCAACATTCGCTAGTCAAGTCCATTACCACCCCAACAATAATTGGTAATGCTTTTGTTCCATCCAGACTCCATCCTCGAAGGTCTCTACATATAAGTTCTCGATAACTTACATGGTATTATATAATTAAAGACATGTCTAACTAATAGGTTAAGACTACTTGAACACCAATCAACTGTTGAAAAACTCTAATCGCGAGCTTCTGGCTCTATAGGGGCAAATTTTGATGGATGTAGACCAAAATCCCATAGGTTTCAACACTTCTTGTGCTGAAATCCCTCATCTCCATTGTTCCCAAGCTTGAGCAACTTATGAGGGTATTTTTGAGTAAAATCTTGCTTATTTTACTATTAAAGAAGAGGAGGAAGATTAAAAGAATCCATATTTTTTAGATTTCCTTCTCGTCAAGCCTGCTATAGCGATTGACACGATGCTATAGTGAAAATATTTTCATTATGGTAGGATGCCATCAACCCAAATCAAGTTTCAATTACAATTTTTTTCATTGTGTCTTCCAATTTAATTATGTAGTGTATTTCAATTTTTTGGGGATCTCGCACAAGGTTCCTTTTGGATAACACGACCCATTCGTCGTTATCCAAAAGGCACCTCGTATGAAATTCTATTTTTTTTGAAATACACTACCACATTAAATTGGGTGACACAATGAAAAAAATTGTAATTGAAACTTGATTTGGATTAATGTCATCCTACCATAGTTGGAATTTTCTTGCTATGTCGACAGTGCTATAACGATGATAGGTTGATGGAATAAAAATTCAAAAAGTCATTTTTTAATTATTCCTCCCCCACTGCAGTGGTAAAATAGACTAGGGTTGATCAAAAGACCCTCTCAAGCTACTTAAAGCTTGGGGACAAGGGAGATGAGGAATTTTAACGTAAAGGAAGTCAAGACCCACAAATTTTAGCTATGTCCATCAAAATTTACCCCTACATAATCAAAAGCTTGTGTTCAGAGTTTTATAACAACTGCTTGACATCGAGATAAGCTAGGCTTAACTATATAATTAGACATGTATTTAATTACATAATACCATGTTAGTTATAGGGAGATTATATGTATAGGCCTTCGGACACATAGTCTAAATAGTTAAATGTGTTATTAATTTTTGTTGAGGTGGTAGTGAACTTGTTTACCTTTTGATGAGTGATGGCCTCATAGGTATTACCTTTTGATCGTGGGTAATCAGATTATGAGCGAAAAAATGGTATGAAACGAGTGTTTAGAGTAGGTGATGGTTGTTTTATTACCATTCATGTTATATTTGTTCGCTTATTGCTTCGCTGATATTACTGTTATAACTAATTGTTAGGAAGGTAAAATAGTATAAACGGAAATGTTAACTTGTGTCAATATCATGTAATTGCATATATTCACTTAGCTCAGTGATTGCGTTATGAGATTGTTGGTTATTAGCTCGTGTACCATGTCTGGTTCATACTAATGGTTGGCACATGTACCACACATGATACATGATATCTAATTAGTTGGCTCGGATACTATGTTTTGCATATATTGACAATGCCGGTACAAGTTTATTGACGGTAGGGATGGACATAAATACTAAAAAATCAAAACAATAAAAAAATAAAAAAAATCAAATCAAATTGAACTAATTCGGTTCTCTAATTTCAGTTTTTTGATTCAGTGCCGGTGATATTTTTTTAAAAGTTTGTTTCTTCAGTGTAAGAGTCTAAGAACATATGTATGTATATGTATGAATATGAACATATACACATATACACACATATACACACATATACATATATATACATATATATACATATATATACATATATATATATATATATATATATAAGTCTTTACCGGCTACCGTTTGAACCGGACTAGCTGTATCTTTATCCGATACAGTGGATCTATTTACATTCAGAGGGGAATGTACACCCGTCTCAATATTTCAATATATTTCAATAAATATTTCAATAAAATCTTTTCGTTAAACTTATAATTTGTAAAATCCTACTCAGTACTCCTTCACTCTTTTGTTCTAATAAGTAAATATCATTTTAGTTTCTAGTTTTTCTTCCTCTTTTTTTTTTTTTTTTTTTTTTTTTACTATGTATATTCATGAATCTATTATTACGGTTCATCTCTTTCCCTTAGCTTTTGTTCTTAAAAGAAAATCTTCTTTAACCACACCCCGGATTTGGTCATTCATCGTTCATTTAAGAACATTCAAACTGACCTAACAATTTCCTAGGAATTTACAGGTTAATCCATCGATACTTTTAAGAGGCTAAGAAAATAACCATATACTAAGTAACATAAATTCATAAATATAACATAGATTCATAGAATTCATAAATTCATATACAAAATATTAACATATCATCAATATTTGAAACTAAATAATTTACATATATGGGAAGTTAACTAGAAACATAAATATGAAAACTTACATTATTATAACAGAGTGAAGTTTCCCTTTCGGGAAACCCGAACAACTTCCAAAAGAACTTTACAAAATCTTAAAAACAAGCTTCAAACAAAGAACTAAGGTCTTAAAATATTTTTATTATTTAATACTTATGAAGAGGAAGGATTTTTGGAAAGCTTTGGGTTTTGCTGGTTGTTGATTTTTTCGCTCTATCCTCTTCTTCTGCTAATGTCTTCTTTATATACACAATTATGGACTTCAAACTCCGGACTTCAAAATGAAAAAGAATCTTATCTTTTCCGCCGGGTGCTCATTGGGCCCCATCGCACGTGAAATGATTCTTTCTTTTGCATTATTATCTGTCCGTTGTCTGATTTATTGCTGCATCTTATCCTTATCTCTTAACTTAGTGCCTATCTATTTAAAATAAAGTAAAGACGCGTCCCAACAGTTTTTCCACACATGTGTGGTAGTGAGTAAAGTGGGACTCACATTGTTGACTAAAGAGGCATTCCTCTTTGGAAGTAATACAATATTATTATTACACAATATATATATATATATATATATATATATATATATATATATATATATATATATATATATATATATATATATATATATAAGTTTAACGAAAAGATTTTATTGAAATATTTATTGAAATATATTGAAATATTGAAATACCCCCTCCTTTCATTTGGTATTTGAGTAGGATTTTACAAATTATAAGTTTAACGAAAAGATTTTATTGAAATATTTATTGAAATATATTGAAATATTGAAATACCCCCTCCTTTCATTTAAAATATTGAAATACCCCCTCCTTTCATTTGGTATCAGAGCCAGTGATCTTGATTAGACCAACAACATATGAAAAAAGATTTTTATTCTAAAAAGACCTTCGCTTGTCATAAAACCTTATTTTATAATAGACAGCATTTAAAGACTGTTAGATTATATAAAAAATCTTTAGAAAAACATCTTTTTACTTTAGACATAAGACTATCTTTAACCTATACATATAAAGATTCTTTAGATAATCTTAGAGAAATTATTAGACATAATCAAAATCAAATACGTAACGAATTAGATTTAATAAATTTTGAAGAAACTGAAGTAATTAATATAATTAAAATTATTAAAAATAGTCCTTATTATTATAATTCTGTAGGATAATATATGAGAAGACCCTATAAAAATACTAAAGAATATAAAAAGACTAAAAACGAATTATTACATTTATATTTAGAATCAGATAGATTATTAAAAGATTTAAAAACAATAAGTTCAAAAAGTTCTAAAAAAGAAAAAGAAATTAATAATAAATTAGATTATATATTTTTCTTAGCTAAAATATTAGAAAAGAAATTAGTAAGACATTTTATATCTAGAAATATTCAAATTAAAATTATTTTATGAGAAATCTTCCTTTTGCAAAAAGTATAAGATTTAATTATTGGCTATTATATAGAGATAAAAAGGAAAAAGAAAGACTACAAAAAGCAGAAAAAGCAATAGAAGCATATATATATATATACGAAAACGAGTTTTTTAAACCAAGAAACTTTTATTTTGAATATAACGTAAATAATAACGAAATATATAAACGCTTTAAAGTGGGAATTACAAGGAATTAG
>CM040626.1:101369056-101402834 GCA_022817965.1 Solanum lycopersicoides | reverse complement strand
TAAATTATAATAGATAATAATAAAAGAATAGAATTTTTAATAAATATTATAAACCAACTACTTTAGGATAAAATATTACTAGTAAAAAATAGCTTCATTAAAAAGTTTAGAATATTTAGATCTACAAATAACTATAGAAAAAGATTTAAAAGATTAAAGGAGAAAGTATTATTAAGTGTAATTTTGATAGTGGAGATCATAGTCTAGAAAAAAAAATTATAAAATTAAGTGAACAAGAAGAAACTCAAAATAGAACAAAAACTAACTTATACTAAGATAGAAGAAAAATTTAGATTATTTAAAAGAACAAGGAATAGAATTAACTAAAAAATTAAATAATAGATAAGAGAAGAAGTTAATAATACTTTAGTTATAAAATTACAAGAAATAAAGACAGAATTGGAGTCCATAAAAGAAATAGTTATTTCATGATAGATCTAGTAGAAACAGAAACATTTTAAAGAAGCAATAACATTAATAGAAAAAAAACACACTTCCTTTAGATTATAAAGAATTTAACGCACCTTCAAAATCAGATCAAATTATCATAAAATAAAATAATAAATAATATCACTTTTATTACAGTTACATAATAAGAAGATAATAAAAAAAAAATTAGAAGGTAAAATATTACAACCGAGTAGAAGAATTAATAGAAAAGCTAAATAAGATAGAAATTACTCCTCAAACGAAAAAATAATTAAAAACAGAAAAAATGGACATTTTTTCAACTGAATCAAGAATAAAAGACCAGAAAGACCAGGACCTAGTTACACCCAGAATAAAATAAGTAATAATTTTATCTCAATAATAATAATAGAAAGACAAAAGAAGATAATAATCAACATTAGATGAAATAATAGATACAGATAAAGATATACAAATATTCCAACAATAAATTAAATTTATTAAATCCAAAAGTTATATAATACAAATTCAAATCCCAATTATTAGACATTACAGAGAAGAACAATTATCAGTATTAGGAAAAAACTCTGTATCCTTGCCTTGTAAATGAAGAATCTGTAAAAGAAATGAAATATGTTAAAAAGATTTAATGCATATGGGATTAATAGTTATAGGAATTAAAGGATTAACTAGAAAAAATTAGGAACCAAAACATTAATTACAATATATGAAAAAGATGGTCAGACATAAAAAAGGCATTTTATTGGATTAACAGAAGTAGATATGACTAATAATGGAGGAATATTTTTATATAAGCCCAGATTTTATGATGATCTAAATGAATTTGGAAATCACATTAGAATAGGAAATACAAATAAAGGATATGAAGAAATGCATAGTGGAAAAAATTTATTAATGTGTGTAGGATTTTTAGGAAAAATGACAGACAGTAGTAATACTAGATTTAGATTACAAATAAAGATGTAGTAGAGTAATGGGATAAAGGAATAAAATTAATAAAACGCAATAAAAATAAATCCTGAAGAATATGCAGGTTTAGAATGGAAATTAGGGGACTTTAAAGAAAAGAAGCTTTAAGACCAGACAATCATTTAATATATACAAATTCTAAAGGAGAACCTTCAATTAGAGATTTACAGAACTATAATTATGAAGCTCAAAAAGACATTGAAAAGAAAGTATTGTAGAAGAAATGTCTTTAATGGGAATGATAATAGAAGTAATATTAGAAAGAAGATTATGCAGTAGAGTTAGCTATAGAAAAAGACAAAAGAAATATGGAAAATAATTGAAATAGATTATTTACTTGTAAAGGAATGTAAATTAAAGGATTTTGATTTAGAACAAGTATATATCTCATTTTAAATATGTGAACAAAGAAAGATAATAAGGGTTATAGATTAGAAAAAAGCTACAAGAAAAATCCGAAAAATAGATAATATAATAATGAATACAAAAGAAAATGAAAGTGAAGATATCAGAATTAGAATCTAATATTCAGTCAAAAAGAATTAATGGAAACAGCAAGTTCTAGTAGTCCTTTTCAAAGAAAAAATGAAACAAGGTTATACTGCAGATACTAGTAACAGGAAATATACCACGTAGAAGAGTATATAGACAAGGAGATGTTCTACAACAGAAATTAAACCGTATGGAAAGAATGACCTCATAGAAGAACCAATAATACTCAAGAAGGAGGAAGTAAGGAAAAATTCTAAATATAGCTACTGATGCACAAAGATGGAATTCAGTAATAGATATGGAAAGAATGTAGTAAGCAGATTTTTTCATAAAAAATATACAGAAACTGATGCAGAAACATGTATAAAATACTTAAGAAACATTTAGGAGAATCAACTAAAGCTTTATGGGAAGCTTATAAAGTAGAATTCCCATCAGAATTTCAGTATTTAGTATCTTTAGGACCAAACTCATAAATCATTTTACAAATAAAATAAAATACTTTAATAAACAGGAGAAGACCAAATAGTGGATTAGTAGCTTTACAAAGGAATGCAGTAATAAAACTAGAAACAATTAAGTATAAGTAAATTGGTATTAATATAAAGAAATTTTTAAATGACTATTCTATTATTGTACAATCAGTGAAAATGCATTTGATCAAGATTTAGGTAAAAATTATTTAATAAATTACCTGGAGCCTTAGGAAGAGAATAGAAGATAGATGGACCAAAAGAGATGGAGTAGCCCAAAATCTTCAAGCAAAAATGGTCAATAGGACATAGAATACAACATATAAGGAAATATTACAAGAAAAATGTACTAATTTACAAATACAAACAATTAAAACAAAGAAATGAATTTCTGTAAAGATATAAATATACAACTCAAATTATGATAAAACTCAATATAAAAGAAAGAATAATAAAAATACAATACAATATAATAGGAAAATATAAAAAAGATATTTTCTTAGAAATCCTCAGCTAGAAACCATATTTAAATAGGGATAGACATGTTAGAAAATATAGAAACAGATAGAAATTATAAAAATAAGTTAGAATGTTTTACATGTGGAAGTATAGAACATTTAGCAAAATACATGTCCTAAAAGATATAATGTAAAAACTAGAAATGCTCAATTAGTAGAAGAATTTAACGAAGCATTATTAAATGTAGATGAAATATATGTCAGATAATGAAAGTATTACTACTCATAGTAAGTATTGATATAGAAGAAAATAATAAAGAAGAAGATTCTTCTAATTCAGAGGAGAAGAATTATTAATGAAATAGGAATAGAATTTAAATATAGATGATTTAAAAAATTAATTATTTTATGAATATAAATATAATAGAATGTGAACATAAATTTTAAAAGACACAGGGACTAGATAGTACTCATGTAATTGGTGTAAATGGTATCCAAGTAAATATAAAAGAGCTAAATGTAACAAATGTTTTTTTAGAAGGATGTATAAGTTGTATAGAAACACAGTTAGGAATAATAGTTCAAAAAGAAAAGAAATAAAAATTACAAAAATAAAACAGCTTGATCAAATAAAGCACAATTTTAAGAGGGCCAGAAGTCAGTGCATCCACAGAGAGTGGCAGATAAGAGATCGTTACAGAATAGAATCTACAAGAGCACCAAGCTATGTGTAAGCCAGCTATTGCTCGTAGATATGGCAGAGACAATAGTGTAAGGAGAGAAATCAATATCGTCGAGACAAGATTGTATACCAGACTAGATAATAAGCGACACGTCCTCAGTTTGATAGATGAGAGGAGATCCTGATATACTTTGTATGAGTACATAGAGGGAGATATAGATTATAAGATGAGTAGGTATATACATATAGAGAGAGAGAGCTAGGTTATAGCGAGTGACTACAACATAGGAGCAAAGCATAATTTCACTAGAAACTTTAGCTCAATAGCACCTCTCGTAGGATCTACGTACAACAAAGATATGAGAACTTACCGTCTATAAATAGTAGACGTATATAGATAGAGGCGACCTAGAATTAATACAAAAACCGAGTATGTAAAATGGGATAACGCCTATATATGAGCCAACGTATGTGCACGAAAGGGCCAATTGACGCAATACGAGCGCACTTGACAGCTATAGATACTGGAGAAGTCAGTACTTTGGCTGTAACTATAAGCCTGTAATAGAGAATTCAATAGTGGATATGGCGCTTACGCCTTATCATGGTTGCTTTTATGTTCTCTGTTTGCAAATGCTATGGTGTAGTAGTGTATGTCTTACGCAATCTGTACTTAGAGATACCCTCACACGCCAATAAAAGAAAAAGAGGACAAGATAAGTGAGGGGTAAGCAGAACTTTTAGATATTAAGAAGTAAGATTTTGTTAAGGACTTGACTTCAGTAATATATACATGAATAACACGGAGGAATATTAGTAACAAGGATGTGGGGTTTAATATAACAATGTAGTATATATATGTATGTATATGTGTTTAAATGTTATTCGAGAAAAGCATTTTAGCTTATACTTGGCGAAGATGATTAAACATAAATGACAATAGATTAAATGAACGTCTTAAGTATAAGTACATGAGGAGAGAAAATTGTCTGTATGAAGAATTGTGAAAATTAATTATAATAAAATGGGTGTAAGAGTATCAAATTAAGAATGAAAGAATATGTAGTAAGTGAAAGATATTTACTCTAATGAATCCAAGATGAAAGAAGATATGAATAATCTGTTAATAAAAAACTTATAGTTTGTAATCATACGAATTGGGAGATCAAATTATCATAAAGATATAAGAAACCAATGAGTAATTAAATACTAAGGTAGAGCAACAAATATGAAAGAATCTTCAACTACAAGCATTTCAGAGTATATATTATATCTCATCACAAGAAGAGGTAACAAACAAATTTTTCATGTAGTATCAAAAATAGTAGAATCACTATCGCGCAGAAAATCATTTATATAATACTATTGGGCACAACTAATCAAAATAGTATGATAAGTTAGAATTATAATAGGAGAATGAAACTCGAGAGAGACTATAATAAAAACAGCTTCGATCACTGGAAGACTTTAACTCGTAATTGAAGAGTATTTTAGAAAGCAATTTATAGAGTAAGTACAAATTAAATGAGTACCACCTTATCTATATATCTCTAGAAACTTATAGCGCCAGTTCCTAGAGTTAGAATTTGATACTGACATGCAGGGTAAAGAGAAGAATCGTACTATCGAACATCAATGTGAGATTCACGAACACTTTTATGGTAAGAAATCATAGTGAAATAGTTAGGAAATGTTTTGAAGGAGAAAGTAATATGGACATTATTATATAACTACTGTGAGTGCATAAATTGTGGACACAAATTATATAAGGAAAATTATTTATAAAACATAGTGAATTAAAAAGATTATGTAATTAACAACTTAGAATTAAATCAAGATACTATACACGGATAGACTTAAAATGTTTGTTATCTACATCAGATTAAACATAGAATTCAGAAATATGACCGGCAATTCAATGGAAAAAATATATTTTTGATAAAAATTTCTAGATTCTGCTATTCCAGTTTCTCTATGCTTAATTTGTGATAATCAGTGTGAGCTGCCTTATTATATTGCACATCACAATGCTAATGCCAGATCAGAATGAGTGTACCTCCACATTCTCGTCATCTCTGTCGCAAATATACTGCATTTAATTTTCTGTTTCATGTTATTACTGTCGTTAACTCCACTCAATTAAATGATGGAAAGATTCGATATAATAGTTTAAAATTATTTTTGCCAATTGATATAACACCTATACTCAGAGTCGTACCTGCAATTTTCTATTCTGATTAAATGAGAGTAATGAGATTCTAATTATTATACTCTCGCTGGAGATATAATATAAAGTCTCTTTAAATTTTTAAGTGATTTCTGTCTTTTAATATTATTTTGAATTATGATGATTTCATCATATGATGTTAGACTAGTATTTGTTTAAATTGTTAGAGTATTTCAATACATGTGAGAATGTATTAGAATAGTAATTCATTTTTTGATAATTATCAGATTTTTCTAGTATTAGAATAACTGAGATGTATAGATTTACATTTCTTACGCTAATTATGGTGAGATGTCAATCACGAAGAGGTAAGGTAAATTATAAAGTATCATACAGAAAATAGGAGAAATAGTATATTTATGCTAACAAATATTTTATTATATTTCCGCCACAATCTTTCTTATTACAAGTGACAACCAAAATTATAGCTTTTTTATGTGAGTAAAAGAAATGGATAATATATGATCGTATAAACTACCAGACACTCTCAGTTTTATTATCATAGTCTAAAACTAACACTGTTGTTATGTAGATATGCAGACAAATATTATCAAAATCATGAATTTAATGAGTAGTATGATTATGAACATTAAATATTTTTGTTTTATACGAAATAGATGCTATAATATTTTCAACTTAGCATTTTGTAGATGAAGTATTTTGATACTCTATAGTGTTTATATTAAAGATTATTCTAGTAAAAATCTATGCAATTGTGTGTCCATATATATGTAAATTCCTAGAAAGTATGTTGCTCGATATGTGTGCGAGAAGGATAGTATTTTTATACATAATTACTAGAAGATAAATACATAGAAATTTAGTTGTTAAATAGCAAAACGTATAAAATCATATAATTACAGAGAAACTATAAAAATAAATAACTGATCTAATATGCCATTCAGAATTCCAAGCTACGAATTTTGTTTCATGAATTATTTTATTTTATTTTACTATTCTTAGGAACATGATTTAATATAATATAATAATTAACATTATTCTATTAACTTTAAGAAAATATTTAAACAAAGATTAATTTTTAATTTTATTTTTAAAAATAAATGGAACCTTAATTATGATTTTTGAAATTATAATTGAATAGAATTTAACGAAAGTAGATTTTTTTTTTTTTGAAAGATGATAACTCAAATCAAATTGATCAATTTAAGCATGAAAAACCATTTCAAATTAATGGAAGAATAAAGCTTCGCATAACTTAAAACAATTTTTTTTTTAAAAAAAATAGTAAAATACGGTTAAGTGAAAATTATTAAAGAATATATCTTTTGAGAACATACATCTGAATTAACTAAAGATATTAATTTCACTCATATACTTGACACAAAAATAAATGATTGCAAAAGAGGTTTAAATAGTGAACTAACATAAAGAAAATAACTCATCTTTTGGGGAATTTAAGTAAGTTAATTACCAATTCTAAATTGAAAGTTAAATGAAATTAGTCAACATAATCAAAACAATTAGGAGAGTGAAAAAGATAATGAAATTGGGCCCCTTCTTGGGCCAATTTCGCTGCAGATTTTTGGGTTTTAACCCAATCCCATTTTTGTATACATTGACTGTATATCAGTATATATTGGCATGTATATCAGATCTTTGCGTGTATCTATTTCATTCTAACACCTGTATTTACCTCATCTCTGTACTTTCACGTTTGTCTGCATATCTGTTGTATATTTATACTGTATATCAGTGTATACAGATGGTATATCGACCTGTTCTTCAACTTTTTCCTCATATGCCTGTTTTGGATCTGTATATTGATGTATATGGTGTGTATACACTAGTATACAACCTTCTCAAAACCTGCAAAAATCAATTTCCAGCAACATTTTTGTTGTGTTTTGACCTGTACATCAATTTTGAGGGGGTCTACGACTCGAGGAATATATTTCGGAGCCTTTATTGCTCGATGAGAAAGCGCAACGAGATGGATTAAAGTCCATGAGGACTCGAGTAGAGTTTCACATGCAATAAAATAGAAACGAATTAGCCATGAAGTGATGAAATAAGGCACATCTTAAATACAACGTAATTTATGAGTAAATAAAAAATATATTTTAAGAGATCCGAGTTAAGCCGAAATATATAACTCAAAAAATAATTAAAGATCTTACAACCTTCAGATAATAAAGACCTACATCTTGAGAAGTAAATGATGCAAGAAGAAGTGATACTTACCTTTCTGAATGCAGCGATTCCGGGATAGTACGAGCAGGGGAGGCAGTGACTTCACCCCCAATTCGGATTCGAACGATGATCGAGAATTTCAAGTGATATATTCGATCCGAACACGACTTGAATGTGTTTAATCTATATATTCTTTGCCTAATTTTGCTTGAACTACTATGAATGTTCAATTTTTATTTTTTATTTTTTCCTTTTTTTTAAGCCCCCCTTTCACCTTTTTCCCCTTATATCAATGAAAATATATATTGAATATTGAATAATGAATAATCAATATTGAATATTGAATGTTGAATTGAAAAATGAATTGAAATGAATAGAATTGAATTCTTGAATTCTTGA
Source organism: Solanum lycopersicoides (assembly GCA_022817965.1). Classification (NCBI taxonomy): domain Eukaryota; kingdom Viridiplantae; phylum Streptophyta; class Magnoliopsida; order Solanales; family Solanaceae; genus Solanum; species Solanum lycopersicoides. The sequence continues at coordinate 101,394,554 of CM040626.1, read as the reverse complement.
ATCCTTGAATTCTTGAATTCTTCAATCTTGAATTCTTGAATTCTTGAATTCTTCAATTAATCCCTTAATGATATCCCCCTCTTAATGAATTAATCCCTTAATGAATTCCCCCTCTTGAATGAAGAAAAAAGAAGGTATTTACAGGAGATTTCTATGATAGGTTTAGGATGAAAATGGAATAGATTTTGGGATGAATTTAAATTTCAAAATTCAAAATTCAAATTCAAATCTCTCAAAAGTGTAGTTGAAAATTAGTGGGCTGGGAATTGTATTGGGCTGCAGTAATTTGGAGGAAAGAATTGGGCCTAGAAAATTGTAAGTGAATTTGAAAAAGAATGGGCCGCTGAAGATAATTGTGAAGAATGGGCTGGGAAATATGGAATGAACTGCTTAAAATTGAATTGGATCTTGGCCCAAATGTTTCTCAAAGTTGAGTTAAGTTGGAAGTCTAAGATGGACTAAATTTAAGAAATAGCCAAATTGTGTTGCATTAATAAATTTGGCTAAACCTTAAATAAGACAAATCAATATTAATTAATTAACGAGCTTCTTAATCTTAACAAAAAATAAAATAATTAATTTAATCATAAACTTAGTGCTTCAAAAATATAACCATGATTTAAACTAAGCTAATTTAAAAGACTACTTACTAAATTTAAAATATTTTTGAGATGGTTTTTTGAATAATCATAAAATATACTAATTATATACATAATTATGTAAAATATATATATTATCTAAAAACTTTAAGAAACGGCAAAAATTATTCAACATAACGCAAACTTTATATTTTTTCCTAAATTTATAAAATTAATTATTTTAAATTGTTTGAGAATTTAAGAAGCTCATGAATTAATTTCTACCGGGGAGGGTCAAAATTGAGTATCAACAATGATATGCAACCACCTCTACTCATCTTTTCTTATGGTGAGAGTTGTGTTTTATTTCCTTTCATAATTTGTATTCTTTTGGAAGCTCTTGTACTTGTTTAGATTAGTTCTTACTGATGATTTCCGAATGTATTCAAAGACAAGTTGTATTATGTTAAGACTAGAAGTTGTTTTATGAATCAAATAAGTGATTTGTTAATTTTTTATCCACTTCCGCGGTTTTTTAGTTTGAGTGATAAAGGTTATCCTATCTAGGTGTTAAAATAGGTGTTCACACGATCCGATGAATTTGAGTCGTGATAACATCATAGACACTTAAACTTGTAAAGAGTTGAACAAATGGATACATAAGTGCACTTGACATTTTATGTAACAATTCACATCCTACACGATATTTTAGATGATATCCTACATGTATAATGTCATATCATCATACGTGTAATTATTCAACTTTATACGAGAACAAACTGCATTATTCTTCTCCCATTCAGTACGTATAATTTCTCGAAAATAGTCTAGTTTGAGCTACAACAAACAAATTCAAGCACGAATTTAAATTGTGTACTTAGACACTCAAACAATTTCTTTCCACCAATCACCATAATCTAACATCATCAAATGCATGTCAAACGTGACACCACGCGCCACTTGACCGTTTGGGCCTAGTGTAATTTCCTCAGTAGTAGCAGTGCTACTAGTACATAGCAATTGAGTATCTATATGGGTCTTTGAGTTTCCCTATATACGCGCTAATATTCAGCCACGTGGTTACACGCTCTCCCCCATCTGCCCTATTTCTTCTCTATAATAGTTTTCAGTCCCTATCTCAGGTATATCGACTGTCTCAATCTCATTCTTCGGACTCTCCGACTCCCTCAGTTTCATGGTCGTAAGTTTTCTCTCTCTGCCCTACATTTGATCGTGTTTTTTTTTCAAGCTGAAATCAAGTATCTGTTGTTCATTGGATTGTTCATTTTCTTTTGGCTAGAAGTTCTGCATTTGTGGTTTGTCTGAGTTAGGGTTCATCTGCGGAGACATCTGTTTGTTGTTTTTTTTTTAAATTTTTTTTCTATAACTTGTTATAATAGAAAAGGATGCTTTCAATGTTTCCAGTACTGGTTTGCCTTGAACTGACTGAATTTCAAGTTTAATTTGGGAATGCTTATGATTATGTGTCCATTTTGGGTGTTCCTTGCTTTTTTGTAAAAATAAAATAAAATTGGGGGTCGGGGAAGGGGGAATGGGAAAGGGAATTACAAGATGGGGAATTGAATCATCGCCAACAAAACACGGTGATTTTTCGATATGTTTGGGTTGCTTTTGTGCAACTCGACTAATTACACCTCCTACCTCTCCTAGCGACATGTATCAGATAACTCTATCTGTCAAGGTTGGGATAGATAGGAAGAATCAACTAGTGGTTTTGTCTCCGCTAGGATTTGAACTTGAGACCACAGGATGTGTGTGGTACCTCCCACCAACAATAGGTACTAGGTAGCTCTGTCCACCAAGGCTAGGATAGATGAGATTTCCCTAGGTTAAATAAACAACTTGTTTTGGCCTTTGGGTAGTCTTAGATGTACAATATACTCATTTATGGTAAAGCTTTAGAATATGCTCACAACAGAGAGATGCTCTTGTGTGGGTGGTAAAGCAATAAATCTCCATGTTTAAGCTCACACTTAAGATAATATTTCCTAGTATCCTTACCCCCTTTTCCCTTCCTTTCTGGGTTGCGGTCCTTGTGGAGAGGGGTGGGTGGATTTTTTTTGTTGGGCGGGGGAGGGGGTTTCAAAAGGCAGGCTGATCACCATGGCAAGAAGAGAGGGTATTGGTTATTTGTCATATCATGCAACATCCTCATCTATATATGACTGAAAGCCTCGTTCAAGTTCTGTCTCTAATTCTTTCTCATATATACTCTGGTTTTTGTAGGCTCACGAGTAATTTGGAGGTCGACATTTAAATCCACTAAAAAATGCCGGTCAATCCAAGAGTAAAAAAGGCATTTCGTGCTATGAAAAACATTGGCATCTCTGAGGAAAAGGTGAAGCCAATCTTGAAGAGCCTTCTAAAACTATACGACAAAAATTGGGAGCTTATTGAAGAGGAAAATTATAGAGCACTTGCAGATGCTATATTTGAAAACGAGGATGCAGAGGTTCAACCAATCCATCTTTTTTTCTCGCTTTTCTTTCTCTCATTTTCCGGTCAATTCAGAGCTTCGTTTTTCTTCTGTCCTTATAAAATCATAAAACGTGCTCATGGAGTCTGAATTCTCTTGATTGACATCCTATTGCAGGTGGCAGAACATAAGCAGCCTGAAAATAATGAAGTACGTAATGTGGTATGTTTTCATGTGTTCAATCTAAGTCTCCCTGTAATTTCTATAGGATCTGTTTTTTTTCCTTACCCACTTCCGTTGTACTTTTATTGGTCCCTTAGCCGCTCGTGCAGCGAGAGGAAGTTTTAGAGGAAGAAGCAGTGCACGAGGAGCCTGAAAGACCATTAAAGAGATTGCGATTAAGATTTCAAGAAGGTCAAGCTTCACCTTCCTCTAACAATTCTAGTGCTGGGACTTCTCTTAAAAAGCCTAGGCGGGAGGAGGAAGGTGAATTATCTGGACCTCGTTATCAGAACCAGTTACAAGGGGAAGCAAATCCTAGTTCTGTTAGGAAAAATCTCAGGTTGAACGAAACTCAAACATCTCCAATCACGTCCAGGGGTCAGAGTTCGGTTTCTGCTAAATCTTCCCATGCATCAAAACTCAAAGAGCCAAAGACAGAACCCGGTGGAGAGTTGTCCTCTAAACAGAAGATGTCGGGATCCCTTGCTTTAATCAAGCCTAAGGATGAACCATATACTGATGATATGCCACAGTTTGAGGTTCCTATTGCTGTTATTCACCCAGGTATTTAATCTTGGATGGCCAAATGTTGATATTTACCATGTCACAAATTATTTTTCTTGGTTACAAAATTTTCCTTGGCCAATATACAATTTTGTTTCTCTATACTGGAGTTAGAAATGAATACAAGATATAACTAGATTGGTTTACATAGTTTACCCATTTCGTATTCTGGAAGTATACCAATATATTTGGATAGTTCTTGGCTTATAGAAGCTATGGATATTACAAATTTAAACTTTGACATCTTGGAGGATCTCTGCGTGGGATCTTGATCATTGTGCATAAATTAAGCTACAGTTCATAAATTATTGTACCTTCCTTGGTCTGTGATATTCTCATCAGAGTTTCCTGGGAACATCTACAAAGTTTTCCCTTCTAAATGGCTTGTTTTGATTCCGCAGAGCCGTCAAACAAGGGAGATACTTCAAGTGGTAACACCTCAAGGTCTGAACCTTTAGCGATAGAACTAAGAAGTGTAAGGGATTCAGGCATTATGACTTCATTGAATGGAATGACAACCAGTCCTGAGCTGATAGAAGTCCAGGATAGATGTCACACTGATGGAGATATTGCCTCCTCACCATCTGGAGAGGTAAAAATCTCTATTAGCTGTGACCCAGCTCTTTGTAGATCATCAGATTTCCATATGCCGAGTGTAGAATCAGTTCTGAGGATGGTGGAGCTTAAATGTCTTAAATCATACAAAATCCTGGACCCTAGCTTTTCTCTGATGAAGCTGATGAAAGACATGTGTGAGTGTGTTTTGGAACTGGGAACTCAACATAGTCCTGAATTGCAATCAACCACAGATGTTGCTGCAGAAAATGATTTTGGCTCGAGAAGCATGACTGTTGATTCCTTAAATGAAGGTATGAATTTTGAAATTGATGCTGGGGATGCTCAACCAAAGATACCCCCACCCTCTCCTCCTCGCATTGGTGAAGATTGCATTCAAGCTGGTCAGATTGCATCAATGGGCAACTGTGGTAGTACTACAGGAACTGATCAGAATGGTATTGAGCAGACTAATCCGTGGAGTATTGACGCTCCATGTGGATTAATTCTAGGTGAAATAGGTTCTTTTGATTCCTTAAATGAGTTGCTGAACTCTGATCTTGGTGCTGGGGAAGCTCAACCAGAGATACCCCATCTCAATTCTTATTATGGTGAAGACAGCGCTCAAGCTGATCATACAGCATCAACAGGCAACTATGGTATTGCTCCAGGTACTAGTCAGAGTCGTCTTGAGGAGATGGTTTCGTGTGAAGCGATTCCACGTGATGTTGGGTCTGTTGAAGTCATTGATATAACCAAGGGGCAAGAAAATGTTGTAATTTCTTTGGTGAATGAAGTTAATAGCAATCAACCACCATCATTTCACTACATATCTTCCAATGTGGTTTTCCAGAATGCATATGTAAACTTTTCTTTAGCTCGTATTGGAGATGATAATAGTTGTTCAACTTGCTCTGGTGATTGTTTATCATTGTCCACACCTTGTGCCTGTGCACACATAACCAGCGGTGATTTTGCCTACACAAAGGAAGGCCTTATAAAAGAAGAGTTTCTTGAAGAATGTATTTCCATGAATCGTGACCCCAAGAAACACTGCCAGTTATTTTGCAAAGTGTGCCCATTGGAAAGATCAAAAAATGAGGACATTATAGAAGCTTGTAAAGGTCATCTGGTGAGAAACTTCATAAAAGAGTGTTGGTGGAAATGTGGCTGTAGTAAACAATGTGGCAACCGTGTAGTACAGCGAGGTATAAGCCATAAGTTACAGGTACGACATGTGTATGTTGCTTTTGTCTTTTATCACGTTCATAATAGTTAATGCCTTTAATTTAACTGCTATTGTGCTCGTCCTTTGAGTTCCGCAAGCTCCTTCCAAAACCATAGTTGGGTTTCCACTATTAACTTGCTCTATACTTGTTCCTCTTCTTTCAGGTCTTTATGACTCCGGAAGGGAAAGGATGGGGCTTGCGGACCCTTGAAGACCTTCCCCGAGGTGCTTTTGTCTGTGAATATGTTGGAGAAGTTCTGACCAACACAGAACTCTTTGATCGTGTTGCACGGAGTCCCAATGGTGAGGAACATTCTTATCCAGCCCTGCTGGATGCTGACTGGGGTTCAGAGGGTGTCCTAAAGGATGAAGAGGCTCTTTGTTTGGATGCTACATTTTATGGGAATGTTGCCAGGTTCATCAATCACAGGTAAGTTCGTGAAGATGTATCCCAACTTTTATCTTTTTCTGTTTCTCTCCAGCTTGGGCGGGCTTAGTCATTAAAAACAAAAACAGCAATCTGATTGAATTTAGGTCTAAATTTCTGTGCACTTGCCCTCAGGTAAGTCTCCTACTTGACTTTGAACTAGATTTCAGTGCATCTTTGAAACTTCTGTATTTTTCCTTACTTTTCAAATTCACGCAACCTTTTTTTTCACAATTAACAAAAAACCAAAAATTGATAATTCATATTGCACGACAAGCAAAGCCCACTATTGAGTGTCAACTGTTCAATATCCTTCCCATTAAACATCCACAACCTGTTTTATAAATAAATTCTGCTCATTTCATGCTTCTTTTCTTACATTCCCACATTTAGATCCTTTAACTACTTCGTCTTTGGCAGAGCGGAGAGACTATGTGCCTAGCAATTTGCATCCTTGTCATTTAAGAATATTCAAAAACAAAAATGTATAAAAAAACAATAAAGAAAGAGGGCAAAGAGAACCATGCATTTTGTATTTGTATGATGTTTAATCATACATAGATGTCGGGAACATATGTTGATGCATTTACTTCTTTTATTGTTGTTCTGGTCCAGGTGCTTCGATTCAAACTTGGTTGAAATACCAGTTGAAATAGAGACTCCTGATCACCACTACTATCATGTATGCTCCCTGAATCTTTTAACTTCATTTCATAGTCAAGAGCCATTCCTTCACATTGATAGCTTTGTTGGATAATTTCATATGATTGCTTCTTGCAGCTTGCTTTTTTCACTACAAGAAAGATTAAGGCAATGGAGGAGCTCACTTGGGTGAGTAGGCTTTATTTCATTGTCACATTCTCAGGTTCATTGTATCAACTTGCGCTTGTTTTGTTGCTTTTTGATTTACCGCTATAAGTACACTGGTCTGGTTTGCTTCGGACCAACTTTTATGTGTTCTCTGATCAGTGTGCTGACAATTCCATTTACATTGAGCCTATGTCGCACAGACAATTCTCTTCCTCTTAATCACTCTTTCATGGCCACATATCTCCCTGGCTAAGGAATGGGAAATCTTTCTCCTGTTACATGAATCCAATTTTCATTTCATTGGAAAAAGTCACATTTTTTCTCAACAGACTTCAGTTACATATATATTTGGTTGGCCCCTAGACTTGAGGGTTGGGAGGTGGCCCTATTGTAGTATTATGCAGCTAATGTCCATAAAAACAGCAGCCATTTGTGCTGAAGTAGCTTGTAACAATGTATAAAAAACTAAAAGAGTGACTTGATAAGGCTGTAGGCAGAAATGACTGAATGATTTTCAAATCAAAGAAATTATGCCCAAAACCCTGTGTCCTACCCCACTAAAACAAACAGGAAAATAAAATTAATGGAATTTGTGTGTTTATAGGGCCTTGCTAACCTACTATATGGCTATAGTAGGTCAGCATTGTACTCACGTTTTAGTTTACTTAAATACGCCTACTAGTGTACTGCAGCATATTCATTGAGAGGGCTTCTTGGTCATTTCAGAATTCTCCTTTTTTTTGAGACAGTAACAACTAATGCTCCTTCTTTCAATTCAACTGGTTTGTTGGCAAATGTAACTTTTCTGTTGTATCAACTCCCCCCCCCCCCCCCCCTTTCTCTCTTCTCAATCAACAGAGTTTGAGAATTTGTTTCCTGGTTTGTTGGCAAATGTTACTTTTCTGTTGTATCAACTTTAAGATCACATTTAAGAATACATCCCCCAAGTTTCTTTCTCCAGTTGTTTTCATTCAAAAAAAGATTGTTTGGTTCAAATGTATTTTCATGGGTATATTCATTGAAGGAAAAAAGAAATGGATGATGCAGTACTCTAGAAAGAAAATTTGGGGATATTATCCAAGGGAGACATGTTTCAAGCAAAATTTATTAAGCAGAGATGAGGTGGGTTTAGATTATTGGGTAAAAACATTTAGGGACTTGTACAACAAGGGCCACCATTGGCAGGCTCGATTCCATCATCGATGGCAAGTCCGCAGTACGACGTTGGGTTACAATTGAGGGGGGTGAGAAGAAAAGAGGGAAAGGATAATTGGTTTAGAGTTCTGGTTAAAAAGACAATTAAGACCCTCCTATCAAGGTGTTGTTAGTGTGTTGGCAGGGTTGCTTTTAGAATTAAAAAATGGAAATGATGCTATGCAGCAGGTTAGCAAAACCCATCTATATATGTTGTGTATAATGCATATATTTTCTTTTATCAAGTCACGTCTTTATTTGCTTTTCAAAGACAGGATAGGTAGATGCTTCTCAATTTTGGTTAATTTCTTTCTCTCTTAATACTTTAGAGCTTGTAATGATGTGATATATCTTGAAGATATGAAGATATTTGTGTTTTAGGTTGCTCTAATCATAAAGAGTTAAGCACAATGAAATTCTTCTCTTTACTCGGGAATTATGGTTACCTATGTAGATCGTTAATGGAGTGAAATCAAATTTAGGCCCCTGATTTTGAGAGTTAATTCAAAATGTCAATTTTCTGTGTTTTTAATATTGCAATAGTCAACAAGACTGAGCTATGACCTAAATATGCCAACAAGCAGCATAATTAGATGAAATTTTTGTTGATATCATTGAGAGAAAACATAAGCAGTAATTTGAAATTGCTCAAACTTACCAATTGAAGTAAGTCAGCAATACTCCAAGGAGTGGGGATGTCTGACTACTCCATTATGAAATGAATATTAGTAAGTAATGGTGGTTCACCATTTCAACACGTGTACTCTTTTTGTGTTTGCCTGGTAGATACAAAAAGGTGCTTGCCTGATACCTCCATACCTTTCAGAATATATGCTTTGCTATTTGTTTATTATCTGCTTGATGAACTTTAAATTTGTCTCTTGCAGGATTATGGTATCGATTTTGATGATCTTGAACATCCTGTAAAAGCATTTAGTTGCCATTGCAGTAGCAAGTTTTGTCGAAATATGAAACGTCCAAGCCGTAAGTAATATTGGGAATCATCTCCTAGTTTTTATTGCTGGAATTTGTGAAAATTGTCGTAATAAGTTGTAAACTTGCCTAAATTCTCAAAAAGAAAACATGAATTGTGTCTATCTGCAACTATTGGATCCAAAGAAGACATTTGTTTAGTGTGTTTACAATTTCTTAGTGTAAGTTGGTAATTCTGCCATCCGAACAGATATTACCAATGCAATTGGTTTATGACTTGTCACTAGATTTTTGAAAGAATTTTCTTTCAGGATCAGTAGCTTTGTTTGTTCATTAAGTTTCAGCAGATTCCTAAAAGGAAAATGTTGGGTCAGTAATTTCATTTGTTCATAAAGTTTCTGTAGATTCCTAGAATTCTAGGAATCTACAGAATCAGTAACTTCATTACTGTTCACCCGTCAACAACAACAATATACCTAGTGTAATCACATAAGGTGGAGTTAGTTGAGGGTAGAGTGCAAACACCTTACCTCTACTTCAGAGGTAGAGAGGTTGTTTCCGATATACCCTTGGCTCAAGACAAAAATAGTCTAGAAAAAGACGTAATGAAAGTATAAGGGACAACAAAATATAACAAAAACAACATATAGTAGTAAAATAATATGGATGTACTTTTATCTACTAATCTTTTACCCTAATCTTTGTCCTCCTAGTGTTGTCTGAGGCACGCTTAAGCCTTTAAACGAAGCTTAAAGCGCGTTGAGCGCTTTGCCACACTTAATGTGCTCATCAATGCTATAAGTCATATTTTCATTACGCGTAAGCCTTTTTAGGCAACACTAAACCATTGATATTTCACTATATTATTATTATTATTATTATTTTCCGTAGAACACAAAGACAATAGACCAATTTTCTTGTTATGTTATTCCAAGAATAAGAGCTACTTGTAGGTGTACAATTAAATTTATATAAGGAAATAAAATCAGAAATATCCCTAAATATATCTAAGATCCTTAAAGATATCTACCTATAATTATGATTTAAATATTATGAGTAGATATGATTATGTACATTTTGAAACACTCCCCCTCAAGTTGGAGCATAGATATTAATCATGCCCAACTTGTTACAAAGATATTCTACTCGAGCTCCATTTAAAGCGTTCGTGAATATATCACCCAATTGCTCTCTGTCTTCCCATAGTCAGTAGAATCACGTTCTCTTCAATCTTCACACGGTTAAAGTGACAATCAACCTCAATATGTTTTGTCCGTTCATGATACACTTGATTTAAGGCAATGTGTAGAGCAACCTGATTATCACACCAAAGTTTTGCTGGAAAAGAAGGATTCAAACCAACCTCAGTTAAAAGGTATTGTATCCATAGTATTTCACATGTGGACTGAGCGATAGCTCTATACTCGGACTCTGCACTAGATCGAGATACAACATTTTGTTTATTACTCCCCCAAGATACTAGATTTCCACCAATAAAGACGGAATAGCTAGTATATCAATTCTTGGTCTGCCAGTCTGCATAACAAAACATTCAACACTAGTATGTTTGTGGTCCCTTTACAATATGCCAAGGCTAAGGGCTCCTTTCCAAATGCACAAAATTTGTTTCTAAGGCAGCCTAATGTTTGACCGTTAGTACAAAATTGACTAACGATACTGACTGCATAGACAATATCTGGACGAGTAGTTTAGTTTCCCAACGACCTTTTGTATCTTTCTAGGTCATCAAAAGTTCAACATCATCCTTTGTAAGATTTGCATTAGGAGCCATTGTTGTGCCCCACAGTTTGCTCCCAACTTACTCGTTTTTGCAAGTAGCTCAAGCACATACTTTCTTTGAGATAAGAAAATCCCTTTCTTGCTTCTAGCTACTTTTACTCCTAAGAAGTATTTCAGTTGTCCCAAGTAAACTTGGCATGTAAAAACTGCTTGAGAGAAGAAATTGCAGTACAATCATCTCCTAATCATCTACTGTAATCACAATATCGTCATTATAGACAATTAGAAGTATAATATCAGCTATTGATTGTCTGTAAAAAAGCTGAGTGATCACACTTGCTCTTCTTCAACCAAAATTCTTGAACTACATCCGTAAATTTTCCAAACAATGCAAGACGACTCTGCTTTAGACCATATAGGGATTTTCTTAGCTGACAAACTTTTCCATACTCCCCCTGAGCAACAAACCCAAGTGGTTGCTCCATATACACCTCTTCATGGAGATCACCATTAAGGAAAACATTCTTGACATCCAGTTGATGAAAGGCCAATGTTGAGAAGCAGCCAAGGAAATAAACCAACGTATAGAGGTGAGCTTAGCTACAGGGGAGAAAGTATCAAAATAATCTACCCCATAAGTCTGAGCATAGCCGTTAGCCACAAGTGTAGTCTTAAAGTCTTGCAATAGAACCATTAGGATTGTTTTTTATGGTAAAAACCCATTTGCAACCTACTGCTTTCTTTCCATTGGGTAACTCCACCAAATTCCAAGTATGATTTTTATGTAGATCATGTATCTCTTCAAGCATTGCATCATGCTATCTAGAATGATTCAAGGTTTTTAACTGTTTTAGGGATAGTCACATAGTCTAGAGAGCCAACCAAACAACTAGATGCAGGAGATCAGTGATCATAAGAACAAAGTTAGCTATGGAATATGCGGATTTGCAGTGACGTGTACCTTTTCGAAGAGCAATAGGAAGGTCCAAATTTTCTAAAGGATCAAATGGATAAGGGTCTGATGATGGAGTTGATGTAGGGTATGTATCATTAATCTCTGCCCTCATTGAGTAAACTTGAACAATTGGTGGTCTTGCTAGTCCAGATTGAGTAGGTTGTGAAGGCATAATGGTCGATAGATGCTCAATTAAAGAACTAGGAGATTGGGGAACAATATCAATTGATTGTTCTGTTGCAACATGAGTAACCTGATAGGCTAACCACTCATCTTCTCCTCGTGACTTGTAGAACTTAGAGGTGCATAAAAGAAAGGTGTAGTCTCTGAAAGTAACCACATCAGTTAGTACTAAATATTTACCAAGTTCAGTTGAACAACACATCCATAACCCTACTGAAGGCGGAATAGCCTTAAGAAAACACGCTTTAATGCTTTAGGAACCAACTTGGTTATAGATGGTCGAATATCTCGAACATAACATGTGCTTCCAAACACCTTAGGTTCCATTGGAAATAATGACTTATTTGAAAAAGGAATATTATAAGGCATATACAATTGATGGCTTGCGATTGTTCAGAAAACAAGCAGTAAAGATGGTAGAGATGGCATCAGGGAGTAAACACTTTAGATTTGCTCTTCATATAGTATATCTAAGTCATTTAAGAAAAATCATCTACAAACGTGGCAATATTTCTGCCAGTTTTAGAAACAACGGGATAGGTCCCCAAACATCAAAATTACCTAACTCAAAAGCCGACTCAACTCACTTATTAACCCTTGGACCTAATGAGATGCGATAGTGTTTTGCCAATTGGAATGACTCACATTCCAATGAGGAATTATTTTGAAATTGAAGGCAAATCTTTTTCAACAAAGGTAGCTAAGAATAACCCAATCGATAATGTGCCTCAAATGGAGACACAACACTAGAGTAGGCAATAGACGGAGACTCCCACTCATCCATGATATAAAGATTATCGGACACGTGTTCTTTGCCAATAACCTGATTTGTTATAAGATCATGAAACAAACAATAATCAGGAAAAAATGAGATATAACAATTAAGTTTGTCGTAAATTTACTAACAAAAATCAAATCAAATGCCAATTTTGGTACTTGGCACTTATGACAGAGTAATAGATGAGGTTGGGAACAATATCGAATCCAACGCTATTAAAAGTTGATCTATTAGCTATAGTAACAAGAGAGACTGCTTTGTGTGATCTAAAACTAGTAAAATATTAGGATTCCTTGTCATATGATTTGCGGCACATGAATCGATCACCCATTTATTAGAAGAGCTAATGAGACATGTTTTATCTCACCTAAACAAAGTAATTAACATGATCGGATTCCTTCAACGATTTTTGATATTGAGAAAAGTTGGCAAATTCCTCAACCAAAACCAATTTGTCGGATAGTGAACGTGAAGCAACAACTTTGAACCAATCTATCATTTTCCCAGCTATATGTCAAAGTGATTCTGAATCCCCAAACAAACAAACGACAACCTAATAACACAATAAAAAAGAAGCGGATAGTAGCCTAACTCGATGGCTCTGTTGAAATAATTTCCCAAATAAGCTTCAAATAGCCTCCAACAAACAAAATCAAGTCACAAGTTGGTCAAGCAACAATTCCACTACTGCACTCATAGACAATTTCCATAATAAAATATAATTAGCAACAAACAAAGAAGTCTCAAACTTGACCGAAGAGGGTCTAGAGATTTTGTTTGGAGGGTTTTCTTCTCGGGAAAAAATGGTCCTATAATTAGGGGATCACCACAAGTCAACTAGAAATGACAAGCCGATGTCGGAGAAGGAAGCCGGACCAAGAACAGGTAATGCTCTGATACGATGTAAAACACAAAGACAATAGACCAATTTCCTTGTTATATTATTTTTCAAGAATAAGAGCTATTTGTTGGTGTACAAGTAACTAAGGAAATAAAATCAGAAAATATCCCTAAAGATACTATAATTATACTATAGATATTATGAGTAGATTTAATTATATACATTTTGTAACATTTTCAAATTCTTAGTTGATAAATTTGTCATTCACTAGTATCTTGACACGTGTGTCCCGTGGAAGTTGTAAAAACGATATGAATCATATCAAAATGGTAGTGTAATGAGTAATTAAATAATTAAATGAAAACGGTACAAGCTGAAAATACCTTGAATAAGTTGTTGCATTACTATATTTATTATTTTCTGTTACCTGAGACCATTATGCTGTAAATATTTGAACTTCGCATTAAATTGTAAAGGAAGATTTACAACCCAACATACGTCGCCCTAATTGCTATTTACAAATTACAACCATAAGCACATGCACGAAAAAATCCAACCTTGCTTATAAATAAGTTTCAAAATCAATTCAAAACATATGCCACTTACCTATACTTTGAAATGAAAAAATCTACATACACTTAATACTTCAGTTTAATATTCCCTACAAGCAAATATGAGCTGAACTTTTCCTCTGAAACCTTTGGACATTGTGAAGCAGTTTCCCAAGGAATATCTCTTCCGTCCCATTTTATGTGGCACCCTTAGACTTGACATGTTGTTCAAGAAAAAAGGTAAGACTTTTGAAATTTGTGGTTTAGAACAATCCTTAGATAATTGTGTGGCTGTGAATCATTTCATTAAGAGAATTTTAAATTTAGATTATTTCTAGTAAGGTGACATTCTTTCTGGGACAAGCTAAAAAGGAAAGGGTGTCACATGAAATGGGACAGAGGGAGTGGGAGTATGATATATGAGAGAATTTTAAGCGTTAAGTAACAAAACAAAATGTTAGTGGAAGAGGCGTACCTGCTAAGTTAGTTTCATCCAATGGTGAGGGTTAGGCACATGCTTGATGTCTATTCATATAAGATGTTTAATGACTAAAGGAAATATAAAATCATCCTTGATGGTGTTGGATTAATGAAGGAAAACATTGGGCCAAAAACGACTACAATACCATAAGTTTTGTACATGTACAAATTTTAGAAGGTTGTAAATGGTATTATTAACATTGGGCATAACATTAACTAAAGCAACTAAAAACATTGTGAGTGTCTCTACAAATTTTGAAGAGGCTATAAAAGAAATTATTAACATTTAGCTTAACTTTAAATAAGGCAAGAACGTGTGGATTTTTTTTTAGGATTTTAAAGAGGTTGCAAAAGGTATTATAGCACTTACCATATAAGATAGGGATTAAGCTAAAATGGATGAAAAAGAATTACAACTAATTAGTTTTAAGATGCAACTTCTTATTTCCTCACTTGAATATGTAATCCAACCTAGTGGTACTTAAAATTTATTATTTAATTAATCATTAATATGATGGTTATTTTGATTTATTTTAGGGGTAAAATAGTAATCCACCTTTGCACTTTGAACTTTTCCACTTTTGATATTATATGATGATATGATGTTTTATAATTACTAGTCTTGAACTAAATATGTATATATATATATATATATATTTGTATTTTTCTCCATTTGCGTCCTTTTTCATTAAAGTCCACCCTTTATATGCGCTTTAAAGCTCCAATGGACCTTCAAGTTTTTCTGTGCTTTTCGCTTTTGATAACATTCTGCCCTCCATACCTTCCTATCTAAGGTCATGTCCTCGTAAGCTGTTATTATGCCATGTCCTATTTAATCACCTCTTCTAAATCCATTCATAGCCCCTCTGCTTTGGAGAATCCGTGCATCTCCTCATCACATACTCAAACCAATTCAACCTCGCTTCGTGCATCTTGTCTTTCTCCAAAGTTACTTCCACCTTATCTCGAATATCCTCATTTTTAATCCTACCTCTCCTAGTAGACGCATCCATCAAAGTATCTTCATCTCCACCACTTCCATTGTCGGATGTGAGAGTTTTTGACTGGCCAACACTCCACCCCATACACCATAATGGTTAACCACCACTTGTAGAGCTTGTCTTTAAGTTTTGGTGGCACCTTCTTATCACATAAGACTCCGGATGCAAGGCTCTAGTTCATCCACCTTGCACCAATATGGTGAATGACATCCTCATCAATCTCCCATGATACTTGAGACTACCTCTTTCTGGATGGCGTGTGTATCAAACCTCGCTTCCTCGTCAGCCTTGTGCGTCATATCACTCAGCCTCGTGCGTCATATCACTGAACATGCACTTCAAATACTGGCAATGCAATAGGCGTCGCGAGATCAAAAAGGCGAAGGCTGACGTGGAATTGGCGATGCAATAGGCGTCACTTTTTTTTTTTTTTTAGTCTTAATTTTAATAATTAAAAAGACAAATAATCAAATTAGCGTTTTTGGGTATTTTTTCAACTTATGTCGCGACTGCTCCTTCTCCTTCTCAACTGGAGACTTGACATCGACTGGAATTAGAGTTGCTGCTTCTGTGATTGGAAACTTGAAGTTGACTGTCGCGACTACTCCTCTTCCCCTCGCGTCTCTTTTCCTCCTTCATTGCACGATTTGAAATCAATCCCTCGAAGGAAACTGCTCATAGCTCGACTGTCACGACTGCTGCTCTCTTTTTTTTTCTCCTCTTTTCAGTTCTTCTTCAGAGTTCTTCTCATCAGAGTAGCTTGCTGCCTTCTGTTTTTTTCCCTCTGTTTTTTCACTGCTTACTGCTATCACTGCTTGTTGTCTATAATTTTTTAAAAAAATATAATGATGTTGAGGATGTTGATCTTCAAGGGTTGGATAGTTTTGAAGAAGAATAGACTTTTAGAGTTCTAGTGTTGTCCTTTGAATTATTGGGTCTTTAAAGTTCTAGACTTTTAATATCTACTATTTGTTTTTGAATTGAAATATTTGCTAATATATTATTGTTATTGAGATTTTCTTTTCTAAAAGAGAAAGCAAAAGCGTATGAAAGTATAGACTCAATAGAGTGAGAATTACATCCCACAACCAAACAAATCCAACTTTTGTTTTCTTTTCTTTAAATGAGAAAATCAGGTGAAATCTAGAGACAGATATACCCATCAAACCAAACCAATGAATACATTTATTTTCCATACAGAGAGAAAGGAAGTGAAAGTGTTCAGTGTTGAGAGAGATGTATATCCACCAAAGCCAAGTTAAAAGCTCTAGGTGAAGTTATTGAGTGAGAAATTTTACCCACAAAACCAAAAGATAAAACCTTTTCAAATCTTTATAGAGAGAAAATTGGTAATTATGTAGAGAGAAACACACCCCAAAATTAAAAATGGGGTTTTCCCTTTATGGATAGTGATGTGTTGAAATGTAAAAAATGAGCAAGGCAATAGTTTCTTTGATTTTTGACACAGCTTTCCGCAATAGAAAGTTACCCGATTTTGTTAATGTGCAAGTTTGTTATGGGATGGGTGGATATGTTAATGCTTTGGAGGGACATCGATTGTTTATGTGATGCATCTTTAATATGGCTTGGACAATCCTCACTTCTTGAGCTAGTTTTGGGGTTGAGTTAGGCCCAAGTTTCATTTTTTAATTGTTAAAATGGAAAAAAAAAATTGACTGAAGGTCTGGTTGATAATCCTCTCAATCACTTTTCATGAGTTTGTGCCTTAACTCATACTTAGAGGTCATGAATGTTGTGCTAAGATTTGGTACCATTAGTCACTTTGTATTCTGCTACCTGTAGGATCTAGATCAAGAAGGTAGAGCCTGAGATGGTGATCTTCTCCAAGTATTTTTTTGCCACGTTCCTGATTTTGGGCGGTTCACAAAACTGTTATATTCGAACTAAGTTAAGGTGTTGTTTTTGTATATCTGAAGGGTTATAGCCCCCGATGTGCATATGCAGTGTTAAACATGTTTATAGTTGTTTAAATGACGCTATCAAAGCGCAATTTTTGTATAGAAGTTTCAAGGATGTGACTACTCAGAGCTGGATTAGCTGCATTTTGGTTGTATATAATGATGTTTTAGTCCATTGGACTAATGCCAGAATACTTGGCCTTTTGTTCTATGGCCTGATGTTAGCATATTGAAGACTAGGCCTTTTCTGGAACTTCTTTTTTCATGTCTTCTCTCATTAAGCTCTTTATTATCTGCCCATTTTGTTTCATTTGAAGTCGAAATGAAATTCACTATATTTTCTGGACAAGAACACTAGGGTGGCTGTGTAAGCCTTGTAACAGGGTAATACTTGTCACTCAAATTGTTTTTACTGTATGTTTAATTATTTACTGGTGAAGATGGAGGCTGCTGACCTTCTGGTACCCAGGTATGAATCGTAAACGTAGCCCATCTATAAATGTTTGTTACCTGATTATGTTTTTTGCTCAAAAATGTTCTCATCGTTGTGTTTTTGGCTAAAAAGAAAATGCTCAACTAGCAAAATAGCTCAAAAATTATTTTTATCAACAATTTGCTCCCATATAAGAAAAAATGGGCCAATTTTGTCTTTCAACTATTTGAAGTAAGTCAGTGTTGCCCTTAATAACATGTAAAGAAGGTAGTAAAAACATTTTTCATTTTATCAAGCAAAAGTGATGACATGACTCTTTCTTTTGGTTCTTTTTTAATTTCTTAAAATGATATCATGTATGTTTCTTACCTAACTATTTAAATTTATTTTTTCTACATTGACAATAATGAGTTTGTTTACTAACTCTAAGAATGCTATAAAAGAAATCAAGTTCAATTATACATTGGTATGTTATATTACTTGTAATTTTAAGTAATCCCAAGTTTTAGTCAAGGGCTGCAAGTATAATGGTTTTGAAAGAAAACAATAAAAAAATATTTAGTTGGAAAATAAATTTACGAATAAATTTTCATATAAAATGTAAAATTGACATTATATAAAAAATCATTTGAAATAGTCAAATTAATTTCATAATCTTTTAAGTTTTGGATGAAGTCTTACAAGTAAGAATATTTTTCTTGAACTTCAAATAGAGGGCAAAACTATCTTATTTCAAATAGTTGGGCAAAACAATCTTATTTTCAATAAGTTTAAAGGAAAAATTGAATCATTTTGTTTTATGTAATTCCCGGTATGAAGGTATATTTGAGCTATTTTACTAATTGGATGACATATTTAAGCCAAAAACTTAACGATGATTATATTTTTTTTATTTAAAAAACATAATGATTGATAAAAGTAACCTAAACTACACAAATTGGACCCATTAGGCAAAATATTTATCTACATTGAACCCACTATCCAAACTATTCACCGGATTGCCCCTCTTCCTATTCACTGAATTATTGTTGATGGTACCAATATACTCTGGTAGTATTAAATAGTAATTAAACATTTTTTCACTGAGACACTGTCTCTTCCTTCTTGATTCCATCGGATGAGTTCGGCACCAAAACGGACACTTTCTGAACCCCAAACATCAAAAAGGACCCTCTCTCAAAACACACTAAAACGGATAGTTTGCTCATATGGGTGAACTATAACTAACATCCTTCAACCCCGTAATCCCCTTTAACTCTGTTTTCATCCAAAATAATACTACAACAACTTTGAAGGTAGTTTGTCCACAAATGGGCGAACTACAATTCCTTTTATTTCTTCCTTTATATATATATTTTTTTTCATGTGACCTATATTTCTTTATTCCTCACATGAACTATCTCACGTAAACTATATCCCTTTCTTTCTCACATGAATTTGTATCTCTTTCTTTCTCACGTGAACTATATCTCTTTCACTTCACAATCTTTCATTAATCTTCTACTTCTTTATACTTTATATTTTGATTTTTAAAATTTGATAGTTATGTCTCAACCATTTTGAAAGTTTGTATATTCAATTGTACACCTACAAGTAGCTCTTATTCTTGGAATAACATAACAAGGAAATTGGTCTATTGTCTTTGTGTTCTACGGAAAATAATAATAATAATAATATACTAATATAGTAAAATATCAATGGTTTAGTGTTGCCTAAAAAGGCTTACTCGTAAGAAAAATATGACTTACAACATTGATGACCACATTGATGAGCACATTAAGTGTGGCAAAGCGCTCAACGCGCTTTGAGTTTTGCTTCAAGGCTTAAGCGTGCCTCAGACAACACTAGGAGGACACAGATTAGGGTAGAAGATTAGTAGATAAAAGTACATCCATACTATTCTACTACTATATGTTGTTTTTGTTATTATTTGTTGTCCCTTATACTTCCATTACGTCTTTTCTAGACTATTTTTGTCTTGATCCAAAGGTCTATCGAAAACGGTCTCTCTACCTCTGAAGTAGAAGTAAGGTGTGTGCACTGTACCCTCAACTGACTCCACCTTATGTGATTACACTAGGCATATTGTTGTTGTTGACTGTGAACAGTAATGAAGTTACTGATTCTGCAATTCCTTCTAGGAATCTACTGAAACTTTATTAACAAACGAAGTTACCGACCCTGCATTTTCCTTCTAGGAATCTGCTGAAACATAATAAACAAACAAAGTTACTGATCCTGAAAGAAAATTCTTTCAGAAATCTAGTGACAAGTCATAACACCAATTGCATTGGTAATATCTGTTCGGATGGCAGAATTACCAACTTACACTAATAAATTGTAAACACACTAAAAAAATTGTCTTTTTGGATCCAATAGTTGCAGATAGACACAATTCATGTTTTCTCTTTGAGAATTTGGGCAAGTTTACA
This sequence comes from Solanum lycopersicoides, assembly GCA_022817965.1. Classification (NCBI taxonomy): domain Eukaryota; kingdom Viridiplantae; phylum Streptophyta; class Magnoliopsida; order Solanales; family Solanaceae; genus Solanum; species Solanum lycopersicoides. The sequence goes on along the minus strand of CM040626.1, from coordinate 101,374,293 downwards.
ACTTATTACGACAATTTTCACAAATTCCATTCATAAAAGCTAGTAGATGATTCTCAATATTACTTACGGCTTGGACGTTTCATATTTCGGCAGAACTTGCTACTGCAATGGCAGCTAAATGCTTTTACAGGATGTTCAAGATCATCAAAATCGATACCATAATCCTGCAAGAGCCAAATTTAAAGTTCATCAAGCAGATAATAAACAAATGAGCATATATTCTGAAAGGTATGGAGGCATCAGACAAACACATTTTTGTATCTACCAGGCAAACACAAAAAGAGTACACGTGTTGAAATGGTGAACCACCATTACTTACTAATATTCATGCCATAATGTAGTAGTCAGACATCTCCACTCCTTTGGAGCAACAATTTCTGTATTGCTGACTTACTTCAATTGGTAAGTTTGAGCATTTTTAAATTACTGCTTATGTTTTCTCTCAATGATTGATATACTAGTTATTGTATTTTTATTGGTGGAAATCTAGTATCTTGGAGGAGTAATAAATAAAATGTTATATCTCGATCTAGTGCAGAGTCCGATTATAGAGCTATCGCTCAGTCCACATGTGAAAACTATAAATACAACATCTTTTAGCTGAGGTTGGTTTCAATCCTTCTTTTCCAGCAAAACTTTGATGTGATAATCAGGTTGCTCTACACATTGCCTTAAATTCATTGTATCATGAACGGACAAAACATATTAAAGTTGATTGTCACTTTGTCCGTGTGAAGATTGAAGAGAACGTGATTTCTACTGACTATGGGAAGACAGAGAGCAATTGAGTGATATATTCACGAAGACTTTAAATGGAGCTCGAGTGGAATATCTTTGTAACAAGTTGGGCATGGTTAATATCTATGCTCCAACTTGAGGGGGAGTGTTACAAAATGTACATAATCATATCTACTCATAATATTACGTAATTATAGGTAGATATCTTTAGAGATCTTAGATATATTTAGAGATTTTCTGATTTTATTTCCTTATATAAATTTACTTGTAGCTCTTATTCTTGGAATAACATAACAAGGAAATTGGTCTATTCTCTTTGTGTTCTACGGAAATTAATAATAATAATAATAATAATAATAATAATAATAGTGAAATATCAATGGCTTAGTGTTGCCTAAAAAGGCTTACTCGTAAGGAAAATATGACTTACAGCATTGATGAGCACATTAAGTGTGGCAAAGCGCTCAACACGTTTTGAGCTTTGCTTCAAGGCTTAAGCGTGCTCAGACAACACTAGGAGGACACATATTAGGGTAGAAGATTAGTAGATAAAAGTACATCCATATTATTCTACTACTATATGTTATTTTTGTTATAATTTGTTGTCCCTTGTACTTCTATTACGTCTTTTTCTAGACTATTTTTGTCTTGATCCAAGGGTCTATCGAAAACGGTCTCTCTACCTCTGAAGTAGAAGTAAGGTGTGTGCACTCTACCCTCAACTGACTCCACCTTATGTGATTACACTAAGCATATTGTTGTTGTTGACTGTGAACAGTAATGAAGTTACTGATTCTGCAATTCCTTCTAGGAATCTACTGAAACTTTATTAACAAACGAAGTTACCGACCCTGCATTTTCCTTCTAGGAATCTGCTGAAACATAATAAACAAACAAAGTTACTGATCATGCATTTTCTTTCAGGAATTTAGTGACAAGTCATAACACCAATTGTATTGGTAATATCTGTTCGGATGGCAGAATTATCAACTTACATTAAGAAATTGTAAACACACTAAAAAACATTGTCTTCTTTTAATCCATTAGTTGCAGATAGACACAATTCATGTTTTCTTTTTGAGAATTTGGACAAGGTTACAACTTATTACGATAATTTTCTAAAATTTCAACCATAAAAACTAGGAGATGATTCCCAATATTACTTACGGCTTGGACGTTTCATATTTCAGCAGAACTTGCTACTGTAATGGCAGCTAAATGCTTTTACTGGATGTTCAAGATCATCAAAATCAATACCATAATCCTGCAAGAGCCAAATTTAAAGTTCATCAAGCAGATAATAAACAAATAGCAAAGCATATATTCTGAAGGCATCAGGCAAGCACCTGTTTGTATCTACACAAAAAGAGTACACGTGTTGAAATGGTGAACCACAATCACTTACTAATATTCATGTCATAATGGAGTAGTCAGACAACCCCACTCCTTGGAGCAACAATTTCTGTATTGCTGACTTACGCGTTTTCAAATTACTGCTTATGTTTTCTCTCAATGATATCAACAAAAATTTCATCTAATTATGCTGCTTCTTGGAATATTTAGGACATAGCTCAGTCTTGTTGACTATTGCAATATTAAAAACAAAGAAAGTTGACAATTTTTCAGTGAGACACTGTCTCTTCCTCCTTGATGTCATCAAAACACACACTCCAAACACCAAAAATGACCCTCTGTAAAAACATACTAAAACGGACAGTTTGCTCATATGGGTGAACTATAACTTACATCCCTTAACCCCGTCATCCCCGTTAACTCCCATTTCATCCAAAATAATATCACACCAACTTTAAAGGTAGTTCGCACCTACCGATTATGAAGAGAATGGGGTGAATTTGGTTCGATAGAAAAATGGTTAAAGTTTAGAGAAAGAAAGAGGAAAATGAAACGATTAAGGGAAATTTTAGAGTTCTAAGTCCAGTCAATACGTGGAAGCGCGTGTAAACAAACATTTTATTATATCTGATTTATGTGGACATGCCATCAAATAAGAGTGGAATAATATCTAAGTAGTGTGTTTACTGAAGGACTGATTCCTCCTCTTTGATACCATTAAAGTATATATATACTTTGCTGATTTTAAGTAGTAAATCCGATTTAATAGTTAAAAATAGGGATATGAAAGTAAGGGATAGCCGATTGAAATGAACCTTATTAGTATTTACTTCTTCTGGAATAGGTGTTTTTGGTGCACAATATATGTGATTAATTCTCATTAGAATTTTGTCATATTATTTAATGTTTATTCTTAATATATTAAATAAATCTCCACTTTTAATTTTTAATTGTGATATATGACTTTCAAGTTTCCCTTTTGGACTACAAATGTTCTTTTCCTATTATAAAAGCTTAAGATTTTGCCTTTTATTGAAGTGGGCTCCTTCCTTCCATGATATACACATTTTTCTATTTTCGAGATAACTATTGATTTCTTTATATTTAGTTTAGAGGTGCAGAGATTGAGAACTAGGGTAAAAGGATAGATAATGTTTCCAAATTAGTCCAACTTCGTACCTTTCCGACATAAACCGTATATCTAAGAGAGGTCGTATTTCCCCGTGTAGATGGTTGTTTTCTTTTCGAAAGCATGAACACAAGTGGCATTTGGAAGTGTTGCTGACTTAACATTTAGGTTTCGGCATAACAAAGCACCTACAATAATCAGTCTACCTACGCAATATTGTAGAGAGATGGGCATGCTCCCCACTGCTCTATGATTTATTATAGTCATACTCTGTTTGCCTAGATCTCGTATTCCATCTGCCATAGACGCTTTCTTTCTTTTTACTACGCAAGCAAGCCGGGGATAGTCACTCCACTCCATAGATAGTGCACACAGATTCTTCTTTCATTATAGTCGGTCCAAATATTTCCGTACTTCTTTAGGAGTATATTTAATATTGACATATATCTTATTCGTCAATTTTTATTACTATCCATTGTTCCATTTGTGTTGTCTATCTTTCTATTTCGTTGTCCTTATTTTTCTTCCAATTTTGTTTTGGTTGCACTTCTTTTGAGCCAAGAATTTATTATTAAAAAACTCTTTCCCCACAAAAAATAGCAATAAGATTAACGTATATCGTACTCCTCAAATGTCACCTGCATATATTGTACCTCCTCAAATCTCACTTGTAAAATTACCCTGTTCTGCTAGATTTCTAAACAGTAACATAAATTTTTATTTCAATGTGGTCACATAACATTGTTTTGCAAACTTAGCCAAGTTAGTGTGAATTTAATTGATTGCTCTTATGCATTAATTATTGTCTAGCTAGTTAGCCAAGTTACTCATCATGAGACATGTTAATGGGATGGACTATTACTGAACAATCAAAAGGAACTGGAACAGCCTCTATGCATTGTCCATTCCATAGTAAAAAATGCTGCTAAATTCTCACCTTTCTAAACATCATTTGATTCCCCAAATCCAACTTTCACATGTAAATTAAGCTGACAATTCTGAATACCAGCTATCGGTGATGAGTTCACCCTCGAGACGCCAAAAATGTAATAGTCAAAGCTAAAAACAGAAATATATGCAAGAGAGGAATACACCAAGAGAAAGGACCTAACTTCTAAACATTTTACTCGAAATGCATGAACATGAAGAAGTTTCCGCAACAGAATGATACATGAGTCTTTCTGTAGATGGCTTAGTCACTCTGTAGCCTTGCAATGTATTTGTCATAGTATTTTGCAGCTCGTTCTATGTCTCCAAGCTCGGTATAACAATCAGCTATTGCTCCATAAGCTTCTGTGATGCCAGACTCCTCCCCATTTCTTCCCGAGATATCAAGAACCATAGAGTGGTATTCAATCGCTTCCTTGTACTTGCCCTGCCTTTGTAACGATGCCCCTGAGAAAGAGGTGAAGCTTTGAGGGTCATTACATCGTGACACAAACATATACAAGAAAGAGAAACAACAGTAGGTTGATACAAGGACTAAGATATACCAAAGTCTCTTTTAATAAGTAAATTTACCAAAATCTCTACATCCAACTTCTAGCGGGATTTTGCATTTTCTTCCATAGATTAAAAAGAAAATGAGCCAAGAAAGAAGAAGCAACATGGACTCTGTGACACCAAGAAATTAGGAATAAATGACAACAAGAAATATGGTTAAGACAGGATCTCATTCCCAGGGAACATACTCGTTACATTTTTATACATAGACAAGCAACCATAAAAATCATCTCCGGAAAATTCTTGCTAGATCAAAGAAGACAAAAGATGCATGCATGTGTAATTTCAGTCAATGATGCAGTGTCACATACAGAGGAGATTTCTATTCGACTAACTTCACAAGTCCTTTACTGTAACCAAGTTCAATCAAGATAATATTAGGCTAAACTAAACAAGGAGATCTGACATACCTAAGCCCCTCGCTGCCTTCTTTTCCTCTATAGGGTCTTTTAGGTCCTGTGCAAGCTCAAGAGCTGTTTTAAACTCAAAAAAGCCTTTTCTAGAGCTTGATTTC
>CM040626.1:101334208-101368056 GCA_022817965.1 Solanum lycopersicoides | reverse complement strand
AAGAGCCAAATTTAAAGTTCATCAAGCAGATAATAAACAAATGAGCATATATTCTGAAAGGTATGGAGGCATCAGACAAACACATTTTGTATCTACCAGGCAAACACAAAAAGAGTACACGTGTTGAAATGGTGAACCACCATTACTTTACTAATATTCATGCCATAATGTAGTAGTCAGACATCTCCACTCCTTTGGAGCAACAATTTCTGTATTGCTGACTTACTTCATTGGTAAGTTTGAGCATTTTCAAATTACTGCTTATGTTTTCTCTCAATGATTGATATACTAGTTATTGTATTTTTGTTGGTAGAAATCTAGTATCTTGGAGGAGTAATAAATAAAATGTTATATCTCGATCTAGTGCAGAGTCCGATTATAGAGCTATCGCTCAGTCCACATGTGAAAACTATAAATACAACATCTTTTAGCTGAGGTTGGTTTCAATCCTTCTTTTCCAGCAAAACTTTGATGTGATAATCAGGTTGCTCTACACATTGCCTTAAATTCATTGTATCATGAACGGACAAAACATATTAAAGTTGATTGTCACTTTGTCCGTGTGAAGATTGAAGAGAACGTGATTTCTACTGACTATGGGAAGACAGAGAGCAATTGAGTGATATATTCACGAAGACTTTAAATGGAGCTCGAGTGGAATATCTTTGTAACAAGTTGGGCATGGTTAATATCTATGCTCCAACTTGAGGGGGAGTGTTACAAAATGTACATAATCATATCTACTCATAATATTACATAATTATAGGTAGATATCTTTAGAGATCTTAGATATATTTAGAGATTTTCTGATTTTATTTCCTTATATAAATTTACTTGTAGCTCTTATTCTTGGAATAACATAACAAGGAAATTGGTCTATTCTCTTTGTGTTCTACGGAAATTAATAATAATAATAATAATAATAATAATATAGTGAAATATCAATGGCTTAGTGTTGCCTAAAAAGGCTTACTCGTAAGGAAAATATGACTTACAGCATTGATGAGCACATTAAGTGTGGCAAAGCGCTCAACACGTTTTGAGCTTTGCTTCAAGGCTTAAGCGTGCTCAGACAACACTAGGAGGACACATATTAGGGTAGAAGATTAGTAGATAAAAGTACATCCATATTATTCTACTACTATATGTTATTTTTGTTATAATTTGTTGTCCCTTGTACTTCTATTACGTCTTTTTCTAGACTATTTTTGTCTTGATCCAAGGGTCTATCGAAAACGGTCTTTCTACCTCTGAAGTAGAAGTAAGGTGTGTGCACTCTACCCTCAACTGACTCCACCTTATGTGATTACACTAGGCATATTGTTGTTGTTGACTGTGAACAGTAATGAAGTTACTGATTCTGCAATTCCTTCTAGGAATCTACTGAAACTTTATTAACAAACGAAGTTACCGACCCTACATTTTCCTTCTAGGAATCTGCTGAAACATAATAAACAAACAAAGTTACTGATCATGCATTTTCTTTCAGGAATTTAGTGACAAGTCATAACACCAATTGTATTGGTAATATCTGTTCGGATGGCAGAATTATCAACTTACATTAAGAAATTGTAAACACACTAAAAAACATTGTCTTCTTTTAATCCATTAGTTGCAGATAGACACAATTCATGTTTTCTTTTTGAGAATTTGGACAAGTTTACAACTTATTACGATAATTTTCTAAAATTTCAACCATAAAAACTAGGAGATGATTCCCAATATTACTTACGGCTTGGACGTTTCATATTTCAGCAGAACTTGCTACTGTAATGGCAGCTAAATGCTTTTACTGGATGTTCAAGATCATCAAAATCAATACCATAATCCTGCAAGAGCCAAATTTAAAGTTCATCAAGCAGATAATAAACAAATAGCAAAGCATATATTCTGAAGGCATCAGGCAAGCACCTGTTTGTATCTACACAAAATGAGTACACGTGTTGAAATGGTGAACCACAATCACTTACTAATATTCATGTCATAATGGAGTAGTCAGACAACCCCACTCCTTGGAGCAACAATTTCTGTATTGCTGACTTACGCGTTTTCAAATTACTGCTTATGTTTTCTCTCAATGATATCAACAAAAATTTCATCTAATTATGCTGCTTCTTGGAATATTTAGGACATAGCTCAGTCTTGTTGACTATTGCAATATTAAAAACAAAGAAAGTTGACAATTTTTCAGTGAGACACTGTCTCTTCCTCCTTGATGTCATCAAAACACACACTCCAAACACCAAAAATGACCCTCTGTAAAAACATACTAAAACGGACAGTTTGCTCATATGGGTGAACTATAACTTACATCCCTTAACCCCGTCATCCCCGTTAACTCCCATTTCATCCAAAATAATATCACACCAACTTTAAAGGTAGTTCGCACCTACCGATTATGAAGAGAATGGGGTGAATTTGGTTCGATAGAAAAATGGTTAAAGTTTAGAGAAAGAAAGAGGAAAATGAAATGATTAAGGGAAATTTTAGAGTTCTAAGTCCAGTCAATACGTGGAAGCGCGTGTAAACAAACATTTTATTATATCTGATTTATGTGGACATGCCATCAAATAAGAGTGGAATAATATCTAAGTAGTGTGTTTACTGAAGGACTGATTCCTCCTCTTTGATACCATTAAAGTATATATATACTTTGCTGATTTTAAGTAGTAAATCCGATTTAATAGTTAAAAATAGGGATATGAAAGTAAGGGATAGCCGATTGTAAATGAACCTTATTAGTATTTACTTCTTCTGGAATAGGTGTTTTTGGTGCACAATATATGTGATTAATTCTCATTAGAATTTTGTCATATTATTTAATGTTTATTCTTAATATATTAAATAAATCTCCACTTTTAATTTTTAATTGTGATATATGACTTTCAAGTTTCCCTTTTGGACTACAGATGTTCTTTTCCTATTATAAAAGCTTAAGATTTTGCCCTTTTATTGAAGTGGGCTCCTTCCTTCCATGATATACACATTTTTCTATTTTCGAGATAACTATCGATTTCTTTATATTTAATTTAGAGGTGCAGAGATTGAGAACTAGGGTAAAAGGATAGATAATGTTTCCAAATTAGTCCAACTTCGTACCTTTCCGACATAAACCGTATATCTAAGAGAGGTCGTATTTCCCCGTGTAGATGGTTGTTTTCTTTTCGAAAGCATGAACACAAGTGGCATTTGGAAGTGTTGCTGACTTAACATTTAGGTTTCGGCATAACAAAGCACCTACAATAATCAGTCTACCTACGCAATATTGTAGAGAGGTGGGCATGCTCCCCACTGCTCTATGATTTATTATAGTCATACTCTGTTTGCCTAGATCTCGTATTCCATCTGCCATAGACGCTTTCTTTCTTTTTACTACGCAAGCAAGCCGGGGATAGTCACTCCACTCCATAGATAGTGCACACAGATTCTTCTTTCATTATAGTCGGTCCAAATATTTCCGTACTTCTTTAGGAGTATATTTAATATTGACATATATCTTATTCGTCAATTTTTATTACTATCCATTGTTCCATTTGTGTTGTCTATCTTTCTATTTCGTTGTCCTTATTTTTCTTCCAATTTTGTTTTGGTTGCACTTCTTTTGAGCCAAGAATTTATTATTAAAAAACTCTTTCCCCACAAAAAATAGCAATAAGATTAACGTATATCGTACTCCTCAAATGTCACCTGCATATATTGTACCTCCTCAAATCTCACTTGTAAAATTACCCTGTTCTGCTAGATTTCTAAACAGTAACATAAATTTTTATTTCAATGTGGTCACATAACATTGTTTTGCAAACTTAGCCAAGTTAGTGTGAATTTAATTGATTGCTCTTATGCATTAATTATTGTCTAGCTAGTTAGCCAAGTTACTCATCATGAGACATGTTAATGGGATGGACTATTACTGAACAATCAAAAGGAACTGGAACAGCCTCTATGCATTGTCCATTCCATAGTAAAAAAATGCTGCTAAATTCTCACCTTTCTAAACATCATTTGATTCCCCAAATCCAACTTTCACATGTAAATTAAGCTGACAATTCTGAATACCAGCTATCGGTGATGAGTTCACCCTCGAGACGCCAAAAATGTAATAGTCAAAGCTAAAAACAGAAATATATGCAAGAGAGGAATACACCAAGAGAAAGGACCTAACTTCTAAACATTTTACTCGAAATGCATGAACATGAAGAAGTTTCCGCAACAGAATGATACATGAGTCTTTCTGTAGATGGCTTAGTCACTCTGTAGCCTTGCAATGTATTTGTCATAGTATTTTGCAGCTCGTTCTATGTCTCCAAGCTCGGTATAACAATCAGCTATTGCTCCATAAGCTTCTGTGATGCCAGACTCCTCCCCATTTCTTCCCGAGATATCAAGAACCATAGAGTGGTATTCAATCGCTTCCTTGTACTTGCCCTGCCTTTGTAACGATGCCCCTAAGCCCCTCGCTGCCTTCTTTTCCTCTATAGGGTCTTTTAGGTCCTGTGCAAGCTCAAGAGCTGTTTTAAACTCCAAAAAAGCCTTTTCTAGAGCTTGATTTCTCAGAAAGTTCTTCCCACTTTTCAAGTGAGAAATTAATTCCTCCTTTTTTGGATCAATAATCACTTCACTTACTGAAATCTTACCACCAACAGGAGCATAACTTAAGGTAGGTGCATAGGACTCTATATTGGCTTGCCTTCTAAGCGCCGTATTAATCTGGCGGAGCTGCTCATTTAACCGCTGCAATTCCGCTTTTCTTTGACGTGCAAGTAGTCCTCCCACGGTGGCCCCAACAAGGGCAACAAGCAGCAATAATGGCATATTGGAAACAGAAGTATCGGCTTCACATGTTTGAGCCAAGGCGTCTAAAGGTGTAGTCATCATCAATGCATTAGTCACGATTAATGCTGCTGCAGGGTGTCTGAACTGCAAAATATCCTTGAAATCAATATGGATGCATCGTGCACCTTTCTTGGTATGTCTGTAGAAAAGCTTCTGTGGTAGAGCTTCTCCCCATTTACTACTGAACTGCCCAGACTCCAAGAAAATACATTTGACAGGACCAGATTTGAAAGGATCAGACAGAAATTGACTCTGTGAAAGAAGCCATTGTTGTTTCATCATCATCTTCTTGAAAATTGCTTTAGCTTAGATGATTTTTCTATGTGGTGTGAGGATAAGATTTTGCGTTTTTCCTTTTGATTTTGCTGATTGCATAATTGTAATTATTGGAGTATTAGTAACAAATTTCAACTTAATTAACCACTAATTCAAAGTTTGAGTACGTAATTATCCACAGTATCTTAAAACCACGGCTATGAAATCTGTTTAGATAAACATTTCTTCTATGTTTTTGTTTATTGCTTATTAGCTTTGTTGATATTGGGAGAAGCTATTAAAAAATTCTCAATTATCTTTAAAAGTTTAATTAGATTGATTTAAAAAAATAACTTTTAAATTAAAAAAAGAGAGTCAAATTTTAGTTAAAAAAAGAGAAATAAAAAGGATGAGATTTTTTTTATTATTTTTAACTTTTATAAGTTATTTTAAATTTATTTTAAATTATTTTTAATCTTGTCAATCACTTTCAAAAGTTAAAATGGACTAAAAAGTGAATTTGATTAATTTAAGTCAATCCAAACATGCTCTAACTATTAATATTGAAAATTATAGTAGGGAGGATTTTAAAAAATATTAGTCCTAACATAAAATATTACGTCACGTAGTTATATCTTCGGTTTATACAACATCATACACCATTAGATTCGGAGAATATATTGTAGATAATGTGTTTAACCTTTATAAAAATGTATATAAAATTAAACCATGAAATAACCTTATCTATCTCTTTAAGTTTCGTTTATTACGAATATTAAATTCAGCCTTTAAATGATTTGATTCTTATGAATCTATTTGTTTGAAATTGTTGGGGCTGAATTTTACGCGAGCATTATTATTAAAGAGTGAACAAGTTGAATCAAATACGAAACTTAAATTGATTTTAAATGTTTGTATCAATTTTGAATAAAAATAACAGGTTCAAGCAAATAAGATATTGTCGTCTTTTGAATCAACTTAGTGGCAAAATGTGAAGCATCAGTAATTATGAGTAAATAGCTCTGAGTTATTCGAGGAAACTGTGTCAAATTATTAATGTTTAAGGCAATATAGATTGATAAATTAGCATTATCTATTTAATTAATTAAATTAAAAGGGAAATTTACAAATGACTAGTTTAGACTTATTAGAAATTCATAGCAGTTATAGTTTGCTTAATAACAATTCATAGCTACATTTAAAAAAGGGAAGAAAGAATGCAAGAGAGATTTGGAAGAGATAGGAGAGAGGTTGTATCAATATATACAATGTATCAACAAATACAATTATATTAAATGAATACAATTGTATCAACGAATACAATTATATTAAGTTCTATCAACGAACATAAAACGTCTTTTCCTTGTGCATTCACTTTGTATCAATTGTATTAAATTGTATACATTTGTATCATACATTGTATACTCTTTCAGGACACGATTGATATAATAATGTATCTCTCCCTCGTTCAGGCATATTGAGAGTCTGAGTAAGAAATCAAAGATAAAGAAAAAAAAGTCCCCACCATATCTCTCTTGTTTTGTATCAGTTTTATCTCTAAAGATAAAACAGAAAGTGATATGAGATCAAAGGGGAGAAATGAAGTCGAGAAGCAAGCGAAAGAGGAGAGACGTGAGAAAAGGAGAGGGTGGAGAAGAGTGTCTAAGCAAGAGTTTGAGAGAGAGGATATATTTTCTACAAAAGCATAGTTATTCGTTATGTAATACATAAAATACATAACACATATTTATCTTACGTATGTAATTTTTTCGAAAGAAAAACTCGAAGCTCAGAACCAGATAGCAGGCCTAATGAATTGGGCCACATGACAGGCCCACTGGGCCAAACTAGGACCAGTGTACTGGACCGGCTGCCATGGTTATCCAACTAAAAAAGCCCTAGTCAATTTTACAGATTTAGCTGTATATAAAACCCTAACGCCTCCATAGCTCCAATTTTCTCTTCAGATTTTCGGGATCGTGAAGAACAACACCGTACGGGATGTCGAAACGAGGTATTTCTCAATCTTATTCCACTTGTTTCTCTGATTACATGTAATTGTTTATTTGGATTTGATGTGTGAAACTTTTCAGGACGAGGAGGTTCCGCCGGGAACAAGTTCAGAATGTCACTGGGTCTGCCGGTGGCGGCGACGGTGAACTGCGCCGATAACACTGGTGCTAAGAATCTGTACATCATTTCCGTGAAAGGGATCAAGGGAAGGCTTAACAGGTTGCCTTCAGCTTGTGTTGGAGATATGGTTATGGCTACTGTGAAGAAGGGTAAGCCAGATCTCAGGAAGAAGGTTATGCCTGCTGTCATTGTTCGTCAACGCAAGCCATGGCGCCGAAAGGACGGTGTCTTCATGTACTTTGAAGGTATATTTTGAAGTATCATTGGTCTTATTTTGTTTGTGAAAATGGGCTGGAATATACTGGATCATGTAGTGTATACTAACTTAGTTTGGAACTGATGTGGTAGATATCAACATTGTTGATTTGTAATGCTTTTTCTAGTTGTATTTAGCTGAATTTTGCTATATTCTGTGCTGGTTTTGTTTGTTGTTATGGCTAATGATGAACTCGAAGGGAGAGGTTAATGTGTTACTATTGAAGTTGCTATTACAACAACATACCAACTTGAAATCGCACAAGTGAGGGCTCCAAGTGAGTTGTGAGGAGGGTAGAATGTACATAGATCCTGTTGCTCAACTGCAACGAGACAATGGAGTGAATATAGCGAATAACATGTAATAATATGGAAATAGCGAAAACAACTATTAAATCATGTGATGATTGAAACTAGAAGTCACTAGTATTATTATATACAAATAAGTAGCTATACCATGATGGATATGTAGATGTTGCTTTATTTCTCTTAATAACCAATTAATGCATTTCAAATACTTGCTGTTTGAGTTGCTCCATTAATTGTTAGTACCATTTGATCATCTTGAATCAGATGGACGTGAGAATTTAGTTGAATGGATATATAGATGGCTGCAAGGCACTAACTGAATTAGTATTGAGGGTCTATTTATGTGTCTGCTGAATGAGTTCGTTTCTATGTTGATATTGCTGCTGCCAATTTATGTGATTGATAAATAGCGTCTATTCAGTCACAGTTCTATCTCTTCTTTGTGAGATTGCCTGCCTGCTTTGTTTCTGTAAGATCTACTATGTTGTGTTTACATCATTATAACTGAATAGAATACACGAAGTCAGTTTTTCTGTGGCACAAGTCTTGTTAAAAAATTGTCTCTTATTCATTTGTTTCTCGTTATACAGATAATGCTGGTGTGATTGTGAACCCCAAGGGAGAAATGAAAGGTAATTCATCAATCTACTTTCTGTTATTCTATTTGAAGTCACTATCCCCTTGACAAGATGCAAAATATATGAACCTGTATTACATTTTTCGTTAACCGTATTCTTTTGATGTTATGTTTTGTAGGGTCTGCCATCACTGGTCCAATTGGTAAAGAATGTGCTGATCTATGGCCTAGGATTGCATCTGCCGCCAATGCTATTGTGTAGAAGAAGTAGGAGCTCCCCTAAGTAGTTTATGATTCTTGTTTTTGTTGGTTTGTCTTAAGTTTTCGGATATCTGAGGAACGGTTTTGTCTTGGTAAGAATTATTTGCTCGAAATATTGTGATGATCAATGACATCAACTGTTCTCATTTCCATTGTTTTGAATGCTTATATCCAAGTGGATACAAAAGTTTTGACATGTTTCTTCTCTTGGTAATTGCTTATCTATCAATGTTTGACTCTCTTCTATGAATGCTTGAATGTGAAATGATCTTTTTGTGTAACCTAAGTTGGTGTTTAGCAATAGATTTCTAAATATATTTGGCAAGAAGATATTAGGACAGCGCCATATCCTTTATAAATGCTCTCTCTCTGGTTCTTTGTATTTTACCTTAAAGATTTTGGGTCGTAAACAAGTAAGACTGGAATTGTGATGTAAAATTTTATGGCGAAACAAATTTTTGGTTGATTCTTGAAATTTTGCCACAAATTGTTTTTGATTGATTCTAGAAATTTTGTTACTTCTACCTTTTAGCATATATTATTTAAAAATTATGTAAAAAAATTCTAAATTATAATAATTTCTCTGTTTCAGTTTATTTTACACTGTTTGTTTTTCAAGACTCAAAAACAAGTTAAGTTTGACTGAAAATTAGGTATGAAATTTTCATTTTTAAAAAATGAAATTTATATATTTATAAATTAAAATAATTGATAATTCAATATTTAAAAGATTTATAAAGATTTTTTCATTAAAGATAAAGTTATTTGAATTTTGAAATTTAAAAAGTGTTGCATAAAATAACTTAAAATTTATTTAAACTTACTTAGCCCATGCTTAGTAGGAATTACTTTTTTTTCCAATAATAACTATCCACTATCTTTTTTGGTCCATTATAATTATCCACTATCGATCTCGCATACCTTTTAAGTCTAATAAAAAAGGGCAACTTTCATATATAGTAAATATAAAATTTATATTTGTATACTATATCAAAGTTTGCATAATTTCACTCCATAACAAACATATACATATACGATTGAAGTGAATTGTGTAAAACGAGATAGAGATAGAGAAAGAGAAAGAGAAAGAGAAAGAGACTTGGATAGAGAATTGTATAAAATAAAGTGTATAAAATGAATTGTATAATTGTAAGTGTATAGAACGATTATATACAATTTGAATTTGTATAAAATGAGAAAGAGAGAGAGGCAAAAGACTTGGGCAGAAAATATACAATTTAATCGAATTGTATAAAACGAGAAAGAGAGAAATTATATACAATTTGAATTTGTATAAAACGAGAAAGAGAGAAAGGCAAAAGAAACTGGGCATGAGAGTATTTTTATTGTATAATTATAAGTGTATAGGACGAAAATATATGTATTTGCATGTGTATATACAATTTTCTCTCGCTTTATACAAACAGAAACACAATTTATACATTTCATTTCTCTTTGTATAAGCGAGAGAGGCGAGGGTGGCAAGCGAGATTAGGGAGAGTGCCGAGCGAGATTCGCGAGAGGTGAGCAAAAATATATGTATTTATACATTTCCTCTCGCTTTATGCAAATAGAAACATATTTAATACACTTGTGTTTTTAAAAGTGAGAGAAAGCGAGAGAGAGAGGAGAGTGGCGAGCGAGAGTTTTAGGGAGAGAGGTGACTGACAAACAGTTTGCTACGGAACACAATTAAATCAAAGAATGATTATAGTAATTAATTTGATTTATTAGTCTGTCATTATATACAATTTTCCCTAATAATTAATCGTTATTGACCTCGCACATTTCTTAAGTCCAATAATAATTATTCATTATTGGCCTCGCACTTCTTAAGAAATTATAAAAAAAAAAATACTATATTATTCTTTCAATGTAATAATATAATATTTTGAAAATGTAATTGAGAAATTATTATTATTAATGATAACATATATGAATTAAGTGTTTAATTTTATAAAAGAGATAAATATTATTAGACATCTCAAATAATAGAGGGAGGGAGTAGAACATAAGAAAATAATAATTCTGCAAAGATGGCTTTTCCAAATAACTTAAAAGTATGAAAATATTTTAATAAAAAAATAATCCTATAAAATAAAATTAAGAGAAAAGGGTCAAAAGTACCTCCAACTTTGATTTATCGTTTAAATTTACTCTTGCCGTTAAAATAAAGTTAGTTTTACCCCTACTTTTACTAATTTTACCAAATTTATCCCCCATTAGACGGATTGACCCGTTTTAAAAAATAAATCGATTTCTTATTTTAAACTAATAACCTGATCCCATTTTAAATAACCCGACTCATTCTTCCAAATCTCCTATATTCCCATCTACCCTTCTCCCAAATTGCCTTCATTCTCTCCCTCAAAAGCTAAGCCTACGAACAAATTGATGAGTTTGAAGAAAAGACAACGTAATTTCTTCAACCTAGCTCAATCGAAGTGGGCTAAAGGGGTTCTTTTTCTCCATTTTGAGATGCTGAATTTGGATGAAGAAATTTGAAGAGGTTAGAGAATTGAACAACTGCTTGAGATAAAAGCCCCATCGAGTTTGCACAAACCTTTTTTTTTTTTTTAGTTTATTTTTTAACTAAAAGTTTTAAATGTAGATAACATTTGATTATTTTTTTTAAAAAAACTAGGAGTCCTAAAAATTGGGTCTTTTTTTCCACCCAATTTTTTTAACTCCTCCGCTTTTTATTTATTTTTTGTTTTCGTTATGAATTAAAAGATGAATGTGATATTTATCTATCAGTGATCACTCAACTGAGATAAAAAATTGTCTGTGACTATAAATACTATATATATATACTCAGATCATTAAGGCAAGTGAAGTTGACAAGAAAACTTATTAATTAATGGATAACAACTTAAGCTTTTTTTTATATATTTAATGGAAAATCTGAATTTACTTATGACATTAGAAAAGAAAGTAGGTTGTCTTTTCTTCAAACTCATCAATTTGTTCTTAGGCTTAGCTTTTGAGGGAGAGAATGAAGAAAATTTGGGAGAAGGGAATATAGTAAATGGGAATATAAGAGATTTGGGAGAATGGATCGGGTTATTTTAAATGGGGTCGGGTTATTGGGTTAAAATAAGAAATCGGAATTTTTTTAAAAAATTCGAGTTAATCCGTCTAATGGGATAAATTTGGTGAAATTAATAACGGGAGGGAGGATAAATTTTTAAACAATAAGAGTGTGTTTGGTATGAAGGAAAATATTTTCTGGAAAATGTTTTCCAATTTTCTCATGTTTGGTTGGGATAAAAGTTTGGAAAACGTTTTCCAAATCAACTCATTTTCCTCAAAAATTAAGGAAAATGACTTCCCTTCAAAAATTAAGGAAAACATTTTCCAAAACTCTCCTCCAATTTCAAAATACTTTTTTTGGGAAAAAACATCAATTTTTAAAAAATATTTTCAATTTGAAAAAAATTATTTTTTCACCCGATCCCTGACCCTCCCCCACCCACCACCGGCCAGCCCCCCTCCTTCCCAAAAAATTAATTTTGCTTTTTAAAAATATTTTGAACTTCGAATTTTTATTTTAAAACTCCTATCCCCCCTCCTAGCCCCCCCCATCAGCCCCCCAACCCCCAAAAAATTAATTTTGTTTTTTAAAAATACTATCAACTTCAAATTTTTATTTTTTTTCACTCCTACCCCCTCCCCTGCCCCCCCACTACCCTCCACCCCTCCCCACCCCACCCCACCACTCCAAAAAAATAATAATTTTATTTTTAAAAATATTTTCAATTTCATAAATTATTTTTGACTCTATCAAAAATAAAAGATGTCTCTCAAAAATATTTTGCATTCATAAATCAAACACTAAAAATTATTTTCGGAAAATATTTTCTACTCACCAACCAAACATGAGAAAATAAGTCCAAAATATACTTGTTTTCCAGAAAAATATTTTCTAGAAAACATTTTCCATGGAAAATATTTTCCTCCATACCAAACACACCCTAAATCAAAATTGAGGGTATTTTTGACCCTTTTCTCTAAAATTAAATAGCAATTGACATTACTTAGGGACGAACACGACTAATATTAGATTTATTTTAAGAAAAAGAGAAAAGAATAATTTCCTTTTAAGGCGGGAAAATCCTGGGCTAGTTTGAGAGTGTGTTGGAAGATGGCGGTTTGGTCATACCCAGATGCTTCTCTAGAAGATTTGGTGAAAATGGTGAAAGGGTTCATAGATATGGCCATTCTCGCTTCTGGGTATCAATCATCTGGTCGTCTTGCTCATTGGGATTCACATAACATCAAAAATGCGCTTCAATGGGCTCTCTTTCTCCAGGATGTCAGTACCTCTTCCCTGTTTTGTTTTTGAGTATAATTGTCTCAATTAAAGTTGGGATTCGGGAAAGAACTGGGAGACAGTTCGTCACTTGCAGTTTGTTTACTTGAAAATTATAAATGTTTTTTTTTCTGATGCTTGTGTTTGATACTAACGATTACTTAATTTGCTTCTTTACTTGTTGATTTTGCCTTTTTGTACAGGTGATGAGGGATTTAAGTAGCTCAGATGACTATAAAAACTCTTTGGAGGAGCTTGATGCAGCTTTATGTGAAATAAACTCTAATTCATATCTCCCTCAGGTAGTGAATTTGTTGTTACATGCCCTGATATATTATATATTAGCTTGTTTTTTTTTATGCTTTCTGTATTTCTAGATTGTACCGATTTCTATTGTTTCCTATTGCAATTCGAATAATTCTGAAAAGAGGGAAGGCTGCCTTCTGTTAATATTTTGAACAGGGTCTAGCCCATATTTCCTCGAAGGTACTTAGCAAAGCGACTGAATTTATGCTAGAACATCTCATCAGTGTCTTTCCACTGAGAGATGAACACTTGAAAGCTTTACTGAATGCAAGTGTTGAGATGGATTATCACATGCGCCAGAAGACAGATAGTAGATGTATCAATGACATTTTCGAAACCTTGATGTGTAATGCATCTAAAAACGCTATTCCTAATGAGAAAAAGTTTCCAAGGGAGGAATCTCTAAACTCATTGCCAGATTCTTCTACAAGTGAACAATCTGATGATTCAATCAGATGTGAGTTTTCTCTCTTCACTGCACAAGCGCTTGAAAGGAGGCAACTATCTGTTTCATTGATATCTGCTGCAGAGACAGGGTTGAACATTTTGTCTAGTGGCTTAAGAGATCTGTATGTGAGGGAGGATGGCAATGCTTTAGATGTAATGCAGACAACAAATTTCATGTAAGTGATGTAGATACTCTGTCTATTTAACAAACACGAAGGCCATTTTCTGCGTGTAGTATATCAGCTTTATGAAGAAAAAAAAGTTTATCTGCTTTATGAATTACATTAGCATATGCGTCGTCCAAAATAACTTAATAGCCAAACGTCGTAGCTTCTTCTTCATCATGACATGCGCTGGAGTAGTTTCTTATTTTGTTGAGTATGTGTTATTTGGAAATTTCCCGTAAACAATGCAGAGAATTTGTCTATTTAACTTACATAAAGACCATTTTCTGGTTGGAATTTAGTGTTTCAGCTTCATGAATTCTATAATGTGTCTTTTCAAAGAAATTAAAAGCAGAATGTGTGAGCTTCTTCTGCGTCATGGCAAGGGTTGAAGTAGTTTCTTATCTTGTTTTTCTGTCTTGTTTGGGGTTTCTTTTCTAAAATATAACAATTTTCAAACGTCAAAGCCTATAAAGTAACATAAGAAACCATTCTGCACCTTATCACTTGTTATGAAAAGGAGTATGTTGCTTGCATCATATAAACAAGCTGAATCCCATATGAGGAAAAATCACCATAGCACTTCTGACCGGCATGGCCAAAAGATACTTATTGATTAATCCACTGGCATCTGCATTCACTACTATCTGCAGTACCTTTGGAATAGTAACTCGTAAATGGTGATTTAAATTCAGTAAGCTGTCCATCAATATTTCATGACTTCTAACATGATCTCATTCTAATGCTTCTTCTCTATAATTGGATGGAGAGGCTTTAGCTAAAACCTCCTAAGCTGTAATTAGAGTGCAGAAGTATGTAAGAAGCTTGATTACTGCCGTTTTGACTGAATATGATATCTTCTATTGATCATGTATACATATTTTTCCTTTTTTCTTACATGAGTAGTTAAGTATACACACACATCATTTGTAATGCAACAGAAGTTAAAGTCAATTCTTGTTAATGCCCCAAGGACTGAAGAAAGACCAATCGGTTCTGCTGTCTGGAATTCTTGGAAATCAAGAAGCCTCTCATATTTGCTAGACAAGAGAACTATTAGACTGGTCTCAGGTGCCAGCCTGCTGTTTTCTGCCCCTAAGTGCCAATGGATCCAAGTGTTTCAGAGGATGGATATATCATCTCAACTTGAAGAGAGTTTGTGCGAAATAGTTGTAAGTCAATTCATCTATCTATTTCAAAGATTCTCTCATTCAAATCTTCTGTTTTGAAAATGTTTTTATTTTTATTTTCTTGACGGTGTCCGGGCAGCTTGCTCACCTTGATTATTTCATCCGGCACCTACTACCTCCCACTAACAGGAGGATATTCAAACAATCTAACGGGAATGCAATTTTGGTTTTTCTAGTTAGAATGGATTGGTTGCATTTATCCAATCAATAATTGTTATGGCTGATTTGCAATTCACTCGGTTTTGGGTCATAATCATTATATAGGAGAGACTTAGCAGCTAATGAAGATAAACCATATTTAGTCATTTAAGCCTTAGATATGAGACAAGAAATGGGAGGTGTGTTTCTTTATCATGAATTAGAGGAGATTGGTTAGTTCTAATTGTCATCATCAAGCTCTAGGCTTTCTTTTAACACTTACACAATACTTAAACAACTGATTGATTATTTTTGTACTCTGTTTCTACTTGTATGATGGTGTTTGATTGGACATGGAATTTGAGATACTAATTCAACATGTATATTGTACTAGTGTTAGTGGAAAAATATATTAATGATGATTGAAAAGTTATTTGAATAAAGGAAACATTACATCAAGATTTTAAATCTGCAGAGTCAAATGAATTTAAATTGTAGAAAGTTGTGACAGTACATAGTACAATATTATTAATGGAATGGTATTAAACAGTCTGGGACATTCCAAAACCAATGAGTGTTAAATAAATTGTGATGAATGGAGTAATTGTTCTAGGTCTTTTTCTGTTTGTTCTTTTCTCGGTTCATAAGCTATTCTAAACCTAAAATACATGGTGGGAAATTACAAAGATTACATGTTCTTACATAATAGAAAAAGTATTAATGTAAGTGATACTAGCTAGTTGGTGCTGTTTGTTGGGAGTTTTTTTTAGACTTGCATGCTGGTGTAGGGATAATGGAGAAATTGTAGAATGTCAATTTGCATCAAAAGACAAATTAGCTAAGAGTGGAGTTAACTGGGGCCAACTAGAGTGGAGTAGATAAACAAAATCCGAACTGGTTTGGGATTGCAGCGTAATTGATTGATAAGCTATCTTGAACTGTAGGCCTACACCACAATTACCAAGATGCAGCAGACTGCTGAAGTTGCATCAGTTCGTTTTGTACTTCTGTTCTTTTCAAGAATGTACATCTGTTATTCAAGCTCTGTTCTGTAAAAAACTTAATGTGGTTCATGGGATTGTTTTCTTTGATATCTAAAAAATAAGCTATTCCAATTGAATTGTAATACTAATTGCTGCTGCAAATTTTCTTTAAAGGTAATTAAGTTGATTGGTTGGGCTATTCAGAGTATGGAATTTTCTTGATATGCAGCTCGATCTTCTTTGAGAGAAGTAATTATACTAATATGTGACTAGTTTTCCTTGTTCAAACCAAACTTCTGCAGGAGCTCGCGTTACTAGCATGTGTAGTGGATAGATGGAGTTTTCTGATTGACCGTTTGATGTTGACCTCTTGTGAGTTTGTCACCACTTCGAGGCTATACAATGAGGTGCATAACTTGGTCCAGAGAGGTTGTAGAGAGGAAACCATCAACTCCAAGGTAATTATTTTTTTGAAATGAAATCCCTTCATTGTCTAGTATGAAGTGCTGCACGTCAAGCCTATGAAAATAAAATTGCAATGGTTTAACTGAAATTTATAGTATTATTTGTTCGTTATACGTGGATTACATGTCTGTATGGATCTAATCATCTAGATATAGGTTAGATCGTTTTATATATTTTTTCACAATAATTTATTTTGTTTGTTAGATTATCCCACGTTGGATCGGGAGCCTTGGAGCAATGGTGAAATTGTCTCCATGTGACCTATAAGTCACGGGTTCAAGCTTGACTTGGCTTTTAGGTTATCCCACATTGCTTTAGGAAATATGTTGTTTCCTTATATGGTTTTAGCCAATCATCACCTCAAGACCTAGGGCTTAGGATTGAGTTAGGCTCAAACTCTATATTCCTTACATGGTATTAAAGCCATACCCATTTCCTATTTCTTGATTTACCCAATGTTGGGTTTGTTTGTTATATTCTCCACACTCCAGATGTTCATTCCTAGTCGGTCGGGGGTGTTAGATTTTCACACATTGGCTGAGGAAATGAGTTGTTGCTTCCTAAATAGTCTTGGGTAATCCTCACTTCGTGAGCTAGCTTTTGGGGTTGAGGTAGGTCGAAGGTCCATTTTCTTTACATTGTCTACAACAACATATTCAATGTAGTCCCACAAAATAGGGTTTTAGAGGGTAGAGTGCACATAGACCTTACCCCTGCCTCAGAGGTAGAGGTAGAGAGACTGTTTCAGTTAAACCCTTGGCTCAAGGAAAAATAATCCAAAGCAGTCACAAAAGAAATTAATATAGTAAAAGTACAAGAAGCAACAAATAATAGAAAATCGACAGATAGTAGCAACAAGATAAACTACAAGAAAAATGTGATCGTAACAGAAATTGAAGGACAAGAAACTACAAGAGCAATACTACGACTCTAATATGAACGGATAGCAAGGCAACAAACTGTGACCTACTAACCTTCTACCCGATCCGTGTCCTCCTCACCCTCCTATCTAGGCCACGTCCTTGGTAAGTATAAACTGTGCCATGTCCTTTATTTACATTGTGTGTTACCTGAATTGTTTTCTTGTTACTTCTTAGTGTACATAAATAACTATGGCAGGAAAACAAAGTGTATCGTACAGACATGATTGTGTTTATTTAGAAGACATAAAATTCATTTGAGAAGAACGAAATTGTAAAGTCTAATTAGACTGTGCAAAAAAGCAAATCTATGATGTATCCAACTATACTTGAACAATCATTGTGTACACACCAAGGTGAGGTTTACTTGTTTGTCATGTACTTGATAGATGTACATTGTACCTCTTTAAATCACTTTTTGAGCAAAGTTTTATATCCTTTATATTTTAAGTCTTCTTATATATATCCTGCGGAAACTATAACCTGTACAAGTAGCATCTGCAAAATTCCAAAACCAGGCCAGTATGTGAGCATTCACCTCAAGATGTTCAACTTGTTGCTCTAACATGCACCATATCTAAATTTCACTCTAGATCTTAGACTCTCTCTCTTGTGTTATACTCTAAGGAAAGTAAGTATTTCTGTTCAGTTTGCATTCGTTGTCAATTTTCCACGTTATGAACATTCTGACATTGTTGTTCTCCTTGTGGATGGTTAATAGTCCTTTTTTTTTCTCCTTTTGTTGTAATAGGAAAAAGGAATTATTGAGTTCCTTGAAGTTTTCTTACACAATCGGCTACATCTCTTGTGGGAGCTATCTCCAGTCCTAGCAGCATTTGCAATTCCTTCCTGGTATGAGATTTGTATCCTGCTGTCTGTTGAGATTTCTCACAGAGAAGTGATCAATCCTTTTACACCAGTCAGCTTACTGACTTTATATTTTTCGGAGTTTATCAATGAATAGCTGGTTTAATTAATGCAGGTCAAATTTGTTCAGAAAATATCTGACAGAGCTTGACAGTCAAGTTACAGGAGACTTTTCATTTACTAGGTACACTTTCATGTCACATGCTTCTGTTGGTTATAATGATCAGTGTTTCGAATATTGAATTTCTTATACCTTAGCTTCTTATCTTGGCGAAGAGCTTTATTCTGCTGATTATTCTTCCTTGCCTCTTTTCTATATGCAGATCCGATAGTAGTACTAAGGAAAGGAGGAAGTATAGAGAGTGTGGGTTTGCTGTGATTTGTTCCTATCTTCTTTTCTCTCATTCTGTACTAATGTTATGTATACATTGATTGACTATAACCATATCCTTGAAAACTATGAACTGAAATGTTTTTCAAACTATTTTATCTACTTCTTCGAAGGCCTTTCTTGGTAGCTTTAGTTAATGTCTTCCATGAAACCAGGAATTTTACCAAGTTCAAGTTACTTAAGTAGATAAAAGTCTTCAGGCATAAATAACCTTTCCTGTTTCAGTTACACCTAGATGTAGGTAACATAACTTGCCTTCTAGGTCTGGGGTTTCTCAGTTGTTTCCTGCCATTAGGATAAAATTAATACCCTTGTCTAATACTGATTTAAAAGCTGGACCTATCAGCAGCTTTCTATTAAGGCTTATTTGTCTGTGACATCATTTAATATGAGGTCACTAAGTGAGAGAATCTTTCTGGTGAACTACTCGATGATACCTTTCCGGGCACTATATAATTTCTCTATGGATATATGGGTTTTCAGAGACCATGTAATAAAATTTGGTTGTTTCTGCTATTTGTCTTCTCATTAGGTTATTTCATGTTAGCCTGAACATCTCTTCTGTTTGGAGTATACTACGTACTCTCAAAGCCTGATTTATGTTCAACACGGCAGGTGATGTTGCTGAGAGAATTTGGTGCCTTCATGTTTGTCATGTTGGTGGTTCTGATGTAGAATGTGGTTGAACTTCACAGTATTTTCTCTTGAAGGCGTAACTGGTAAACCTTGCTTTCTTAAATGTATTTATTGTGACTATAAGTTTTTGTGCATTATTTGGAGAATAGCCAAAACATTCTCGCCATTGAGTTTCAACTATTGGTAAGGCGGTGATCAGAGCTGTGAAAGAACTTAGATGGCATGTAGATTGTAAACCCTTAAGTCATGATAAAAACCTAACTAGAAAGTATTTTTATTGTTTCTTGCTGTGCTTGCTTAAGATGAAATGCAAAAGTGACGAGAAAACCGTTCCTTGTCCAATAGGACGACCACTCACTTCATGTTGACTGTTGACTCCTTGACGTAAGATCATCTTTATTATATTAGAAAGTAAAAGGTTCAAGTTGGGTCTATTCTTCATTCATAGGTCTCACTTTTTCTAATATATTATATCTTTCTCTTATTCCAGCTAAAGAACAAAGAAAAGAATAAGAAAAAGGTCAATAAAGCAATAAAGGAAAGCTAAAATAGCGATAGAAGTGGATAACAAAGAGAGATGCTGAGGCATTCTATGACACACGTATCCCCTTTTGATCCTTTTTGTTTTCTTTTACTTGTTTTGATATTAGTCCTTTCAATCCAACGATGTATAGTGTGAAAGAGTTGGCGGAGAGAACTTTTTTTTCCTTTTTGGCATAGGAGCTGAAGGGAGCCTTCCTTTGACATCATAACAAGCTTTTGTCATAATTATTTTAGATAAAGAAAATATCACTGGGCAATAAATGGGATTGTGTTGGTAAGATTCTGTCTAATCCTTAATTAGTGCCTTAACTACATCAATAGGAAGAGCTTTTTGTTCTCTTTGAAGTTTGGACGGTCAGGCCCTACAAGAAACAACACACAGCTGTCGCGTTTGGTATGAGAGAGAACCACCTCCACTCACTGCATACATGAAAAGGACATCCAATATAAACGAAGCTGATGCCTACAAATGGAATATATACACTTGAAAAGCACATACATTTTATATTCCTCTTTACACATTCCATTAAATTTGTAATTTTTCAAAGTCCCCTAAAACCAACAGACATCTATATACTTTCTTATGTTTGGTAACCAGGTGTAGGTCAAAAATCTTGATGATGAGAAGTTCAAAGATGATCCAGATGTTGAAGTGGCACGGACGTAGAGTTGCACACAGCAGCTCTGATGTTACACTGGTTAGTGTTGAAAGAAGAACACCTGTGAATTGCTTCAAAGGACTTTACATTGCTAGAAAGTTATATTGGAGGTTAAAGTCACAGTGGAGGCAACTTCTTTCGTGGCAGAGAAGTTCTGTTCGATTTAGCTATGATGCTTACAGTTACTCTCAGAATTTCGATGATGGATGCTCCAAGGAACATCGTTCACCTTTAGCTCCTCGGTAATTTTCATTTCTCAGAAGTTCATCAGTAAAAAATTAGCAAGTTGAGTAGAGATTCAGTCATGTTTCCATTACAATGAAGTTTTACTTGCAACATATTTTTCTGAATTATTCACATTCCCAGGTTATTACTGTGTGTATATATATAAGTGGATGAACTTTATCAAAAGAAAATTCTGTATGAAGTTTGATAATGGTAATGAGTATAATTTCTCCATTAAATAAATTATTTGGTTTGATGAACTTTAGCAATGATAGGTGTATGGATAGCAAATGTGGGCCTCAAAGTCTATCTAGTATAAGTTCTTTTCAAAGCTACAATTAATGGGATTATTGATGGAATAATAAACAGTTAAATACCCCTAGGATTGCGATGCCGTCTTCTTATATGATTTTGAGTAATTTTTATCTTACGAGTAACTTCAGAAAATGAGATAGGTTTAATAGGTTACTCTTAAAAGTTTGAATAATTTTAATTCTATGTTATGTTGATATTGATATTGATGCAACTAATTAAATTGATTTTTATAAAAGGTATTGGGAGAAATAATAAATACATTAGAACTATTGCAATAAATAATGATGTGTCAAAAAGTGACTCACTCAAATAATTCTATGATTATAATGTGAATATAATGGATACTGAATGATTAAAGTGAAAAAGTAGTGTATGTGTCACATGAAGGCATGAAGCTGCTCTTTTTTTTTTAAAAAAAAAAAAAACAGAGAAAAATCTACCCACGGGACTTGTGACGCATCAGTAATGCTTTTCCACTTTTTGCTAATTTCACGGGGGATAACTGATGATTAATTTGGAGATTAAATTTAAAATAAATTTATTTTATATTTGATTGGAATAAAATTATCATAATTTATTTTGAGATTATGATATTATTTTTATCTCACATAAAAGACGAGATAACGATTTAAGAATAATTGTTAATGTATATATCGCAATTACAATAAATTTACCATGTTAAGGTGGAGAAATTTTGTTTTCCATAAAGAAATTCAAGTTTATTGCGATATAATTATAATCTATAGCGATCCAATATTATATTTCTTGATTTGTCCCCTCTGATCATTAAACAAGAATGTTGAGTCATTTGAGGATTAGTGAGAATGCGTAGAAGATAACAAGGAGAACAATTATAATTACATGAGTTACAAAAGATTATGTTATCACTTTCTCCACTTTATGCTTACTAATTATCATGCATTTAATATTTAAACTTCATTAAAATACAAAATAACATCAACAATATCCCAAACAGCTTATTTCTTGTGGGGTATGTAGCAAGAATTGATGGAAAATATAGGGAAAGAGAGGATTTTGAAAAGTTGAGAACTTGAAGAGTTGGGAACTTGAAAAGTTCTCTTATGCTTTAATAAAAAAGCATTTGTTCCTCATCGGTGGTGGAAAGAAAAATAGGAGAGTTTAAATACATAAAAACTCCTATTAATTGTTAAAAGGGTTGGAAAGAGGGACCCCCCTCGCGCCGTCCTCGGCTTTGGCTAATGATCGATCGAGAGATTATTTTTTGGACAAAGTTTGTTTTAATTATTTATTTATTTAATTAATTAAATGGCCAAAAATGTTTTCAATTAATTAGTTGATAACAGAAACGTTTTCAATTTTTTAGTTGATTAACCCGACCCGACTCGGATCTGCGCGCGACCCTATTCTGAAAGGTTGCAACTTTCAGGAACAGTCATTACCATTTGAAAGGTTGCAAACTTTCATCAATGGTCGTGTGAATTCTGAAAGGGTTGCAACCTTTCAGAACCTGTTCTTCTTGCCTATAAATACCATTCATTCTTCAGATTATTCACTTACGAATTTTCTGATTTTCTTCTTCTTCTTCTGCACAAATTTTTCCTCGTATACTTTCCTGCTGTTGATTTGGTTCACTGACACCAGAGTTCTTGGTATCTATACTCTGGTGATTGACATCATTTTACCTGGGAGGTCATATTCCAAATCAAACCTCGGATACTAGAGGGGAATAACTTCCTTAAGGGGACACTATGAGTTCAGTGGACTTGATCTTTTTTCTATTAAAACATTTCCAGATTTTGGTACGGTTTTTTTACAGATTTTAATTTTTATTTAATTGATTTCTGTTCATCTTTTGTACTGATTCTGAAAACTTTAGTTACTTTGTGTTTCTGTAAAGTTCTATCAGAATTAGTAATTCTGTTTTTCAAACACAGATTGGCAACATTTCTAACCAAACGATTTCCATCTTCCCTCGACACCATTCATAATATTTCAAAATGGCTACATAACTAATTTAGTCTACGGTCCTCATATCCACTATTTTTTTCAAGAAATACAATTTTGATGTGTCTTATTTTTCTACCTTCACTTTAATATTAAGAGAGAATTGATTTTATAATAGTTTATTTATGTTATAACTATTGTTATATTATTCTTCATGAGAAATTAGTAAAAGAATAAGATCTATAAATAAAACACATGAAATTTCTATATGGTCATTTTCTTTAATTTAAACTTTTCAAATGGTTTTCTCACCTATTAATTCCCTTCTCCTTCAAATAATACTATATAATATATAGTATATATAATTGTCAATTGGGCATTTAGAAATTTATTTCAAAATTCTTGACCTTTTTTTGCCACATGTTGAGAACATAATTAATCAAAGTTGGTAGTACTTGGTTACCATGTATGATCTGCTCTCATCTTGAGGTACAAATCTATTATAAAAAATATATATAACTTTAAAATTAGATGATAATAATAAATATGTCGAAAATGCAATATAGGACAAATATAATTTATTTCATAGTATAAAAAGAATATTACCCTATTTGGGGAAAAAATGTGCCTAATAGCTTTAATATTTAAGTTATCAAATCACATTAAAGATATTTACAAAGAACTTTCAGAAAAAGTAAATTTTGTGATACTGAAAATAAGATGATTATTTGTTATAATAGATAAAGAACACAATATGCCACTGTAATTATTTTTTTTACACTATCATTTAATGTATATATTATTAATATATAAGTTGAAATAAAAAAAATATTAGGTGATATAGGGCAGGAAAAGAATACATATTTTCCTATTTTATTGCCCTATAACTAGATTAATTTTTAATCTACAATTAGATTAATTCTTTTCGTTTTCTAAGAGTAGAGATTGTCGATTTTAAAATTACTCTACCTACATTCGGGGGTGGATCTAGTAGTTTGATCATTATGCAGGTTTAATTGAGCTCAATAAATTTTGCTCAAATACTATGTAAATACGTACAAACATTAAATTGAAAATTCGAATATTATCACTTAAAATCGTCATTATAAATTTAGAACCCATAAAATTAATATCTTAACTTCGTTTTTACCTATAATGAAATGCTTTTTCCAACCAAACAAACTAATTTCATTTTCAACTTAAGTTATACATAGATAATGTAAATATTCTTTATATTATTAGTATAACTACTTAACCTATTATAACATTTTCGTTACCATCTCAATCATATGGTAATGTTAATTATAAAGATTTACCTATAATATAATTACCATGAAAATCGAGCCAAAGATATGGAAGAGGAACAAAAAGGAAACAAATATATATATTTTCTTATTCTAAAGCCAACAATATATGGAAAACATTACTTAGTAGACAAAAATAATATAATTAAGATCTTCTATTAATTAGAACCACCTTATTAAGCTCTTATAACACTTTGCTCAAACAAAATAATTAATCTTAGTTAGAAGGTAATTATTCTTTAAATCTATAATCTCGTTTTAGTTAATATTAATTTGATACATCTTTACATTTCTACAAGTTAGTGTTCTACAAAAATATTTCTGCCTGACTATTTGTCTCAAAGGTAGGAATATATGATCTGCGTACACTTTATTCTTTTCAAATATTTTATCGAGTATGTTATTGTTGTTCTATATAATAAAGTGCAAAAATATGCTATTTTCTTCGATCTATATATTTCGTTATTGTTTCTAATTGATTCATTCTTCATTTGATGATATTCAATAAAATATTATGGTGTTTATAGTTTGGGCATATCTTTTAAAAACTTTATATTACTTTCTAGGAATGAATCGTTTCTTTGAGGGATGTGTGCAACTTAAATAAAATCACTTATTTTTAAAATGGAGAAATACTAGTTATTTCTTATGTAACTTTATTTAAATATTAAAGTTTTATTTCTACAAAATTGAAAAATCTACCTTTTCGATTTCATTTGTTTGAATGATTATTATCTATCATTTTATAACGTATTGTATTGTATTGTATTGTATTGTTTTATCGAATGAAGATTGAAAAACGTATTTCAAACTTTGCAGCTAAATCAACAATTGAATATGGAAGAGTACCCTTCATTCATGGTAAACTTTGTACCTTAATTATCACATAAATATCGTATTATATTGTGTTATATTAAATTCACATTTGTCTCTTTTTTACAGACATGTATTTTGAGGATTAATATTAACGCTGATCGATGGCAAAGGACTATTGCCAAGGTGTTAAAAAACGTAGATGGTATTTCTTTAGTCCTCTTTTTGAATATTTATCTTTTATTATCGATGTATATAAGTCAAACTCGTCTAAATTGAGATTACTTTTTTCTAACAGTGACAAATTTTAGAATGAACACAGATGGGACAATGGAGTTATCGGGAACTGTGTATCCAAATAAATTCTTGAAAATACTAAAAAAAGCAAGGAATAAAGCAGAATTATGTCATTTGCAATTTGGACAGTGTTCAACTAACCTGTTTTTACCTTCAAGGCCAATTGATTATAGCATTGGTAATAAATTTGGAGTACCAAATAACATGTTGCTTTCTAGTTTTGTTGGACAAATGGAAGATAATCAGCCAGGTTATTACGGAGGAAGAGATGGTAGATTTTTGCATTACGGTGATAAACCTTCACAATCAAAAAAGTCAAAAAGTGAAAAGTCTGACCATCACGTCCACGATCATGACCACAAACACAACCATAACCACGTCCACGGACATGATCATAACCACAACCACAATCACGTTCACGGACATGATAATCACAACTACAACCACAATCACAACGATGGGAAATTAGAGCATGCTGCAGGGTGTATCAATGCTACAACTCAAAGGACAAAAGTGCAACTTGATTGTAAGAAAGGGAAAGTAGAGACACTAAAGTTAGGAGTCTATAGTTGTTGTTTGATGTGATAATTGAACTATTAAGTCAATTTTTGTATGCATTTATATGGTTATATATATTTAGGCAATTTAATTATTTACTATATGCTCTAGGTTTAGTATTTTTGTGGTACTCATTTTAGAATTTCTTTTTTGGAACAAGTCAAACATATGTTTGAGTTACAATTATTAATTAATTCTACCTTTATTTATAGTACTACAAATTAATAATGACTTCAAGTTTTGCTCTTAAACTTTTGAACTCACAATCTAAGGATCAGAAGGGGTGTTTACTCTCTTACCATCCAAGCAACTCTCTCTCGTCAAATTCGACTTGATTGTTGAAAGAAATCAGCCAACCATTTCATCAATGCCTTAGCTTTCTCAGAAGTTGGCTTAACCAAATGAAAAACATGTTCTTCCTCTTCTGTTTCCTTAATTTCAACTTCACCTTTCCATCCACATTTCTTCAAAGCTTCATAATATGTCCAACCTCTGTCCCTTATAAAATCTTTTCCTCCAGTACAAATCAAAATCTTCGAGCAAACAAGTTTCGATAGTAAACTTGGATGTACTGCTGGATTAAATCGCGGATCATCAGTTTTAGGATTTTCCGGGCAACAATAGGCCCAAAT
Source organism: Solanum lycopersicoides (assembly GCA_022817965.1). Lineage (NCBI taxonomy): Eukaryota > Viridiplantae > Streptophyta > Magnoliopsida > Solanales > Solanaceae > Solanum > Solanum lycopersicoides. The sequence goes on along the minus strand of CM040626.1, from coordinate 101,341,342 downwards.
TGGATCTGGCTCATTGTTCCCGAAATAAGGATGAACTAACACCATTCCAACAAGGTTTATACTATCTCCGAGTTTATATTCATCTACACTTTCTCGCATCATCATGTTATGAGCAATATTGGCTCCTGCACTATCACCTGAGGTGAAAAAAGCAATTACATTTTTCAGTAAAACAAAATAATTGATGAAAATGCATAAAATTTACATTCAAACTTAAACTGTCTGGCTCTCGAAATTCTAACCATACTACATAAATTGTGATAGAGGAAATATTAGTTTTCATATTTTTGTTCCAAAGGCCTAAAAAGATATGAAGATTGAAATCAATTTGGATGGATTGAGCTCAATCATAAAAGTTAGCTAATGATGAAACATTTGATAAAGTTTATATAAGCAATAATTCAATTCGAAAAAACTAATTCATAAGATCGAACAGAATTTGCCCGAATCTATATGAACAAACTACTCTGATAATTGATCTGACCCATATTCAATTCAACCCAATCCGCTCATTTACCTGACAAGAAAACTCGTGAGAAGTCCGCATGGCTTTTCAACCATGGTTCATTTTCTCGTCCGCCATTGACATGTTGAGAGATCCATTTCATAACTGCCCAGGAATCATCATAACAGGCAGGAATTTTGTGTTCTGGTGCTAATCGATACTCAACAGATACAACAACTACATTAGTTTCTGCAGATACAGAATGGACATAACTATCATAAAAAGTAGAAAACGCCGATTCGATTACAAACCCTCCTCCATGGAAGTAGACAAGTAGTGGAAATTTCTGATCGTCATTTTGGGTGATTTTTGGAAGGTAAAGCCGTACCGTTACATTGTTCTCCGGTACAACAACGATATCTTTGGATCGAACACCGGTGATTGGATTATAATCGGAAGGAGGAACAAAATCATGTTTTCGATACCTTTCGATACTTCCATCTTTGTAGATCTTAAAAAACGTTGGGATATCATAAACAACTGGGTTAATTGAATCCATTGATTCAAATTGCAGTAACCACGAAAATGGCGGGTATTTAAAGGGGACAAAAATGACCGGTATTAAGGGAGTATTCGGTATAAAGAAAAATATTTTTTTAAACAACTTGAGAGTTTATTTTTCTTGGCATAATGCATAAATATGACTTTTAACTTGACGTCAGTTGATAACTATGATTCTTAATTTTGGATGTGCACAAGTAGACATTTAAACTTGTATAAAATTGAATAAATAGATACGCGTGCCTGCCCTACATGACGTGATACAGGTAGGACGCCACATAGGACACAAATTTTCCATATATGGTGTCATGTAAGATGAATGTGTCAATTTGTTCAATTTTATACAAATTTAAGTGTCTACTTGTACATATCTAAGGTTAAGGGTCATAGTTTACAACTGATGCCAAATTAATGGTCATATTTATATATTATGCCTTTTTTCTTCTTCTAAGAGATGAAGTAGGAGGATAAAATCAGTATGGAATTGGGATGCAACGAATTAACATATAATAAAATAAAATATAAGTAATATCTAAAATAAATATTATATAAACTAAAAACTCTTTTAACATCATCCAAACAAGTCCTATTTATCATCAAAAGATAATAAAGGCAATTGTAGCCTTTTGTTAGTTAACCGGACCCTAGGTAGCTTTGGGGAAAAAAAAGAAAAATGCACAAGTATCTTTTCAATTTATGCTTAAAATTTTAGAGATTTACTTATACTATACTAAGATTCTATTATTCCCTGAACTTATTTTATAAGTAATTTTCTACCATCTTTCGGCCTACGTGACACTAGTTTGAAAAAAAAAAAGTCAATTAGCGTTGGGTCCACAAGATAATGCACATAGGCCGAAAAGGAGTAGAAAATTATTAATAAAATAAGTTCAGGGGGTAATAAGACCTTAGTATAGTATAAGTGTGTGTCTGAGATTTGGAACATAGGTTGAGGGGATACTTGTGCATTATCCCAAAAAAAAGAAGTTAAAAGAGCCTTAAACACCAACTCAAGAGCCAATGAACAAGTTAAATCATTTGTTCATTAGGTTGTACTCGTTTGATAAGAAGGATAAGATATAATTGATTTTGAGATTAATTTTAGACACTATATATGCAGGGGCGAACTCACATTGGGTCCAGGGTGTTCACCCGAACACCCTCGACAAAAAAATACACGATATATATAAGGTAAATTTTCTGTGTTTTTGTAGATGTATACATTTTGAACCCCCTCAATAATAATTAAAATTAGATGGCTCAATGGTAAGACCCCTAAATATTAAGCTGCATGCCCCAAGTTTGAATCCCATCAACAATATTTTTATTTTTCGAACCTCCTGAACGAAAATTCTGGGTCCACCACTATATATATGACGCCAAGTAGGACACATATACTTACTTATTCAAGTTTATATATGTTAAAGTGTATACTTGTGCAATACATTATTCAAAGTTGTAGGGCTTTTATACTAAAAACATTTATTTTTTATGTTAACTTAAAAATACCCACACAAAAAAACACCCTTTTGTCTTTTCTCAAGAAACAAGAAATAGCACTACAAATATCCCAAATATCACATTTAAGATTTTCATCGGGTGGACAGGAGCGGATGTACAGTGTGTCGAGGGGTTCATTCAAACCCGCTGAATAAAAAAAAATACATCGTATATATAAGATCGATTTTTTTGTAGGCTCAATGGTAAACTGGGTTCAAGAAAACGTGTTTTGTGGGCTTGGTCACGAGTTAGAATCCAACAAGCAACAATTTTTTTTTTCTAATTTTGAAGCGTTTTTGCTGGCTTAAGGTCTTTTAAGCACGGGTTCGAATCGAGCGAGCAACGATCTTGTTTTTTTCTAATTTTGAAGCCTTTTTGCCGGCTTAATTTGTTTAATGTTATAAAATAAAGTATTAAAATTTAATAACAAAGAAATGGAGAGAAAGAGTAGTAATATTTTTCTTCCAATCTTTCAATCTTTTGGTACATTTTTATCTACATATTAGATGACTATATATAGAAAATAAGTATACCCATAATCTTTCAAAGTCATAAAAGAAATCTTTAAAGTCCTAATTAAATCTCCTAAAGTCATATTTAAAATCTTTTAAAGTCATGAAGTGTGGATTTGATACATGACATCCACACCACATTATTTACAACACTCCCCCTTGGATGTCCATGTAGAAAATAAAATCTAGAAGAATAAAAGAGAGTTTACATAGTTATTCTTAATACGCATTATTTGCTGCCTCGTTAAAAACCTTATCAAGAAAAAACCCAGTGGGATAAAAATCTTGATTAAGGGAAAAGAGTGCAGCGCGTATTTACTCCCCCTGATGAAGACATCATTTAATATCTCTAAGACGACGCATTCCAATTTTGTATCTCAATTTCTCAAAGGTTGAAGTTGGCAATGCCTTAGTAAACATATCTGCTAAATTATCACTTGAGCGAAGTTGTTGAACATCTATTTCACCATTCTTTTGAAGATCGTGAGTGAAAAAGAATTTTGGTGAAATGTGTTTTGTCCTATCTCCTTTAATGTATCCCCCTTTCAGTTGAGCTATACACGCAGCATTATCTTCATACAATATTGTTGGAACATTTCTTTCTAAAAAAAGACCACATGTTTCTTGAATATGTTGAGTTATTGATCTCAACCAAACACATTCTCGACTCGCTTCATGGATAACTATTAACTCTGCATGATTTGAGGAAGTAGCAACCATAGTTTGTTTTGTTGAACGCCATGATATAGCTGTACCACCACATGTGAATAAATAGCCTGTTTGGGATCGACCTTTATGGGGATCAGACAAATATCCTGCATCTGCATAACCAATCAATTGTGACTTGCATTCATTTGAGTAAAACAATCCCATATCAATAGTCCCTTGGAGGTATCTGAATATATGCTTAATCCCATTCCAGTGTCTTCGTGTTGGAGAAGAACTGAACCTTGCTAACAAACTTACCGAGAAAGCTATATCAGGTCTAGAATTATTAGCAAGATACATTAATGCACCAATTGCACTAAGATATGGTATTTCAGCACCAACAAGTTCATCTTCATTTTCATGAGGTCGAAATGGATCTTTATTAATATCAAGAGATCTCACAACCATCGGACTACTCAATGGATGGGCTTTATCCATGTAAAATCTCTTTAATATATTCTCAGTGTATGTTGATTGATGAACAAATATCCCATTGGCAAAATGTTCAATTTGTAGTCCAAGACAAAATTTTGTCTTTCCGAGATCTTTCATTTCAAATTCATTTTTCAGACATTTTAATGCCTTTGAAAGCTCCTCAGGAGTTCCAATGATATTCAAATCATCAACATATGTAGCTATTATGACAAATTCAGATCCAGACCTTTTCATGAAGACACAAGGACAAATTGGATCATTTTTAAATCCTTCTTTCAACAAATATTCGCTAAGGCGGTTATACCACATTCGCCCTGACTGCTTCAATACGTATAAGGATTTCTGAAGCTTTATTGAACAAGTTTCTCGAGAACCATTGTATGCTTCAGGTACTTTCAATCCTTCAGGAATTTTCATAAAAATATCATGGTCCAATGAGCCATATAAATAGGCAGTGACCACGTCCATTAGGTGCATTTCAAGATTTTCATGAACTGCCAAGTTCATTAAATATCGGAAGGTAATTGCATTCACCACAGGAGAATATGTTTCTACATAGTCAATGCCGGGCCTTTGCGAAAATCCCTGAGCCACAAGTCGTGCTTTATATCTTACGACTTCACCTTTTTCATTTCGTTTTCGCACAAAAACTCATTTGTACCCCACTGGCTTGACACCTTCAGGTGTTTGGATTATTGATCCAAAAACTTCACGTTTCTCAAGTGAAGTTAACTCTGCTTGAATTGCGTCCTTTCATTTTGGCCAATCATTTCTCTGTCTACATTCATCGACAGATTTTGGTTCATGATCCTCATCTTGTTGCATTATTTCAATGGCAACATTATAAATAAAAATGTTATCAACCACAACTTCATTTCGGTTCCACCTTTTTCCAGTCGAGACATAACTTATTGAGATCTCTTCATTTTCATTATTTTCGTATATCTCAACATTTTCTGTTGTCTCATCATTTGTTATGTCTTGAGGCTCCCCTTGAGCACTTGCTTTTATATTATGATCATTTTCTCCTTTTCTTTTTTGAGGATTTTTATCCTTAGAACCAATTGGTCTACCACGTTTCAGACGTGGTCTAGACTCATTTGCATTATTAGTTTGTTCTGTCGAAATATCAACTCGAACTGGAGCATTTGCAGCTGGAACATGAGATTTAGTAACCCTTGAAAGGTTAGTAAATGCATCTGGCAGTTGATTTGCAATATTTTGCAAATAAATCATCTTTTGAACCTCTTGTTCACATTGATTTGTTCGAGGATCTAAATGAGATATTGATATTACATTCCAATCTATCTCATTTTCCAATTTCTTATGTTTCTCCCCTAATGTTGGGTATTCAGATTCATCAAAATGACAATCAGCAAATCTTGCTGTAAATAAGTCTCCAGTCATAGGTTCCAAATATTTTATAATGGAAGGAGATTCATACCCAACATATATTCCCAATCTTCTTTGGGGACCCATTTTTGTGCGTTGCGGTGGAGCAATTGGAACATATACTGCACATCCAAAAATTTTAAGGTGGAATATATTTGGCTCCTTTCCAAAAGCCAACTGTAAGGGGGAGAAATCATGAAAAATGGTTGGCCTTATGCGCACAAGTGCTGCTGCATGCAAAATAGTATGCCCCCATACCGAAAGAGGAAGTTTTGTCCTCATTAGTAATGGTCTAGCTATCAACTGAAGACGTTTAATCACTGATTCTGCTAGACCATTTTGGGTATGAACATGAGCAACCGGATGTTCAACTGTTATTCCAATGGACTTACAATAATCATTAAAGGATTGAGATGTAAATTCACCAGCATTATCAAGACGAATTGTCTTTATAGTATAATCTGGAAACTGTGCTCTTAATCTTATAATTTGAGCCAACAATCTCGCAAAAGCCATGTTGCGAGTTGATAATAAGCACACATGCGACCATCTTGTAGATGCATCTATCAAGACCATATAATATTTAAATGGTCCACATGAAGGGTGAATTGGTCCACATATATCACCATGTATACGTTCCAGAAATGTAGGGGATTCAATCCCTACCTTAGTTGCTGATAGTTTAATAATCAGTTTCCCTTGGGAACAAGCAACACAAGAGAATTCCTTAAATTGAAGAATTTTCTGATTCTTCAAAGTATGTCCATGTGAATTCTCAATAATTTTGCGCATCATATTATAACCGGGATGACCCAACCGGTCATGCCAAATGATGAAATCATTGTGATTAATAAACCTTTTATTTATCATGACATGTGATTCAACCACATTAATACTTGTGTGGTACAACCCAGAAGAAAGCGCAGATAATTTTTCATGCACAAATCTTTTTCCCTCTTTTATTGTAGTAATATAAAGGTATTCAACATTTCCTTCATTTGCAGTCTCAATATGATAGCCATTTTGGCGAATAGCCTTGAAACTTAACAAGTTTCTTTGAGATTTACTACAATACAAAGCATTATTCATGGCCAATATTGTTCCTCCAGGTAGTAATAATGATGCTCTCCCAGAGCCCTCAATTATTTTTGTACTACCAGATATTGTATTAACATTGGCCCCTTTCATAATTAAATGAGAGAAATATTTCTTTTCTCTTAATATAGTGTGAGTTGTAGCACTATCCAAAGGCACATATCTCCATTACTCATCTTGGATCCAATTGAAGACTCAATTTTTTTATTTATCTTCATAAAATAAAAGTACATCATAAGAGGTAAGATAACTAACAATATTGCAACAAAACTTAGATCTTTATATTATTTTACTTTTAAAATAAAAGTGACATAAAAAAAATGATAATGAAAAGCACACAAAACAACAACATATTATATATTATAAAATAACATCAAAACTTCAGTTACGATCTTCAAAGAAGTCGTTTTGATGGTGACCAATCATACTCTGGAGAAAAAAAAAGAAAAAAAAAAAAAAAAAACAAAAAAAAAAAAAAAAAAATGT